>OX422220.1:462523633-463139466 GCA_949130495.1 Sambucus nigra
ATTATGTGATCAATATTTTATTGTTCTTCCTTCACATGTTTTAAATATTTGAAAACATTGGGATTTGGATTATTATGATAGGGTTTATATTTTTATTTGACTGATTTAAGAGGCTTAATGATAATACTGGAAGTTTGGGGGTAAAATTGGACAATTTGGAAAAATAGAGGAAACAGCTGTTCGAATGAATGGAAGGTCATTCGAACGAGATTGGACTTTCACTCGATCACAGGTAAGTTGTTTTAATGAGTAGGACAAGCCATTCTAAGTGTGTATCGAACATGGTTTGAACAAGGGTCATTTGAAGGTCATTCAAAGGGTGTTTGAATGAGAGAAAATTCTTGTTCAAACGAGGTTACCTAGAATTGTTTATTCGATTTTCAAATGTGTATTTTCACATTTTGGGTCATTGGATGGATAAGGTGTTGAGCTCTGCTGAGCGCAGATTGGGCAAAATGGAGTTTAAAGGTTTGGGGGTGTTTTTATAAGGGTTTTTGGATTTTATTTGGGATATTTTGAGTTTGAATAATAAAGAGAGAGTGGGGATGGGACTCCCCCACCTTTTTCAGGATTTATTCCCCTCTCTACACCACAAACCACCATGCCACCACCATCCCTCCACCTTATACCACCTTGATTTACATGTATTCCCCCATATTTGAGTAATACATGCCCATTTCTACCCTTATTGTGTAGAGCTATGAATTTGGAGGTATTGTTGGGGGTGTTTAGAGAAGATGAAGATGGATGATTGATGGAGCTTAAGGAAGGTTTTTGATGGAGCATTCATGAAGCAAGGTTGGTAGAGCTAGACAACTAATCTATGGGGACCTTAGGAGGTGGGAGGTTGCCATCTTCTTAGATATTTCAACCTACCCTTGTTGGAGCTTCATTTGAGATGGAAAAACTCTACTCTTAGTATTACGTCTCTATTTGAATATTAGTAGTCATATTGTTCGATTATAAGAGTATGATGCATTTGAATAAAATGATGAGTTTCAAGTAATTTGGTGTCTAACATTTTAATGGAATAAAAAAATTGCAAATTCTATTTTGATGAGGGTAAAAATATGAAGAAAGAGTTTAAAGTTTCATGAAAATAAAGTTTTGGGATTTTATGGTAATGGTGCATTTCTAGAAGTTTGATGTTAAATATTTTATGTAATAAAATATTTTGAAAATGATAATTATCTTGCAAAAAGGAAGATTTTACAAAAGTTGGATATTTTTTGGATTTTAAAGAAATAAAAATGTCCTTTTGTCTTAAAAAAGTATATTTCGTAAGTATTTTCTAGAATAAGATGCATGTTTAACCCACTGGATAGGATTTTTTTAGATTTAAAATCTATCTTCTCATGTGTATAAAGTTTTAGTGTTTTGATGATGAACATATAAAACTTTTTAATGAAGGTTTTATAAAGTTTAAACATGAAATAAATAAGAAACAAATTTCAGCCCTTAATGAATGTTAAAAGGTGTTGGAAATGTGATAAATGTAAGGTTTTAAGAATATATGTAGTAATAAAGAGAATGGTTATTTTCTTATAAAGTGGTCTTGGATATTAATGAAAAGGAAAGTAATCAGATGAAAAGAATTCCAATTAGAGAAGCATAATACTCCAAAATGTTAAAAAAGCATTAATATGTTAAAAGCACTAAATAAGTTAGTGTGGCTACCTTAATGGTGTTTGAGAAATTAACACTTTTGAAAATGAAGGAAAAGATAAGTTTGGAAACAGATGAATAAAATGGTAATTTTACACAAAGTGGAAGATTTTTATGAAATAAAGATGTTGGAAAAGGGTGTTATGCAAGTTGGTCCTAAATGGACATGATTTTGGAATAAAATCAATGCTAAAGTGTAGAGGATAAAAAGAGGTGATTTTGAAGTGTAATGCAAGTTGGCGTGGAGCATTGGGTTTTGGCTTCGCTGGGTAGAAGGAAAGGTGAAATAATTTGGACATTTGTAAAATGTTAAAATATATTAATACGGACTCGGATGACACCGGAAAAATTAAGGAGGTCCTCGTGTCCTGGGGTGAAAGAGCCAAAATCATTGGCCAATGCATATGGTGCACATAGCCAGTGGTATGGAACCCATTAAAGTGTGCGATTATTAGAAAATTCTAACAAAATATAATGGAAAACGGAACATATCAAGAAATGGGTTATGTGCTAATGTGTAAAGGCAACCTAACTTGAATGAATTAATAAGTGTTCTGGTAAAGGTTAAAGTGGACAAGAAATGTGTAAATTATTTAATGTTCATAAAGTAATGGAAAGGTAAAGTATAATGGTTAAATGATATGTGACTCAACCTAAGAGGTTTAACCCAAGATTAACACAAATGTGTGATTGTGAAAGGTTTTTCAAAGGGTAAATAGGTATTTTCTAACACAGTGTTTGGGTGTGTTGAAATGACGACTTTCAATGAAAATACTGACGTGGATTGGTGTAAATCAAAGGGGTAATTTCGACAAAGAAATGAATTTTGGTTAGAAAAACTGTAGTTGTTTCAAGTACTTAACCATGTGTATTAGATGAAAGGATAAATGTCAAGTTAAGGAAAAAGAAATTATTTCATGAGATTAAGCTTAACTAATCAGGATAAATCACGTTTTTGGGATAAAAATGGTTTCATGAATATATCTATATAATAAAGTAGCATGGTGTTTTCACTATTCATAAGTTTCTAAGACACTTTGTGGTTCAGATTGAAGCCAACGAGGCTAGAAATGGAGGACTAAGATAATTTTACCCATTACACTAATTTAGCCAAACCTACCTCTCCCTCTCTCATTTCGTCGTTTACCTTTTTGCAAAAACCCTTCGCTCTCTCCCCCTTTCAACACAAACACTCCCAACACTAACCCAACCTGACGTCGCCCTCCACCACCAACTCTTCCAACTTCAGGTAGTTGTAATACCCTGTATTTTTTAATTAATTTGTGAAATTAATTAGAAAAAATATGTTTTAATTAAATTACGCGAGTGAAGTAATTTAATGCGATTAGATGATAATTATGACTATTGAATATTAATTTCAGGAATTAATTAGGAAAAATATGTTTTAATTAAATTATGCAAGTGAAGTAATCTAATGCGATTAGATGATAATAGTGACTATTAAATATTAATCGAGAGATAAATACTGATTAATATTACATTATGATATTTACTAAGTGTGAATAGTAAATAATTGATAATTTGGGTTATACGGCATAACAAGTGATATGTGCGTATTTTATTAATTGTGGTTAAACAGCATAGCGAGTGATATGTTCGTATTTTATATTATCTCACGGGGAGTCGCGTGTAGACTCTTTTGAGGTGCGAAATGAGAAATATATTTTAAGTGACTCATATGATAATTTAGAGGTCACGGATGACTCTGATATGGTCAAAATAGTCGGAAAAGTTTACCCAGGTTGTTTAGTTTGGATCCCGGATCAATTTTGGACCAAACCGACACCTATTAAGGGAATTTTGGTCATTTTAAAAATAGAGGGTAAATGACCTACGAAAATTAAAACCCTATATCTGATGGTTAGGATTGGGGGTTAGGGTTTATAAGTCACGGAACTTAGAGAGACCATTAAAGGGAAGAAAGAAACCATTCCTAAAAGGATTAAGGAGAATTCTTGAAGTTTGGAAGGTATTCTTGCACCCTAAGCACCTAAGGAGTGAAGATTTGAAGAGGAAACATATAGATTGATCACCTTCCTCACGAAATCAGACTCCACAGTAATCAAGGCAAGTTGTTTATTGCAAATTAAATTGAAGTTATAATGCCCATGTGTAGGGATTGATAAATAATTTGATTGTGAATAAATTCTCGGGGAGAATAATGAATTTAATGCATGTTGGGATAGGATTTCATGTATATGAAATTATATCTGTAGAGGACTTTAAGTTCAGATGATATTCCACTTGTTTTTACGGATTTAAATTTAGGTTTGTGGTTAAACGTCTGGGAAGAATACAAAACTAGGGTTTTTAATGATAAAAGTTTTTAATCTGTTCTTGACTGAATTATGCAAAGATTTGATGTGTTAGGAACGTTAGAAATCATTCGAATATGTGTAGAAATAGTTTTGGATGATTGGTTGTGAATTTGGTGGACTACTATGAGAGTTGAGGTGTGTTAATGGAGGCAGGCGCATGAAGAAGACGAACTGGGTCTGTCACTGCTCGATCGATCGATCGACTCTTGAATCTCGATCGATCAACATATTGATCGACCAAATCTTTGATCGATTGACCAAAGCTGATTTCAGGTTCTTTTGCTTCCTTAAGTTCTTGTGTTGACCAACAAGGGAGGGGAACACCGGGAATGATATTATCCTTATTTGCGGACTAAATAATGACCATTAGGTATATTATTGAGTTCCATTAAGGCCATTGGGTGTAGGACCTAGAAAATGTACCGACGAGGATACACCGATGGATTCGTATATCGGGGGAAGTTGGGAATTGAGTTATGGGAGGATTCAACGTCAATTCAATATATATAGGAGTACGTTAGAGATAATAACTACTGAAATTATATTTAAGGGGTAACTAGGGACCTTTATAATTATGGGAAGGCTTAAATAAAACACGATAGTGAAAGAAATATTAAAATCAAAGGTAAAGTGAATATTAGAGAAAATAATAATGCGTACCAATGTGAATTATTAGGTTGTGTGAATACCTACTATATTAAATACTTAGGCGGTGTGAATGTCTAGAGTATACTGACTATATTGGGGTCGATGGCTATCCGAACCATTATATGTGCATGTATAAAATTTACATTGGGTCAATGGCTATCCGGATTAATGTAAACTCATAGGTGGCGGGAATACCTACTATACTAACTACTTAGGAGGTGTGAATGCCTTAGGCATACCAACTATATTGGTGTTGATGGTTAACCGGACTAATATACATATGCATAACATTCACCTTAGGGTCAAGGGACATCCGGACCAATATAAAGGATAGGATGATTGGGGTCGATGATTATCCGACCTAATATCTTTATAGTTTATATTGTGTGTGAAATATATACTTCATGATATTGTACTTATGTGCGAAAGTAGACTCGTAGATGATATATATATATATATATATATATATATATACACACACATCTAAATGATAAATTAAGTAGAGAGAAACTTAATTCCAAGATTTAGAATAGATTGGGAATATTTATAATGAGTTAAGTAGTGAAACTTAATTATAGAAGTTGAATGGTAAATTTGAAATGATTTATGAATTAAGTAGTGAAACTTAATTATGAAAGTTGAATGATGATTAGATGTGAAATTCTATATGAATTAAGTAGTGAGACTTAATTATGATGATTAAAAATAACATGTGAATGTTATTGGAAAACTGAGTAACACGTGAGAAATGTTAATAATGAAGCGTGATGTATGGGCGGTACGGGAGAGTAGACTTGATAAGATCGGTTATATACTTTAGTCGAGATAGCTTGGGTATGATAGCTAGGCAGGCTAAGTATAGAACGTTAGGTGTAAACATTAGATGGGAGGTAAGGAAACTCAAGGGAGTGTGCGTGAACCTAACATGTGTAATCAATAACCAATTTAAATAGCGATAAAATGTTTGCTAAATATTTTCAAATGTTTTGAGTACAAACTCTTTTTATAAAAATATTTTCGAAACCTTTTAGGTGTCCAGCCACAGGGACGCCATACTTGATGGTTTTATTCCAGGGACTCGGGGCGGTAGCAATGTGGATGAGGACATGATTTTGAGTAGCCGATTCTTTCATTCAGATCTAGCATAGGATCTCACTCTTGTATATCTTGTTTGGATTATCGATATTATAGTTTTAGTTTTGTATCAGTTTTACCTTGCAGTGTAAACTTGGTTTTGGTTGTTTTTGCCAATGGTTTATTCGGCATGACTTTGTTTCATTTACATATTATGATGGTTTGAATTCTAGTTTAATGTGAATGTTGTTTTGGTTTTTGAACTATTTATTTATTCTGTTTAATTGGAAGATAAAATTTGACACCGGTTTAATTAACTATTAGGTGGTTAGTAATTAATTCTATTTTTTAATTTTAATTTGATAAAGGCCTGATCACCCGATATTTAATTAAGCGGGGTGTCACAGATCGTATCAGAGCATCAGGTTCTAATGTCCATAGAGTATGTACGACTTACTATGATTTCAGCGTATCGTTTGATTGATATAGAGCCCTATCATAGGATTATTGCATTCCTCTACGTATGTGGCTTACGTTCTCCTACTATAGCGTATAAATATTAGTGAATCTTTTATGTGTATGAGTGCGCTTCGTATGACGATTAAGCAGAGGATGACTAGTGAGGGCCGTTGGGAAGGCAAAATGAGGCGAGGCCCAATTGGAGTTGAAGAATATTTTGGGGCCGCTGACCGTAGAAGAGGTCACCCCTATTGTTTCTCAGAATGATGGAGAGGTAAGGACTACAATAGTGTATCATATATATTATTGTACCGTTAAAGCAGAGATTGGTGCTAAAATAGACTCACCCAGTGTGGTTAGGATGGGAGAAAGTCGGAGTGGTCTTAGAAGAGGACCACCGGTTAAAATTTTGTTAGATGCAGAGATTGTGCATGTAGCTGATGGATAAAGAATACCCAGAGCCTTTGGCATATATCAAGAAGTAATATATACCCAAAAGTGAGTTGGGGGTAAAATTTTGTTTGGCTCGTTGGAGTAGTGTTGTAATGGTGGGAGTAAATCACCATATTTGGTACAATGGAGAAAAGAGCCTTTAAGGTGGGTAATGGACTTACGAGAGGAGTCTCCAGCACTTAAAGGAAAATTCTTCTTGGACAATTGATGTAGATGGTGATGATGTTGTGCTTTTAGTAGTGTTGATAAAAATGCTTCCTTGTGAAGGGAGCTAAAAGAATTGGAGAATTTAGTCAGAGAGTAAGACAGGATGTAATAGTGCTAGTGAAACACAGCAAAGGGGAGACCCATCAGAGGACCCATTTAAATGATTCAGATAGCTGAATTCCTACTGAGTGGCGGTGGATTCAGTTGGGACTAGTAAGGGCCGGTAGTGTGTTCCTTAGGGCAAACTAAGCTAAGGGAACAATGAGGGTGGCCGTCGGGGTCAAGGATACCGGGTTCGAGTGAAGGACAACCCTAATATGATCAATATGGCTAGGAATATGGGATTTTATGAAGAGGCATTTTATGTGGAGAGTAGGACCGCATGCATTGACTTTTCCCGGAGTGAGGAAAAAGGGACAAGAGTATGGTTCCTAGCTGGGGCAATGATTAAGATAGTTTTGGTTCAGTTCCGACAGGCGCGTTATGTGCATAAACCATTTGAACCACCAACATTATTAACAATTGGAAGTATGAGTTTTATCCTCGGGTTAGTGGGGTAATTCTATGTGACACGAGCATGTCACAATATTCCGTTGACACTAGATTCACATGTGAGGCGAGTTTAGTGGGTATATCGTCGATAGAACTATAATGTGTATATAGTTGCCTTTGTATAGTGGGGCCCTCTTTTGTACCATCCACGGGGAGAGCAGGTGCAGGCACAAGGAGTATATGTATGTTGAAATTACTCGTCCTTGTGACATATCATGCTAGTTTGATATTATCCTTAGTACATAATGATTAGCGATGTGGGTGGAACGATAGAGGGCAGTGATAGCAAGACCACCATGTCTAATGTTCCAGGTCAGGATGCGTTATTTGACGAGGCCTCGCCTAAAAGAGGGTGGGGCTCGCATCTATATTATATTATGATAGAGACTTCAGAGATTATGGTTGTATTGCAATATTTGATCCCGGTGTGTAGGGACTTTATTGATGTAAATGGAGGTATATTGGATTTACTGTTGAATGGAGAGATTTATCTCATTACAACGTTTAGCGCTCAGAACTTGGTGATAGGGAGAGTGCATTGTCATATCACTCCTTTAGAGACGGGGGACTTGAGATTTATATTTATATGTTTGAGGACAAGATTTTGAGAGTCCTGATTAGGAGATTGCGGTTTACGAAATTTGATTACCACTAGTGCGGAGTGATAGAGTAATGGGGAAGTTCTTTGTTTGAATGTTGTTACGTGATGAGATACGCATGGATCTTGACGAACGTCATGAGTAGAGAGACATTGATGGATGCTAGGGCATCAGTTTCGAATGTTAATCAATGGATGTGTAGAGAAAACACTAAGAATTGAGAGCTATTATATAATATAAGGCATGTGGGGGCCCGGTAGCGCAGTGAGAGATCACTGAAAAAAATTTCTTCTCACCAGGAATTGAAGGGTGAAAAGATGTTAAGGAAAAATAAATTTCAATTTATGGGGTGACCAAGAATACCCATGAATTATAGCCATATCGAGAATGCGAGGCCACTTTTAAGGAAAGTGTGTGTGACATTTCTAGTGTTGTGCAGATATGCACCGATAGGAGGACGTAGGAATCAATGTGTGGAACATATGATCGAGGGTAATTATAGATAAAGCTGGAATGGTATGATGGATTGAATGTCGTGTGAGAACGGAGATAATCAAAGTATATGTGTGAAATGAGAGTAGCACACTGAGATGGCTTGAAAGGCTGTGGGAAGCCATTCAAAAGATATCTCTTGATAAAGAGGAGGCCGAACTATTGTGGGATAATAGAGCGGAGCCTTACTTAGTTGAATGTTGAGAGTGTTTTGCGCTTAAATAGAATGTTGATGACCATGGGGAAAAAAGACCCAAGAAGTGTGCCAATTGTGAAAAGTGCATGGGTCGTGACTTTTGGCATACCGAGGGAAGAAGTGGAGTATAAAGTACCACTTAATCGAAGATATTATACGAAGGAATTGGTCTTAGGTGAGATGTAGTGAGACTGTCTCCTGATGCACCACTCATAGATGGAAAAAGGTTGACTCGAGATGATTAACAAAAATTTGGTAACAAGCCTACGTTTCTAGTGACAAATTGGGTAGGTAGACTGATAAAATTCATTGATGGGCTGTCAACATCGTGACTAGGTCAAGAATTCCTTTGAGTGTATGGAATGGATTGAATTAGAGGAAGAAATTGTAATTCTTTCTTCGAAAAGGATTGCACCGGTGCAAGGTGCCTCCCAATGTTGTTGTGAATCAGGATGAGATCCTGAAATCCCACCTCTGATAGGGATTCTCAGGAAGCGATGGGGACAAATTTTTATTTTGGGCATATTATATCACCTATAGACTGATGGTTAGATGAGAGGTGGTTTATTATGCTGTCTAATGCGAGTAGTGCATGTTGGGCCTTGTAGGGTAATTGAGGGGATAAATTATCATTAATAGAGTTGTGTGTAATAACCTGTACTGGTTTATTAGGCACGAGGTAACTTTCGAGGTTTTGTGTGGAAAGCCTTGTCGTTCACCCCCAGGTTGATTAAAGGTGGGGGGATAACTAGATTTTGGACTGGACGTGATTTGTAGTCTGTTGGATAAGAGTGGAGTGAACCACAAACCATTTTGGGTGACTTTTTAAATATCGTAAGAGTTACGTCACCGTGAACCGAAGTTCTATATACTGACATGAGTGTTCAGAGGTTATCGTGATTTCTCCCACGAAAAGAGTTCTGAGTTGTGGTGAATAAGGGGAGTTATCATTTAAGATAGAGCCAGTATTGAGATCACTTGACTGATAGAGCGTATCAGTATGTACTGAATTGAGAAAGCTTGTTGATAAACTTGGTCTATAGTGATTACGCCTTTTGATTGGTGGGTACCATTAATAGGTGTATAGTGGGGTGACCCTTATGTTATTAAGATTTGAATTTGGGTACTAGAGGATGTCGTGATGATATAGATCCTAAGTTTTAGTACCAATCTTGACCTAATTTTGAGGACGAAATTCCTTTGTAAGGGGGGAAGTATGTAATACCCCATATTTTTTTGTATTTTTATTTAATTAATTTGAGGAATTAATTAGGAAAAATATGTTTTAATTAAATTACGCGAGTGAAGTAATTTAGTGCGATTAGATGACAATCATGACTATTAAATATTAATTTGAGGAATTAATTGGGAAAAATATGTTTTATTATATTATGCGAGTGAAGTAATTTAATGCGATTAGATGATAATTGTGACTGTTAAATATTAATCGAGTGATAGATACTGATTAATATTGCATTATGATATTTTCTAAGTGTCAATAGTAAATAATTAATAATTTTTGTTATACGGCATAGCGAGTGATATGTGAATATCTTATTAATTGTGGTTATACACCATAGTGAGTGATATGTGCGTATTTTAATTTATCTAACTGAGAGTCGTGTGTAGACTATTTTGAGGTGAGAAATGAGAAATATATTTTAAGTAACTCGTATGATAATTTAGAGGTCACGGATGACTTCGATAGGGTCAAAATAGTCGGAATAGTGTACCCAACGGTTTAGTTTGGGTCTTGGGTCAATTTTGGACCAAATCGATACCTATTAAGGGCATTTTGGTGATTTTAAAAATAGAGGGTAAATGACCTACGAAATTTAAATCCCTATATCTGATGGTTAGGATTGGGGGTTAGGGTTCATAACTCACAGAACTTGGAGAGGCCACTAGAGAGAAGAGAGAAACCATTCCCAAAAGGCTTAAGGAGAATTCTTGAAGTTTGGAAACTATTCATGCACCCTAAGCACCTAAGGAGTGAAGATTTGAAGAGGAAACATATAGATTCTTCACCTTCCTCACGAAATCAGACTCTACAGTAATCAAGTCAAGTTTTTTATTGAAAATTAAATTGAAGTTATAATACCCATGTGTAAGGATTGATAAATAATTTGATTGTGAATAAATTCTTGGGAAGAATAATGAATTTAGCGCATGTTGGGATAGGATTTCATGTAGATGAAATTATACCTGTAGAGGACTTTGAGTTCAAATGATATTGCACTTGTTTTTACGGATTTAAATTTAGGTTTGTGGTTAAACTTCTGGGAAGAATATAAAACTAGGGTCTTTAATGATAAAAGTTTTCAATCCATTCTTGACTGAATCATGCGAAGATTTGATGTGTTAGGAATGTTAGAAATCATCCTTATACGTGTAGAAATAGTTTTGGGTGATTGGTTGTGAATTTGGTGGACTACCATGAGAGTTGAGGTGTGTTAATGGAGGCAGACGCATGAAGAAGACGAATTGGGCTTGTCACTGCTCGATCAATCGATCAACCCTTAAATCTCAATTGATCGACGGATCGATCGATCAACCAAAGCTGATTTTGGGTTCTTTTGCTTGCTTAAATTCTTGTGTTAACCAACAAGGGAGGGGAACCCCAAGAATGATATTATAGTTATTTAGTGATTGAATAATGACCAGTTTGTATATTGTTGAGGTCCATTAAGGTCATTGGGTGTACTACTTATAAAATGGACCAACGAGGATACACCGATGGAGTCGTATATTGGGGGAAGTTGGAAATTTAGTTATGGTAAGATTTAACATCAATTGAATATGTATGCGAGTAGGTTAGAGATAATAACTACTGAAATTTTATTTAAGGGGTAACTAGGGCCCTTTAGAATTATGGGAAGGCTTAAATAAAATACGATAGTGAAAGAAATTGTAAAATAAAAGGTACTGTTAGTATTAGAGAAAAATATACTGCGCACTAATGTGAATTATTAAGTTGTGTGAATTCCTACTATATTAAATACTTAGTCGGTGTGAATGTCTAGAGTATACTAACTATATTGGGTTCGATGGTTATCCGAACCAATATACGTCAGGTATAATATTTACATTGGGGTCAATGGCTATCTGGACTAATGTAAACTCATAGGTGGTGGGAATACCTACTATACTAACTACTTAGGCGGTGTGAATGCCTAAGGCATACCAACTATATTGGGGTCGATGGTTGTCCGGACAAATATACATATGCATAACGTTCACCTTGGGGTCGAGGGATATCCGAACCAATGTAAGAGATAGGATGACTGAGGTCGATGATTTGCCGAACCAATATCCTTATAGTATGTTTTGTGTGTGAAATATATACTTCATGATATTCTACTTATATTCGAAATTAGACTTATAGATGATATATATATATATATATATATATATATATATATATATATATATATATATATATATATATATATATATATATATATATATATATATATACATCTAAATGATAAATTAAGTAGAGAGAAACTTAATTCCAAGATTTAGAATAGATTGGGAATATCTATAATGAATTAACTAGAGAAACTTAATTATAGAAGTTGAATAGTAACTTTGAAATGATTTATAAATTGAGTAGTGAAACTTAATTATGGAAGTTGAATGATGATTAAATGTGAAATACTATATGAATTAAATGGTGAGACTTGATTGTGATGATTAAACATAACATGTGAATGTTATAGGAAAACTGAATAACACGTTAGAAATGTTAATAATGAAGAGTTATGTATGGGCGGTATGGGAGATTAGACTTGATAAGATAGGTTATATACTTTAGTTGAGATAGATTGGGTATGATAGCTAGGTGTCCTAAGTATCGAATGTTAGGTGTGCACATTAGATGAGAGGTGAGGAAACTCAAGGTTTAAATTACTATAATCTGCTTGCTAAATATTTTCAAATGTTTTGAGTATAACTCTTTCTATAAAAATATTTTCAAAAACTTTTAGATGTCCAGCCACAGGGATTCCACACTTGATGGTTTTATTCTAGGGAATCGAGGCCTTAGCACTGTGGATGCTAACAAGATTTTGAGTAGCCGAATCTTTCATTGAGATCTAGTATAGGATCTCACTCTTGTATATCCTATTTGGACAAGTCGTCCGTTGTCGGTATTATAGTTTTAGTTTTGTATCAGTTTTTGCCTTGGTTTTTAGACTTGGTTTATTACTCGTTTTTGTCGATGGTTTATTCGGCATTAATTTGTTTCATTTACATATCATGATAGTTTGAATTCTATTTTAATTTGAATGTTGTTTTAGTTTTTGAACTATTTATTTATTCTGTTTAATTGGAACATAAAATTTGACACCGGTTTAATTAACTATTAGGTTGTTAGTAATTAATTTGGTTTTTTGTCAGTGATGCTAAGAATGAACCATATGAGAAACCTTTTTTAATTTGATAAAGTCCTAATCACTCGATATTTAATTAGGAGTGGTGTGACAGTAGTCTCTCTATCACCCTCTTACATATGCACTCGCTCACATGAACACACGCACACACTCACATCAAATTTGGGAACTCTATCGCACACACTCACACATACACACTTTCACACACAGATGAAGGAGCTTAATCTTTTCACATTGATAATGTTTTGTTTGTAGATATAATGTTTTTGGGTAATACAAAATCAATTTGTGATTTGGAAGTGTGAACACAAGCCATGACTTTAACAAGCAAAGGTATATGTTTTTTATAATTAGGTCTAGGGTTTACATAATTAATGTCAAGGTTTCTACTCTCACAACCCAAAGGTAGGCTATCTAATAACTCAAATGTTGGTTTTATGATTTGTAATCAAGCTCGATCTAGGTCAATTGACCTTATTTGAGTTTTTCTTTTTTTTCATTTTTTGTTTCTGTTTGATTAGTTTTTGGTACGTTTTGAGATTTTTAAGCATTATGATTTGGGAAATCTCGGGTTTATACATATAAAATTTTAATTTTGTTTTTTTCCCTTTTATAAATTGTTTATGCCACCTGTAACATTTTCCTTTTTCAAGATCTTTTCCATTACTCCCTTTGAATTGAGACACTGTTGCTAGAAAATCTTTATCAAGCTACTACCATTACTTATATTCATTTGAAACTCTTTGCTCCTTTGTGATTTTTGACCATTGATTTGGGTTCATTGTAGATGTCTGTTTATTATACTCTAATTGTAGTATAGGTTTCATTATTAATGAAATGTTTGTTAGTGCGAGTATAATGTACCTATTGTACTCGGGCATGATATTTCCTATTTATTTTAAATTGCTTAACGGTGACACTAACAACTTATACTAATTTCTCTATGTTTTGGCACCCAGTTTTTCTATAATGACACATACGTTCAATTAAAAATGAAATTAGGTTAAATGAAGATGTTGGTCATGGTATTGAATCTCACATACAGTTAGTTTACATAATAAAAATTTGATGTTTCGGGATAAGATGCAATCTTGAATAAGTAGATGACAATGGAGAGAAATGGTGCATGTTTTATGATGTTCGTTCAATGGAACTAATTTGGAACGCCTAATAAGTCTCATATTTTATTAAATGTAAATTATGTGCAATGGAACTAATTTGTGAGGAACTGTTGTGTCATTGGCAAGACATGTGTCGTAAGCACCGATTATAATTTTTTGGGGCCTACGTATATTCTATGCTTTTCCCTTTTCATTAAATTTTGATAGGTAATTTTGTCAAAACATCGCTCTTTATTGTGAGTTCCTTCCGTTAAACTACTCATTCAACATAAATCCCTTCTATTTATTCCCTTATTGATAAGTTTTATTCATTGTAATATTGTAATTTTCTCTTCATATTTCAGGTTGTCACGAATAGAGGGAGAGTGGGGTTTGCAATTAATTTGTGCTTGATTTTTCTGTTGCGGAGGTCTAAATAAATTGTCTCCCAAATACACCTCCAATGTAGCCTGCAATGTACATTATTAGATACTAACACATGCATTTATTTTTTATATTTTTAGTTTAACTCACATTTTCCTAAACATTCATTGTATTATTTATAGGATTTGTTACTTATTGACATTTTGTTACATGTTTTACATCGGTCCATTTTTGCCCCATGCATCAACATCCACAAGTGGGTTTGGGGAGGTGTAGTTGGTGTTGTAAGGAAGAGGTTGTCCATGTCGCTTGATTCGAGTTCGACTTCAGAAGGTAAATTTTTTTAACTCTAATTCACATGGCATCTTCAATATGGTAGAAGAAATAGTGATATTTACACCAGTTTACATGGCATCTCCTATTGTATTAACATTGTGTGGTGGGATTGTGGGGATTGAATTTTTTAAGCTTTTAAGTCCCTCTATATACTTTTGCCTTGGTGATAATATGGTACGTGGGGATTTAGTTTAACTCACATTTTCCTAAATGTTCATTGTATTATGGTACATGGTGTTACTTTATAAGGTCAAATGGTATTACAATGAGATTAATCAAGTTTTTTTCTCTTTCACTCAATAGATGAATCAAAGTGACAATGTTGGGGTGATGTTGCTACATCCATTGAATTTAAGATTAATGTAGGTAAGAGGTCATATTTATTGTAGGTAACAGGTATTAGTTCAATATGATCATCCTTTGTAGGCGCTCTATGCATCTCATTTCCATTAACCGTTTCCTATTTGGCAAATCTAATCGATCTTGGTTTTAGATTATTAGGTATACACCATGAAGTGTTCAACATCGGTGAATGTTTCGGCCATCTAAAATTTGAGTTTAAAAGGATATTGGCTTTTCCAAGTGTTATTTCTATTATTCAAACTCCATTCGAGTGGAAAATTACTTTTTGTATATTTTGGCTTTATTTAGGTGAAAGGGAAATTGCGTTCATGCTGTCATCCGATTATTAACACGTGTAGGTTTACTACACCTGTTTAGTGTTTTATCTTTCATTTTTAATTGCCTTTTTCCCTTTTTCCATCCACACGAGTGTTAGATTAAGCCAATGGGCGTGGAGTTTTAATTTGCTTCCTTTTTTCTTTTTAATTTGCTTCCTGTATTTGGCATATTCTTGATAATACTAACTTTTCTTGAAAATAAATTGAAAGGGCATTCTTATTTACTTTCTTAGTATGACCTCATCAATATGACTAGTTGATATTGGTAAAAGCAAGTTTCTATACAACATATGCTGGACTTATTATTGAAGCATGAGATCAAGAATCAAGGTTTTATTGAAGTTGGTATGATTTAATTTGTTTGGTTTTCATTGGAGTTGAACTAAAATTATAACAGAAAGAAGATTTCAATTACAGGGATTGAGGGTATTATTGAAAAGTTTAAAATAATTATTTGGTAGATAATGTCTATAATTTTTTGGCCTTTTTTTCTCACAGCTATACGATTTAGTTAATTTCCTTTAGTTTTATAGTAGTCTTTATGTTCATTTTTAGTTGTTGGATGTCATATTAAAGGCTTTTATTGTCTCTTTCATTCACAATTTAGTCTACAATTAGTTCATTTCTGAACTCAATTACATATGCAGATTTAATTGTGTGTACTGAATTTCATGTGCAGATTTTGAACTGAATTACATAAACAAAGTTTGAAATGTTTTTTGTTGGTTCTTATTAAAGCAACCTCCACAATAATCATTTTTATAAATTGTATGTACTGTTTGTATCTGCTGCATATTATTTGTAATTTTTTTATTTTTCTTTTCATGTATTTCAGGTTTTGTGCTTCTTACCTTTTTTCTGTAATTCTTTTTGCAAGATCATATCCATGTATAGTTTCTTCTAAATCTTTCACTCTTTTTTTTTTCTTGCCTCCAACTTTCTGTACAAAGAAGTTGTTTTCTTTTTAATATGATTTGGCAAGTTTCCTAAAAAATGTGTTTCTTCTCCTTTTGAAGTGAGTAATTGTCTCTTTATTTTCATCTTGTAATACCCCATATCTCTGCGTATTTAGAATTTAATTAATTATAATACCCCGTATCTCTGCGTATTTAGAATTTAATTAATTGAGTAACTAAACAGTAAAGTACGATTATATTTAAAATTTCGCGAGTGAAGTAATTTAATGCAATTTAATAGTGATTATGATTATTAAGTGATTAAATAATAATTGTCATTATTAAATATTAATCAATAGATAGACACTGATTAATATTACGATTCAAATTTACTAAGTGTGAATAGTAAATATTGATAGTTAATTTGTACGACATAGCGAGTGATATGGACGTACTTGATTATATTTGAACCGGGTGTCGAGTGTAGAATAAATTGAGAATGAGATAAGAAATTATTTTTAAGTGACTCAAATGATAATTTAAAGGTCACATATGATTCTGAAAGTGTCGAATTAGTCAAAATAGTATATCTGGGGATATTAGTCGGGTACTGGGGAATTTTTAGGCTAAAACGGGACCATACTAGGGCGTTTTAGTCTTTTGACATTTTTGGGGCGAGTAGACCTACGAAATTGCAAACTCTAAAGCTTATTATAAGAGTTGGAGGCTAGGGTTAGAGTAGAGAAAAACTCACAAAAACCATTAGAGATAGAGAGAAATCTATTGTGAAGCCTAAGAGAGAGATTTAGAGAAAATTGGAGTGTGCTCTTCCACCACAAGCATCTTTGGAAGAAAGAAAGCAGAAGAATAACATCAACCCTCCAATAATCATGAAATCAGACCCTACTGTAGTCAAGGCAAGTGGTTATTTGCAAATTAAATTGAGTTATAGTAACCATGTGTAGGAGTTATGAATAATATGATTTGATGAATATTATTGGAGAAAAAGAATTGAATAAAATACATGTTGGTTAGGGATTTGCATGTAGAATGATTTAGACCCGTAGAGGATTTGAAATCATAGAAGACTTGATGATCAAATGGATTAAATCTGGATTTATGATTGAAAGTATGGGAAGAAAATATTGAATTTGGGTTCTTGAATAATTAGAGAAGTTGAATTATTCTGGGCTAAATTTATGAAGATTCGTGATGTTTATTTCCACTAGATTTGCACGAGAAATCGATATTTTAGAGACAACCGACACTCATCTTATGTGTGTGGAATCACCTATGGGTAGTGGGTCCTTTACACACTCGATCTATAGGGGTGTGAACATTATGACCGGGAGATTGAGTCTAGTAGTAGAACTTCTAGTTTTAGATATGGAGAGTTATGACATCATCCTAGGCATGAATTGGTTAACGGGTTATAGGGTGATGGTACATTGCTATAAGACGACTATCGTGTTTGCCATTCCAGGACAGGAGATGTTCCTAGTAGCGATGCCTCTTCTTGAGGGAGGATATCGCACTCATTTATATTACATTGATGAGGAGACCTCACAAGAGGTGGTTGTTTCTCTGGACTCAATCCTAGTCTGATGAATTTTAAGGACGCCTTCCAAGAAATACCAGGGTTACCACCCAACAAGGAGATTGAGTTCGTTATCGACTTATCACCAGGGATGAGACTGATTGCCAGAGCACCGTATTGTATGGATCCTTCAAAGATGCGAGAGTTGAGAGAGCACACTCAGTAGCTCTTAGGATAGGGTTTCATTTGGAGAAGTACATCACCGTGGGGTGCGCCGATGTTATTTGTGAAGAAAAGGGATGGTTCGCTTCGTTTGTGTCTAGACTAGACGGAGTTGAACAAGGTGACGATATGTTACAAGTATCTGTTACCTAGGATTGATGACTTGTTTGATCTATTGAGAGGGGCTGCGTACTTCTCAAAAATCGATTTGAGGTCAGGTTACCATCATTTGCTCATTCGAGAGGAGGATGTACCGAAGGCTTCTTTCTTATTGCGGTATGGGTCATACGAGTTCAGATTGATGCCATTTGGGCTCTCTAATGCACCTGCAGTGTTTATGGATCTCATGAACAGGGTATTCAGGAAGTTTTTTAAAAAGTTCGTGATCGTATTCATTGACGACATTCTGGTTTACTCTCGCACAGACGAGGAGAACACCGAGCACTTACATATGGTTCTTCAAACGTTATGGGACCATCAGTTGTACGTCAAATTTGGGAAGTGTGGATTTTTTCTTTGGGAGGTTCAGTTTCTTGGCCACATTGTGTCCTACAAAGGCATTGTTGTCGATCCGAGTAAGGTATCAGCTGTAAGGGAGTGGGGACAGGCCACGACACCGATCGAGGTTCAGTGCTTTTTGGGTTGGCAGATTACTATCGTCGTTTCATCAAGGGTTTCTTAAAGATTGCTGGTCCTCCGATGAACTTGACTCGGAAGGGAGTACCATTCGTGTGGAGAAACTACTTCCAGTTAGCGTTTGATGAGCTAAAGGACAAGTTAACATCAGCACTCGTACTTGCATTGCCTAGGAGTGTATTGGAGTACCGGGTCTATACTGACGCATCCTTCCAGGGACTTAGGGGTGTGTTACAGTAGGAGGAGAGGGCTATATCTTATGCGTCTCGAAAGCTAAATCCACATGAGAAGAGTTACCCCACCCACGACCTCGAGTTAGGAGCGATCATTTTTGCTTTGAGAATATGGAGACATTATCTTCTGGGAGAGTAGTTTACTCTGTTCACGGATCATAAGTCACTTCACTATCTATTCACACAGAAGGATCTAAATAGAAGGCAGAGGTGGTGGCTCCAATTCGTGAAAGATTACTAGTTTGATATACAGCATCATCTTGGTAAGGCTAACGTAGTGGCAGACGCGTTGAGCTGAAGATGTACGGGAGAGTTGGAATTACATGACATGATATGGTAAACACTATAAGGATATGATCCTCCCATCAACATATACAGATAGGGAAAATGAGATTTTGAAGAACTCCCAATGCCAGAAATGAAATTCGAGAAAAGTAAGGTCCCGAGTTCTTAAGAAAATTTAGACCAATATCACCCTATAAGGGATTTTTAGGTCCTCCTAAATGCAAATAAATACTCTGATAAAACTCCTCACATGATCCACGATTCCTCCTAATACCACTCTCGAAGAAGTCGTTCATATAGTGGGATCCTTGACTACAATAAGGCACATCTCCTTCTCTGAGGAGGAAATCCCCATGATCGTTGTCGACCAAAACTACACCCTTGATATCTCAGTCGAAGTTATTGGGAAAATAGTTCCACTAGAACTTGTCGATAATAGTACTACTTTGAACGTTTATATATTAAGGACTCTCTACTGACTAGGAATAAAAATCAGTGAACTCAATCATATTTCTACCAATGTGCAAACCTATGATAAGACCGTAGAAAGGTTATGGGGTCCATAAAAATCGCACTAGAGGCTATTATTATTTTCTCTCAAAATGAATCATAAGTTATTAATATACATGCCTACTTGAGCTTACTTCTTAGTCTCCCTTAGCTTCACAATATTCGATTTTTATTTTCTTCCCTGCACTAGAAATTATAATTCTTTGCTAATGACCAAGTCATCACTATTCTTGGGGATGATGAAAAATTGGATGGTTTCGGAACGAGCAACTCGATACTAAAGTTCCACTATAGGGTTAATTATATGTTCCTATTAGGATTTAAGGTTGACCTTCTTCCCATTCCAGTAAGGGATCATTTCAAATACATAGTATGTATGGAGAAAAACCCCCATGGTAATGTAAATGTGATTTAGATGTTTAAATTTTTTATTTTCATGCCTGAAATGGGGTTGGGTTGCTACCTGTGGCCATCCCCGATCCCCGTCGCGGAGGAAAAGGATCCTTCGGGTCCCGCGCGTCCCTATCGGGAGCGCTTCAGCCGGTGTCATTTGAGATGTGGTTTAGAAATGTAGAGAGATTCAAAGTCTCCAGTCTATTTTACTCAAAATAGACAAAAGAAAAAGGGGAAGCCACCCCGAAGGATGGCATCCGAAGACATACTGGTGCGTGCGAAACTAAATGATTCGAGAAGGGTTCGGAGGCTTAGTTATGAAATGGGAAGTTGTTAGGCACCCATTCCGCCCTTTCGATCTCTCATGGATATTTTCTATTTTCCTTTATGTTTCCCCCATGATATGTGTGCATGTGTATATATAGAATGGAGGTATGAATCCTCGACTTGTATCATGGAAAAGATAAAAGCGAGTCATCCGTAGGAAGATATAAGAATAATATTAGAAAAATAAGATTTACGCGATTACCCCTACATTGATCGTTATAATGGAACGATAACGCATATGGAGTAATACGTCACTAAGAACATATATATATATATATATATATATATAATATATGAAAATGGATTTAGAGAAGATAGGAGATAAGATAAAAAGTGAGAAAAAAAGGACTCGAGTCTCGGGTTTTACCCCGAGATGCCTACGTAGCCTATAAAGGCATCAAACTCCACGTAGTTCTCATACAAAATGAGGGGTGGGGCTTATCCCATCAATCCAAATGGGGAATCTCTTATTTGTTAGTGTGTGTGTGTGTGTGTAGAAAAAGTGTTTTAGTTGTGAGAAAAGTGTGGAAAAAGTGTGAGAATCCCTATTTAGAATTTATGAGCAAACCCTTTTTTTTTTTTGGTTTTTTATTTATATGAAAATATGAGATGTGCAATAATACTAAATAAAAAAGTATATTAGGATGTGTGAGATGAGATAATAAAAGTGCTAAGTAAGAAAACAAGTTATTGGGAATTTAAGAGAATTTAAGAGAGAGTTTGAGAAAGTTGGACCTTCTTGAAGATCTTGAGCTTGATCTTGAATGAGCATCCCTTGCACTTGGATGATGATGGAGAGTGGTTAATTCACCAATTTTGATGAAAAGGATGATGAAAAGTGAAAGTAAAAAAGGGATTTGGAAGTTGAAATCACGTTGCCTTCGAGAGAGGTTTGTGGGATTCGCTGAGAGAGATTTTTATCAGATCTTGGCTCTCCTTGCAAATGAGGTGAATACCTCCTTTTATAGCCCCAGGTGACTGCCGATCGACATTTCCATGCCACTACCTATCGGCAGGTGCTGATAGGCAGGGTCTGGAACCTGCCATTTGGTAGTGCACTTCAGGCTTTTTTTGGAAAATTGGTCGCCGAGGGCAAACTATTGGTCAGAATCGTACACTCGTCATACAGTTGGAAAGTTAATTCAGAGACCTTCGAAAGTCCTTTAGACCGCTCCCGGGTTCGGGAGTTGACTTTGGGTCAAATATGGCTCGGAAGTGTTTGTCGGTCCATTGGACGGGGAATCGTTCGGACGCAAATGGATCGTTCATCCGCATGGTAAGCCCAAATCACGCACGGGGTGGACCGTTGTAAAGGTTAGGAGATGTACTTTGACATTCCAAAGAGTTTGACCTGGTTTGGAGAGTTGACTTTGGTCAACAGGGCCCGGGAAGCATTCGGTGACCTCTCAGAGTCAAACGGATCGTTCGTCCGCATGGAAAGTCAGAATCGCGCACGGGATGGACCGTTGGAAAGGGGATTTAGTTCCCTTTGAAGATTCATTTAGAATTGGTTGAGCTAAAGAGTTGACATAGGTCAAACAGAGCCCAGGAGCGCCCGGTGGCCTCTAGGTCGGGTTTCGGACGCAAACGGATCGTTCGTCCGCATGATAAGTCGGAATCGTGCACGGGACGGACCGTTGAAAAGGGTATTCAGTGCCCTTCAAAGATTCATTGAGTCTCGATCGAGATGAAGATTTTGAATTTTGGTCAAACTGAGCTGGGGAGTGCTCGATGGCTTCTAGGTCAGTGCTCGGGACATGACCTAGGTTTGTAGTGATGAGGGGAGGTACTAAGTACCTAAAGAGAGTAAGGGGGTAACAGAATGGGGTGTCTACACTACCAACATGAAATCCTCGAGTCAATAACCCTCAATAAATCCTTCCTCTATAGCTTGGGTTGCCATCCATAACCAATTGAACTCAGAGAACTTATGCCATCCATACCAAAAGAAAATGTTGTAAAAAGAAAAAATTATCTCAAAATATTCTTTGAATGGAGATTTTTTAAGGATGGTTAAGACTTCCCCTTATGCAAATTCCCCAATCCGTGGTATAACTCCACAAAGAAAAGGACAAAACGAGGGTCGAAAATATTCTTTTAAGATGAATCCAATTAGGATGAAGAACATAAATGTAAGGTGGAGCCTTTATTCATTAAGGTTGTGGAGGTGCCAAAAACTCCAAAGGTATTAACACCGATGAAATGTTAGACTTGCATACACTAGGGCTGGATTTCTACGTCATCCACACGAAGACATATTCATCTGATCTATACAACAAAATTACCACTGATCATAAACCTTTCCTCAATTGGGTTCTTCCCTATTAATCCTACCATACTCAATATAAATGTTGTTGTTCACGTCTCCAAAAAGCACCTAAATCTACTATTTTTTCTCCTATCTCTTATGTAACTATGAATTAAGCCTCCTTTGATGAGGTCCTCACTACTATATTTCCTGAAAATGCTTTCAATGAAATGAATGATGATTTTGAGTATCTTGTTGTACCTAATATTAATTTCCTTGATTGTAATCAAATAGTTGATGGAGATGATTTAATAAATGAAGAATTCTTAACTTATCTCCATAAGGAAAGATCTAAACAACATAATCGCATTGAAATAAATAATAATGAGACTTTTTTCATCAATCTCGTTGCTAGTAATCATATGCACAAGATTAGGATAGGGTCCACCCTAAGAGATATGAGTGTTTACAATTTGAAGAGCTTTGAATGGAATTCGTGGACATATTTGCATGGTCCTACAACGACATACCCGATATTGCTCAAAATTTCACAGCATAAGATCACCGCCATCCCAAAAAGTAAGCCTCTAAAATTAAAGTTGAGAAATATCTGGGAAGAATGGTCTCTCATGGTCAAAGACGAATTGGTGAAATATTTAAATGCAGTTTTCATTTGTGTGGTTGAATATCCTACATGGCCTGTAAACATCTTCCATATACCCAAATCAGGGGAAGAAGTTCGCATGTGCGTCGAATATCGAAATATGAATAAAGCATCTCTGGAGGATAATTATCAACTCCACAACATCGACATAATCATAGATAAAAAATCAAGTAATTCCTTCAAGTCATTTATTGATTGTTACACCAGGTATAATCAGATCAAGATGCATCCTGACCACCTGGAAAATATTTCCTTTATCACCCCCTAAGGATATTTTTGCTACACAGTCATGTTGTTTGGTCTTAAAAATGTTAGGTTTACCTACCAAAGTCCCGTTAAACCCTTTTTCATGATCTTATCCATAAGGATGTATAAGTCTATGTCAACGACAGGATCATAAAGTTTAAGACTTGCAAAGGTCACATCCTTACCTTGAGGATCTTTGAGAGACTCGGATCCCAGATGAATCTCAACCCATAGAAAGGTATGTTCGGTGTCACTAAAGGAAAACTCCTTGATATCATGCTCAGTGAGAAAGGTATCAAAGTAGACCTGCTATATTCATAGCGATCCTCGAGATTCCCCCACCTTAAACAAAAAAATAAGTTTGCGATTTCCTCGGCAATCTTTAATACATCACTCAATTAAATATCCAATTGACCACCTACGAGTTGATCTTTCAACTTCTTGGGAAATATTCAACCTAAGTTTGGAACGAGGCATGTTAAGAAACCTTCGATTAGATCAAGTGATACCTCACCTGAATTTCGGTACTCAAAAATCACTGGCCAGAGCATATGGTATGGTGTGCATAGCTGATGGTGTGGAGCCCATTAAAGTATGCGATATTTAGAAGATTTCGAGAAAAGGTAAAAGAAATAAGGAACATGTCAAGAAATGGGTTTTGTGGTGAAATGTGTTAATAGAACCTAACTTGAATGAATTAATAAATGTCCTGGTAAAGGTTAAAATGGACAAGTAAAGGTGTGATTAAATAAGGTCCATAAAGTAAGGAAAAAAGGTAAACTAAGTGGATAAATAGGTGATTAAGAAACCTAAGTAGTTAAACCCAAATTAACAGAAGAATGTGTTAAAGGTTATAAAAAAAAATTAAATAAGTATTTTCTAACACGATGCTCACGTGTGTTGAAAGGGTGAGTTTCAACGTACTAAAGTGTGTTGAATAAAATAAAAGGGTGAGTTAGTTAAAGGAATGTGCGGTTAAATCGAAGGTAGTGGTTTTAAGTGTTGAACCGAGTGTGTTAAAGAAAGTGAGAAATGCTAAGAATGAGTAAAGGAAGTCTTTACAAGATTAAGGTAAATTAATCTGGATAAATAAGGTTTTTGAAAGTAAAAATCATTTCATGCATTGAGTATATGTATGTGTATATATATATATATATATATATATATATATATGAAATGTAGTTGCATGTGCACATAGGCATAATGTGTTAAGTCTCCATTCTGTCATTCAATTCTATACTTCATTGTATACTTTTCACTAGGCATAAGCTCACACCCTCGCTTTGTTATGGCAGGCTGGGAGCAGTTTCGTATTTTGAGGGCATTATACAGGAAAATACTTTCTTTATTTTTATGTTACTAGCTCTGTATACTTGGACTTCGGGGTGCTCCCCATGGGTCCCTCATGTAGTTTATTTTGAAACTGGAATCTCATGCTAACAAGTGAAACGATAATTAAAATAAAGCTCGACTAGCAATATTATATAGGTTGTTCCATTGTACTTCACACCTAATGCCCGGGTTGGATCGGGTTGACTACAGGTAACACATAAATCCGGGTCGGGCATTACACATATAAAATTATTAATTACTTGTTCTTTTGATTATATTTACATGTGGTATCAGATCTTAGGGTAATGCTCTCATGATTCTCAATTAAGATTTTTTACCTACAAAACGAATCCAGCTAAAAAAAATTGATGAATTCCTTCATTTTTTAGCGAGATTTTTTCCTTGATCGGATTTTTTTGGGAATTCACATGGCCATCTGAAAATGTAGAAATAAACAAAACTCATTGTAAACCACGGGAACTATATTATCTCAGCAATTTAACATCGTTTAGACCCTTATAAACACGCTTTTGCCATTTTTGGGATTAACGACAATGCTAATAACTCTCGCTTAAAAATTAATTTTACAATTCCATGAATTGCGAAGTGATCCTAAAGATATCTTTTATGTTACTGTAATGATAAGTCAAATTTTTTTTTTTTTCAAAAAAATAAATTATTTTTTCATATTTTATGGTATAAATGACTATATATATATTTCATTAAATGATTTTTCTAATATTCATGTTATATATTATTTGGCATTGACCAAAGTTTCAATATAAAGTTTTGAATATTAGATGTATGATTTTGAGTTTGATAATAACATTTTTAATAAACTATATTATTTTGTATAATCTATATTTGGTTGGCCAAATGTCCTAATATAATTATGAATTAGTGTTTCGACACGAATACTCATATGATGTTAGATTAGGAAGACATCAAAGTGCCTTAATCTATAGTTATACATATGATATTATTGTGTATGAATCTATATTTGGACACTTGACCATCCATTCAGCTTTGAGTATAATATTTTTTGGGGGAGCATTGATTCTTACATACATTATATAACATGTGTGTATGTATGTGTGTGTGTGTGTGTGTTGTATTCCATGATTTTTTTTATAAACTGTGTGTTTACATGTATGTTCCACGAAAGTATAATCACATAAAAGGAAATTTCAAAAGATGAGATTGTTGGGTTCTAAATTTTTTATAACTAAATTAAAATTGGACCGAATTCCCTTATTGTGATTTTCTTTTGTGGCAATTTAATAATGTATTTAAATCTGCTTATTTTACAAAAATGTAAATCTGAAATTTTGAGACGTTTTGACTAATAGTTTTCTTATGTCTCTAATGACCAATAATTGAGATTAAAATTGCCGACTTACTTTGAACTTCATGAATTTTATAAGAGCAAGATTTTACAATTACTCATAGTTTAGATATTTTGGTGTATCCCATTTCAAACCGACATTACCTTCGCATATGCTTCCATGATCTTTGAAGACATGTTAGTGATCGTGCGTCGTTTCCAAAATTCAAGCCATTGGAATCATTACGAACACTATATGGAGGTATATAATATTTAGGTTTTTTATTTTCCTTAGTCAAATTTATTCTTGGATGTTTTCTTTTAAAACAATGAATTTTTTTTCATAAGGATTTTAAAATAAAATATTTTTATTTTTCATAGTTCATTAAATGGAAAACTGAACCTCATTAGAACAAGGTCACTGTTCTCATTAGAATGAAATTTTAGTTCGTTCAAAAGAAATCTCATTTTTGTTGGAAAGAAGTTCTAAAATCGCTAGAACAAACTTCTAATGTGTGGTCTTTGTTTGACATAATTGTTTGCATTGGAAGTATGTTGGAAGCTCGTTCAAATGAGCAAGCCATTTCGTTTAAATCAGACTGGATCTCATTAGAATAAAACTATAATTTCTATTCAAATGAAGTTCTATTTTCATTCAAACGAATCTCATTGCCTCGATTTTTGCAGTTTCTATAAATTGTACTTTTCAGAACATATTTTTACAATGCTTTTGGCAAAAATGAATTTCCATAGTTGTTCGATTAATTTTGGTTCTTGTTTTAATGGTTCATCCATAAAATGATTTTTTTGATTTTTTCAAACTTACATTCCGTACACTACATTAAACCCAAGTAGAATGATCTCTATGGCTGACTTTTGTGGAGTTGAGACTCTATTGCTGAAGAAAAAATGATTCCACAATCCTGAGGCTGATCGATGGATATCGAGGGAAGATTTGCTTTTGGGGGATGATGCGGGACTTTGTCGTATTTGTTGAAGATTTCAAGACCATTATCGCGTTATACTTAGTGGATCTCTAAGTAGTCTGTAAGTCTCCTTGTGTTTGTCAATTCTAATAAGTGCTGAAATATAAACTTCGTATAAAAGGGATTTTTCCTCAATTCTTCTTCCGTTTGGTTTGATGGGTTGGTTTGTCATATCTTATTTTAATTTTATCTTTCATGCACATCTACTGCTAACCAAGAAAAAATTGGGTTAAACAATAGATATTTGTGTATTTAACCTAAGAAATAAGTGAATCCATATAGCCCTATCATTTTTTAATTTTTTTATGTCAATCTGAAATGGCTTAGTGATAAAAACTCACAATTTTCGGTGATGGACGTTGTTTTGGCTATTTGAGCACGTTTAAACCCTTAAACGTTAAATTTGTGATATTTGGTAATAAAGTTTATTGCTATTTCTTATTCCAATATTTTCTAATAAAGTTTATCGCTATTTCTCTACATTTTCTTGGTTATTACTCAAATTTTTTCGTTAATTAAAATTTTAGATTTTTCAATTTAATGTGTTTTAATAACTATATTAGTTGTGTAACTTTATTTAGCAATCATAATATTTTTATTTCATAATATTTTTAGTACATGCTAAATATTGCTATGACTATTTTAATTATGGTCAAGGTTTTGACATTAATATTTACATTACGTTAGATTAGCTGTCCATTAAAGTGACCTAGTCTATAATTGTAAATACTAAATTATTGTGTATAAAATTGACTCTCCATAGGTCCAAATATTATTATGAATGTTAGTTTGGTCATGAAATGATGATGTTCTTATTAATTACAAGATTTCCCAAAGCGATAATTACAATTATTAAGTTAACATTAATGATTAATTTTCTTTTGCATCAATTTAACCTCGAAGGATTAAATTTTTTCCTTAAACTAATATTTACGTGCAATTTAATTTGGTACTAAAAAAATTTCTCAAATTGTAAACATTAGATTAATATGTATATGCTTATTATGTCTAATATAAGTAATGGAATATTGAAAGCATGCCTTAAGGTTTTCATCTCAATATTTATATCACGATTAAGTTACGATTCTACCAAAATGGTCTAATCTAATAAATTGTACATGCTGAATTATGTGATAGCCTTTAAATACTATGTTTTGGTTCCTCTAAAGAGTTCGAATATAGTTTTGAGAACTAAGATTATTAATGATTTCATTGGGATTAAGTCGGTGTTATTTATCTGGTTCAAAGATTCCAGTTTCAATGGTGAAGTTAATATTAATGGGCAATATGTTTGATTATTTAGGTTGGTATCAGTTAATCCAAAGATTCCATATTCTTCCTAAGTTTATAAGCATACTCTCCATTTATTTATAAGCACGTTGCACATTTATGCCTTTTGAAAACACCAATTCTTATTAAAATCATTATACAATCCACAAAATAATGTAACATTCATATAATGATATTTTTATAGTCACCAAAATGACTAGCTAGAATGATTGTGAATATCAAATATATAAAAGTGGTAGTAATAACTTATCATACTCATATATGTAAAGATTTTAATGGGTTATATTTTATTTATTTCATCAAGTAAGATAATTTCTCAAAGGAAATTGATTTTGAGTCACTGAAATAATTATTAAGTAATTATGCAATTAGGTGACGAAAGGTTATTTTAGATAGCACGTCCATTTAAATTACATAACATAGTATCGAATAAAGTCATATATAAACATTCAACATTATTACGAAAGAAACCCCACATTTATAAAATGTTATTATTATACGTGTTATCAGCTCATAACATTAATCTAGTGGGCTAATTATTTCATTAATTATATATCATTTTTTCTTTAAAATTTCATGTTTTATTTGTTCTAATGCTCTCGAGACTCACTTATTAGAATGAAGTGAAGAACATAAATTTCACTTAAAATTTCTTAAACCATTATAGTTAAGTTTTACTTGAGGAACCCACTACTAATAAGTAAATTACTATGTAACACTTTTAAAAAAAATGAAGAATTCTTAAACGGATTGAGCTTGATGTTTATGCTAAATCTCACAATGTTAGAGATTAAAAATGAGTACCTATTATGTAATATACATATTTTAACCTATATTTTTTGAATTATAATGTGTTGTTTGATATGAATAATATCATTTATTCTGTTTTTCAAAACTAAAGTGCTACGGAAAAATAGTTCCAGATCGATATGAGGATGCATAGAAATTAGGCCATAAAACAAACCATAAATTCTTGAACTCATTTTCTTATTATTTTGGAATGATTTAACAACTCTTCAAAGAACTTTTAATATATTTTATCTAAATCTTATCATGAGATATTTTTTCTGAGTATAAAAAATATATTTAAGTTTATATGAGAATATATTTTAATAATTATGGTATTCTCATTAGTGGCTTGTACAATTATGTTTTTTATGAAACTTTTACAAAGAAAGTGATTTGGATCCTATATCATAATATTGAAACTAAAAGTAGCTTAATTAAAACTCTTCAATCTTGTGACATAATGAATATCAGACTGTTCTAAATCTAGACTTACTTTAATGAATTAATAGACTGGATTTTCTTTGGATTGCCACTTATGAATCTTGACACTCATGTTTGAGCTCTTAAAGTTTTATAATTTTAAAATGATCTATATGGCCCAAGTGATAGATTATAGTCCTTCGATAGTGGACCTAAATAGATCATGCTGTCATAAAATAATAAGTCAAATGCACCAATGTCGATATCATCGCAAGAGTTATTCACACGAAATTGAATATATATTGTTAAAAGTGTATTATATAAATTTCAATTTACTTACCCAATTTGACACGCCCTGTATAATTGAGAATGTCTAGTACATGCATGAATTTATAATCCACTTAAAGAATTCAAATCTAGAATTATTTCTAAACTTTCAAGAGAGTACACTAATTACTCGGAGGTTGAAAATATTAAATATCAAATTCTTTAAAGAATGGTGAAATTAGTGGGATTATTTAATCACCTAATGTGGTTATAAAAGAAGTTAATATACTCGTGTCATTCCTTCAACATCCATAGTAATTGTTCTTTTAGTTAATGGATATGAATAGTTTTAAAAAGCTCTTAAATAAGTTTTCTATTCTGAATGATTATGAGATTTCGTGAATTTGAAATAGGAGTAAGACAATATATGATTTTGGATTAGAAGTTTTAAAATTTATAATGCTATTAATTTACAAAAATGAATTCTAGGACCACGTTGAATTATTTAATTGACATACTAGAGTCGAATGTAAATGCTTCTTTAATACTAAACGTGACCCTAGTAATAATCAACAGTATGAAGTTAGAGTTATGGTCAAAGTTTCTTTGCAAATAGAGAAATATGCGTAAATAAATATTTTCACCTATATCTTAAAATGTGAAATTTTTATGGCTTTAGTAACTTCTTTTTATTAAGAGTTATATTTAGTGTGAAAACTTCTGAGTTTAAGCAAAGAATCGTATAGATTGAGAAATTACTATATAAACTTATGTTTGTTTCCTAACAATGGTATTTTAAGAATACTTTATGTATTTATAGTATATATATATACCTTAAGTTCAGTGGGAGTAGGTTTATATATTTGATAACTATATATCCATCAGTAATGAAATATAACTTAGAGAAATAAAATATTTTCAAGAGTATGAAGTAATAAAATTCCTAGATATTGTATTCCCACACTTATGAAGACTTTGCCTATACATACGATCAGTACTTAAAGTTCTCTCCCGGTTCAGTAAATTTGTTTTGGCATAATGACTAATATTATGAAAGAGTGAGAAATAACTAAAATTATTTGTAGTGTGCCTTGAGACTATAATTTATGGATTATGACTGCGTAAATTCATTTTGGGACTCGGAGTTATCAACACTATTACCAAGTCTTTAAAGTATTATGATAATGTCGTTGTAATCTTTGTTTTAAAAAACTAATAAGTATTTCCAAAAATCCTAGGCACATTAGGATATAATACATATTTGTGAGTGAAAAAATTCATAAACAACAAGTGCCAGTTGACACATTTATACAAATATTATGTAATACCCCCGCACTTTTATGATTTTATTATTATTTGTGTGCATTTAATTATCAATTTTACGAGAGAAAATTAAATTGGGTTTTGGTAAACATTAATTAGTGAGATAAATGATTAATATTTATTATTAGAATTATTTACTCTCATGTGATAAGTAAATAGATATGTGATTTATTATATGTCACGTACGAGTGAAAGTGACGATTAATTTTATTATGTCGATAGAGTATGGATCGATATATTTGATGAGTCACGCATATAGTACGCACATGTCGGGCCCGATTAATGAGATGTGGGAATATTTATAGTTGATTCTCATATGACCTTTTTGAGTGCACCAGTGATCCGAAATGGGTTGAAATAGTCTTGCACAGGTATCCGGGTGTTATGACTGGGTTCTGGAGGCTTTTTAGACATAGCAGGGAAAGTACAAGTGTATGGTGGTGTTTTTACGCCTAAGGTTTAATTGGAAAGCGGTATTAGGGTGTAAACATGAAGTATATAAGGTTTAAAGGGGTGGATGGAAGATCCAATTTTCAATCTCTGCATAATTATGAGTTATAGAGAGTTTAAAAGAAGGGAAAGAGGAAGAAAGGGAGATAAGGGCTTGGAGAAGAGAAGAGAGAAGCCATTTACGAATTCAATCCATCCCAACAGTTGAGACGTAGTTAATTACCTTCATACTTGATTGTACAAAATATAATATTTAAAGGTTAAAGCTTTGAGACTTAAAACAAGAGATGTAGGTTATGATTTTTAATTTGATTGAAATTGAATAATAATTCATTATGGTTCTTTTGAAAGTTTGTAATTAAATTTGAATTTATAAGGATGAGCAAGTGGTCAAATTGGGTTAATTATGAATTTCATAGAATTAAAGTTTGATTTTGAATCCTAGGATTTCGATGTGCATTTGAGGCTAATTCTATGTTGTAATACTTCTAGGATGTTAGTATAATGATGTAGGATATTAATTTTATGTTTGGAGAGGCTTGGGACTCCATTGGAGGGTTTTGAAGGAGAAAACCTGAGGAAGAAGATGACTTACAACCCTGTAAATCGAACCAATTCGCTAAGGGAATGAATCCATTTGATTGACTGAATTGGTTCGGCTTTCCAACCAAACCAGTTCAATTTTCTAGCTCGTCCAGATTTTGTTTACGTATTTTTTGACCTATTAGATCTTGGGGAATGACCATAAGGGCTTCTTGAGTAAATTGGGACTTCTGGGGAATGGTTTTCATGATTGCGTATGTGTGATTGGCCAAGGGAGTGATGGGTTAGGAATCCAAGTAAATGAACACTTAGATATGCAATCGGGAAGTCGATTTGGACTTCGAGATTTGAGAGACTAGTATGTTGTGGGATTGGGTACGAGGTCAGTAATATATATATATATATATATATATATATATATAGTGTGTGTGTGTGTGTGTGTGTGCGCGCGCACGCACGCGCTTTGTATGTAAATTTAACATAAGTATTCGGTAGTGTTATCGTTAGGAGGTTGTGTGCAGTGGGAAATCCCCCTGACATTGACTGGAACGTATTGAATTGATTCCCCAGGTTATAATACTATTGCATGTGCACTATCCATGTGTGAGGATAGGTGTTGGTTTGGAGACCGGTCGAATGCAATATGGTATGGTCATGACTCTCGGACATATGTTTATGATTACCCCCATTATCTGTGTTTAAGTTTGGGTTTGGTGGTGAGATTCCAGCTGGGTGGCTCAGTGTGATACTTGTTTTCTTGATCCAGATAACACGTGAGGGATGTATTCGTGAGGTCCATGATCTGGGGATACATTTATCGGTACATATATATATATATATATATATGTGTGTGTGTGTGTGTGTGTGTACGATATATAGTGTATATCTATTTATAGCATAAGTGTACCTGTGATATTATATGATGTGAACACTTAATTATAGCATGTGTGTCTTCACGATATTATTCATGAACATATACCTAGTGAGGGTGGTACAAACTTAGCTAGTGGTGACTATTAGCGGGATTGGGCTTAGATAACGGTTATTGTCCTAGTTAGACACGGTAGTGTAATTAGGATAATAAAATGAATGCGTTAGGTGGGCACTGTAATTGAGAGGTGAGGTTTTATTTCATGTGAGTGAGACCGGTTAACTAATTATGAAAGTAATATACTATGTGTTTTATCGATTTAAAACGTTTAGTGACTTGCAAAATATTTTCAATCTTTTTGGGCATTGATCAGCGGGCAAATTTGTTTTCTTGTTTTCATTGTTGTCGTTACAGGATGTCGATATTATTGAGATATCTTGTAAAGGGATTCCCATTATAAGTGCCGACATGAAAGGAGGGCACACTATGATTCAGAGGACTTTCTAGGAGTAATTTAGTGTCACACCAGATCCATAAAAGTTTGTTTATGTTTTCCACATTAGGGTAAACAGGTTGGTGGATGTTTGCACTATTACCCGAGGCACCCATTGACGACATACTTACCATTTATGCATGATCATATATTTTTCTTATGATTGGAGGCATGTTATTAGTGGATAAATGAAAAAAATACATGAAATTCCAATACCTCTCATTATTATAGGACTTGCGTAGGACCGGGGTGTTTCCATCCCTCCTTGGCTCTTTCCTCCCGTCTCAGGGTTCTGGTGCTCGTGTGTGTGCACTCGAAGAGGGAGAGAAGGTATCACACTTTTTCTAGGAGTGCTTTGGCCATCGCCGATGTGGGGTGATGTAAAGAGATGGAGTATCGAGCCTATTTTGTACCAAAAAAGGAAAAAGAACATGTCATCGCCTCGAGAGAGCGGCATCCAAAGACAAACTGATGTTTACGAAACCAATCAGTTCAGAGGTTTGGAGGTTAAGTTACATGATGGGAAGGTGTTAGGCACCCATCTCGCCCTTTTGGTCTCTCATGGGCTTATGTTACTATTTCGTTAATTTTTTCGTGAAATGTAAGCGCGTGTATGTATAAATGGAGATCGGAATCGCTCGACTCCTATCACAGATGAAATAGAGTGAGGTCATCCAAAGGAATGTTTCTAAAATAATAATTAGAAAATATGATGTATGCACTTATCGAGATATTGATCATCATAATGGAACGACACTATTTGTTAGATAATATGCGCAAGTATGAATCACAATCATGATATATAGATAAAATAGGAAAGAGATGAAAATGGGAAAATTGGACTCGAGTCTCGAGTTTTAACTCAAAACGCCTACATAGACTATAAAGGCATAAAATTCCACGTAGTTAGCATATGGAACAAGGGTTACGTTTATCCCATAAATTCAAATGAGAGTGTATTGTGTGTGTGTGTGTGTGTGTGTGTGTGTGAATAATCCCATTATAATTTATAAGAGGGTTATTTTTTTTATAGAAAAAAGTATGTGCAATATATGTAATAAATGATGAGATGTTAATATGTATGATCTAAAATAAAATCTAAATTGAGAATTTATGAAACTAATGCAAAAATAAAGAAATTTAGAGAGAGAAATGGGTATTGGGATCTTCTTTGGAGACTTGATGCTTGATTTTGATCCTTGATGAGCTCCATTAAAAATTGAGATGAATGTTGGATGAGAGAGAGGGATATTTGTTCTAAATTTATTATGAAAATTGTGGGAATGAAAGATGGAAAGGAATTTCATATAAGGGAACTTCGCTGATTGCAGAAGAATGTTGTTGAGATCATTGATATTGGTGGATCGGAGGCGTACCTTGGAAGTGAGCTAATACCCTCCTTATATAGGGTAGGGGGACTACTGATTGGCATACCCCTAAACTTTCCAATCGACCGGTGACCCTAGACACACTACCGATTGGTAGGGAAATGTACCTGACAATCGGTAGTCTCGTGCAGATGTTTTTTGGAAAAAGAGTCGTAGAACATAATTTGTAAATCTAAATCACGCAAAGGGTATACCATTAGAAAGTTAATTCAAAGGAATTCAAAAATCCTTTGGGATGCTTCCGAGTCTGAGAGTTGACTTTGGGTCAAACGGTACTCGAAAGTGCCCATTGGTCTTTCGAATAGCAGATCATCGAATGATAATGGTTCGTTCATCCAAATCGTAAGTCATAATTGTGCACGGGATAGACCATTCATGATTTTTCTTAGACAAATCTTTTATTTTTAAGGCAAATTCTTGAATCTCAGTCTCATGGGATATACACTAGGAAGTATAATCTTCAGTATTCTTTTTTAATAGTTTGTTTAAGTAAATCGATACGCTCAGTTGATGATTTATCTTTTTTCAAGATGAGCACTCTTCTTAACCATTTTTATGTATAACTCATGTAAATCAGGCAAATCATCATCAAACTCTCTAAGTGTGTCATGTGAAGTGTCCCCTAAAACATTACTTGGTTTTTTTACTAACGCACATGTTCAGTTCGTCGACACTATTAATGCTTTGAGTCATACTCAAATTACTTTCAATAATATAAGAACAGTATTAACATCAATATTAACAGGCAATACAGATTCATGAGTAGTTAAGCATGCATCATCATCATTGTATACAGTTTTGGCAAAGAAATACATGCAATACTCATCGTTCTTACTGGAATGTGTTTCATCTTCATCAGAATCACTAGATTCGTTCCAAATTTTACACACATTGGCCTTGTTATTGTTAATAAAATTAGTTAGACATTTACTAGCATAATGTCCCATTTTACCACATCTATGACATTTCACATCTTTTAGTTCTATCTTAGGTCGGTTATTGTCACAGGTCCTTTTATTTTCATGTGAGTGTTTGACACTATCTTTGTCATGAGGTCTGCCATTTTGATTTCCTTGATAACTTGACTTGCCTTGTTTGGAGGCTACAACATTTCTGAATTTTTATTTTTTTTAAATACTTGCTCATAAGAGCTATTTGATTGTTAAGGTCATCCAAATCACAGTCATCAGCACAGTCAGGGTCAAAGTCCAAAGAACTTATTTTAGGAACATGCATTTTAGATGAAAACACAACATTAGAACTAGTGGGTTTCTTGTTGTATCTGGTCAATTACTTCTTGAAGTCTAAGTCCAATTCTACAGTCCTCAGTTTACTACTAAGCAATTTAGGAGTGATATTAGGGTCATCCATTTCTTCAATGGCATATCTTTTATTGTCAAATTTGGAAGGCAGTGACCTGAGAATCTTTTAAACAATTTCCTTTCTACTATAGGTTATACCATTTACATGAAGGTTTGTGAAAATATCAGTTAACCTATTGTAAACATCGTTAAAGGATTCATTGTCATCCATTATTAGGTTATTGTATTGCTGGACTAGCATTTGAGTTTTTCCTGCCTTAACTCTTTCATCACCTTCGTAAGCAGTGATAAGAGTGTCCCATGCCTCTTTAGAAGTCGAGCATATGGATATTCTTTTGAATTAATGCTCATTAATGGACATAAAAATGGCATTCTTTCCTTTGTTATTATCTAGAGATGCCTTTTTCTCTTCCTTAGTAAATTCACTACGAAGTTTCTTAATCAATATTGGATTAGTTTCAGAGATAGCCTTAGTAGGATGTTCATACCCTCTTTCCATCATTTCCCATACATCATCACCAAGGGTTCCTTGAATGAAAGCAACCTTTCATACTTTCTATTATGAAAAGTTGTTTCCATAAAAAAGTGGTGGTCTGGAGAGGTTACCAAACTTCTCACATCCTTCTTCCATATTCATAATTTTTGGAAGAAGTTTTAAAAACAATTTCTAATGTTTCAGGATCACAAAAGATGGTCCTGCTCTGATACCACTAGAAAAAATTATTTACTAGATTAATAACAAAATGTTATAAGTTGAGTAGACTCCGAATAAACTTTTTGGACAAAACTCTTTTCTAATAAAAACATAAGATGTGTATTGTTTTCTGAATAGGTAGTCTAGATTTGGTAGTTGATGACCTTACGTTTTAGAAATTAAAAAGCATCTACTAAGTCCAACATGTAATACCAATCACAATAGAAAATAAGAACATTCAAAGTAAATAATACAGGAATTTTAACGTGGTAAAACCCTTAATCAAGGGAAACATACACGATGCCCTCTATGGTACAAACCAAAAATCCAATAAAATAAAGAATCAAGTTACAACACTTAAGCAAACACACAAAGATACTAAATCTAAGTTCAGAGTTATACCTACATGAGCTACTCCACTACAAAGGTTTTCTAACTAGAACTGATCTTTTCTTGTTGCTTCTTTGCATTTTCCTCGATCTCTATTTCTTTGACTTCTGATTCCAGCAACACTTTCAATATCCAAGTTTCTCAAATAGAACAATTGTAACTAAGTGCTCGTGTGTGAGAATGTGTTTGTGATGTGCAATAAATGCAGATTTATGCAACTCATCCTCTCAAATTATTTCTCAAATTATTATAAATCAAGAGGTTCTATATGACATGCAGAAACTGATTCAAATTATTTTGAGAAATAACTTATTTTCATGATCAGATCTGAAAAATAACCTTGCTTTTAAAACTAACCACATCCTATGTGTTTCTTTTTATTTTTGTACACGTGTATTTCACAAATTGTGAAACATGATATCAGAAACACAAACGCTCTAGAGATGTGATGTAGCCTTGAAACTAAGAAGTTTCTTTTTCAAAATTTTTTGAAACAGAAAGGATCTAAAATAAAATTATCCAAAGATAATAATAAAGAAAATTTAAGCGTGTGATATTCTCTTGTAGAAAAACTCAAGTTTCAACAGTGAAACTCAATATTCTCTTAGAGATGAGTTCTGAGATAAACTAAGACTTGAAGAGGTCTTCAAATGTCTCACAAACTAAACACCAAACTCACATAATTCCTAGATGGATTTAACTCTCAAGGTTTAGGTTTTCTGGTGTATGAAACTTTGAAGGTTATGGTGTTTGGGTGAAGGGAAAACACTTCAGAGGTTTGAGGTTTCGAAGATTAGGGTTTTTTCTCTCTCCCTTCTCTCTATTTCTTTTCTCTCTCTTCTCCCTTCTCTTTCTTCTCTCTACTCTCTCTTTTTCTCTCTATTTGGAAGAAAACCAAAAGTCTCTAATGGCTGAGACTACATGGGTTTATATAGAAGCTAAGGAAGAATCTCGAACATTTGAGGCAATCCAAAGGATGAGATTATCTTTGACCAGTTGACTCCCAATCTAATAGTTTAATATAAGCGGTGGAAATAACTAACGCCAATTGGCTAAGACTAGTTACACATGGATTGCTAACAAACACATGCAGATCATTGATAGTGAGCATCCAAGGGTTGAGAATGAATGTAAAGAATGTCTCTAAGAGAAAACACAAAATTAACAACTCAGGAGCAAACACGTGTAAGATAGATAATGGCTGAAAAATACGTGTTTTGAAAATAATTACATTCTCCCCCTAAGGTCTCTAACGCTTTGAGATCCTACCCAACACAACATTTAATGAAAAAAACTATTTTTCCATAATTCAACTTTTAATCCTAATACTTTTAAAAACCAAATTTTAATAATTTAAAAAATGTTTTAAAATGTTTTAAAAATGTTATAAGGAATTAAGTTGATTTGTAAACACTGGTTAAATTGTTTAAATCAACATATGCACATAGGAATTACAAAATATGCAGTGCAATTGTTAAAAGTAATTATAAGATAGAATAAACTTCACTTTAGGTGATCTTGAGGATTTCTTGGACTGGATATCTTCATTCGTGCTTGAACCTTTGAGAGATAGAGCAATCCATAAAAACTAACCTACTTTGTCTCAATATCAAAACTAGTTGGAAATTCTATATATATAGACTCAAGCAAGTCAATATATAGTGTGTTCTCATTCTCTGGTATAGGCATGGAAGCGTTCCTACCCATTGAGCTAGAAATATTATACCTATGCATCATGATCGAAAGTAGGGTTAGCGAATAAGACTAGCATTAGAGCCACGTCGATGAACTATTAGTTTTGGTAGAAAAAAGAGACTTAAGTATCTTTACCATATACGTGGGTATCATTGTCGGATAACTTGATCATTCTACTAAAAAGTCGACCACGGTGTCCAGGAAGGCGACCTTGCCCCCAAGGAGACCCTTAGAGGGAAATTTAAACCAAATTGGAGTGTCTCCTATATTGTGAAGAAAATTATGTCCGGCGTGCCACTGCTCACAGACCTCGATGGAGAAGAGATGGCATGTCCAGTTAACCTAGACCATCTCAAGAAATTTTACCCTTAGTTTGAAATCTTGATGCGCTACTACTATTCTCATCCCCCTTTTATTCTAAAAAAATATTTTCATTTCCCCTACCCAGAACTACACGGGACTTGATCCTCTAAAAAACATTTCTTTTCAAATAAATTCATGAAAATTTTCAAAACCCCCAGAGGAACTTAGGCAACCAACACGACAAGCATGGGCATTGTCCTTTCTTTTTCAGAAAATGCTATTCTTTTCTAACCCCTGAGAACAACGGTCCATCTTATCATTTACATGAATGAAATGATTGTGTATGACTTATCGATTAGTATAGAGTTCAAAATGCAAAACTCATCAATGGGCACAACAAAATAATATCAACATCATTTTTATTTCTAATAAATAAATACAACCCTTACATGAAGTATCAGGGAATAGAGGTAAACAGAACACCCCCTTTGCATTGATAAAACCATCTTAAATAAATATACTTAAACTATACCAGTTCCAAATTATCCCTAACCCCACTGAAAAATCCCAAAATCACCCAAAACATAAATTACCCTAGCTTTAAAAAATGTTACCCCGCCTTCACAAGCACTATTCTCAATCGATAGACGACCCCGCTTCATCATCATTCCCTACCCCCGGAGGTTCTTAAGTCTCCCTTTCCTAGTTAACACTCTGTATGAATTCTATGCAGTAATACGCCCTTTGAAGTTTTGATGAAACCATAATACCGTCCTCCATGGTGTCGAAGGCGACAAGACACCTTTCACTAGTTTCTTCCTCTATAATTTTCACCATTACCTGCTTCCAGAACCACTATAGTTAGTCTCCAAACACATGACAGTCCCCTCCTATAGACTGTGATGGATGGGTAGATGGTTAGTTGTGCTGCCACAAGGAACCCAATGTCATCTGTATTGATTCAGTCAGGTCCACCGCCAGGAAAAAGTTCATTATGTGAGGAAATTCTATTTTTTCCCACCCAGCTTGGCTCAGAAGCTGCCAAGGAAGGTAAAAGGAAGTTTGGCGGAGGCCAACTAGTCTCATATACCGGTACTCTCCTAGATCCCGACTACGTACTGACCAACGAAGACATTGGGATTCATTCTCCATAAACCAGGTTACCTAGTTCTATGTTGATGGGAAGAAACTGAATAAAGGTTGGACAGTACTATAGAAGGACCTATAGATGGAACCTCTCTGCAAGACACATGAACAACATCACTAGGTTCCCCCTAAAAAAATCGAAGTGATCCTCCTTCCAAGCATCGACACCATTCAGGGTCACCACCACCACCACCACAGGACTAGGATGGTAAGACATTTATGTCGCTATCATATCCACTTGGGGATCAGTCATCAAGTCCCCTATAACCAGTAACAACATAGCAGTCAGGCCATAAGAAACTACTCGGGAAAAAGAGACATCATCAAAGCCCCTCTAATGCACTGAATATATAACCACCAAATGAGAAATAGTCCCTCCATTAATCAACAGTCAAGCAACCGAAGGAGAAATATGAATTAACTCAACTAGAAATGCTCACGAAAAATGAGAAAGATCAGTCGTAGCCGTTGTAATAATAGGGCTAATCCCCAACATTGCTGAGAATTCCACGTAAGTAGGACAAACCTCATCCATACCAAATCAGAATACAAGATCCAAAAGGTACTAAAACTTTACCTTCACTGATAGAATATTATAATCTATGGCCTAATTGCACCACAGAGAAACCCGACACAAGTTGAAAGTATCATAGTCAACATTATGGAGGCACATGGCTTTTAAGCCTTCAAGATAAGAAGATAATTCTCCATACATTGGAAGATAATTTTGAGAAAGAGAAGGAAGACGCAAGAGAATAAGTATGGATGATGGTGAGAAGCACACTCTATACACTCTTCTTTTATACCAAAAATCCATGCAAAAAACAAATTTTCTGGAATCCCGTTTAACCCCTAGCCCTACAGAAGTAAACAAGTATGCAAGAAAGTGCAATAAAAACTTAAGAGTGATTTGAATTGACCCCTATGCCGATAGGCAGGTCAAGGGGTATGAATATCGAGCCCCCTCCCCCTAGCTTTAGAAAATTCCACTTTTCATCTTTTGCCTAAAATCAATTTCCAAATATCCTTATTTTCAAAAGTTACCCTGGGTTATGCCTCTTTATTTCTCATCTTTATAATAATAAATATTTACCTCAAAATCATTTTCATTCTCATCTCTGTCTTCAGAAAATAAAACAACCTCAAAAGCAAATTGAAGTACATGTAGAGTAAGCCACAAAATCAAGATAATTGAACAAAAAAAGCATCATTTTTTCCTTCTCGAGTCTCTATTTTTAGGTACATAGAAGTTGGTAAATCAAGAAGACAACATGGTCAATGCCCAGCTCCTCCCATCACAACGATGAATTTTTAAGAAAATCTGGAAAGGAAAATAAGAAAAAACGAATGTCACCTCATCCGCTATACCACCTCATGCGCTAGTAACCTCATTATCTACACATGCATAACCGTAGCCCTTGAAGGAAGACTCCATGGGTATAAGGTCACTCCAAGGGTGTAATATCACCTACATCCCCAACAAAGAGCCAATAATCCACCCAAAAGGAAAACATCCGAAAAATTCTTGAAAAATATGGAACATTGTTTTCCCTCAAGAAAATCGTTTTTGGAGCAGTAAGCCTAGGGTTGTGTTTTTTTTCGAACTTTCCGATTTTTCCGATTTTCGATCCGATTTTTTCTGAATTTGGAATGAAATTTTAGTTTGCCGATTTCCGATTTTTTCGAAAAAAATCGGATCGGAAATCGGAAATAATTCTGAATTTCCGATTTTCTGATTTTTCCGATCCGATTTTTTCGAAACTATGCCGATCCGATTTTTCCGATTTTTTTTCCGAATTATTTCCGATTTTTTCGGAATTATTTTCCGATTTCTGATTTTTCCGATTTTTTAAAAGTTTCCCATATCCCACATCGGTTGGGAGAGGGAGAGGGCTCCAAAATATGCTCTATAAAAGGAGAGTATCCTCCTAACTTCTACACAAATGAAAAATGAGCCAAATCCCCATGTGTTTACATGTTGGGTTAAGCTATTTTCATTGTTTCTTTAAAATGAGAATTTCGAGTAATCGAAAATCCATAATTTATTTTTTTGAAGTTTTTGAATTTTCGAAATTTCTAGATTTTTAATATATTTTGTGAATTTCCGATTTTTTCCGATTTTCCGATTTTTCCGAATTTGGATTTTTTTTTAATTTTCCGAAAAAATCGGATCGGAAATCGGAATAGTTATTTTATTTCCGAAAAAATCAGAATTTTTTCCGAATAGGCATTTTGCGATCCGATCCGGCCGAAACACAGCCCTAAGTAAGCCCCTTACAAACTTTCGAAGTCCCCAAGTGGATTAATCTTAAACTCTTATCCCCAACATACTCTATAATAGAACTAATGTTTCCCCTGCATCCAAGTCTACTACAATTTCCCAGTCGGAACCTCAAAACAAAACATTCACTAGGGGAATTTCATGTGACAGCCCGACTAATTAAATACCGGGTAGCTACTCCTTTATTAAATTAATACAAAATGCCAAGTTGGTCCAGTTAATAGCATCACTGTCGAAAACATTTTTTTTATGGTTACTAACCACCTAGTATTTAAAAAGTAAGTTGCCAAATTTTAAATTAAGTCTGATTAACATGCAATAAAAGAATAATGGAAGAACAACATAATCCATTCACCATAACGAAGCAATAGGATAACCAACGAAATAATAATAAGTCCAGAGGAAAACTCCTCACGACAAACCCATAACTGAAAATAATATGACAAGTCTGAATCCTGAATTAATTACATGCCAGAAGTCTGAATAACTGAAATAAATGAAATGTCTCTAAAAGAAATGGGGGACATGCCTTACAACTGATAAATGCTGAATATAGAGTCAAGATAGATGAAGCGTCTACAAGCAAAGTCCTGTAACTTCCACAAATAGCTACAACTCGTCACCTGAATGAGGATCCTAAGCATGGTGTCCTTGTGGCTAGGCACCTAAAATGGTTTTTACAAAAATAGATTTGAAAGCAAATGGGTCAGAGCCCGAAAGTGGAAATCATTTTAAAAATATCAAGTGTTTTAATAACATTAAAACAATAAATGCAAAATACATGTTAGGATGTGCACTCACATGAAATTCTCACCTCTCGACTACATGTGCACTCCTAACGTACTGTACCCATCTAAATGACATACATATCTAACCAAACCGCAATAAGTTCTACCCCTTACTACTCGATTCCCATATTACATTCTAGCGTTAACAATTAAATAGAGGGCTTTACTTAAACTCAGATTCTCAATTAGTAATACAATTCACTATCGGTTAACCCGTTATGTTTTCTCAAAACATTACCATAATTATATTCACAATACCAACATGAAAGTTCCCATTAATTAAGTGTATATTATTCACGTCATAAATATACAATACAAGCACCCCGAGACTAAGCTGCGGTGCACACATACTCTGCTATCCATCTCGGTACATCACGTACATAAGGATCACACATTCCGAATCTCTCAGGAATCGTTCTCAAATAACAACAATCACAAACAATGGAGGCGAACACAGTCACATCACATGGGTCACGAACATACCTGCGCTCCCACGATCAGCAGACTTATTAACATGCCAATAAGTCCTTCTCTGACCTATGTTCATCGAGGTACTAGTCTAAATCCGGGCAACACAAGGATTAGAGGGCCCTAAGAGAACGTAAACCTCCCGTGATAGCAAGTATGGAAGGTATGTCATACACATAAAATCAATACATATACTAAGTATGCACACATCTTAGCAATCACCATAATTTATTTGGTAGACTTCTCATTCTCGTACCGACATATAATACTACACAATTTATGTGTTCCCGGTTAATATAATTATTTAGGCCGTCAATAGTTCTCGCATCGTAATAGGCACTCACGTCCTAATTCATAATTTCCCTTAGGTTCAAACTACACTTCTAGGTTTTACTCCACATTATATCCCAAATATCCTAAATATATCAATTAATACACAAGGAAGTGTTATCTCTACATATAAACAAGGTTACGGTACACTCGGGTTCAAAACAGGCTAAAAAGCCTAAACTGTCAGCTCGTTAGAAGTCTCGTTCGAACGAGGCTGTTCGAACGAGAGTTCGTTCGAACGAAGTGGGCTTTCTAACGAGATCTCGTTCGAACGAAGTCATTGAATGAACATCACCCTCGTTAGAATTCAAAGGTCAACTCGTTAGAATCTCGTTCGAACGAGCTCGTTCGAACGACCTGGGCAGGTCTTCTAACGAGTGGCCAGATTCGAGCCCAGATTTTCCCTATATCGTTTTTCCAACTTTTCTTCACCTCTAATCTCATTTAAACCTCAATCCAACAATCGTTCATGGGTTCTAATCATTCCTAAACATACTTAGGTCATATATTAACGTTTATATTGAGCCAATTCTTCCTAAACATCATTGAATCATCAAATCCCTCCATTTATCCCCAAATCACATGAACATGAACCTTAAAATTTTAAAGTCACCAATGGGCATAATTAAATCCGTTTTTGTTATGAACAAGGTGTATTTCCATCAGAATAATCCTCCTAACACAATTCTACATGCAATCCTTTCATCAAAATATAAAGTTCTAATTCCAAATAAATGGGTTTTTATCAAACTCCCAAGAACAATACAAATTTTGTCAATTTCCTACGCATGGAAGAAACATTCTTTGTAATAAACGAAATTAAATCACTTGCCTTATGTATATCTCTGATTTTGATGTTGATTTGATGAATGATTATCTCTCTCTCTGCAGAATTCTCCTCTCTTCTCTCTCTACAAGCCTTCTTCTCCAAAGTGACAATGGTGGCTAGGGTTTTGCCTTAGGAAGCTTTTGGAACTAATTCTAATAACCCCCGTAGCCCATTTGGTTATTAGTGGGTTTAGTGGGTAAAATCCAAATCAGATATTAATTCCTAATTTTCGTGGGTTTTAATTCTCAAAAATCCAAAATTACCAAACTACCCTTATACGTTGTCGGTGTGGCCTAAAAATGCCCCGGGACCCAAACCAAACCCCCGGCTTGTGTTTTCTGACTATTTCGACCCTTCCGGACGTGTTGGCGCACTCAAAACGACCATACGGTTAATAGAAATAAAATTCACTTTCTAATTAAAATAAATATATTCCGGACGCGACTGTCACACGCGTCTCAACAAAATTTCCAAATTGCCGTATTTCAATCTCACGACAAATTTCATAATTCAATATTCATATATACACATTATAATCAAATACCAACTCGCATATCGCTAGTATTTTAATCCAGATTAATTTTCGATTACTACGCATTTCAATTAATCCCATAAATAAATATCACAAAAATACGGGGTATTACATACTTCCCCCCTAATAACTGAATTTCGTCCCGAAATTCGAAACTAGAAAGTACCTGGTAAGAACAACTCTGGATAACATTCGCGCATCTCATCCTCGCGCTCCCATGTGGACTCCTCGACATTATGATGTCGCCACTGAACACGCACTAACGGAACTATCTTTGACCGCAGTTTTTGCTCACTTCGGTCCAAAATAGCAATCGGCCCCTCCTCGTAGGAGCTATCAGGCTGGAGATCGATGTCCTCCAAAGTAATGTGAGAATGAGCCAAATCGTCTCTAAGATATTTCCTTAGCGAGGAAATATGAAACACATCGTGAATCCGATGTAAATGCTCCGGTAATCCAAGCCTATACGCAACCGGTCCAATCCGCTCAATAATAGGAAATGGTCCCACATATCTCGGTGCCAACTTCCCTTTCTTCCCGAAACGAATAATCCCCTTCATAGGAGATACTCTGAGAAAAACCTGGTCCCCCACTTGGAACTCTCTGAAAAACCTCTTCGCATCAGCATAGCTCTTCTGCCGATCCTGAGCTACCCGAATGCGACTCCGAATCAATTCTATCCTCGTCGAAGTATCCTGAATCACTTCCAACCTAAGTAGTTTGTTATCCCCCACCTCCAACCAACATGCTGGGGAACGACAAGGTCTACCGTACAACGCCTCAAATGGAGCCATTCCAGTAGTGAACTGGTAGGAGTTGTTGTAAGCAAACTCCACCAGTGGAAGATACTGCTCCCATCCACCTTCAAAATCAATGATGCACATACGCAACATGTCCTCCAACATCTGGTTTGTACGCTCGGTCTGCCCATCGGTATGCGGGTGATACGCCGTACTCAACCGCAATTCCGTGCCCATGTCCTCCTGAAAACTTTCCCAAAACTGTGAAACAAATATCTTGTCTCGGTCAGACACGATATTTAGGGGCACACCGTGAAGTCTCACTATCTCTGCAATAAAGAGCTGGGCATACTGTCCCGTAGTGTAGTTTGTCCTTACGGGTAGAAAATGAGCGACTTTGGTCAACCTATCCATAATTACCCAAATGGAGTCGTGACCTCTCTGTGACGTAGGCAACCCCGTGATAAAGTCCATGGAGATGCTCTCCCACATCCACATCGGGACCTCCAATGGCTGTAGAAGTCCTGCCGGTCTCTGATGATCCAATTTTACTAGCTGACAAGTGGCGCATTTTGAAACAAACACGGCAATATCTTTCTTCATCCCGCTCCACCAATATTGTCATCTCATGTCTTGGTACATTTTATCCCCACCGGGATGTACCGCGAACCGTGAGCCGTGCGACTCTGCCATCATCTCGTGCCGCAATTCCTCCCCTTCCGGAACTACCAATCTCCCACTGAAGCGTAATCCCCCGTCTGAGCTAATGGTGTAGGATTCGGCTCCTATTGCTAGTAATCGAACTATCTGCTCCTGACAGAACGAGTCATTTGCCTGTGCCATTACTACCTTTGTGACAATCTGCGGCGTAACAGTCATCACAGACATGAATGATCGGGCCACTGCATCCTGGTGTCCCAACTCCTTCCACTTGGCCTTCCACACTCCTGCCACCTCATCTACTGGCCTACGGCTCAACGCGTCTGCTACCACATTAGCCTTCCCCGGGTGATACTGGATATCAAACTGATAGTCCTTCACAAACTCAAGCCACCTTCGCTGCCGCATATTCAACTCCTTTTGCGTGAATAGGTATTGTAGGGACTTGTGGTACGTGAACAATCGAAACTTTCCCCCCAAAAGGTAATGTCTCCAAATCCGAAGGGCAAATACAACTTCCACCAACTCCAAGTCATGAGTGGGGTAATTCTTCTCATGAGTCTTAAGCTTACGGGAATCATAAGCTATGGCTTGACTCTCCTGCTATAATACACCTCCAAGTCCTTGCAAGGACGCATCGGTGTAGACTAGATACTCAACTCCCGGTCTCGGCAATGCTAACACAGGTGCTGAGGTCAACTTATCCTTCAACTCATCAAATGCCAACTGACAGGCATCACTCCAGATGAATGGCACACCTTTACGAGTCAGATGTGTCAAAGGACCCGCTATCTTCGAAAATCCCCGAATGAACCTCCTGTAGTATCCTGCTAGGCCCAAGAAACTATGGATCTCTATCGGTGTCGTGGGCTGTCCCCACTCCCTCACCGTGGATACCTTCCCCGGATCAACAGATATCCCCCGGTCAGAAATAATGTGTCCCAAAAACTGGACCTCCTTCAGCCAAAACCCGCACTTCTCATACTTTGCATACAGCTCGTGTTGACGTAGCGTCTGCAAAACTTGCCTCAAATGCTCGGCGTGCTCCTCCTATATCTGGGAGTAAACCAGAATATCATCAATGAAGACAATGGCAAACTGATCTAGGAAATCCCTGAACACCCTATTCATCAAGTCCATAAACACTGCTGGAGCGTTGGTCAAGCCAAAAGGCATAATCCGTAACTCGTAAGAACCATATCTCGTTAAGAACGCAGTCTTCGAGACGTCCTCCTCCCTGATACGCAACTGATGGTATCCCGATCGCAAATCAATCTTCGAGAAGAAAGAAGCTCCTCTTAATTTGGTCGAATAGGTCATTGATTCGAGGCAACGGATACTTATTCCGTATCGTGACCTTGTTCAACTCTCGGTAGTCCACACACAATCTCAGTGAACCATCTCTCTTCTTCACGAACAACACAGGGGGACCCCACGGCGATGTACTCCTCCGTATAAACCCCTGACCCAACAACTGCTCAATCTGATCTCGTAGCTCTCGCATCTCTGCCGGAGCCATACGGTATGGTGCGCGTGCTATAGGTCTCATATCTGGCAATAAGTCTATGACAAAGTCTATCTCACGGCTGGGGGGTAGTCCTGGTATCTCCTGAAACATCTCTTATCCCGAAATGGCAAAAACAATGCTCCCACCAAAGCAATCAATCATGGCTCTATAGTCTGCGAGCCAATCAATACCGATAATCACATCGTGCACATGCATATCTAATACCAACATGTCTGCAGGTAATACCAAACTACCAATCTCTACCCCCACTCCCCGGCATATAAAGAAAATAAGTGACCCACTCCCCAATGGTGAGTCTACACACGTCACTGTGCTCTCTGCGGTGGCTAACAACCCTAAGGCTTTCGCAAAATGTGTAGCTATAAAACAATGCGTTTCCCCCGTATCAAACAAAACCCGACCCATAGTACCATGGATAGGAAACATACCCTCAATCGCGGGTGGTGCCTGTGGAGCTGCTGCCTGGTGGACGTTATAGACACGTCCATACTGTAACTGCCCCTGCTGCACAGGAGCTGCTGGAATGGCTGGTAGAGCTGGCACCTGGGATGGAGCTGGGAGGGCAGGTGGAAAAAGTGGCCTCTGTGGCTCATGTCGAGCACCCTGCTGCTGCTGCGGGGCCCTTGCCCTATCAGGACAGTCCTGGCATTTATGGCCAGTCTTGCCACAAACGAAACACTTCCCCAGGAAGTTCCCCCCTCTCTGTCCCTGCTGCCCCCGGCCCTGGTAGCCGTTACCGTTCCTCCCCTGGCCCTGCTGGCCCTGTTGAAACTGTTGTTGACCATTCTGACCCTGCTGGTTCTGATGGCCGTTCGGAGCCTGATGGCCCTGCCGGAAACCTCCCTGTCCGTGCCTGAAATTCCCTGACCTGAACCTCTTGTGATCCCCCTGCTGGGAACCCTGGTCACCCTGTCTCTGCCCCTGAACAGATTGTGCACCACTGGCACCATGTCCTCCAGTCCTGCCCTGATGGATGGACTCTCCCGATCGCTTGCCCTCAGCCATGTGAAAGCGGTGATCCTGGCAATGGAGCAATGTAGCGTTAACCACATCAGAGTAAGTGGCCAACGATAGGTTCCCCAACAAATGCTGACGGATCCTCCAAGTCAACCCGTCTGTAAATTTCTGTATCTTCTTCTCTTCTGTCGGTAACTCATCCGGAACAATGTTCAGAAGATCAGTGAATTCGGCCTCATACTCGGCCACAGTCTTACCCTCCTGCTTGAGGCTCATCAACTTCCTTCTCATCTCCGTGTGAACAGCTGACGGAAAATACTTGCGGTCGAACCGCACCCAAAACTCCTGAATAGTGAGAGTATCTCTCTCCTCCACGGTGGTAATAGACTCCCACCACTGCAGTGCAGACCCCACTAGCTTAAAGGTAGCTAGTATCTGCTTCTGGACATCGGTGCACTCATACATCCTCAAGTGTCGCTGAATGTCTTTCCTCCACTGACTCGAAACCACAACATCGGAGCTACCTGCGAACTCCGGTGGGTGTGCTTTCTGGAAAGCATCTCGAACACGTTCCCAAGCAGACGGGAATGCATGTGCCTGAACTGGCGCGGCTATCGGCGCCTGAGGTGGTGCCTGCTGAACTACAGCTAGTGCGGCATTTACCGCCTGGGCCACAATGGCTGCAACCTCGACGGCATTCATCGTGCCCTGAACTGGTGCGGGCTGTGGTTCTGGCGTTGAATCCCTGGGAACCCGTTGTGCACGTCGTGGAGGCATTCTGAAACAAGAATAAAGTCTATAAGTTCGCAGTTATAAACTCAAAATAGATGAAGAACGTAGCATATACAAAAGAATACAACAGTCCTAAAATATAGGGCTCTACATCAAAGAAAGCTCAGCGGAAAACATAATAAGCCGTACAGATCCTAAAGGACACTAGAACCTGATGCTTTGATATCACCTGTGACACCCCGACTAATTAAATACCGGGTAGCTACTCCTTTATTAAATTAATACAAAATGCCAAGTTGGTCCAGTTAATAGCATCACTGTCGAAAACATTTTTTTTTATGGTTACTAACCACCTAGTATTTAAAAAGTAAGTTGCCAAATTTTAAATTAAGTCTGATTAACATGCAATAAAAGAATAATGGAAGAACAACATAATCCATTTACCATAACGAAGCAATAGGATAACCAACGAAATAATAATAAGTCCAGAGGAAAAATCCTCACGACAATCCCAACACTGAAAATAATATGACAAGTCTGAATCCTGAATTAATTACATGCCAGAAGTCTGAATAACTGAAATAAATGAAATGTCTCTAAAAGAAATGGGCGACATGCCCTACAACTGATAAATGCTGAATATAGAGTCAAGATAGATGAAGCGTCTACAAGCAAAGTCCTGTAACTTCCACAAACAGCTACAGCTCGTCACCTGAATGAGGATCCTAAGCATGGTGTCCTTGTGGTTGGGTACCTAAAATGGTTTTTACAAAAATAGATTTGAAAGCAAATGGGTCAGAGCCCGAAAGTGGAAATCATTTTAAAAACAGCAAGTGTTTTAATAACATTAAAATAATAAATGCAAAATACATGTTAGGACGTGCACTCACATGAAATTCTTACCTCTCGACTACATGTGCACTCCTAACGTACCGTACCCATCTAAATGACATACATATCTAACCAAACCGTAATAAATTCTACCCCTTACTACTCGATTCCCATATTACATTCTAGCGTTAACAATTAAATAGAGGGCTTTACTTAAACTCAGATTCTCAATTAGTAATACAATTCACTATCCTTTAACCCGTTATGTTTTCTCAAAACATTACCATAATTATATTCACAATACCAACATGAAAGTTCCCATTAATTAAGTGTATATTATTCACGTCATAAATATACAATACAAGCACCCCGAGACTAAGCTGCGGTGCACACATACTCTGCTATCCATCCCGATACATCACGTACATAAGGATCACGCATTCCGAATCTCTCAGGAATCGTTCTCAAATAACAACAATCACAAACAATGGAGGCGAACACAGTCACATCACATGGGTCACGCACATACCTGCGCTCCCACGATCAGCAGACTTATTAACATCCCAATAAGTCCATCTCTGACCTATGTTCATCGAGGTACCAGTCTAAATCCGGGCAACACAAGGATTAGAGGGCCCTAAGCGAACGTAAACCTCCCGTGATAGCAAGTATGGTAGGTATGTCATACACATAAAATCAATACATATACTAAGTATGCACACATCTTAGCAATCACCATAATTTATTTGGTAGACTTCTCATTCTCGTACCGACATATAATACTACACAATTTATGTGTTCCCGATTAATATAATTATTTAGGCCGTCAATAGTTCTCGCATCGTAATAGGCACTCACGTCCTAATTCATAATTTCCCTTAGGTTCAAACTACACTTCTAGGTTTTACTCCACATTATATCCCAAATATATCAATTAATCCACAAGGAAGTGTTATCTCTACATATAAACAAGGTTACGGGACACTCGGGATCAAAACAGGCTAAAAAGCCTAAACTGTCAGCTCGTTAGAAGTCTCGTTCGAACGAGGCTGTTCGAACGAAGTGGGCTTTCTAACGAGATCTCATTCGAACGAAGTCATCGAACGAACATCACCCTCGTTATAATTCAAAGGTCAACTCGTTAGAATCTCGTTTGAACGAGCTCGTTCGAACGACCTGGGCAGGTCTTCTAACGAGTGGCCAGATTCGAGCCCAGATTTTCCCTATATCGTTTTCCAACTTTTCTTCACCTCTAATCTCATTTAAACCTCAATCCAACAATCGTTCATGGGTTCTAATCATTCCTAAACATACTTAGGTCAAATATTAACATTTATATAGAGCCAATTCTTACTAAACATCATTGAATCATCAAATCCCTCCATTTATCCCCAAATCACATGAACATGAACCCTAAAATTTTAAAGTCACCAATGGGCATAATTAAATCCATTTTTGTTATGAACAAGGTGTATTTCCATCAGAATAATCCTCCTAACACAATTCTACATGCAATCCTTTCATCAAAATATAAAGTTCTAATTCCAAATAAATGGGTTTTTATCAAACTCCCAAGAACGATACAAATTTTGTCAATTTCCTACGCATGGAAGAAACATTCTTTGTAATAAACGAAATTAAACCACTTGCCTTATGTATATCTCTGATTTTGATGTCGATTTGATGAATGATTCTCTCTCTCTCTGCAGAATTCTCCTCTCTTCTCTCTCTACAAGCCTTCTTCTCCAAAGTGACAATGGTGGCTAGGGTTTTGCCTTAGGAAGCTTTTGGAACTAATTCTAATAACCCCCGTAGCCCATTTGGTTATTAGTGGGTTTAGTGGGTAAAGTCCAAATCAGATATTAATTCCTAATTTTCGTGGGTTTTAATTTCCAAAAATCCAAAATTACCAAACTACCCTTATACGTTGCCGGTGTGGCCTAAAAATGCCCCGGGACCCAAACCAAACCCCCGGCTAGTGTTTTCTGACTATTTCGACCCTTCTGGACGCGTTTGGTCACTCAAAATGACCATACGGTTAATAGAAATAAAATTCACTTTTTAATTAAAATAAATATATTCCGGACGCGACTGTCACACGCGTCTCAACGAAATTTCCAAATTGCCGTATTTCAATCTCACGACAAATTTCATAATTCAATATTCATATATACTCATATATACACATTATAATCAAATACCAACTCGCATCTCGCTAGTATTTTAATCCGGATTAATTTCCGATTACTAAGCATTTCAATTAATCCCATAAATAAATATCACAAAAATACGAGGTATTGCATTTCAAGATAACACCACCCCCAACTAAATAAAAAGTGCAGTTAGACCCAAAATAATATTCTTTTTCCATACTGGAATTACTCCTCGATAAAAATTTAGGTCCTTAAAATCGACCTCGGCACATAGAATTGGTCGCTCAAACTTTAGGTCCACAGAATTGACCTCGGCCAGTGGAATTGATATTAGTTGTCATAAATTTAGGTCCTTAGATTTGACTTTAACCCTAAAAATTGCGCGTCATAAATTAAGATCTTCTGAATTGACCATGACGCCCACAGAATTAGTCATCAAAACCTTAGGTTCTCATAACTGACCTCGACTCGCAGAATTGGTCGCCACCAACTTTAAGTCCCTAAAATTGACCTCGACCAATAGAATTGGTCGCCCATAACTTTAGGTCCTCAGAATTGACCTCAACCGTCAGAATTAGTTATCAAGACTTTAGGTACTTACCTTGGCCCTCAAAATTGGTTGTCACAAGTTTAGGTCCTCATAATTAATGTTGTCCCTCAAAATTGATCGTCATAACTTTAGGTCCTCATAATTGACCTCGACCCACGTATTTGATCGTTATAACTTTAAGTCCTCAAAATTGACCTCGTCCCACATAATTGGCCGTTATAACTATTGGTCCTCATAATTGACCTTAGCCCGCATAATTGGTCATCACAACTTTAGGTCCTCAGAATTTACCTCGACCCTCAGAATTGGTCGTCATATCGTTAGGTCCTCAGAATTGACCTCATCTCACAGAATTTGTCGTCACAGCTTTAGGTCCTTAGAATTGACCTCGTCTCGCAAAATTGCTTATCACCACTTTAGGTCCTCAGAATTTACCTCATCCCATAGAATTGGTCATCACAACCTTAGGTCCTCATAATTAATCTTGTCCATTAGAATTGGTCGTCATAACTTTAGGTCCTTATAATTAACCTTGGCCCTTAGAATTAGTCGTCATAACTTTAGGTCCTTAGAATTGACCTTGGCCCGTGGAGTTGGTCGTCACCACTTTATGTCGACATAATTGATCTCAGCCGATAGAATTGGTCACCCATAACTTTAGGTCCTCAGAATTCACCTCGGCCCATAGAATTGGTAATAACAACTTTAAGTCCCTAGAATTGACCTTCACTCTCTGAATTATAATCTTCATCTCCTTATGTCCTCAAATTTGACCTCGACCTGCTGAATTGGTCACTCTAGACCCTTGCAATCAACCTTAACACCTCCTCGTCCCACTAAATAGGTCATTTTTATCCCTTTAGGTCCTTAGAATTGACCTTGACCCAAAAATTGTTCCTCCTCGTCTCCTTAGGTCCTCATAATTGACCTAGATGTAAGGACACAAATTTCCAATTGAGTCCATATGTAGTTTTGGCTCAATTTCGAACAAAAACATTTATTCATAGGATAGTATTCAATTGTAATATTCTCAAGCCTATGAAGTGTATGTTGAAGACGTAGCGGAAAAGAGTATAAAGCTTCATCAAATATGCTGGTTTGCGTGCCTCGTTTCTACGTCATCAACTATGGTTCCATGCTCCCAAGGTATGAATGCAATTATATGTATATAGGAGCTTGGAACAATATTTATTGGGTGTTAGGTTTAATAAAAACCATGTTTTACTTTCAGAATAATTTAATTGAAACTTTAAAATAAAGTACATAAAGTTTCTGGGCCAAAAATTGAATTTTAGAAAAATTTCTGGAAGTTGTTCGAAATCTCGTTCGAACGAGTTTTTGGTTCTAACGAGGTTTCGTTCGAACGAGACTGCCAACGAACCTAATCTAGTCAGTCGTTCGATATGTCGTTCGAACGAGTTTTTCGTTCTAACGAGATTTCGTTCGAACGAGTTTGCCAACGAACCTAAACTGGTCAGTCGTTTGATATGTCGTTCGAACGAGTTTGGTCGTTCTAACGAGATATCTAACGAGTTTCTAACGAGTCCAGTCTGGTCGCTCGTTAGAAGTCTCGTTCGAACGAGAGTCAAGTTCGTTCGAATGAGATGCCAGCGCGGGAACAGTTTTTGGCAGTTTTCCCCACTTTCCCCACTTGGTTTTTAACCAACTTTTTCAGACTTAATAATGTGCGGGAATGACTTTTTCCAAAGTATCTTTTTCATACCATACCAACTCCTAGAGAGTGTTTTGAGAGAAAATTTGTTTAAGGAAAAAGATCAAGTTTTGAGTGTTATTCTTTAATGAAAAATCCTACACACTCTAGTGTTTACACCCAATAGTTGTTTATCCAAGTTCTATATACATATCTTTACTTGGAGTTTTGGCACCGATTTATCTCTACCAAATTCAAGAAGAGAAGTTTTGGTTTGCTTCTACATCCATCAAAGAAGAAGACTTTTTGTTGAAGATTCTACCCACTTGGAGAAAGGCTCCATGTTTGGGTGACGGTGACCATATAAAGTCCCATCGGTGGATTCCGAGACCGCGGTGGTGTTCTGAGGTTGTTCGCTAGGAAGAGGTTTCTACGAGAAGAAGCGTCGAGGCTTGAGAGGGATCGAGTCAGTCGTTGTAAGTCTATCTGTCTTGTAATTGTAATTACATATCTAGTGGACTTGTGGCTAGGGCCGTCCGAGGTTGTTTCCCATCTTGGGTTTTTCCTCGTACATCTCGGCGTAGTGTGACATTGTTTATTTTATCTTGCCTCATAATTTAGAACGCATGCTTAGAATAAATTCAAGATAAAATTTGGTTTAATTATCACACTCATTTAATTTGGGACTAAATTAAATATTGGGTAAATTTGGTTTATTCAAGTCATTTGCTAAAATTGGTTTTGCCTAACTTTGGATAATTGAAAATTATGACTTAGGCAAATTCTAGGACTTGGATTAACTTATTTTAATTTGTTTTGAAGAAATTAAAATTCGGCCTTGTTTATTTGTTGAACCATCACTTATATACGCTTCCGCATCATCTCGTGTTTTACATAAAAAGGAAATTATTAACTTTGATTTTAAATTGAGAAAATCACCATCCGGGGGTTCCAGCGTTTACAAATTGGTATCAGAGCCAAAAACGATAAATTATTTCGTTAAGATCTTTTTATTTTTTCGCTAAAATGGATTTTTCCCCATTTTTAAAATTTCCTATTTTCGATGGTTCAAACTACGCGTATTGGGAAGCGTGAATGAGATCGGCACTAAAATCTATCGACGAGAGAGTTTGGATGTCTGTTGTTACCGGGTACTCCCCACCAACCTATTTAGTTGAAAATGAACGTGTTATCAAACCCGCCGATAGATGGACTGAAAATGAGTTTAAACTTGCTAATTTTAATTCTCGTGGTTTAAATGCCTTATTTAGCGCTGTCGCACCGGATGAATTCCGACGTATTATGACGTGTGAAACCGCTAAAGAATCTTGGGACATTTTACAATTAACTCATGAAGGAACTAGTGTCGTTAAAGCTTCAAAACTCCAAAACCTCACCACTCAATTTGAAACTATCAAAATGGATGAAAAAGAAACTTTTGATAAATTTTATGCTAGACTTTCTGATATTGTTAATTCATCCTTTAACTTGGGAGAGAAAATACCTGACGACCGTGTTGTAAAGAAAATTTTGAGGTCCCTACCCGATAGATTTATTCCTAAAGTGACCGTTTTAAATTCTTTACCCACTTTAGCCTCTACGAAATTAGAAGAGCTTGTAGGTGATTTACAAACCTATGAACTAGATATGTTTCCCTCTAAAACTGAAAAGAAAATTGAAAAGGGTGTTGCTTTAAAAGCCCGAAAAGAGGTCAAACAAGTGGTAGAGAGCGATAGTGAAAGTGACTCGGAAGATATGGCTTTGTTTGCTCGCAAATTTAGAAAATTTCTTAAATTTAACAAAGATAAATTTAAAAATGATTTTAAGAAATTTGATACTTCTAAACATGATAAAAGCGAGAAGATTTCTAAAGTCGAGAGGATCCCTAAACCTAGTAATGATAATTTAGATAGGGACGAGTCTAACAAGTGTTTTGGTTGTGAAGGTTATGGCCATCGAGCTTATGAGTGCCCCACTAAACTAAGGAAAGAGGGTAAACGACCCACTGCATATAATGCAACCCTTAGTGATAGTGATAAGGAAGAAAAGCCCGATTCCCCCACTAAGAAAAATTTTGTGGCTTTTATGGCTAGTCATGTGAGTGATTGTGACAACTCATCGATTGATGAAACGATAGCACATGCCACTTCCAAGGTCATTGTTCATGATTCCCTTATTTTTAATGATAGTGAGAGTGGAGAAGAAAGAGAGAGTGAAAATGAAGAAGAGGTTGATGTGAGTGAACTTCAAAATGCTTTTCATGAATTATATAAAGAATCTATTAATTTGAAAAGAACTAATTTGAAGTTAGAAGCTTGTTTAAGAAAGAGTGTCAAGGTCGTTGATGATAGTGCCTTAATAGAAGACCTTAGGACTCATGTGAGGACTCTTCAAGAGAAGCTTGATTATGTAGAAGGCGAAAGAGATAGCCTTAGGGGTTTAATGGAATCCTTGAAAAAGGAGCTTCTTGCTTTTGAAGAGCAAAATGTTTTACTAGAATCTAACATTGCAGAATTGGAAAATAAATTAAAAGATTCTAGTAATGTCAAATTTGATTTGGAATGTCGTTTAAAAAAACTAGGTAAAATGTTAGGAACGGTCCAAATTAAAAATGACACTTGTGGTTTAGGCTTCAATCCTTGTAATGAATTTACTTATAATGCCCAAACCAATGTTTTAGGAGAATCAACTAGGAATACTTTTAAAGATCACTCCTTAAGTAAATCTTTTCGACATGTTCTCACTTGTACACATTGTGGTCGACAAGGTCATCTTAGGAAATTTTGTTTAGATCTTAAACGAATTCCCAGAAAACCCCATAGTAAAGTAACCACGGTAGTTAACGTTCCTACACCCCAAAATAGTCATTCCTCACTAATTTGGGTTAGGAAATCTGACTTGGTTGCCTTACAAAATAGGGTTGTTGATTCTCATTTACTTACACATGCTTCCTCTCTTGCTAAATCTAATGGATGAATGTGTTAGTGTTTGCATACTTTAGCATTTGTACTTCATGCTATATTCATATGCTAAATGTATGCTTGTTGAGTCATTTTCTAGTCATTGCCTTATTTCATATCCCATGCTAGAAATCATGACTTGTTTATCTTTTTGTATTATATTTTGTGTTTGAATTAACTGAATAATATAAAAAGATTTTTGTTTATCATTTGTGTTTTATCTGTTTCATTTGAGATTAATGAAAAATACAAATGATTTTTGTTTATCCTTTTGAGTATATATATTTATTTTTGATGAAAAAATGTTAAAAACTCAAAAAGATTTTTTATGTGTGTATTTTAGTTTGACACACTTTATGTGGCATATATTTGTGTTTGAATCCCATCATTTACGCTCCCACGTGGCTAGAACTTTTGGTTTAGATTTTCAATCCTTAAAATGTTCTTTACCATGTTTTATATGGAGTAGTTGGATTTTGTATTGATTGAATGGATTCTATTTTTATATGCCTCTTTTCACACATGCACGAGCTCTTTTGAAATCTTAATGTCACATGTTATATTTGAGCTTTTTGAGGTGTTCTCCTATCAATCTAGTCATCTACATATCTATGACCTAGGAGGACTAGTGCATGTCAAATTCCGTTGCATGTGAGATTTGTGTGAAAAATGAAAACATGATAAATTAATATGTGCACGGGGAAGGGCTCCGAAAGGATGAATTAAATCCTTTGCGATAGTAAGCCACCGTTGATTGGATCTAAAAGAAATATGTGATCCAAAGGCCTAAAAACAGAATATTTGGCATTAAACAGAAAGCAATTGCCAAGGCCTATGTTTGTTTGATATATTCATTCAAAAACAAAAGAATATATATGCTCATTGAGGGAGAATTAGATGGTATATCAACGGTTTGCACAATGTCCATTTATCCTAGTTGTCTTTAATGTCATGACTCTATTTGGTTTGTAGAATCATCATCATGCTAGGCTTGTATGCATTGTGTATGTTTGTTCATTGAGTTCAATCTTTATATTGTCACATGAGGTTATATTTAACTGTGATGAAGTTTGCAATCAAATGAGAACTCCGTGAATGTTTAATAAGTGTTTGGGTCTAAATTTAATTGTTGCTAGTTCACACCCCTACACTTCCGTTTCCATATGACACATTTTTGCCATACGAGTGTACAAACTTATTGTATTTTGTGTCATGTGTGTGTTTATATCTATATATATATGCAAGTGCTCTATTGGTATATTTTTAGTATCTATATATATGATATTTATTTTGTCTTTGCCTTGCTTTTATTGCCCATATGCTTTCATGTATTTTCACTTTAAGCTTCCACATGCTGTTTATATAGTTCTTTATCCTTTGCCTATTCCCGAACAAAAAGGGGGAGAATGATGATAGGGGGAGAACTGGTATCTAATCCTATTATTATCGCATCTTCGTTTGGGGGAGATTTATCTTAGGGGGAGACGTCTTTCTAAGTAAATATCATTGTTTGATAAAGGGGAGAATTATTTTAGGGGGAGTAATTAATTAATTGCGATTAATATATTTTGATATTCCCTATGCATTTGATGAGTTTGCTTAAGTGTGCAGGAATTCTACTAAAGCAGCATTGTTTAATGGCAAAGCGTTTGATCCTTGGGTTGAGTCAAGATTGGACGGGTTATGTTTTGAGTCTAGTAGAGCTTGACGGCCCTTTAGGATTTTTGTTTGGCTTTTGTCCCGAAATAGCCAAAGGGGGAGATTTGTAAGGACACAAATTTCCAATTGAGTCCATATGTAGTTTTGGCTCAATTCCGGACAAAAACATTTATTCATAGGATAGTATTCAATTGTAATATTCTCAAGCCTATGAAGTGTATGTTGAAGACGTAGCGGCAAAGAGTATAAAGCTTCATCAAATATGCCGGTTTGCGTGCCTCGTTTCTACGTCATCAACTATGGTTCCATGCTCCCAAGGTATGAATGCAATTATATGTATATAGGAGCTTGGAACAATATTTATTGGGTGTTAGGTTTAATAAAAACCATGTTTTACTTTCAGAATAATTTAATTGAAACTTTAAAATAAAGTACATAAAGTTTCTGGGCCAAAAATTGAATTTTAGAAAAATTTCTGGAAGTCGTTCGAAATCTCGTTCGAACGAGTTTTTCGTTCTAACGAGGTTTCGTTCGAACGAGACTGCCAACGAACCTAATCTGGTCAGTCGTTCGATATGTCGTTCGAACGAGTTTTTCGTTCTAACGAGGTTTCGTTCGAACGAGTTTGCCAACGAACCTAAATTGGTCAGTCGTTCGATATGTTGTTCGAACGAGTTTGGTCGTTCTAACGAGATATCTAACGAGTTTCTAACGAGCCCAGTCTGGTCGCTCGTTAGAAGTCTCGTTCGAACGAGAGTCAAGTTCGTTCGAACGAGATGCCAGTGCGGGAACAGTTTTGAGCAGTTTTTGGCAGTTTTCACCCACTTTCCCCACTTGGTTTTTAACCAACTTTTTCAGACTTAATAATGTGCGGGAATGACTTTTTCCAAAGTATCTTTTTCATACCATACCAACTCCTAGAGAGTGTTTTGAGAGAAAATTTGTTTAAGGAAAAAGATCAAGTTTTGAGTGTTATTCTTTAATGAAAAATCCTACACACTCTAGTGTTTACACCCAATAGTTGTTTATCCAAGTTCTATATACATATCTTTACTTGGAGTTTTGGCACCGGTTTATCTCTACCGAATTCAAGAAGAGAAGTTTTGGTTTACTTCTACATCCATCAAAGAAGAAGACTTTTTGTTGAAGATTCTACCCACTTGGAGAAAGGCTCCATGTTTGGGTGACGGTGACCATATAAAGTCCCATCGGTGGATTTCGAGACCGCGGTGGTGTTCCGAGGTTGTTCGCTGGGAAGAGGTTTCTACGAGAAGAAGCGTCGAGGCTTGAGAGGGATCGAGTCAGTCGTTGTAAGTCTATCTGTCTTGTAATTGTAATTCCATATCTAGTGGACTTGTGGTTAGGGCCGTCCGAGGTTGTTTCCCGTCTTGGGTTTTTCCTAGTACATCTCGGTGTAGTGTGATATTGTTTATTTTATCTTGCCTCATAATTTAGAACGCATGCATAGAATAAATTCAAGATAAAATTTGGTTTAATTATCACACTCATTTAATTTGGGACTAAATTAAATATTGGGTAAATTTGGTTTATTCAAGTCATTTGCTAAAATTGGTTTCGCCTAACTTTGGATAATTGAAAATTATGACTTAGGCAAATTCTAGGACTTGGATTAACTTATTTTAATTTGTTTTGAAGAAATTAAAATTCGGCCTTATTTATTTGTTGAACCATCACTTACATACGCTTCCGCGTCATCTCGTGTTTTACATAAAAAGGAAATTATTAACTTTGATTTTAAATTGAGAAAATCACCATCCGGGGGTTCCAGCGTTTACACTAGACCCTCTGAATCAGTTATTCACATCCTCTAGGTGCACATAATTCACCTAAAATCCTCATCCCTAACATTAATGTGGTATCTATCATTCGACGGCCTTCACTTCTTTTATGCTCACCCGTCCAGGGGTTGTCTATAGATAAGCCATCCTAGGACCCCCAAAGTACATCTTTAGGTGCTTAGCACTCATTCATTCATCATAAACCCTAATTTATACTCTGAGTACCAATCTAGAGGAAACAAGCACTCTCGGGCCCCAATTAACTCTAGTCAATTCTCTCACTCGAGTGAAAGCTCAATAATTTTTTTAAGGGCTTTGAATCCCCTTTCTAATGATCTTCCGCATGCATGAATTGTCCTTATGGTTCGGACGAACAATCTGTTTAATCTGAAAACTAATTTAGAGGCCACTGGGAGCTCTTGGGATTGATTTGAATCCGATTAACTCTCCATATTGATCTAAGCTCAATGAATATTTGAAAGGCTCAGAATTCCCTTTCTAACGGACCATCCCATGCATGAATGATCCTTACAATTTGGACGAATGATCCATTTTACTCTAAAGGGTCATCGAGCACTTCTAAGCCCCATTTAACCTTGGTCAACTTTTTAAACCGAATGAAGATGATCGATATCTCAAAAATCTCTTAATTCCCTTTCCAATGGTCTGTCTAGTGTGAAAATTAGTCTTGTGGCTCGGATGAAGGACCCATTTTACTCTTAAGGGTCATCAGACGCTTACGGGTCCCATTTCACCTCGGTTAACTATCTGAACCTAATGAAGCTGAATAAAATCTCAAAAGGCCTAAATAATTTTTCTAACGATACCTCCCATGCGTGAATTGGCCTTATGGTTCGAAGGAATGACCTATTTTCCTTCTAAAACTTCTTATATAGTGGTTGATAGGTGATTTTGAGCCCGACTGACCTTCGTTAGCTCCCTAACCCATGAGTGGACAATGGATTCTTGAAGGGATCTAAATAACCTTTCCAATGGTCCACCCCGTGCACAATTCTGAGTTATGGTTTGCATTTTATGACTATTTTTTGAAAAACCTATCCCTGACTACCATCTTGCACCCTATGGACCATTCTTATCGACAGTGTACCTGAGGTGCTATGCCGATTGGTAGATCTAGGAACATGCTAATCGGCACTACCCTTGGCCCTATAGATAGATGTCATGATGTTAACTTGAATACAACACTTAAAACACCCCAGGCACACCTAAACATCCCTTTCAGCAGTTTAGAAAATATTCTCTCGAATTTAGAGCTATTACTTTTCTTTAAAAAACCCATTTTCCCACATTACCTTCCATCACTTTATCACGTCAATTGGTAAATTCCCCCCACCACTCCATACCACTTTCGTACCATCACAAGATCAACATATCTACATCCAAGATCAACATCAAGCGTTCATAAGGAGGCCAAATTCTCAATTGTTTTCTCTAATTCTCTCATGTTAGTGTTATTTTCTTTATTTCTGTCTTAACATTTTACTTCATACATCACATCTAATCTCAACCCTTTATTAGTATTATTTTTGCATACTCTATTTTTATAAAAATAAGTAAAGATAAGAAAAAGAGGGTTTCTCTATAAATTACAAAAAAGGGATTCTCACCTTACATTCTCACTCTTAGAATACATATTCTTTATGCACCCATAACATAAATCCCTCGTTTGTGTTTATGGATTAAACCCCACCCTATTCTTTCTTCGAACTACGTGTACTTTGATGCCCCTTGGGCTACATAGGCGTCTTGGGTTAATCCCAAGATTCAAGTCCTCCCTGAAGCATGTTTATAATATTTCTTTCATGTCATATATTCTTTATGAATGTCATATTCTCGTGTTTTTTTCGATGTATATATTTGCTCTTTGAATTATTATTTTTTAGAACACTCCTAAGGAGGAATTCCCCCGTCCTTTTCCATGTTGTAGGTTGAATGATTCCATTATTCACCTATATTATGCGCATGAGCACACACTTCATGGAGCCCAATAGGATAAGAATAACATATACCCATGATAGGTCAACAGGAAGAGATGGGTGCCTAACACCTTCCCATTCCGTAACTTAGTGCCTAAAAAATTGAACTACTTAGTTTTACAAGCATCAGTATTGTCCTTGATGCCGTCCTCTTGAGGCAGGAACATTTCTTTTGCCTATTTTGTGCAAAATTGGATGTCAACTCTATCTTTACTCATTATCCCCCATATTGATGATGGCCAAGTGCCCCAAGAATTGGAGTGATCCCACGCGCGCTCCAAAGGGAATCCGAAAGGAGAAGCCCAAGTTGGCCACAGCTCGAAAGCAAAAGTTATTGATAAATAGATTCACGAGCTGTTGGAAGTTAAATATTTGTCCTTGGGTAATATTATTGTGCCAAATCTACGCAAATCCAGTGATGATCATGAAGAATGCTCAATAATGCATCTTATCTGGAACTTAATAAATATCAGTTGTTGTTGGTATTGTTCAATATGGAGTATGGGGTCTATTTTATAATCATATTTGAGAGTGATTATAGGTGGATTGAATTTGGATGGTGTGGGGAAATCCAAAATGGCTGGAATAAAAGGACATCCATTCACAAAGCTCATTTGAAAGGGATTTTGGGATTTGGCTATTTCTCCCAAATGATCTTCCAATCATTGTATCAATCATCTTCAAAGGTGATTTAATTTTGGCTAAGGCATCTCTAGTGACTCTACCCTGAGAAGTATTCTCGACATGCACGAAGCCTCGTATACTAAACCTGGATTTAGAATATCCTTCTCGACAATCTCTTGACTTAGAGGATTCCCTTTGGAAACCTCTACTTTTTTAGGACCCCAAGCTATTGAAAGCAGAGGCTTCGCTAAGCCACTCCATGATGCTCGGTCGTACTGAAGAAATGACCGTCATAGTAATAAGTTGATCTGGGTGAAGAGGTTACCTCCGAATGGTAGGAACAGTCTTGTGAAGATATGGAATATCTAGACCAGTATCTATCCACCCTAGGAGGTGGAGGCGGTATTTCCTACCTATGGAATTAGGCAGGAGTGAATTTAGCATGAAGTATTTGAATAATTTTTCATACGATTTCCTATATTGCCTTTTAAATTTTTAAGAAGTTATTAGTGACCCATTTTGTAGCTGTGGTAAAAGCGCACACAAACTTTTGGGGAAGAAAAAGATATAATTTTAGAATAAGATGAAATAAAATTTGGACCAGACAAGATTAAGGACGAAGCTGATACCTGCGCCAAGTGATGAAGACCAAATTCATAGGTCTTCAAGGGGTGCATCTTCCCCATAAAGTTATAATCTCCTTTTGAAGGGACAACAAACATAACAACTTTAGACCTCAGCACAGATGGAATAATTGAGTTCGGTCATGCTTTTAGTTGGGCTATGTTGGCCGCCTAAAAATCTTCAAAGTCTTGTAAATATGAGCCTGGTGCAGAATAGTTCAACATGGATTCCTGTAGGAGTGAAACCACTCATGACCTCGTCTGAGGGTCTTGACGAGTATTCGAAGGACTAGTAGTGTCCTTTATTTTTAGGTTGACCTCAGACTGGGTCGACCAACTAATTATCATTTTCTTTGTGGGTTGTTTACCACCCCTCTTAACAAAATCATTCTTGAGGCTTGGGGCTATCATATTTTAAATCTAATCTGAAATATGTGGAGAACAGTCTGTAAAGGAGAAACAAAAATGATTTGTAATAGACCTAAAAGAAGAGTAAATACTTGTGATCAGAAAAGTTTAGTAACTCACATAACTCGTCAAGGAGGTTAACCCCCAAACCAAACGTCTCTAAATAGTCAGGAGACAACAGATATTCAAACTTAGGAAGGGCAACTTCCTTCCCTTGACTCTTTAAAAACTCAACCCTCTCCTTATCGGCAATACTAAGACCCAGATCTAGCTTGGATAACATGAAAGGGTTGTCCCAGGCAAAGGCCATCTTGATCGAGTGGAAAAACTAAGCGTCCGTTTAATACGCTAGTCGTTGTCATTGGCTTCCAACCTCAATACAAAAAAAACTAAACTTGTAACTACACTCTTAAGGAGTATAGTGGCGAGTCTGGGTATCGAATCCACAGGGAATGTTTGATAGAATTTAACTGATTTATTACTTCTAAAATAAAAGTGAAAAAGATGATGATGGTTGAAGAGGGAAAAAATAAAAAAGTTAACTATGCATGCATGAGAAAACTAATTAAGATGAATGAGAAAGTAGGTTGGAATACAATCCCCTAACCCTAGTAATTTACCGTGTAGAATACTAGAATTGTAAATTAAAAATTTGAATGAATCCAGTCTTTATAGATCCTAAGCATTTCATATATGAGGTTCAAGCCCGCACCATACGAAATCAAAGGTAAATATAAAGTGGTGCTAAATAATTATACGCACATCGTATTCTTAAACATCCCAAGTACCTAGGGCAAGAGAGATTAAAAGATCTACAATGGTTGTAAAATTGTCTCGCACGATTCTTTCAAATTTTTAATTTAAATTCTATTTTCTACATAAGTAATTTACCTTGGGATGGGTTCATGCATCCCAACCTTTAAAAACTTAGCTAGGCATGATTTTATTAAATGAAAATAAATTCATAACAATGCATGTAATTGTGGATCTAAGAAACATTGTAAAAACAAAAATTACAAAACAAGTGATAATTGAATTGAAAATAGAATTGAGATAAAATAAGAGAATGGAAATTTTATACTTGTATTCAGCAACAGGAAAAGCAAATGAACTTGAATCCAGAAAACTTCTTCTTAATCAACCTTACAAACTAGGGTTTATGAAAATTTCTATGTAAAGAAAAACTAAGAAAACTCTCTAAAATCTGACTTTCTCTCTCTAAAATTCTATTCTACTCTCTAGAATTCGACTCCCTTGGAAGGATGTAGGGCTTGGCCTTTTATACACCTAAAAATGACTCTTCACATGCCTCTCCACGTTTTACCCCTTTAATATACCTAAATGAGACTCTTCCCATGCATCTCCACATTTTACAACTAATAAAAATGAATTAAACAAGAAATTTCAAGAGTTGTCTCTTCAGCTTCCATAATTAATTTCAACTTTTGACTTTCTCTCTCCAACTTTAAATGGGAATAACTTCTTCACCGTAGCTCAGACTGGGGTGCCATTTTTTCCACTATTCTTGTAATTTAGAGCTTTTAAACTTTCCAATTGGACCCACCTCCGGACTAAGGCTGAAAAATTACGAAAATGGCCTTGAACTCCACATTTTTTGGTTTCTTTCACTGTTTTGCATTCTCTTTCGCACTAATTTGCATGAAATACCTGTAAAACACATGAGAAATACACAAAACACGAAATACTTGCCCAAAGAGGTTAGTAGCATAAATACGAGACAAATCCAAGCTATTTACACTGCACAGGATCATAAAAAGACCGAAATTAAGGGGATAAATGTGAAGAATATGTGCCTAATCACACCCCCTAACTTAGAAATTTGCGCGTCCCGAGCAATGTAAATGAAATTAGTTTAAAGTTCAACTCTTGAAAATAATTTTATTGGGATAGAATACCTTTTTCGCGGGCAAGCGATTGCATTTAGCGTATGCAACAAGCCTTTAAACCCCTAGGTTACCCTAGTAGGACGAGTTTTGTCTCGTGAGGGTTTCCAGTGAATACACCCACAAAATTCATTATTGACTCAAATAAATATCAAAATACTTAAAAATTGTACAAATTAAACTTTTTGAAAAATAATCACCATAAATTCATATTCAAATGTCTCAAACCATAGTGTGTGTATGCAAAGCCAGAAATTAAACCTCAAATTTCCATCGATTGAGCATTACGTTACATTCTGAAAATTCGTTTTGATTCAAATTCTTATGGATGCACTCACAAACGAATCACTCGGATTGTGGTTGTTTTCTCTCGGTATGCATGATATAAAGAGTAAATATAATGGACACAAATTCATGCATACAAAATTGAAAAGAAGGAAATATATGGTGAAAGGATCTCATCATCAGAATACAGTTATTAGGAAACGGGAAACATCATCTCTTAATCACACCATTTTAATCTCTTGTATTATCTTTTCATGTCTTAGCTCTCCATGCAGTAATTAATTTCGCCATTCGGACTCGGTTAGGACTTTTCGGGTTAAAAAGTGTAAAGGGTAAAATTGGGAATGGACGGAATGTTCGGAATTGAAAAATGTCCTTATGACGTCCATTAGTGCTTTTTCGGGCATTTGCTCATTTTTCTTTTCTTTTTCTATTTTTTTTTCACTATTTTTTTTGTTGAGCATTTTTTTTTTCTGTTTTTCTCTTGCCCCTTTTTATTGCACAATTTGGACTTACTTGATGAATTTTCTCAATTTTCACAATTTCAGGCTATTTGGGTTTTTCGGGTTATCAAACGAAAGGAAAATATTTTATTAGGCTCAACTTGGGTTGCAAATGGATAATTTTATTTTTCACAACTTTTTATGGCTAATACTTTTGGGTAACAAACGAGGGCCTACTTCATTGTCCAAATTGCTAATCACATTATCATATGCATCTCGAGATTAATTAAGTTTAGAGATATATTTAGCACGAATTTCGAGACAACATTTCACACATTTCCCATAACCGATCAAAACAAAGGATTGAGATCATCAACGACTTAATAAAATGCTGAAAAGAACTTTGAGTTAATCATAAACTCGGATTGATTTAAAAACTCATAAAAAAATTGAAAGGCTCGAAATCTCACCGGGTTTGATCAATCTCCACACTTATTCGTTAAGTCGTCAATTTTCTTTCAATTTCCATCTTCGGTCAATTTTGGCTTAGTGCAATTGAGATTTAACAATTTGAGACTTCAAACAGAATAAAGGTGATATTTTTGAAAAATTTAAATTCCAATATTTATTTATTTTGAACAAAAATATTTTTTTGCTTTTCAAAAAAATTTCAATTTTTTTTTTGTCATTTTAAAAATTTGTAAAGTTTTAGAAAGACGCACTTATCACCCCCCCTAACTTAGACTTTTGCATTGTCCTCAATCAAAAGGTTTAAAATCTAAAGAAGAAAAAGAATAAGTGCAACAAATAAAATAAGCAAATTATTAAAATGCAACAAGACACTATATAACACTTATACATGACTCAAAAATACAACAAAAATCACCCCATACGCGTCGGGGGTTCGACGACCTCTTATCTCTCTCCACAAATCACCCAACCCCTTTCACTGGGTACGATGCGCTCCTCGTCTCTCCCGTCTTACCATCATAAGTGAATAGCCGGAACAAATTGGGCCCGTGCCCATAGATAAAGGAAAGACCGGGAGATGCATTATGATAAATCGGAAAAGGATCCTCTTGTTGCGTAGCACGTGGGTTGGTCTCTAAGTCGGACGAGATTTGAGTCTTATCTTCAAGTACCTCCGAAGACTCAAATGGTATGGGTGGATGTTTGGTAAGGAGAAATTCATCAATTCTATTGTCCCACTCGCTTTCGTCTAAATGACGAAATGAGGCCCAGAAAGATTGGACTTTATCATTGAGGCGTGCATCTACCTGTCCGAACTCGCTCTCAAACTCTGCTAGGCTCAACTCCTCGAGCTTTCTATCTTGCTTGGTGTCCTCAACCTGCCTTTCGTGCTCACTCGTCGAATGATAAGGTGGTGTGGGTGGGTGGTAATCGAAGAGAAATGTATCGATAGTGTCCTTCCATTCTCTTTCCTCTAAGTATTTAGACGAGACTCTCCTGACACACTCTAAATCTCCTCTTTCACTCTTGTTCATGGGCTCACTCATGCTCTCTAATGCATTAACTAAACATACCTCCCCTACCTTGCTCTCGATGTTGCAACCACTCCTCTCACTGTGCGTAACACAACCTTCCCCTAATGGCTCTTCCTTGTAAGTTCTTTTTTGCTCGCATGCTTCCCCCAAAAGATCCAACCCTCGCGGTTCCCCTTCATCACCCTCTCTCTTGGAATTATTAAAGATATTTGTTTCGAGGGTCATGTTCCCGAAACTTAATTGCATACGCCCACTTCGGGTATTGATAAGAGCATTAGCTGTAGCTAAAAATGGGCGGCCAAGGATAACGGGAACATGATTACTTGGGAGAACGGAGGGTTCTTCGTCCCAAATGACAAAATCCATCGGGAAGTAGAAAGTGTCTATTTGGACAATCACATCCTCAACAATTCCCCGAGGAAGCTTCACAGAACGATCCGCGAACTGGAGAGTCATATTTGTGGGCTTAAGGGCCCCCAGTTCTAGTTGCCTATAGATGGAATAGGGCATAATGTTAACACTCACCCCTAGATCTATTAGAACTCTCTCAATTCAGTTCTTCCCCATGATACACGAAATAGTGGGTGCACCCGGATCTTTATATTTTAATGGAAAGTCACTCGACAAGACTGCGCTGACATTTTGGGCCAAAGAGACGTTCTGGTTTACCTTTAGCTTGCGTTTCACCGTGAGTAAGTCCTTAATAAACTTAGCATACGTAGAAATTCTCTATGTAGTCTCGAGAAAAGGTAAATTAATTTTTACTTGCTTAAGGACTTCCAGAACTTCATCACGGGAGGTCGTTTTGGAGTGAGAGACCAACCGTTGAGGGTATGGGGCAGCGGTGGGGGTTATGGCCTTGGGTCCACTAGTGTTTTCCTCCTCCTCACTCTCAATTAAATGGTCATCTTCGGCCTCTCTTGTGCCGGGTGAAACCTCTTTATCTTTAAATGCATTGCGTGGGGGAGGTGACAAATCAACTACTCTCCCACTACGTAGAGTGGTAATATCGCTACATTGCACTCGATGGTCGTGGGAAGTAGTGCCAACATTGGTTTGTCCTTGGGGAGGTCGTTGGCTTTGAGCAGGAAATTTTCCCTTCTCTTGGACATTCAATGCAGTTTGCAACCTTGAGATGCTAGTATGTATTTCATTGAACATTCGATCATACTTAGCACTATTCTCCTTTTGAGATTGGATGAGGTGATTTAAGTTGTCCTCAAGATATCGCCTCGGTGGGGTAACATATGAACCAGGAGATGGTGATTGCATGGGGGGCTGAATATGTGTTACACCAGGATGATTTCTCCAAGATGAATTGTACGCGTTTCCCTGGGGTGTACTAAAATGTCCGCTAACCCCTCCTATAGCTTCCACTTGCTCAGTGTATATTGCCTTGTAAGCGGGTATTGCCAGACATCCTTTAACATTCGTCTTAGACCATAAATTCCCACTCTTCCGAAACAAAAAAAGAACCTTGGCTTCCAATGGTGATTTGATATCTGATTGACATGGATGATTTTCTTATAGGGAATTCTAACCCCTAAGTGGTAGTAGCCGAGCCGTGTCCTTGAGGATGAGATTTTATAACAAGCCTGTAATATTTCTACTTAAGCGTTATATTTGTATTTCTTCATCCAAATAGAGATGAAGATGAGTATAATCCTTCATGAGTTAGGTGATAATTGAGAAGGAGCAAACCCCAGAGCAGATAAGATGGTCTGAACTGAAAGATGGAATGAGAGTCGAACGTCCACCCTAAACATCTGACCGTATACAAAGACTTCTTCCTTTTGGCCTCCAAACACTCTCTCGTCCTCATCTGGGACCCTTATAGAGATATCAAGTTCAATACCATAAAAATGCATCCAAAAAAAAGGTCAGGCTCTTTAACAGTGGATTCAATAGCCTTTATGTATGAATAATTTAGTGGTTCCCCGGTATTAGAATCATACTCTTCGACTAAAGGCTCAACGATTGGGCCCCAACATGGAATCTCTCTTGGAATTCTTTCTCAGTCAAAGTCGAGATAGGAATTATAGGTGGAGTAATGTCAACATTAATAGTCATCTCATTATGGTTCAAGATGACCTGAAGTGAAGAGTCGTGTTGGCTGGATGACTCAATTTTATTAGACACAACTCCAACTGAGGAATCGTCTGACCAGATGACTCAACATGGTTAGAAGATGAAGACTGAGATGAACTCTCCGCTAACTCAGACCCTTAGGATTTTAGGGTGAAAGACTCATGGCTTCTTCAAAAGAATATTGACTATCGTCTTGGGCAGAGGATAAGTCGAGCATCTTGTCCTCACTAACCTCAACTGGAAAATGTTGGATGGTCTTTAGGGGAATGGGGAAGATTGTATGAGTGAGGCCAGCCCCATCTTTACGATGCTTCTCGGCCTTAGTCTCAATCTCAGGTATCTCTTAAAAATACCTATCCCTAAATGTGGGGTATTATTCTGATAGCTTGGAGAGGGTTTTTAACATTCAAACGGCATAGGTTCAACTTGTCAAGAATAAATAACAACAAAAAAACACTTTTAAGTTCAACCTATGTTGACATAAAGATCTAAATGGGATACTAAATCATTTTTTTCAAGAACAGTTCAAGAATAACCTAAGAACACGGGTTTAAATACCATCGAAGAAGGTGATCGGAGGAACTCTGGCAACGCATCCAATGAGAAACGAAGATAATAAAATATAGGGATAAGCCTAACCCTCTATCCTAACTACATAACCACTGATAAAAAAATAGCCTTAGAACTGCCAACTAGGGTTGTCGAAAAACTCAACTCTCACCAAAAAATAACACAAACTCAAAAGCCATTAAATTAAAGGAGAAAACTTGAGAGAAATGGGTGGGGAAGGTTACTTGGTGGATGAATACTCTTGAAAAACTAGAGAAGAACCCTAAAACTGAGCAAAAAATTTTGGTTGGAAGAGAGAAAGAAAATGGAGCTAATGTGGAAAAAGAGAATGTGCGCGCGAGAAGAATAAAAAAGAAAGAGAAATGGAAGGTTTCAAAAACATTCAAATACTTGTAATCATTGTGCACAAATTACAAGGTGGTCATAATTAGGGCACACTACCCTATGGCACACTTACATCTATCATTCTTGAGCCACGTGTTATTCCATAAGATGACTGCCAAATGTCAACCCAAGGTTCATGTTCAACCTCTCAAATCTGACATGTAAAGAGACATATCAGACGTTAATCAAGGACATCTCATCAACATTTTACCAAAGTTTATTTATCCCTCAACCTTCTATTCACATTGAAGACTAAGGGCTAGGGGGTGATTGAGATACCAAGTATAGCCTCATCCGTGTGTTGGACCCAATCGACCAAGGTCGATTAGGGCCAAACCATTAGTTTGGGAAAGTTATGGCTTAGCCATGGACCCAACATGATGTACCTCATCCTCGAACATATACTCATCACTAAAGTCCTTGGACTTATCTCGAAACACAGTCAGGTATATCAGTATCAGTGTTTTTATGGCTCAGTATCCTCGACCTCATCCTTCACCTGGAAGATGAGGGTCGACTGAAGACTCAACTCAGCATAGTGATTACTGTACCATTAGAGGATCCTACTTGCTAACTAGACCTAGACCTAGTCCAGACGGTCGATAGTGGACAACTGGTAGAGTGTGTATATCGGTGAACATATGGAAGGGTGTACATAGATTGATGATACGACGCAAATATTGTGTATTTCACCTATTAACCTATGCATTATTAGCCCCCTTGGGTATCTTAATCCCTATATTTATGCTCATCAACTAGACAACCACGGATTTCTATGTTAACATGTTTTTCAGGGTTTAATTGAGCTTTTGTAAGTATTTGGATGCTTAGTATGAAGTTTGGACGCATTTCGGAAAAGTTTTGTACACAATCGTACGTTCGAGGGAAATTTGGTCATTTAAAAATTTGGGCACTGGCCCAATGTCTTCACGGAAGTTTTATCCCTCAAAACAAGATTCGCATGGCCATAAATGGGGAACAATTCCATGTTCGAATGAAGAAGTTATGGCCTTTTAAGCGGAAGGGAATTACAACATACCAAAAACAGGGGAAGGATTCAAGACCTGTAGGTCCGAATCGATTCAACCCAAATCCAAATCGATTCGGGTTGAGACAGTGTACCAAATCTTCTATTCCGAATCGATTTGAATTTCATCCAAATCGATTCGGCCTACCAGCAGCCTCGAGATATTTCCATCCGAATCGATTTGGATTTCACCCGAATCGATTCGGGCCTATAGATTTTCTATTCTTTGATTTAAAATTTTGCCATGGGATCTTTTGTATAAATAAATTTTCTCTCATTTGACACAATTATCTTTCCATTTTAGTTTAGTGTAGGGTGTGGGTTTGTGGAGATCTCTTCTCCTTCCCCATTTGGTGTGGCAACTTTTGGGTGTTGTAAGTTGGATTTTTCATTACCCCTGCCATTAATATAGTTTATTTCTTACTTTATTTACATTAATGTCATTTATATATCTTGCCTAGATTAATTTATTTCTTGCTTAATTAGTTTGTTGCTTTGTGAATTAGTTTTATTTATGTATTGCCCTTAGATAAATAGGGTCGGGGTTGTGTTTTGCCATTAACGGACCTTGAGCTCTCAAAATTAGGTTTTGTGTAAAATTGTGTTTAATTGAAACCGCGTGTATTAAAGTTGGATTTTTATGCGTTTAAGTTTATTTGTCACGCAACTTTAGTGTTTATAGCGAAAATTCTAGTTTAATCCGCGTGTGACCATTTTCAGTTAAATATTTAATCTCGCAATTTTAGGTTAAATTCCTTATTGTGTGATGTTTATGCTTAATTTAAAATGCTCGATTAAATAGCTTTCGAGCCTTAACTCTAATTAGTAGTTGTTTCGATCCGTGTGGGGAAATGAGATCCCGATCCTCACTTTACTTTTGTATAGCGTAACTTATTCTGTTCTTTTGTCACCATTCCCAACCATTACATTTTCTTTTATTTATTTTATACTTTTATTCTTGAATTAGTAAAGCAATTAAAATCTAAAATTCAATCACTCCCTGTGGATTTCTTACGATACCCGACTTACCGCTGTGCTTGCCTCACAAGTGTAGTAGTAGCTTAGGTTTTTGCATCGCGGCGGAGAAACACACAACGATTGTGTCCTCACACGAATACACTTTTATCTCTCGATCAAAATGACGCAGTTGCCAGGGAGTGTGTTTTAGATTGTAATTGTTTTATTATTTCGTAATATTTTTTCTTTCGTATTTGCTTTCTTTATTTTATCCTTTCTTTTTTACTTGTGCTAGATTGTTTCGAGAAATTGAAATTTTGGCACTCGTCGCGCAATTGAATTAGCCTATTTTGAAATGTCTCGCTATTATGCTTTAGATAACCTTAATTGTTATGAGAATTGTTTTCCAAGTTATACTCCCAAAACAATGAGAGAATGCCTACAAATTCTTGAAGATGAGCGAATTGAGCATGAAATTCAAGAGTATGTAAGTATCCCCGCATTGCCTTGTGAGGAGAATTTGGAAAGTGGGGAATCCGGTAGCTATGAGCAACTTGCACAAGGAGATGAAATGTCTTCTTGTCAGTTTGATTATGAGTTAATGATTAAGAAAATCAATGACCAATATGAAAGTTCTTAATCTTGGTTTTTGGCTAGTGATGCCATGCTCGATGAGATCATTTCTTCACAAAATCGGGTTGAGGTTGAAACTTACGTTTCACCTCCACCCCTTATTGATGAGGAAATAATTGAGAGTGATCCAAGCTTTAGCACTTTCGAATTCCAACCTCTTATTAATTCTTCTGATTATATTGAGATTGATGGTCCTTACATTCCTTTATTCCTTACTATTCCCGAATAATTAAGTTTATCACAAGAATCGGTTGAAAGTCTTGAGGACTTTGACCCAATTCTTGAACAAGATTTTTATTTTGAGATGCTTCATCTCATGGGCTATTCACTTGCACTAGCCCCTCCTTCCAATTGAAAAACCATGGGGAGGTGATTGATTTTTCTTGAGATCAATGTTGTCTTGTCAGCCTTGTTATCAAAATCCCCCATCGTCCGCCCAAAATTTATAATTGGGGATGGTTCATTTCCTACGCCTTACACATGCCTTCCATTGTTCAAACGAAATTCTTATTTTTCGGGAGGCATGTTTTCTTTAAAGGGTCCACCGTTGATCTTTAGACTTCTAGTGTATAGTTAGTGTGAAGTCTAAATAGTCGGTGGTAAATAGTTAGCTTTTTAATTTTCTTTCTTTAATTTTTTTTCTTTCCTTTTAATTTGGTCTAGTGTAATTAGTTAACATTTTTTTTATTTGTTTTTGCTATGCTCGGTACTAACTTGTTTTATAGATTTCATTGGACTCGTGCTTATGGAGATCGCTCCAATTTTGGGTAATATCGTTCTTTTCCTATCGTTGTGTTGTGTTCTTAATGAACATTGAGGATAATGCAACGTTAAAGTTAGGGGTGTAGGATATTCTATCCATTTCATTTGTAATCCATTGATTTGCTTACTAGTTAGTTACTAAGTATGCCTTTTTATGAAAAATTGACAATTTTCAATAACATTTTCTTTCTTTTTTCTCCTTTGTTAGGCATTTTCCCCTTGTTTCCACTGATAAATTTCAATAATTGCCCGATCCAATAGACAACTCAACGATGCATGCACTCGATTTTAAAATTTATTAGACTTTAGTCCTCAAATCATTGATATTATGAATAACTTCATGAATTAAACTTTATCCCATGAGCACATGCGCTTTCTTGTTCTATGGACTTGGTTTAAGATTTTTATAACTCAGAAATCTTTTGTTGCATTGTATATAGTTGCACTGAGTGAGCTTTGGGATTTTTCTTCATTTGTGAGTGTATACACTATTCATTGCTCGTTGAAAACTTTAAACTCGTCGGTAATCTCTCTATTCTTTCATTTGATTGTTCATTCATGAAATGTATTACTTGAGCATGATTTTCAAAGATTTTTTTAACTCGATAATTGCGTAAACTTTATGAAATGATCATAGGTAATCTTTGTTATATTGCCCATATTAGCCTTAACCTCACCTTATATGTTTTCCCTATTCAACCCCTTTGAGCCTAAATACAACCTTTCATTCCATTACCCAAAATCCCATAACCAACTTCACATTGGAGTTTTGAACCTTACATATTACCTTCCATACATTTGTTTGGAATGATACATGGGATTGAATGATGTTGTGTTGTGTGGTTGCAATTTAAGCATAGAAAATAAAGAAGTGAAAAAAAAGAAAAAAAAAAGCAGAAGAAAAGGAAAGAAAACATGAGAAAAGAAGAAAAAAAAAAGTTCTATATGATGTATATAGTGTTAAATAATACTTGTTAATCTCCAATTTCATATCTTATGCTTGTTTGGAAATTATTTTCCAATTTTGATATTACCCACTATTTTCCATTATCTCGAGTTTTCATTCTCGAACACTTTGAATCCGTACATATACCATTTGTTTTGTACCCTAGCCTAGCCTACATTACAACCCTATCAAGTCCTATGTGATCTTGGGGTGGGTTCAATTTAAAAGTTTAGGAGTTTTGATAATCTGTGAAAATGAATTTCGCCTCTTTTAATGAGCGGTATCTTCCATTGAGATTACAAGTTTTTATTTCCTACATAGCGTTCTTAATTTGTGACATGTGAGCTACCTAGATTCCATTTCCATTTACTTTTTATGCCCGCATGTTCCGTGTGTTACCTCCCTTTTAAGTGAATTCATTTGATGAGTGTAATGCCCGTGAGGATTGATATATGCATGCTTATATGTTTATTCGATTTATTTAAGTTTTTTCCAATTCATAATATGCATGTTCTCTCCCCCCTCCCAATTTTAAAGTTTCAATTCTATGAGGTGCATTTAACCTGTTAAGAACAATAGACTTTAGCTTGAATTCATTCAATATGCTAATAACATGTTTGAAATATTTTTCGTATTGTTGAGTTTGTCACATGTGGGTTGGGCATATTTTGAGGAAACCATATGATGTTTGTGGGTTTCATTCCTAAAAACCCTCACAAGATGAAACTCGTCCATTAGGGAACCTAAGGGTTTAACGGCTTATTGCATACGGTAAATGCAATTGAATCTCCCGCAAAAGTTATATTTTTCTGTTTTTCCCATTTTTGTGCTATCTCTTGTTGTTGATTTTCTTGTAGTTCCTATTTCATCTTATTTCATTTCTAGGGACTAGCAATGTGTAAGTTAGGGGGTGTGATACGATGCAAATATTGCGTATTTCACCCGTTAACCTATGCGTTATTAGCCCCCTCGGGTATCTTAATCCCTATATTTATGCTCGTTAACCAGATAACCTCGGATTTCTATGTTAACATGTTTTATAGGGGTCAATTGAGCTTTTGTAGGTATTTGGATGCTTAGTATGAAGTTTGGATGCATTACAGTGAATTTCTGTACATAATCGCACGTTCAAGGGTAATTTGGTCATTTCATAAGTTGGGCACCTGGCCCAATGTCTTGAACGGTGCGTGGTTCTGTGTTCGAACGAAGAAGTTATGGCCATTTGAGCGAAATAGAATTACAACATACCAAAAACAGGGGAAGGATTCATGACCTGTAGGTCCGAATCGATTCAGCCCAAATCCGAATCGATTCGGGTTGAGATAGTGTCCCATATCTTCCATTCCGAATTGATTCGGATTTCAGATGAATCGATTCGGACTACCAGCAGCCTCAAGATATTTCCATTCGAATCGATTCGGATTTTACTGGTATCGATTCGGGACTGTAAATTTTCTATTCTTTGATTTACAAGTTGGCCATGGAATCTTTTGTATAAATAACTTTTCTCTCATTTGAGAGAATTATCTTTCATTTTTAGTTTAGTTTTGGGTTTGGGTTTGGGTTTTTGGAGAGCTCTTCTTCTTCCCCATTTGGTGTGACAACTTTTGGGTGTTGTAAGTTGGGTTTTTCATTACCCCTACCAATAATATAGTTGATTTCTTTCTTTATTTCCATTGATGTCATTTATATATCTTGCCTAGATTAATTTATTTCTTGCTTAATTAGTTTATTGCTTTGTTAATTAGTTTTATTTATGTATTGCCCTTAGATAAATAGGGTCGGGGTTGTGTTCGGCCATTAACAGGCCTCGAGCTCCAAAAATTAGGTTTTGTGTAAAATTGCATTTAATTGAAACCGCGTGTATTAAAGTTGGATTGTTATGCGCTTAAATTTATTTGTCACGCAACTTTAGTGTTTATAACGACAATCCGAATTTAATCCGCGTGTGACCATTTTCAATTAAATGTTTAATCTCGCAACTTTGGGTTAAATTCCTTATTGTGTGATGTTTATGGTTAATTTAAAATGCTCTATTAAATAGCTTTCGAGCCTTAACTCTAATTAGTAGTTGTTTCGATCCGTGGGGGGAATGTGATCCCGATCCTCCCTTTACTTTTGTGTATCATAACTAATTATTTTCTTTTGTCACCATTCCCAACCATCACCTTTTGTTTTATTTATTTCATACTTTTATTCTTGAATTAGTAAAGCAATTAAAATCTAAAATTCAATCACTCCCTGTGGATTTATTACGATACCCGACTTACCGCTGTGCTTGCCTTGCAAGTGTAGTAGTTGCTTAGGCTTTTGCATCGCGGTGGCGAAACACACAATGAGTGTGTCCTCACACGAACACACTTTTACCGCTGGATCAGTTGAAAGCCCTATGTGCATAAAATCGTTATAATAAGATCTCCCTCACACGTGAAATAATATTTCATCATCATGATCTACATGTGATAATGATAGGTGGATTAACCTTATTGGTAGGAGCATTCTACACATGATTATTATATGCTTAGGGGGTACAGTATAGCCCTTGGAACTATATAAACTTATCTTCTCAAACAATGTAAAGGATCGATAATTCAAACCCTAGCCCAAGCTTTGTTGCTATCACAGTAGAGAGAGAAAGTTGGGTGAATTTTACTTCTGAGGCCATTAGAGCCCTATTTTATAGTAAAACATACACTCACATACACAGTAGTGTAGAACAAATGGCTGAACCACTTACTTTATAGTCTTTTCTCTTCTTCGCCTCACCTCCATCTTCATTTATTCTTCTGTCTAAGCTCCATTGTTATACCATCAAATCTATTCTGAATTGATATCTTACTATATTACTTGGTGGTATCATAATTGGTATCATCATTTCCCACCTCACATTCAATGCATGTTTGAGATTTTGACTGAGCTTGAGCCCACTTACCCATTAATTACTATTAGTAGGTTCCCATGCCCTCTAAAATTAATACATCGTGAGAAAGAGACAAGGCATCCCAATTATACACCCAAAATAACTTCTTTTAGTGATTATTACCCTCTCCCAGCTAAAACCCCTATGTCTCCCCTGAACTAGATGAATAACGAGTTGGTAGCTCACTGCATTCTCTGAAGGGTGTAGAGTTAGAAAATAGAGAGTCCGTGTCTGCCATTAACATGGATTCTCCTTCTGATGAGGCCAGGTCTGACAAAACCAATGATGTGAGGCCTGAAAGCATGGAGATATTCCATTCCACCTCTCATATAGATGAACCTTTGAATTAAGGAACGGATGATGAAGATCAGAACACAAATGATTCCTCTAATTCTTATGATCATTCCACCACGAATGCCCAGTGGTATAAAAGTGATATTTCAGAGGAGGAGTTGGACTTTCTTAGGGAGAAATATTGAATCCTTATAGCCATTAAGACCAATATCCCCTCTTTTGAGGAGAGGGTGTATAATAATTCGAATTTCGATGAGGTTTGCCTCCTTCTCTGTGCTTTCCAAGTGGGAATTAGATTACCACTTCGCCCCATTATAAAATCCATCTCAATGGTTCTAGGGTCACTTTATTTCAACTCAACCTAAATGCTTAGAGGACCACCCTTGGGGGCAATGTTTTTTAGAAGATCAGGACTGGGTTTGAACAAATAGGGAACATTTTCAAATACATCCATGGGTTGAGAGTCAATGTTAAAGATATGATTATTATTATTTTTCTCCTTGGAAGTCCCATCTGAGGATGATGGCAATGGTACAAACCCATAACCATAATTGGAAGGGTCGATATCTCTTTGCCAAGGGGGAGTGGGAGTTTAGAAGTCATGAGCTAGATTATTTCTGTAGGGTTCCACGAGAATGGAATAGGCTGAATCGAATAGGAAAAACTTTTCAAATATCTATATGATTTGGTAGTTTGTTTCTACTTATCTTTTTATTACTAATGTCCTCTATTTTCCACTTTTATTGAAAAAGGCTCCTAGGCTTCCTACTAGTGTAGTTGACCTTATTGGATCTTACTGTGAGGAAAAGCCCCTAATGTTTAAAGAGTTATTTTCTGTGGAGAAGTTCATATTATTCGAATATCACATATTGTTGGGTGGTGTCCCTCCTCTGGAAGTCAAGGTTCCTTTTGAAGGTCGTGTGTTGAGAGAGACCAATTTAGGTGAAACTCATAATTTTAAAAAAGAAGCCAAGGCTGATTTCAAATCAGATACCAATGTCCTTTATCCTAGTCCTGTTAGTTGCTTTCTCTTAACTCACTAATATATTTTATCGTTTTTCCCTATCTTCATTTACCTCTGAGAACCCGTTAGAGTCAACGTTTGGAATGGATCCCCATAATATTGACCGAAAAGAGATGTAGTTCACTCATAGGAAGAAAACAGAGGCAAATAATAAAATTCTAGAGGCTGAGAGGAAAAAAGGTTGAGGAACAGAAGAAGAAATTCTAGCAAAGTTCAAGGGACAAAGTTGGGAAAACATCTGCAAACTTGGACAAATTAAAGGGGAAAACCCCTTATACTCTCCGACACTAGCAGTGGGTGACAAGCGTTCTTTGGAGGCCATAGTCAGCCAGAGTGTTCCAAAAGTTCCAAGAACAAGTGAGCCTAAACCTTTTCAAAGGTTGGTAAGAGGTTATGGTTTATCCCTATTCCATGGGGACGTAGAGGAGTTCAGTTTTACCTAACCCACAGAATTTCTTTGAACGAGCTGAGAGCCCAACCTTAGATTATCTTTCATCACGTCAATAATGCTATTAGCCTGCTGGGGTACCATGGCTATAGTAAGGAGTTTGAATTCTTTAGGGGGTATGATTCGAATTCATTGTGAAAGTTGAACCAGCACAGACTGTCTGTGGTAAGCTTATTTACTATTTTCATGTTAAACATTCTAAAATATATCCTCCATTAACACGTTTAGTATTGTTGATAGAATGTTGTTACTTCCACCATTTTGAGAGAGAATGTTTTGCTCAATCACATAGCCTATGAGGAGTTGTCCAATGAGAATAAATAGTTGAGAAATAACTTGTACAAGGTGATCAAACACATGAAGAAAGTAAATGGGGAGCGTGGAGAGAAATTAGTGGCCAAGACAATGGCTCTGATCTCAGTTGAGGAAGAGAAGACCATATTAGGAGACAAAGCTGCTTCCAATGATGCCAAGATAAAGAGTTTGGAAGAGTCTCTATTGGTGACTAACAAGGATTTATATGAGGCTAACCAAGTCATTGCTAAAATATCTTAGAATCTTCATAAGTCTCAGGAGGCACTGGTTACTATTGAGGACATAGATTTGGCTAAATACAAGTCCTCCACTGATTATAATGTATATTGTGTCGGCTTCTTATAGATGGCTATAAAGAGTTGAAGAAAGGTTTGATGACTCATTATCCAGATATTACTGATGTGGTAAGTTATTAGCAAGGCGATGATAATGAGTTCACTGCCTTAGCAGATGTACAAATGATGGTCGTTGACAAACCTGTGGGAGAAGACATAGAGATGTCTGTTACCTCTGACCTTCCTTCTCTTTATGGTGATAAAACCAATACCTATACCACATGATCTCTTTGTGAAGCTTCTAATATTTAATTATTTTTGAAAGTATTAATTAATTGTCATCATATAACATGATGTCTTGAATATGGATGTTTGTTTTTGTAATACAGTAGTTTATGAAATGCATGATAGAGTTTCTTGATCGTGACTCAATAGACCTTTTCTTTTTAACTCAAGTTCTACCAATTTTTCATAATTTAGTAGGTAAATTATGTGTTAATGATCGGTTACCTTAGTTAATTCCAATGTTCTAAAGGTGATCATCTATACATTGGAATGTGGTCCGACCTTGGTCATCCCCAAAGTATGGGATCCTTTTACTCTGGCATGGACACTTTTGGTTCTCTATTTTTCATACGAAAAAATCGTACACAAATTTATATTTCTATTTAAGACTTTTTTGTTCAACAAAGTCATACATTATTTTTGTTCATGACTTATTTATACAACGAATTCATATAAGAAATTAATATGTTGGCTCTTATTTGTAATTTCGTATATCGAGATTATATATGAGTATGTCGTTTAACATTTAGTGTCGATATATGTATGCACGTATCTCATGCTAAAAAAAATAGGAACTATTCATGAAAAACTCGAAGTACATAGTAAGCATGGGAGATTACAGTCATTTATATTACGTGTAGTACTTTCAAGTGTTTTAAGGATTTTTAAAGTGTTTTCCTTCGATCGTATCTATGAGATAAGTTCCCGACCTTACTACACTCAAAACGCAGTATGGCCCGTGCCAATTGGGTACAACTTATTCCCCTTTTGAATGACCTTTTTCATAATGTAATCACCCTCTTTCAAGCTGATTGACTTTACTCGACGGTTGTATAAGCGACGCGTTCTCTGCTAGTTAACAACAACTCTCAATGATACATTCTATCTTGCCTCTTCTACAAGGTCAAAATCTAGGCTTCTCATTAGATAATTCTTTAGAGAATTAAAATTAAAGACTCGGTGGTTGGGGAGGTCGATCTTAGTGGGGATTAAAGCCTCCGTGCTGAAGACCAGTATATAAGGGGTTTCTTATGTTGTAGTCCTGGGAATGGTTTTATAAGCCCATAGTACGCTCTGTAATTCGTTAATACAGTTATCCTTTTCATTTTCCAATCATTTCTTGATACCATATAGTAAAGTCTTATCTGTGACCTTCGTTTGGCCGTTGCATTGCTGATGTCCTGGGGCAGAGCGAAGCTTCTTAACTATTGAGCGAGTGTAGTAGTCTTTAAACTTCTAGTTATCCAACTGGTTTCCATGGTCAGTGGTGAATGTGTAAGGAATCCCATAGCATTAAATGATGTTCTTCCAAATGAATTGGAAAAGTTCTTCATACAACATTTCCAGTAGCAGTTATGCTTCTACCCATTTGGTGAAAACCTGTCCTTCGTCCTTAGTAATGGGACGACCAGATGGATTCCATAGATTGAAAATGGACAATGGGATCTAACTGGCGTTAGAGGAGAACCTAGAATGTGGTGAATTTTGTCATACTTTTGGTATTTATCACATTTTTTGTCGTAAGCAGCACAATCTGCCTTCATGGTTGGCCAATAGTAGCCCTACATGGCTATTTTCTTCATTAATGATTTTCTTACTGAGTGGGCCCCGTAGAATCCTTCATGGACCTCCTTAATTAGGTTGTTGACCTCGGTGGGATGAACGCATCATAGTAGGGGTATGATGTACCCTCTTTTGTGCAACACTCCCACTTACAATATATAACTGTTGATTTTGTATCGTAGTTTTATCACTTGTTTTGGGTCGGATCGTACTGCACCCGTCTCAATATAGGATTGCATCATATCCATATATCAAGGACCTAGATTCACTTCTATGACACCAGAAACTTTCTCATTTGTGTTATGGTGGGTAAGTATCTCAATTGGTACTATTCTTCGTAACTCTATTCGGGTAGCTGATGCCAACCTCACCACTGTGTCTTCCCTAAAATTCTCCGCTCGTGGGATTCCTAGAAATTTTACCCTTGGAAGTTTAGTCGACCAACACTTTTATTTGGCTAGATACCTGATCATTAACTCTTACCTGTCTTTGTAATTTCTGAGCAACTGGTTAACAATTAACTGGGAGTCGCTTTGGGCCAAAATCTACTCGGCACATAGGGATGAGGCCAATCCAAAATCGGCTATCATCGTTATATACTCGACCTTAATGTTGGAGGCTTTGAGCTAAATCTAGAGTTGTGATAATGAGACCCGCTCCACGGATGGTCGTGTAAGAAGATTCATCTACAAATAATTTCCAAATAATACTTCTTAACTAAACTATCTTTCATCTAGTTCTTTGAATTTGAACAGTTTCTTCAACTGCTCATGGTCGCGGGTGAGGTCGTCATTGCTTGTAATAGGTTCTGGAGGTGTTACATGAGGATTTGTGGTTGAAACGGTTCGGTTATTCTTTTCACTATGTGAGCTATCTCCCATATGAGTCTTCTCATATTCAGTCACAACGGAGCTCTTTTTTGGAGAAGTCATCTTTGCCTTATGTGTTGAGCTCTCTTTTGAAGGAGTCTGCTCGACAGGTCTCCATTCTTATATTAACTTGACTATTGATAGTCATTCTGATTTTGTACTGGATGTTATATGCTCATAATCCTATTACCCAAGCCATCAGTTAACCCTATTTTCCATATTTATGAAAGATCTGTCATAAGGGTATATCCGTATAGATAATGATAATATGGGCTTTGAAGTAAGGCTTCATCCTATTTGATGCTTCAATTAGCACAAGCAAAAGTTTCTCCATCCTGGGATAGCAGATTTCAACACTCCTATATGCTTTGCTAGTATGGTATAATGTCTTTTGTATTCTATCCTCTCGTCTTACCAAAGCCGAGCTAACGGCAAACTCTAATACTGCCTAGTATAAGTAAATTTTTTCTCCAAATACTTGTCTTGACTGGAGAGGGGTTGATCCTAAATATTGCTTCAACTCTAGGAATTCTTTCTTGCATTCCTCATTACACTCAAAAGTCTTTATCAAAACTTTAAATAAAAGAAGGCATTTATCAGTAGCTCTAGAGATGAACCTAATTAGAGCGGCGATGTTCCCTGCTAACTTCTTAACTAACTTCTTTATCGTTGGGGATTGAATATTGATCAAGGATTGGATCTTTTTCAAGTAAGCTTTGATTCCTTGTTAGTTGACAATAAAACCTAGAACATCCCTTCCTTTACCCCGAACACACATTCAGTCGGGTTAAGCTTCATCTGATGCTTCTCTAGTTGGTCGAAGGTCTATTGCAGATCTCTAATGGGGTCGACAATAGTCTTTCTCTTGGTAAGCATGTCATCCACGTATACTTCTATATTTTTATGGATGTGATCCTTGAATAACTTATTTACTGACCTCTAGTAAGTTGCTCCTTCATTTTTTAGGCCAAAAGACATTACAATATAACATTGAGTACCTTTGTTGGTGATGAATGATGTTTTCTTTCTATGTAGAAAGCTTCATTCTGAACTAGTTGTATTTGAAATAAGCATCCATGAAACTGATAAGCTCTTGTCCGTAGGCGGTATCAACTAACTCGTCTATCCTAGGCAAGGGATAGTGATCCTTTAGATCTTCTTTGTTCAAGTCAATAAAATCCATACACATCCTCCATTTATTTTTCTTCTTACGTACCACGACCATGTTAGAAAGCCACTTAGGGTACTTGACATCCTCCATGAAGTTGGATTTCTGTAGTTTCTAAACTTCTTCCTAGATTACCATGTTATTTTTTACATCAAAGACTAGTCTCTTTTGGCTATTCGATTTTTCACCCTACAATATGCTCAGCTCATGCTATATGAATTCTGGTCGATTCCGAGCATATCCTCATAGCTCCAAGCAAACATTCTCTTCTACTATCGAAGGAAATTATTCAAATTATTTTTTGAGTCTGGGTCAAAGGACAACTCGATCTCGATGGTCTTCTTAAGGTATTCTTCATCAAGGATGACGACCTCAATTTCCTTGACTGCTTGTCCCTTGACCAACTTTTCTTTGTCTCATGGATCGATTGTCTCAATTTGATAAGTGGTGGTAAAAAAAAATTATTCCTCCTGGTTAGACGAATTATAATAACATTAGTAAGCATCCACCAAGTTACCTTTGACTACGCCAACCCATAATGGATTGAGAACTTTAAAAATTGATGAACTGTTGAGAGCACTGCCCTACATTTCTTTACGCCTACTCTTCCGAAGATGACGTTGTAAGTCGATAGAACTTTTTTATCTAGGACAAAGAAATCGACCATTTCTATTCGGTATGTTGGCTAGGCCTCTACTTTGACTTCAAATTCTATTGTTCCTAAAGGATATACCTTCTCTCCTGAGCAGCCGATCAATAGTCGGTGATATGACATTAATTTGTTGTCCATGGCCTTCAATTTTTTAAGACAATTATAGAACATGATGTATGTTGAATTGCCATTATCTATAAGAATGAGAGTGACCTTACTCTCGCGAATCATCATGGCGTGTCCTTTAGTGCTATGGGGGCCCAGTCGATCAAAGGTGACCCTCTACTGAGCCTTTCCAACACGTTGTGTCTTTCTTCTAAAAAGTACTGCTCGTCATTATATACTATCAATCGGAGGGAGGAGGTGATGTCAATATGATTTGATCAATCCTGGCATGATTCGAACTACCAAGATGTGCTCCTATTATAATATGATTGCAGGTTTAATGTCATGGAATTATTGAGGGCTTACATACTATACACGCACCTCCTTTCCATATAGGGGGATGAAGGTAACATACCTCATCCTCCTTATGACGTTGCTCTCTCTATTGGGGTGGTCGGATCTATAACGAGCCTTACCATGTCCATCATGTAATGTTTGTATTACCTGCTTAACGCACTCTTGTATAGATTCCTGGACCTTGCTCTCTCTCTTAGGAAGTTATGGCTTCAGCTATATTGTTGCTTTCAGTGTTGTTTGTCATTCTCAGAAATTAGAGGGTTGAGGAAAATAAAAAGGGAATTTAGGGTTGGTAGGAAACAACAATGGTTTGTCGCTTCCCACAGACAACGCCAATTTGTTATCGGTTAAAAAAGGTTTAGGCAATTCATGCATTAATCAGGGTTTTATGATGATAAACAATAATAAATAGATAATACACGAGGATAGAGAATGGAGATGAGAGGCAATGAGGGGATATAAGATTTATGTGTCTCGGTCAATAAATGGTACCTACGTCCATAGGTGCAGTGATTAAATTACAAGTTTCTATATGTGGGTACAGATTTAGGGTTTGCACGGGAGAGCCAACTTGATTCCCCTATCATTGTGGGATTTTGTGCTATTTGTAGTTAGTTATTTCCCCTTTTGAGGGATGAGTGGACTTCCTTTATAGGTCCAAAAGTTACACCATTTACATATTATATGATAAATAATGATAAATTAGTTACAGTCCAAATAGAGTGGGAGGACATACGTATTAACTACTTTCTCAAGTTCCAGCAGCGTGGCTACTAGGGCTTCTTTACATGTATAAGAAAGTATAGGAACATCAATCACTAAGTGAATAAGTTGGGACCTTTAGTTCCATGAGACAACTATCAAGTTAAATGATAAATCATCGTGCCAAAAATATGGGTGCTTAAGTCGATCACAATCAATAATGTACCCAACCTCTTTTCTGACATTAAAGTAAGGTCTTTGTATAGCCACATAGGCTCCATGAGGCCTATTTTATTTATGATATAACAGGCGAGAAACTCATACTCTTTCATGACTATCTTTCCAAACTCTCCTCTCATTTTAAACATGTCACCTTCCATTATCTATCGCGTTCAATAAACTGCTTTGTCAATGCACTAGTTGTATTCACCTTTATGGTTGATTTGCCTAAGGAAATAAGGATTTCCCCCATCCAAGTTCAGATGCAGTTTAGGCTAACTCACTTCTACCATACCGAGCTCTCCATCGAAGAAGATTTAGATAAAGTTGGACTGTGATATTACGATAAAAGGGTGCCTCCTCAAATACAATTGATACCCTCATGGAACTGATAAAAAACATCTCACGAACCTACGAAAACTCATATCCCAATACATCATTAGTAAAAAAACTTTATTCAAGAGAAATTAAACGGCACACCTTTGCAATGAATAGCAGTCAATGACACTAAAGAGATTATGTTGAAAATCCATAGTGGGGAATACAGACCCCACATGAATTTACATGTGCTTGCCATGAAGATCATCCGACATGGGCATTATTAAGCCATTATGGTCCAGGACTGCGTAACATATGTCAAGAGGTTCCTCAACCGACATAAATTTGTGCATCTCCAGCGTTTGCCTCCCTGGGAGTTGTATAATATGAGTTCTCCATGGCCTTTCTCGATTCAGGACATTAGAGCCAATGGAAAAGTCACTCCAAAAACTTCTAATGGGAATAAGTTCATCTTGGTCGCGATTGATTGTCTCACTAAATGGGTTAAGACCGAGTTTTTGGGAGTGCTAAATGCTAAGACAGTGTCCAAATTTATCTGAAGGAATATCAAATGTTGGTACAGAGTCCCTCGTGATTTCGTATCAGATAATGACCTCCATTTTAAATAGGAAATCACATAATTGGTCTAAGCTTATTCAATCTAGACATACGAGTCTTCACCCTACATACATAAACCATTGGGTTGCCAAAGGTGCAAATAAGATCCTCTGAACCATTATCAACAAGAGGACCAAGAGTTGTAGATATTGGGCTAATAAAATCCCTAACTCTCTGTGGGGGCTAATGCACATCTATTAGCATGCCTAATTAGGCTACCCCATATTCCTTGTTTCCTGCTATGGAAGTAGTATATCTAGAAGAACTTGAATTACGTTCCTTATAAGTCAGGTTTGAGAGACAAGTGAGAGAGGTATATTGGCACTAAAGTCTTTATGACTAGTTATCACTCTTAATGAAATGAGAATAAAGGATTTATACCACATACGAGGTTATCATCATCGCATTTCACAATCGTTCAATAAGAAAGTCAAACACAGCGATGTGCGAGAAGACGATCTCACTCTCAAAGAAATTATGGAGCCTGTATGGGATCCTAGACGAAAATTCAAACCCAACTGAAGTGGGAGGTACATTGTAAAGAAAATATTAATACAATGTGATGCTATAATCATTAATTTTGACAGAGAAGAAATGACATGCCCAGTCAACCTTCATCGCCTCAAGAAATTATACCCCAATCACACTATGAAATTTTCATCTCTCTTCTATTCGAAAAACAAATGCGTTCCCATTTCCCTATATAAAAATGTGTAGGACAATATATTCTCAAAATATCTCCTTAAACATTACAGAACTTTTAACTCCAAAGAGGTATAGAGGAAACTCATAAAGTGACTTTGGGTAAGATCCTTTATTTTTCACAAAATCTCCCATCAAGAGGGATATGTCTCTATTGTTATTTTAATTGGACTATAGGATTTTGATGACGATATAGACATTTGAACATAAAAGACTCTTCCAAGAAAGCACAACACAATATCCAAACATACACCCAACAGAAGTAAGAGAAATGATCTAAAAATGAACCAAAATCCATGCAAGACTAAGGAAAAAATTATGAGCATTAGACGAAGGAAAAGTACAAGTAAGATAATTCTCTTTACTAGACACACGTACAACACCACGGGTCGTCCTCGCATAAAGGTCGAGGGGTAATCTTTTCACTCATCAAGGTCATTTAGTGTCTCTACCAAAATAGTGGCAGTATGATTGCAATGAAAACACATCTAAATAGCTACAACTAGTAAATTGTGTGTTCTTAATCATACAACTCATCACCAAGAACAATCTAGAATTCATGCCTAACACTAAATATCCATCATAAATAGTGAAATTAATGCCCTGATGACGTACTAACTCCAACACAACATGGAGGTAAATCCCCCCCCCCCCCACCCACCAAGGTCGAGCAAAGAAAAGAGAAATGTGTAACAATTCACTGAATACTTCCCTTAAAGAACGAGAAAATTTAGGCACTGTGGCAGTAATATGAGGGTATATTCCCAGCATAGTATAAAACTCCTCCCAGGTTGGATGCACCTCGTCTAACTTGAAACGTAACATGTGATCTTGAAGATACCATAACTGCTAGTTGCCTTTAGAAGACTCTAGTTAATTGAATGGTTGGTCCATAAAGTGACTGGACGTAGCTTGAACACCACATAGTCAACATTGTACAAGTATATAAGATATAAACCATTGAGTTAAGAAGAAAATACATTATAAATGGGAATATACATTAGAAAAATGAAGTTTAAGACAAGGGAAAAGAGGAAGTGAAGATTGGTGATTCACAAATATATCCTTAATCCCTTTTTTATAGTTAAATTATCCCGCAAAACATTAAAGAAAATGAATTATCAAAATCTATGAGGGTACCAAAGGATGGAAATCCATGTACCAGTACTAGCATCATGTAAGAAGGTCAGGAGCTATGTCATCTGACACCCCATGCTTTATGAAACCCCACTTTTCATTTTTTGGCTCTTATTTCACCAATAAACCTCCTAAATAAATGGTATTTACTAAAATATTCTCTAGCATTTCTTATGACAAAAATGTCCAAAGTATTCAATATTAAAAATACACCACATACTCTTTTAAAAACTCATAAAAAACCCAGTGGAAAATTAAAAAGTGCATGTTGAATACGCCATTAAATCAAGATAATAAAATAATATGAACATTTTAAATACTTGTTTTTGAAGTTTTTTAGTTACACAATATATAAAAAGGAAAAAAAAGAAACAAAATTTCCAAGGGGTAACCCATACGTTCTTCTTAATCTGAACAAATCTACCAGAGGCATCAATGATCATGATGGAGACATTTGTGATGACGACAGGAGGTAGAGTCCCCACTTTAATAACTCAGAGAAGGTATATGGTCACAAAAAGTTACTAGAATAGCAGAATAAGAACGAGTAATCACTAGATCTTCTCAACTGCCAAAGACATCCAGTCTTGAATATGTCGTACGAAGAAAGCTCATGCGAATACATTCTTCAAAGAAAGGTGAGAAGAAACATGAAAATCAATAATGCAAAAGGAAAAAAAAATCACAAATTAAAGAAGAAAGTGGGGGAACTTAACCATAGCCGGATGTAGTTCGTTGATATATGAGGAAGACCATATAACACGGCCCGAGGGCAATGAGGAATCACTATCTCCCCCTTTTTGCTAAAGATACCAGGACAGAAATACACACAAAGTGGAGGAATCTCTATTGTCTTTACACCATTCCCTGAAGTCTGGACCGATGACCCTAGTAATTCACTACCTTATGTCCTAGATGGTGGAAGTGGATCTCCATATGTGTCAAATATTGATGATGGAATCAACCAATTCATCAAAACTAGTTATTTATAGCCACCGTATTCGTATAAATGGTGAAATGCTCCCCTATTATGACTTCTATCCTCGCCTCCTCTTCTTCGGATCCCGCATGTTGATAGGAGGATTCATAGGAGGAACTACCTCCTCTACCTCCATTATCTTCCTCGCTACGCTCTCCCCTAGGTACTAGTTATACCCAAACTAGTGCAATAATAGCCAATGCATGTGTGCATTCATGTAGATAACCCCGATGCCCTCTAGTAATCGAGCCCAGGGAAAAACGACACCTATACAAACCAACTCAACCATAAAAATAAAATCCAAAGAATAAAAAATAAATATCTAAAAATAAATAATAAAATATAACCTGGTCATTCGTCAGGGCATTCCGAACAACCCTCACATATTTGAAAAATGTCAATGTCTTAGAAACCCCATTTCCTTTCGTTCACCTCCTCATACTAGGCCATGCATTGGCATCCAATTGATTTAAATGCATCAATCGTGTGTTGTACCCGATCATCTCCTAAAACCATACATTAAAAAATAAAAATTCAAAAACGTTTAGAAAAGATATTGTAGAAATTACAAAAAGAATGGGAAAATGAACTCAAAAAATAATAAACTCCACTAGGTACTCTCTCAAGTAAAAGTAAGGTGACAACGTCTACTGAAACCATCCATTGAGCAATACAATGTCACCAATGTCAAGCTCCCATAATCGTTATGGCAAATCAGAGTGAAATACCACGAGAAAGGAAGGAACCAGATATGGACGTCATTACTACTCTTCGCCATCAGTGAACTCCCCAAAAGAAATAAGATAAATAAGAAAGCCACCGTTCGCACCTGATTGTCATCCTCCTATTTATTGCTCACCTAATAATGGTATTCTTCAAAAGGGCCACATTCTCTCCCCTGAATCTACCTTATCTATTAGCTCCAATGTCGCCTCGATCATCGTAGTAGTCAAGCGCAAGGACCAACAAACACTATATGTATCTCCTTATCTAGAAATTCGAGAATCAGATGGATGTCTGTAGGCATCATTGTCATCTCCCCACACCATAATGGATCTTGTGGGTGGTGTATCACCATCTCTCCACCGGGGCACACAACACCATTGAAGACTTTATCATGTCGTTTAACACGCTCAGCAAGTCCCAAAGTCTACACCTTCTAACAAGCACTACACATCACTCGGAAGGTAATCCCAGACAACCTTCACCCAATTCGACCCTTGAGCATGGATAGACACCATAGGTACCCTTAACTAGAAAAATCATATCCAAAATAAATTAAAAAATATCTCCAAACTTTCAAAAAAAAAAAATAATACTAAATAAAAAAAAATAATAAACATAATTCAAAATAAATAGAAAATATCAAATCGGTAATGACAAAACACTTACATACCTTGTACGGTTCTGCACAATTGTGGAATGATGCGTTTGAGGCTCCCTTAAAAAAAGTTGCTCATCCGTCACCATCTTGGCATCATGATACATGTTTTGCGCCCCTATAGGCATCACCCCGCGATCCATCTAGTTATGTTGGTCAAGTCATCGTAGTGTCCAACATTCACAAAATCAATTCCTTTAAAAACTTCACACATGTAACTCGCAATGATCTTTTTCTAAGGAGTGAGAAATAAGGCTACCTCACCTTGTTTCTATAGTAGAATGGCCTTTCCATCTGAAACCCCCTAGGCTTGCTTACCAGTAGATATCCCTTGGGAACCCATAAAACTCTTATTATCCATGGCCATCCATGCAGGCATAGGTTAGGCCCTATCAACCGACACCCCTTTATTTGAAATAAGAATACACGTAATATTTCAAAAACACATAAAAAAACATAAAGTTCATTTAGAAATGCACATTTACTATAAAAATCAAGAATTCCAAAATTCATAAACAATTAATTTTTTAAAAAAAATTCAAAACTTTATAGAAAATTTTCAGATCATCACATATCTTTTACAAAGTGGCTATGCACTCCTTAGGTATTGATAATTGACCTTGCCCCTCATAATTAGGTCGTGGTCCCTAAAATGCTTGCACAGACTCATTAGATCCTCAAAATCAATATTGGATCTCAGAATTAGGACATGATCCCCATATTGGTGTCACACATTCTTGATGTCCTCAAAATTGATTTTGTCACTTAGAATTAGTTTGTGATCCTATTAGTCGCACACACTCCTTAGCTCCTCAAAATTGACCTTGGCTCTCAAAATTAGGTCTCGATCCCCGTATTGGTAGCTCACACTCTCTTGGTCCTCAGAGTTGACCTTGGACCTTAGAATTAGGCCACAAGCCTCGTATCGATCATACACACTAGTAATATCCTCATAATTGGGCTCCCCCTCATAATTAGAATGCAATCCATGATCTCACATACTCTTTGGGCCCTCAAAAATGACCTTGACCATCAACATTATGACACGATCCCCATATTGGACGCGCACACTCTTTAGGTCATCAAAATTGATATTATCCCTCATAATTAGACAATGTCCCCGTATTGGACACACACACTCTTTATATCATAAATAATTCACCTTAGTCCTCATAATCAAGACACAATCATTACTAGCCACTTTTAGGCCCTCATAATCAAGACACGTTCATCGTACACTCTTATTGGCCCTCGGAATAAGAACCCAAATCCTTTAAAACTTTTTTCAAATCCCTTTTAATAAGGATTCATCAATGATATACCTTCCATCCCTAAGAATCAATTTTCATACATTCTTTGAAACCTTCAAAATTAGGTTATTTCCCCCATTTTCATGCACAAGCCCTTAAAATCAGGCTATAACCCTTGCGTACAACACTTGAGTCCATAGCTTCAAGGCTTTGCCCTTAAATTGTGATAACTCACATCTAAGAAACTTTACCTTCAAATCACCACCAAACTTTTTACATATAGGGACTACACAAACCCTCCATCAGGTGTTTATATTTCGATGACCATTCACTTATTCGAAACTCATCTATTGAGGATCTATGTAAACAACCCAATATATTACCCTGTACCTTTTTCAATAGTCTAAATAAAGTCCCTTCATCCCCTAACCCCTTAGTCTCCCTCAAACCATAATATAGGAATAACTATACACTCCAAGAGTCCCATTTGACTTTGGTCAAATCATGAACTCGGGAGTCCACTAACACACAATCATAGAGATCTAAATCCTCTTCATGAATAAGATTTTCAGTTCACGTTTTATGGACGAAAGACATTTCGTCCTACTTATATGAAGATCACCTCACCTCCTTACTGGTAGGCGGTGACCTACTTAACCAGTAAGCCTGAGAACCCTGCTAGCAAGAAAGGTGGGGACCATGTCATTCGAAAGGTCCTTAGGAATAATATTGTCTTTTTGTCCACTTAGGGTTTGAAGGAAACATTAATTTAATTTGAGAGGGAACTCAAACTCGATTTTAATGTTGTTATTTTTCTCAAAATTATCATACATCACATTCTCTCCATATTCCCTTACATCCCCCTTGCCTCACCTTTAGCAACCACTCCACTGCCATCATATATACTCTAAATTACACCAAAAAACCCCAAACAAATAATTCAAAAATTATTGAAGATCCAAACTCATTTCCATTTTTTATATTTTTGTGTTCTTATCACATATCTAGCTTGTTTTACTCATTTATGTATTAATCCTAAACCTTTTATTCATTATATTTTCAAAGCATATTTTTATAAACCGAAAACACAAAAAGGACCAGTTTAAAGTTATTTCATCTTTTGCACACTTTCACCACATTTCACTCATTTTTTTCTCCTAAATCAAGAGAAATATTATAGTTTTAGATTACAAGTTAGACCTCAAAACCATATTTTTGTTATGAACTATGTGCATTCACTCTTCCATAGTGATATTATGATCTTGGAATGTCGCTCACATTTTAGCCATTTTCACACATTTCTTTTCCTACTTTATTCAAGTGTGTGTGTGTGTGTGTGTGTGTGTGTGTCCTTCTAAGTATTCATTACCACATTTTCTATGATGTGGATATGATGATTTCACTCCTTACACACAAGCGCTCACGTATTCATGCATATTTCCAATTTGCACTCTTTTCACACATGACATAATTTTTTACAGACCATGAAAGACCAAAAGGGAAGAGTGGGTGCCTAACACTTTTCCAATCCGTAGTGTAGTCTTTGAGCCCATATCTTGTTTAGTTTTACACACACTAGTTGTCTTTTATGCTATATCCTTAGAGGTGGCTACCCATTTTTATTACTTTTACTACACTAGGCTAACGAATCTAATCTCTACACTTTCACACGCCTCACATCGCCAATGACGACCATTTTATGTCCTTTTGGATCCCGCAATCAATGCATAGTGGAGAGAAAATAGGTCGGGATGCCCATAACCATACCTTGGGTGAATGTTATAGGTCATGAGTGATGGTTTGTTATATTATTAAATTCAACTTAATGTGTCAAGGAAAACGATTAAAGGCGATTACGGATAGGTGATACCGTGTTTGTACTTCTCACCCACTCATCATTAGCCTCGCATTCTATGATTTTCCAAACCTTAAGGTAAGGATGTAAATATTTTTTCGAACGAAAAAAGTCTATTATTTTTATTTCGATTTTTTTTACTTTAATATCGTTTGTGAAAATTTTGATTATGATATTTGATTTTTGAAATTTCCTAAAAAAGTTGTGATGGAATTAGGAATAGTTAAAATTTCTGATTTATTTTGAATCTTTTATTTTCATATTCAAAATAATATTAATCCTAAGTTTTCAAAAAAATCTTCCAATTTTTTAATAAAGGATGTTTATTTATTATATACTCCATGTGTCCTTAATTAAGAGTCCATTTTTCCTTTTTGGCATGTCCCAAATTGCGTGTCTACTTTCCTTTTTCGATATAATTAACAAACCAAGTTACATGTTCATGAACAAGAGTTAATCTTGATTTTTGATTGAGTGTATCCTAAATATATAAAAATAAAAAGAAGGCCTCTTAATTTGGGATGATGGGAGTATTAAATTTTTTATTATTACTTCCAAATAACTCGTGACTCTCTAAATCAAGTACTCAAATATATTCATTTACACTATAGAAAAACTAATCTACAAATTTCTTTCACTCACGTAACTAACTAATAATTCTAACTCATTTATGTTCGTATTTATTAGTTTTATTGCGTTAATTGGTGAAATATGGTGGGACCAAACTTAAGTTATTAGAAAAGATATTTAATTTTCAAAATTTTAGGAAATTTCACAAATAACCCTCTTTTGGTCGGATCTAGCAGAAACATCGATCTTTCTTAAAGCCTTTATGAAGGTATTTATAAGGTTTTTCAACCATAAATAAGTGGGACCTAGTCTTATAAAGGCCTACTAGTCATGTTTGAGGTTAGTTATTTGTATACAAATAAGTTTTAATCCCTTCCAAGCATCTAAGATGGTGATGGCTCTTGTGGAAGAGGTTGAGGCCACAACCTTGACCTTCGTATAGTAGGATTATTATCGTAACATGGATGCAGACGTTCTTGAGGTATCAATTTGGCCTAAGAGGTGTCGGTTGAACTTGTTTGAGATCTTAGTCTCTTGGTAGATACTATATTATTGGTTATCCCTAGTTGGGCCTTACATGGTTGCTTAGGTAAAGGTCTATATGGTTCAGGGTTGACATATCATAGGATCCCAACCTATAACATGATGCCTCTCATTGAAGTTTAAAGTAGCTAATTATTTTTTCATCATTATCATCCCCTCGTTGATTTTTTCAGAAAATGAAATGAGCCATACTTATCTTTTCTTTTCACAATGGGTATTAATCTAATTAATAATGCAATTATATCATTATTGGGATTTTTTTTATAATACAAGGTTTTTGTTGTTTTTTATTTTAAAGATGAACTTTATTTATATATTTATAATGATAATGCACTCTTCTGTGACACCCTACCTAATCAGTCCTTTATTAAATTTAAAATTGAATGTTCGGTGGATTCATTCTTAGCATCACTATCGAAATAATTTTTTAACACCTAATAAAAAATTAAGCCAAGTATCAAAACATTTAATTTTAATTATAAGGCAACCCTTGTTGAACTAGAAGATTTTAAGAAAAAGGTCTCAAATGTGTTTAAAAAATGTCAACACTTTGAAACCCAAACTAAATATTATGAGGAAATTGTTGTTGGAAGAAAATTGGACTCTGAAGATAAGTTTGGCCTAGGTTTTGGAGAAATAGTGCACACCCGTAAGACTGAAGTTTCTCTTGAAAATGTTACTTTTATCAAATAAGGCTAAACTTGTCAAACTGTTCAAAAATGGGAATCTAGTCTCAATGTCTCTCAAGAAAAACATGATCAGTACAATCAACAGTCCAATTCAAATAGTCATGCCAAATATGTTTGTCCACCCGTTTAAGACCAAAGACAAAGACTCAAGACCAATGAAAATTGTACGACTATACCAAATAGAGCCAAACCCATCTTTAAAGACTTAAATAATAAAGTCAACGCCAACACCCGTCAGTACTGTTCTTACTATAATGTTTTTTGCCACACTCTTGAAGAATGTTGTCAAAAAAGGATATACACACCCACCTACCTTAACTTTAACTATTCTAGAAAAGGAATAAATACTTATGTTCTCCCTAGACAGGACACAAACATATCTAACTATAAAAAGAAAAAGGTAAGGTCCATGACTAAGAAAAATCCATTTAGAAAGACCCCGCAAAACTTGTCTAAATCAAAAGGCCTCAAAATAATTAAAACTCGGCCCATTTGGATTAGAAAAGATGATCTATTACCCTAGCTCAAGTGCAAAATTGTCATTTCTGCTTTTAAGTCACAACACACTTCAACTGGATGGTATTTAGACTCCGGATGTTCTAAACATATGACCGGGGATGAAACCAAATTGAAAAACAAGACAGACTTCGTAGGAGGTAGTGTCATGTTTTGATATGGAGTTTCATCTCTGATCATAGGTAAGGGGACATTGAGTGAGAATGGGTTTCCTGATCTAAATGATGTTCTTTTAGTTAAAGGCCTTAAAGCTAATCTATTAAGTATATCTCGATTCTGTGATTCCAATCATACAATTACTTTTTCAAAAAATAATTGCAAAATTATTGATGAAAAAGGAAACTGAATATTGACAGGAAACAGAACTCGGGAAAATTATTACACAGTAATTCCTAAGTCTGCATCTTTCCATGTTGCCAGATTAGAGGATTCTAGCCTTTGGCACACTAAATTGGGACATACAAAGTTTGATAATCTTAGAAGATTAAGCTCCCAAGAAATAGTTAGAGGTTTACCCAAAATTAAAAATTCTTTCAATCCGGTATGTGGACCATGTCAGGAAGGGAAAATAAGTAAATCCAATCATAAGAAAGTTAAGGATGTCTTGACCACAAAACCTTTAGAACTCATCCATATGGACCGCATGGTTCCCTCGAGGACTGTTATTTTCTGTGGATATGGTTATATCCCAGTTATAGTAGACGACTATACGCAATATACTTGGGTTGCTTTTATGAAACAAAAATTGGATATCTTCGGTTGATTCTTAAAAATCCTTTTGAAAATAGAGAATGAGAAGGATGCCTAAGTATGTCATATTAGGAGTGACAGAGGTGGAGAGTTCAAAGACTTTGGTGTTACTGAATACTGCATAGCCAATAGCTATAAACACAAGTTTAGTGCTCCCAAAACACCCCAGCAAAATGGCATTGTTGAACGAAAGAACAGAACTTTACAAGAGATGGCTAGGGTTATGCTACACGCTAAAAGTCTTCCTAGATATTTTTGTGTAGAAGTCATTCAAGTTGCATGTTATGTTATATCATTAATCGTCTATACCTTAGTAAAAATTCTAAACAAACCCCTTATGAACCTTGGTTCCACAAAAAGCCAAACTTAAAACATTTTAAAACCTTCGGGAGTATTTTTATGTCTATAAAGATAGAGAACAACTTTCAAAATTTGACACCCGAGGAGAGAAAGGAATATTTCTTGGTTATTCCCAAAATAATAGGGTTTTTTGTATTTTTAATTATCGAACCAAAACCATTATGGAATCCTATAATGTAATTGTAGATGATACCAGTGTCGGGAGTAGTTACATTCAATCAATTCCACATGATGAGGATGAACAAAATTTTCCAATTGAACCCTCACAAGACACCGATTCACTGCCACCCTAGAATCCTTCCGTACCCACTTGGGTTTCTAAAGACCATCCTATTGAAACTATAGTTGGTAATCCTTATGAACCTATTAGAACAAGATCCCAACTTCAAAATGTGGCATAATTTTTATGTTTTGTTTCCCTTGAGGAACATAAAAATGTAAACGATGCCCTTTCTGACTCTTTCTGGATCAATGTTATGCAAGAAGAGCTGGTCCAATTTTAGAGTCATGATGTGTGGTATCTTGTTCCCAGGCCAAAATATTCAAAGGTTATCGGCACACGATGGATTTTCAAAAACAAAACAGATGATAAGTGCGTAGATATAGAGAATTCACTTCGAGGAAACGTTTTCACCTATAACTCATCTTCAATCAGTTCGTCTCCTCCTTGCCAAATCATGCCATATGCAAGTCAAATTATTCCAAATGGATGTTCACTCCGTATTTTTAAATGAAATTTTAACTGAGGAGGTATACGTAAAACAACCCAAAGGGTTTGTAGATCCATCACACCCTGACTATGTCTTTAAGCTTAAGAAAGCCCTATACAGTTTGAAACAAGCTCCTAGATCTTGGTATGAGCGATTATCTATATTTCTGGTATCTCATGGATTTATCCGAGGTGGAAACGATCAAACTTTATTCATTAGGAACGAACACAAACATGTTTTAATAGAACAAGTGTACATTGACGATATCATATTTCGATTCACTTGTTCTAAACAAGCTAAGAATTTTTCCGACATCATGCATGCTGAATTTCAGATGTCACTTATGGGTGAACTTTAATATTTTTTAGGTATACAAGTAAAATAATACAGTGATGGACTATTTATCACTCAATCTAGATACGCTGCAGAACTTGTTAAAAAATTCGGATTAGAAAACCCTAAACCTTCTAGAACCCCCATAAGTACTTTAACAAAACTATCTAAGGATGATAATGGGAAAAATGTTGATCCTGCTCTATATCGAAGTATGATAGGGAGTCTCTTATATCTTATAGCATGTAGACCCGATATTTACTTCTCTGTCTGTTTATGTTCTAGATATCAAAGTAGCCCGAAGGAATCCCACTTATCGTGTGTACAAAGAATTATGAAATATGTCAAGGTTACTCTAAAATTTGGTATTTGGTACACTAAGGACACAACTATTTCTATTGTAGGCTACACCGATGCTGATTGGGCAGGGTGTTCTGATGAAAGAAAAAGAACGTCTGGGGTGTGTTACTACGTAGGAAATAACCTAGTAGGTTGGCCATGTAAGAAACATAATTGTATTTATCTATCTAGCGCAGAATTCGAGTACATTGTTGCAAGAAGTTGTTGTTCACAACTATTATGGATTAGATAGATGCTTAGAGATTGTAGTATCACTGAAAATAAATTAATCATGTTAGGTGATAACCATAGTTTGATAAATATTTCTAAAAACCCGGTACAACACTCATGAACTAAGCATATACAAATTCGACATCACTTCATTCGTGATCGTGTAGAATCTAAAGAACTTATTATTGAATATTTGAATACTGAAAAATAGCTAGCTGATATCTTTACCAAACCATTGGATAACATATGATTTGAGTATCTAAGAACAGTTATAGGTATGATAGTTCTCACATAATTTATGTCATGTTTATCATAACCTCGGTAGTTTCTCGCAAAAAAATGGTTTATCAGATTTTAGGGTATGGACGCCTCCTAACACTAGTTTATGTAGGAGACCCTTGATTCTTCCATTGCTTATGATATCCTTGGTGATTGAAACTTTTTACATATTCCTGTTTTTCTCTATTATTTTTTATCCCATTGTATATTTGAGATAAATTGGGGGAGAAGAACTTGAGCATTTTTGCTGCTGTGATTTATATATATTCCTATTATAAGTCAACAAATATGCCATTCAAGTGTTTAATCTTTTACAGGCATTTTTCAGACCTGTTGTTCTATTTATATAGGCTATTGGTTTGTATTGTAGCTAAGTGATGTATTTTTTTCACCCTATTTTCGGTTCTAGGATGGGAATGGGTAGTTAGAAATTTTGTATAGGACAACTAGGATTTTTCATTTTCACCCATGAGTTCAGAATACTCAAGGGAATTTTGTCTCTAATATCCAAAGGGGGAGATTGAGAACACACACACACACACACACACACACACACACACTATATATATATATATATATATATATATATATATATATGAGTTCCAACTAGTTTGGATATTGAGACAATGTAGGTTAGTTTTTTATGGGTTGCTCTATCTCTCAAAGGTTCAAGCATGAATGAAGAAATCTAGTCCAAGAAATCCTCAAGATCACCTAAAGGGAAGTTTATTCTATCTTATAACCACTTTAGGACACTTGCACTGCATATTTTATAGTTCATGTGTGCATATGTTGATTTAAACACTTTACCTAGTTTTTACAAACCAACTTAATTCCTTATAACATTTTAAAAACATTTTAAATAATTTTTGAAATTATTAAAATTTGGTTTTTAAAAGTATTGGGATTAAAGTTGAAGTATGAAAAATAGTTTTTTTCATTAACTGTTGTGTTGGGTAGGATCTCAAAGAGCTAGAGACTTCAGGGAGAGAATGTAATTATTTTCAAAACACGCATTTTCCAGCCGTTATCTATCTTACACGTGTTTGATCATGAGTTGTTTTCTCTTAGACACATTCTTTACATTCATTACCTACCCTTGGATGCTCATTATCGACGATCTACATGTGTTTGTTAGCAATCCATGTGTAACCAGTCTTAGCTAATCGGCGTTAGTTATTTCCATCACTTATCTTAAACCGTTAGATTGGGAGTCAACTAGTCAAAGATAATCTCAGCCCTTGGATTGCCTCAAACATTTGAGATTATACCTTAGCTTATATATAAACCCAACAAGTCTCAGCCATTACTGACTTTTGGATTTCATCCAAATAAAGAGAAAAAGAGAGAAGAGAAAGAAGGGAGAAGAGAGAGAAAAGAAATAGAGAGAAGAAACCCTAATCTTCGAAAACTCTAGCCTCTAAAGTGTTTACCCTTCACCCAAACACCATAACCTTCAAATTTTCATACCCCAGAAGACCTAAACCTTAAGAGTTAGATTCATCTAGGAATTCTGTGAGTTTGGTGTTTGGTTTATGAGACATTTGAAGACCTCTTCAAGTCTTAGTTTCTCTTAGAACTCATCTTTAAGAGAATCTTGAGTTTCACTGTTGAAACTTGAGTTTTTCTACAAGAGAATATCACACGCTTAAATTTTCTTTATTATTCTGTTTTGTATCTTTTTATTTTAGATCCTTTTTGTTTCAAGCAATTTTGAGAATGAAACTTCTGAGTTTCAAGGCTACATTAGATCTCTAGAGTGTTTGTGCTTCTCATCTTATATTTCACGATTTGTGAAATACACGTGTACAAAAATAAAAAGAAACATATAAGACCTTGGCTAGTTTTAAAATCAAGGTTATTTTTTAGATCTGATCTTGAAAAGAAGTTATTTCTCAAAATAATTTGAATCAGTTTCTACATGTCATATCGACCCTCTTGATTTATGGGAATTTGTCTGTATAAATAATTTGAGGGGGTGAGTTGCATAAATCTGCATTTATTGCACATCACAAACACATTCTCACACAAGAACACTTAGTCACAGTGGTTATGTTTAAGAAACTTGGATGTTGAAAGAGTTGCTGGAATCAAAAGTCAAAGAAAATGAGATCAAGGAAAAGGAAAAGAAGCAACTAGAAAAGATTAGTTCTAGTCAGAAAACCTTTGGAGTGGAGTAGCTCATGTAGGTATAACTCTGGACTTAGATTTAGGATATTTGTATGCTTGCTTAAGTATTGTAACTTGATTCTTTATTTTAGTGTATTTTTGGTTTGTACCGTAGAGGGAACAGTGGATGTTTCCCTTGATTAAGGGTTTTACCACGTTAAAATTCTTATGTTCTTTACTTTGAATGTTCTTATTTTCTGTTCTGATTAGTACTGCATGTTGGACTTAGTAGATGGTTTTTAATTTCTAAATCCTAAGGTAATCAACTACTAAATCTAGACTACATATTCAGAAAACAATTTTAAACACATCTTATGTTTTTATTCGAAAAGAGTCTTGTCCAAAAAGTTTATTTGGAGTTTACTCAACTTATAACATTTTGTTATTAATCTAGTAAATAATTTTTTCAGAGAATAAATTAGCTCGATTAAGTGTTATGATTGAACTATGGTAGCCCCAAAGCTTATATGGGATCCAGTTGTCCCAATCTTAGTAAATTTTAGTCATCTTAATGATGATGTTTTTAAGGCTTTTGTTGGCATCTTTGATAGCACCATTGGTTTGGGGCTGATAAGGAGAAGACTTGTGTCTCTGCATCCCACACTCGTTGACTAGTTCTTTGACCTCAGCTTCGAAGTGGAATTTATTATCTGATACTCACTTATGAGGAACGCCATATCGACAAATGATGTTTTTTCCGATAAATTTGGCCACTTTATTGGCATTCAGTATTGCGTATGACTCAGCTTTGACCCATTTAGTTAAGTAATTAATTATGACAAGGATAATTTCATGACTATTATAAGCTTTGGGAATAACCTTCCATATGATGATTATGCCCCATGTGGATAAAGGCCAGGGAGAGGTCTTGTTGTACAATTACCGAGGAGGCTAGTGTTGGAGATTGGCAAATTGCTAGAATTTGAAGCATATTTCAACTTATGCAATGAAATATTAAACCTTGGTGGTCCAATAGTACCCTTATCAAATGAATTTCTTGGCAATCATGTGGGGATCTCACTCCCCACTGTGGATCTTCTGCATCATTCTCTCAATATCCTCCCGTGTTATGCAATGCAAATGGGTTCCATTGAGGTTTATCACAAATGATATACTTGGTAGAAAATTTTCAAAGGGTCCCATGACCTATCTTATCTATATCTTGGGGATGTCTACCATGTTTGAGGAGTTCCAAATGTCATAGTATCATAACTCAAACATGTCGAATATTCCTCAGTGATGCGATCGATGTGGTATCAATGAGTAGTCATAGCCTGCTTCTGAGCAAGGAAAAGGGACATTGTTATTCCCTTGGGCATATCGACTATGGAGGCTTAGATTGCAAGGGTGTTAGCTAAACTATTATTTATAGAAGAAAGGTAGTGGAAGGTGACATCTTTGAACTAGGAGGCAAGCTCTTTTAGGTGGGTATGGAAAGGCAGGTGCTTCCAGTCTTTGACTTTTCATTTTTGGAGGATTTGGCCAACAATTAAGGTAGAGTCCCCATAAATGTCTAGGTGCCTGATACCTTTCGTAAGGGTGATCTTGAGGCCTAGAGTACATGTCTTATATTTGATCATGTTGTTGGTGCAAGGGAAGTCTAGCTTGATGGCAATAGGTGTGTGGGAGTCATCGAGGGTGATCAAGAGTGTCCCAATGCCATATCCTTTCTTGTTGGTAGCACCATCAAAGAAAATTTTCCTTTTAAGGTCTTCCTGAGAGGTGTAGATAATATATTCATTTGGGACTTTAGAGACCCAAACATCAGTTCCTTCCATAGGTTAATCAGCAAGGTAGTCGAAGATGGCCCTCCCTTTAATAGATTTTTTCATGACATACACAATATCAAATTCGATTAAAAAAACCAAACAACTGGACATTTGGTTGGACATAGTGGGATTTTCTAGAAAGTATTTGATGGGATCCATTAGGGATAGTAGTTTAACGGGAATGGCCAACATGTAGTGTCGTAACTCCTGCGTGACCTAGATCGGGGTAACACACGCTTTCTTCAAAAAAAGTATAGTTGACTTCGTACACAAATTTTTTTCTATAATAATAATATATGACTTTTTCCTTGCGAGATTCTTCAATGTATTGGGCTAGCAAAGCCTCTGTTGCAGTATCTCTAACGGTCAAGTATAAATACAGACCTGGATATGGATGCATCAACACCGGAGGTTGAGTGAGGTATTGGTTGATTTATACAAAGGCTTATTAGCAGGCCTCATTCTAGACTTTGGTTGAATCCTTCTGGAGAAGTTTGGAAATTGGTTCATAGATAAAGGTCTGTTGGCTAATAAACTGACTGATGTACTACAATTGTTTTAGGAATACTCAAACTTACTTCTTTGTTCGTGGTGGTGGGATCTTAAGTATGGCATTCAGCTTGGTAGGTTCGACTTCAATAACTTTTTCACTGTCCATAAATCCCAAGATTTTTCCTTTTGTGATGCTAAAAATACACTTTTATGGATTTAGCCGCATCTGATACAAAGAACTTTCTAAGGGAGAGAATATGACCTTAACGAGTCTTAGACTTAACTATCATGTCATCCACCTAGAATTTAACCTCCTTATTAATAAAGTCATGCAGTATGGTTATGGAAGCCCTTTGGTAGGTAGCCCAGGTGTTCTAAATCCCAAAAGGCATGACAGTATAACAAAAAGTTTTCCATGCGGTGATGAAGGCAATTTTCTCCTGATGGTTAGGGTGTATCTTGATCTAATTATATTTTATGATTCCATCGACAAAACATTTAAGGGTGTGGCTATCTATATTGTCCACGATTATGTCGATGTTGGGTAATGGGTAATAGTCCTTTCAAGATGCTTTATTAAAATCCCGATAGTCAACCCACATGCAAACGTTTCGTCCTTAGTTTGACACGGGGAATGATGTTTGCGTGCCAAGTTGGGTATTTAACTACGTGAATGAAAACCACGTTCAACTGTTTGACCACTTCCTCTTTGACTTTAAGTAACCATTTAGTATGGAGTTTTCTTATCTTCTGCTTAACTGGCTTCCATTCTAGGAAAATCGGGATCTCATGTTGAGCTATTTGTAAGTCATTATCGATCATGTCACCATAGGACCATCTGAAAACATTCATTAATTCTTTCATTAGTTTTTCAAATTGCGCATGCTCATGCCCGTTAAAGGTGAACCCTATCATAATCTCGTGGTAATGGCTACTAGAATCGAGATTAATAAAAATAATATCATAATCATTAGTTTATACGTGGCTATGTTGTTTATTATTTTCCTTATAAATGCAGTTAAGAATTGTTCATTTACAAAGTAATCATTATCAAAGGTTTAATTAAAATCAAAATAATTAATGTAAGTCACAATAAGATACTTAAAATCCTAGTTTATTTCTTTTTCATGAAAAACAACGTAGATAACCTCGGTAATAGAAATCTTGGTTACATTCCTATCAGGAAAAGGAAAAAAAGGAATAGGTGAAGAGACTTGAATAAAGTAAATAGGAAGGTTAGGTTGAATTTGAGCAGTTGGACTGATACAGTATTTTGGTTAAGAAGAGGCATATCAGTAGCTATGATCTGAGTAAACTGGTTTGAGGGTGTGACATATTAGGAATCATTCAAAGAACCCCAGTTTTTGCAAGTCAAAGTATTCTTCGAAATCACTTCCCTCAAAGTCCTTGATACTTTCCATAATTTTCTTGGTGAGAATTTGCACTTCATGCTTATAGTCTTTGGCCGAAATGTTAAGATCTTGAAAGAAGATTTCCAGCCCCAGTTTTGTTTTCTTATTAACATGGTCATACCATGGCTCTGAGAATCTACAAAAGGGGAAGTATCCACCCTCCTTGACAAATCTTTCATTTGAAGAGTCTTCTGAAATAGTCTTTTCATCTTCTAAGATTCTTTTCGATCTTGATAAATGGAGTGCTTTGAGTTGAGTTGGTGAATTTTGATAACCTAACCCACATGGGGGGAAGGCCCCTTTCAGGATACGGGCTCAAGAATTCCACTATGGTGTTACACTAGCCCCATTCCATATCTGAATCACATTGACATTGTAGTGAGGGTTATGCTCTAAACAAAATCGGTCTTTAAAGTTTCCCCTTATTGGGACGGGGAGTGGGTCGATCTTAAAATCGAATAAAAACATGTCATTAGTCCCATGCTAAATCTCTAATACTGGGCTATCAATCATGGCACTGTCTGTACTATCGTCTTCCCCAAAAATGATGATGGATTGCCCTTTGTTAAAGAACATCGATTTCTAATGGAGATAATAATATATTCCTCGGATGCTCTGGAGCCAAGCGCATCCGAGGAGTAGGTTGAAGCAAGAAGGTATGTCGATAACCTAGAATCATGTCAGAGTATTGATAGGGTTAGCCCCTAGTGTGAATTTTTTATAACCTATTGCTTCTCGATGAGTGGTGTCATAAGTGCTCACGGCGACATAGGTGAGAGTGCGTTCACTAACTTTTAGTCCCAAACAGTTGAAGGTTTTGAGCGGACAAATATTAAAAGAAGATCCAGTGTCGATAAGTGATAGTGGGACTATCTTTTCCAAAAATTTGATAGAGATATTGAGTGCATAATTGTTATCAGGTCCGAACTTCAATATTTCTTTTTCAGCAAATAAGATAAGTCTTGAAGAGGTCAAGGATCTAACCATATTCATAGCTTTTTTAAGAGTAGTAGAAGGAGAAACTGTGGGTCCTATGAGGAGCTTTATCAAGGCATTCTGGTGGAATTGAAAGGACAAGAAAATTCCCCATAGGGTGATATTGGCTTGGTTCTTCTTGAGCTAATTGAGGACTTTATTTTCCTCAATGGTCATTTCTGGCATTGGAAATTCTTTGGAAAATCTCTTTCCCTTGTCTATTAAGGCTGCATGATAAATTAGGTCTTTGTAGTACTTCCATGATCGGGTCATGTTCAAAGAGGCAGGGAAGAATAAGAAGCCCCTGGCTTCATATATCTCGCACTGAATGGACACCATGTTGATTTTTCATAATAAATCCTCAAAGACGATCATTCCACACATGCTGACAAGTAAATTGGCTTTTTCCTGACTCGGGTAATCATCTGAGCTGTAATAATCATCCCCCCACTTGGTGTCGATTATGTCATCTGGCTAAGATTAATCAATACATTTTACCATCTCAACGACTTCATCGTATAAGTCTTCCCACTCATCGGGGAAATGTAAGAGTGAAAGGACCAATTATCCCTGAAGTTTTAAAGTAAAAAGTAACTCATAGATACTATAAATTTCCTCCGTCTGGCATAACATATCGGATGTGGTCTATACCACATCATCTAGACTAACTTCTTCAACAAGCATTACTCATCCGAATGATTCCCAAGATCTCTTAGGAGCTTCTACTAATAAGTCGCTTAATATTTTATAATTGAAGGACATCTTGATGGGTAATTTCATCCCAAATTCTAGGAGTTGGTTCAACACTGCAGGTAACTCCATGCCTCCCCCCAGATCGTATACAGACGATAAGGAAAGCCCTTATATAGAATGACAGAACTTGATTGGTGAAGCATATAGGGTTCAGGAGAAAATATTGACAAACCTTGACAGGTTTAGGTGAGACTATGGGGACGGTACGTGATTTGATGGTCATGATTTGGGTAAAAGTGTCAAACTCCAGGTCACTTTCTAGGAAGATGACATTTTTCCTAGTTCCATGTGTTAGAAGAGGGTTGTGAGTGGTATTAGGTTTGGGATTAATTGGTGGGGAAATGATACCCCGGTTAATTAGGCCTTGGATCACATTTTTGAAGTGGAAGGATTGGTCAGTGGTATCACCTGCGGATTGGTGAAAGTCACAATGGGCATCGAGTTTGAAGTTTTTAGGGAGTGTATTTTGCAATGGATGGGTGTCTAATGGTTTGATGATATTTTGGTATAACTAGGCCTAGTAAACTTTAGAGAGGGTAGTATAGATCTCGGTGTACTCTTTCCTAGAAGGATTTTCGTTGCTTTTTGGTGCCCAATAAGTAACGAGTTGTGAAATGTTGTTGATGGTTAAGACTATCGCACTAGAAGGCTTCTCATACTTTTGGCAGGTGAACTGTCTAGTCACCTTCTTCAGTTCAGATTCCAATTTGGTGACACCTTTCTCGATTTCCACACCAACCTCTCGAAGGTCTCGAAAATATGGGTAGTATTGTCCTCCCGTGGATGCTCATTTATGAGGCAAGAAGTTCTTCTTCACAATACTGATCTTTTTCCTCGGAGGGCCTATTGGTCATAGTGCCAGCTTTCTCTCTCCACCTTTCAATAAATCTACTGACTGATTCCCTAGGGTTTTTCTTGAGTAGTTCTAGGTCTCGATGTTGACCTCTAACTCTTTATTGTACATATATATAGAGACATGAATTCTCGGGTCACATCTTTCCAACTACAAATTTTGGATTCTTTAAGAGAAAAGAACCATCAGATGGCACTTTCTTTTAAGGTCTATTGAAACATTTGGGCAATTATTTCTTCGAAGGCACCAAGAAGGGTCCTGGATCAATGATAGCTTTGGAGAATCCTAATTAGGGACCCGCTGCCCCCGAACTTCTTGATGTTTAGCATCTTGAACTTTTCTATCAGTCTTGCTTTGGGATAAGGAGACATATATGTGTAGCACATGTAGTTACCGAATATATTGACTTGATCAAACTTTTTTATAGAAGTTTAAGATTTTCTTTCACCTTCTTCAGTTCTCCTTATTTGGTATCCATGGGTACTAGTAGATTAGCCCCTGGTTAGGCAAGTTTCAAAATTGAGAGTTGAGCAAGGGGAGGCCCATCGGTAGGTGTGGCAGGCAGAAGATGTTAGTACTCTTCTGGAACCCAAAAGTGCTCAGTAATAGGTAAACCCATATAACGAGGAAAGGTAACCTCGGGTTCTTCAGGAATCTGAGCTCAGTGTCCCTGCATTTTTTGGACCTCGATTTGAAGGTTGTTAATCTTATTGCTAAGTTCGGCTAGGATGACTTTCATATCTGCCTGAACATTCATTGCTTAGTTTGTGCTCATAAAGGTAGAACCCAAACTCGGATGAAGTTTGATAAGCACTCAAAGCTATACATTTTATATGACACCCCGACTAATTAAATACCGGGTAGCTACTCCTTTATTCAAATTAATACAAAATATCAAGTTGGTCCAGTTCGTAGCATCACTGTGGAAAAACATTTTAACAATTAGTAGCCACCTAATATTTTAAAAGTGAGTTGTTAATTTTAATTAAATCTTATTTACATACAACCAAAATAATTTATGAAATACTGATACCACATCCACATCACAGTCGCAATAAAATAACGATGTAACAAACTGAAACTGGAGGAATACACCTCACAGCAATCCGAATACTGAAATAAACAAAATACAAGCCTGAATCATTAATTAATTACAACCCAAAGTGTGAAATAAAAACTGAATAAGTAAGATGTCTCTAAAAGGAAAGGGGCGACATGCCCTACAGATGAGTATGTCAGAAGTAGAATCAAGACTATAAAACCAGTCATGATATTTCCTGATTTTTGGAAGGATTTGAAAAATAAATCTGAAAACTTCTTAATTTTCTAGCCCCGGGATTCAGTGATATTACCTGAAATAGAAGGGTTTGGAAAACAAATCTATAGAAAGTGGAGGTGTCTACTATCGAGGTCATGTAACTTCCACAGCAGCTACAGCACGTCACTGGAATGGAACTCCTATGCTTGGTGTCCTTGTGGCTGGGCACCTAAAAAGGTTTTTACGAAGATAAATTTGAAAGCAAACGAGTCAGATCCCGATTGTCAAAACAGTTTAAAATATAGCAAGTGTTCAATATAATTAAACAGTGAATATAAAGTACATGATAGTGCGTGCACTCACATGAGTTTCCCACCTCTCAACAAATTGTGCACTCCTATCGTACCCGTACCCGTTCTAGTTATTCTCATATCTAACTAGTCCAATACACAATGTAACATTATTATACGATTCACGATTAAATTCCCAACATCTTAAATTAGACAGAGAGTTTTACTTTTCTTCTTAGTTCCCAATTTAGTATTGATAATCACTAGAAATTTTCCATTTTTAACTCTACAAAAATGTTGTTATTATTCAGACTTACATTTATACCAGACCGTTCATTTCAATTAACAGTATATTATTCTCATCATAAATATACAATACTGGCACCCCGAGACTAAGCTGCGGTGGACACATACTCTGCTATCCAATCCCGGTACATCACGTACATAAGGACCACGTATTTCGAATCTCTCAGGAATCGTTTCAATAAACAACAATCACACACAATGGAGCGAACATAGTTCACATCACATGGGTCACGCACATACCTACGCTCCCATGATCAGCAAACTTATTAACTTCTCAATAAGTCCTTCTCTGACTTATGTCCTCGAGGTACCAATCTAAACCCCCCCCCCCCCCGTAGGCACACAAAGATTAGATGGCCCTGATCGAACGCCGACCTATCGTGATAGCAAGTAGGGTAGGTATGTTATACACGGATAAATACATATGCTAAGCATTCACACATCTTAGATATCTTATCATAGTAATAGAGGTATACTTCTCCATTTTATACCGTCATTAAATGTTACACGTTTACAAGTCCCCAAATATAATACATAAAAGTTATCAACCCTTCTCACGTTGTAAATTTTAGGTACTTATTTCCTAACCCATAATTGTTATCTGGTTTACTACAAAACTCTATGTTTCATTTCTCATTGTAATCAAATCTCACAATTATACCCACTAGTCATCAAGGGAAGGTTAACACTCAATTATATAAGTCTACTGGAGGTTCGAAAATAAAATCAGGCCTAAAAGGCCATTCTGTCAACTCGTTAGAAATCTCGTTCGAACGAGGCTGTTCGAACGACGTCATTCGAACGAATGGCTTCGAACGAACTACCAACTCGTTAGAAGGGGTACTGTCATCTCGTTAGAAGTCTCGTTCGAACGAGGTCATTCGAACGACCTGGGCAAGTCTTCTAACGAGATGGCAGTAAACCCCCAGAAAATTCTCAACTCATTTTTCTTCCTTTTTCTCTTTTCTAAATTCATCCTAAGATCATCCCAATAGCATTTTAATGTTCTTAAACTATTCTAAGTCCTCTTAGGTCACTTCTTAACATATTTTTGGGGTCAAATCCTCCTAATCAACATGCAATTATCATAAATCCCCAAATTTTACCCCAAACCCTATGAACATGAACCCAGAATTTTATTGTACCTAATTACTCATCATAAATCCATTTTTAAATCATCATAGTTAAGTCTTTTGATACTAAATTCATCCATAGTCATTCTACATGCAATCCTTAACCCAACTTTAGAGTTTCTATAACAATTACATTAGGTTTTCCCTCAAAACTTTCAAGACAAAATAGTTCCTACACTAAACATGGAAGAAATATTCAGTGAACTTAAAAATATCAAATCACTTGCCTTAGATTCATTCTTCAGATTGTTGTCGATGTTTCAAGGTTGATTTTCTCCACTTTCCGATCACAAATCCTTTTCAATTTCTGGTGATGGGAGATAGGTTGGCTTGGAACCGCCTTTACCCTCTTTCTAACTTCTCTCAAGAACTTTCGCAGCCCACTCTCTCACTGTTGGCTGATAATGGCCTTAGTGGCTCTTTTAATAATCTTTAATTTACCTCAAAAATTCGTGGGTTTTAATCCCCTAATTTTTTAAATTACTACAATACCCTTCTAGGTTGCCAGTTTGGCCTAAAAATGCCCCGGAACCCAAACTAAACCCCCGGCTAGTGTTTTCTGACTATTTCGACCCTTCCGGACACGTTGGCGTACTCAAAATGATCATTCGGTTGATAAAAATATAATTTACCTTGTAATTTAAATAATTTCTTTCCTGACGTGACTGACACGCGCGTCCCAACTAAGTTTCCCAAATTATTGTATTTCTGACTCGTGACAATTTAAACATTTTCGATACTCATATATTACCATACATACTCAGAAATATTCAACTTTAACATCATAATCAAATACCAACTCACATCTCGCTAGTATTTATATCCGGATTAATTCCCAATTAATTACCATTTAATTCAATTAATCCCTTAAATAAAAATTAATAAAATTACGGGGTATTACATACTTCCCCCCTAATAACATAATTTCATCCCGAAATTCAGAACTAATGAATACCTGGTAAAAATAACTCTGGATAACGCTCGCGCATCTCATCCTCGCGCTCCTAGGTGGACTCCTCGGCATCATGATGCCGCCACTGCACGCGTACTAACGGTACTATCTTCGACCTCAGTTTCCTCTCGTTGTGGTCCATAATAGCAATCGGTCCCTCCTCATAGGAACTATCGGGCTGAAGATCGATATCCTATAAAGCAATGTGAGTATGGGCCAAATCGTCCTTAAGATATTTCCATAGCGAGGAAATTTGGAACACATCATGAATCCTATGCAAGTGCTCTGGGAACCCAAGTTTATACGCAACTGGCCCAATCCGCTCGATGATAGGAAATGGCCCCACGTATCTTGGTGCCAGTTTCCCCTTCTTCCCAAAATGCATAATCCCCTTCATTAGAGATACTCTGAGTAACACCTGGTCCCCCACCTTAAACTCTCTGAAGAACCTCTTGGCATCAACATAGCTCTTCTGCTGGTCTTGAGCTACCCGAATACGGCTCCGTATCATCTCTATCCTTGCCGAAGTGTCCTGAATCACTTCCGGCCCAAGGAGTTTGTTGTCCCCCACCTCTAACCAACATGCTGGGGAACGAAAAGGTCTACCATACAACGCCTCAAATGGAGCCATGCCTATGGTGAACTGGTAGGAGTTATTATAAGCAAACTCCACCAGTGGGAGATACTGCTCCCAACCACCTCCAAAATCTAGGATGCACATACGCAACATGTCTTCCAACATCTGATTTGTCCACTCTGTTTGCCCATTAGTCTATGGGTGATAAGCCGTACTCAGTTGCAACTCCGTACCCATGGCCTCCTGAAAACTCTCCCAAAATTATGAAACAAATATCTTGTCTAGGTTAGACACGATATTTAGAGGCACCCCGTGGAGTCTCACTATCTTCACAATGAAGATCTGGTCATACTGTCTCGTAGTGTAGTGTGTCCTTACGGGTAGAAAATGAGCAACTTTGGTTAACCTATCCACAACCACCCATATGGAGTTGTGACATCTCTGTGACGTAGGTAACCCCATGATAAAGTCCATGGATATGCTCTCCCATATCCACGTCGGAACCTCTAATGGTTGTAGAAGTCCTGCCAGTTTCTGATGATCCACCTTTACTAGCTGACAAGTGGCGCATTTAGAAACGAACACGACGATATCTCTCTTCCTCCCGATCCACCAATACTGGAGTCTCATGGCATGGTACATCTTATCCCCACCAGGGTGTACCGCGAACCTTGAGCCGTGCCACTCTGCCATTACCTCGTGTCGCAAGTCTTCCCCTCCCGAAACAACCAGTCTCCCATTGAAGCGTAATCCCCCATCTGAACTAACGGTATAGGACTCGGCTCCCTCTGCTAGTAATCGAACTATCTGCTCCTGACAGAACGAGTCATTTGCATGGGCCTTTATCACTCTCGTAACAATCTGAGGTGTAACAGTCATCACAGACATGAATGATCGGGCCACTGCATCCTGGTGTCCTAACTCCTACAACTTAGCTTTCCACACCTTGGCCACCTCATCTACTGGCCTACGGCTCAACGCGTCTGCTACCACGTTAGCCTTACCCGGGTGATATTGGATATCAAACTGATAATCCTTCACAAACTCAAGCCACCGACGTTGACGCATATTTAGTTCCTTCTGCGTGAAGAGGTAATCACTACACCAAAAACAGCAATTTGGCACACCCTGATATTAAAAATCTGGCACAGTTTAAAACTGTGCCAGATTTTGGCACAATTTATTAGCAATTTGGCACACTTTAAAACAGTGTCAAAATTTGGCACTGTTTTAAAGTGTGCCAAAATTGAGTACACTTACTAAAATATATAATACCCAAAAAATAAAAATAAAATTACACACACTTTCATTCCCGCTCTCAGTGCCCTCTCTCTCTATCCTCATTCCCGCTCACTCTCTACGTCGGTGATCTCTCTGAGGGTGAAAACGGCAACGTCCTAAGCAAGATAGTGACGAACATTGGGGATGGCGGGAAAATAGATACAACCTTTTATTATTCATCTTCTTTTAGGGTTTGTGAGTAACCAAACTATCTACTTGTACTTGGCCTCCGTTAACAATTAATACAAGTCCGAGCAGAAGAGATGCCAATATACAAGTTTAAGGGAATCGATGTCGATTTCCCTTTCGAGGCTTAAGATTCCCAGCTCATTTACATGGAAAAAGTCATTCAATCTTTAAAAGATGTATGTTCAAATACCCTTACATTTTCATACCCTTTTATTCTCCATATTAGTAGTTGATAAATGATCTACTAGATTACTGGGGATTATATTTGGATCAATTGGATGGAATCTCTTTCTTGACACTTTTCATTTGCCCACGCTTAAATGCTTAATAAATGTACACAGGGACAAAGTTTAAATGGCTCAAAATACACATATATATCAACATTTGCATTTCACCTACTTCTTGTTGAATGTTTTGTAGATGATATCCTCATCATTATGGAGATCATCCACAAAAAAATCTAAAAAAAGATTCAATACTAGTTTAAGAAATTGGTCTTCAATACGAACATAGATAAGAAATTGAAGCTACCTGCATTTTCTCAATATCCAAGTCCCTCTATATGTTAATTAAGTTTGATCAGGACAGATATGATTATAATTGCGGCACATTTATCTAACAAAATATTCATTCTTAGTTATCTATGATCTTTCCAAATCACTTGTTTACATCGTCAGTGCTGAAATTACATTACTATTTGATTATTCTGTGTGGGTCATAGAAGAAATGTAATGCATTGTTGGAGAGCCCTACTGGCACTGGAAAAACCTTGTGCTTTCTCTATGCCACATTGGCTTGGAGGAAGAGTTTGGGTGGTTTCTCAACTGGTAGGATTGAAATTAAAGATCAAGGCAAACATTCAGAAGGTCTGTCGTCACAACCCGAATCTTCGAAACTACCCACTATCATATATGCTTCACGCACTCATAGCCAGATTCGACAAGTGATTCACGAGTTAAAACGAGCTAATTACAGGTCAGAGCTGGTCACTGTCTCACTACCAATTGAGATTTTCTTTTGCAATAAACTATCAGCATGAGTGTGATTCAGAAATTATTCAATATAAGCAGTGTGTTTCCATGTTTGCCTATTATTGTAATATTGGTTTTATTTTAAGGATATGTCAATTTTATACCTCTAATATGCTTTCAAATTCAAACCCCAAGTTGAACAGAGAGAGCTTTATGCATTTTTTTTTAAATTGTTAATAATACAAGGACGAGTAAGAGAATCAAACAATAATCTAAATATATAATATTATTTATTATTTCTTAATTATGGTTTAAATAGAACATTAATTTTTTGTTTAAATAGTTTAATACTAGAGAATTAAAACAAAGCCACATTCATCAATCTTCAAGATAGTTACAATACTAACCCAAATGAACTAGGTAGAAAGCTACTAGACAAACCCAATCTAAAACTGATAAACCTTCAGAATAAGTTTATTCATATGACCATAAGATGTTCGGGATTCATTTGTAACATGACAATCAACTCAAACTTCAGCATCCACATCAATAATGGTAAATATATGATGACCCACGTCACTCTAAAACTATAGTCTTTCATTCTCTTTGAGAATAATCTCTATTTAGAAATTTCAACCCAAACAATAATATATATTCTCATAATTTCATCTTGATTTAGGATGTTAGAAGTTGTCAAAGAGATTACCCCCGATTCTAGTATATTTTAGAATTCAATATGAAAAGTTTAGGACACATCAAGAATTCTACTCAAATGCAAGAAGATTCAGTTATAAAATGAAAATTTTGAATTTTTTGCACTTTTGTTGAAACAAACTCATGAATATTTTTGTTTGTGTGTTATCTAGAGTTGTTGAATCCTTTTTGTACTTATTTTCCATACATATATCCACTACTAAATCATTTGAATCCTTTTGGTGTTTTAGATCTCTCATATGTATGAATTTTTTTTATGTTTCTCACTCTTAGATTCGCTAAACTATGGTTCCTATCAGGTATACTCTGTGCTTTATTTTACTTTTTATATGTTAGGTTTAGAGAGTTTAATGTAGTTGATATATAATTTAAGGTTAACAATTGGTATTCCACGGCCTTGAAAAGGGTGGATATAGTATCCATCCACTGAAATGGTTGTTTGCTACTTCTTCGTGAAAACGAGTAATGCAAACTAATTATAATTCAAACTTAAAGCTTTAAAATTAGAATTCAAACATAAATCTTTACAATTAGGATTAAAACTTTTTCAATTAGAATTCATTCGCGGCAATACCATCGCGAGGTATCGCATTTTAGTTGCAGAATTGAGTCGCATCAATACCATCGCGAGTCAGTAAGTAATTCCTGCATATGATTTTTATAGTTGCAAACATATGTAAAAATAATCAGCTTTAATTATGTTAATGACTTGCGGAATAATGATCCTCACATTCATGTTCCTACTGTCATACACAGCTGAATACCTACTTTTTCAAATCTTCCAAACAATACTAATTGATAGCACATTGATAAGAAACTTTATCCGCACAGCTCCCGCTCTCCGCGCAGCTCTCTCTCCACTCGTCCCGCTTAGGTAACCTCATTCTCTCTCTTTTGGTATAATCTAACTCAAAATATGGACTATGTTAATTTGCTAATGTAGGTTGAGAATGTTAGGTGGCTACGATCTCTTTTATGATAACTTATTGCTTATTTTTCTTATACACACTGTCACTCAGTTGTTTATTTCACTTGTGTTTTATCTTTCCTAGTTAGCTTAAATTTATGGGATTGGTTCGTTAAGAGTATCTCTTTATCTTTATCATATTTTCCTTGTCAGCAGTTGTTTTGTACTTCGAGATGCCCCTCAAAATTATTTAATATCTCCACCCAATAGTACGCAAAGAACAAGAGGATTGATTCATTTGATGAGAATTCGAAGAGGTTAGTTGATGATTTTAGAATTTGCAGACATTGTTGGACTAAATGGGATACTTTCGACAAGTTATGGCGCGAAGAGTTCATCGGGTGGCTATCAAAATACAAATAAAATCTGGTTAGTCTCAAATTGTATTTAAATGTTGCAACATTAAATAAAAAATGGCCTGAAATAGCGGCAACAAGTAGCCAAACGTAAAATGGCTTACTTTATGAGCTTATTTAGTTAAATTGCTGGAAGGGATTTACTGGTGGTTTGGTTTTGGAATTTGTTGATGCTTTCGAGTTTATTTTAAATGTTAAAACATGTTGGATTTAACGAATAAACAAATGAAACTATGTTAAAAATTTCTAAAATCAATAAACGTTCTAAATTGATTAAAAACATACCATTAGAGGATGAAAACCCAAAACAACCTCCAAACAACCCCAAAGAGGTACGAACACCTCGTACGGGATCAATGTAACAAGTAGGAACTCACCACCTAGTCACGGTTTATGCCAACACTCATTATGTCCAATGAGTGGTGCTTTGGGAAGAACTTTATAATTCACACCAATGAAGGGTGCTCGGGACCAATGTAACTTGTAGGAACTGACCGCGTAGTCCCGGATCTCCCGATTTGAGAATATGACGATAATTTTCAAAAATCAACACTTAGACTTTTAAATAAGCCATTAAAGGGTGAAAACCTAAACTAGCCCCCAGACGTCATTATAAGAGGCACGAAAACCTCGCACGGGACCAATATAACTTGTAGGAACTGACCACGTAGTTGGGTCTCCCGGTTTGAGAATATGACGATAATTTGCAAAAATCAACACTTAGAATTAAAAACAAGCCGTTAAAGGGTGAAAGCCTAAACCATCCCCCAAACGACCCCGTAAGAGGCACTCAACCAATATACCCAAACTTGCTCACTTGGCCCGAAATTTAATATTTAAAATTTAATATCCAGAATTCCCCTTAATAAATTTGACACCCTTATTAATTCAGTGTTTCTTAATGTTCATCATCCTACATTAAGTTTAACCTAACATTATCATGCCCCATTATAACCTCAAATAGTCTTAGGCTAAAAAGTATACTGCACAAAGGATCCCCTTAATTGTAGAAATCTTCAAACCAATCCCAAGCCAAACTGTAAAAGGAAAAAGAAAATGGCTTGATTTATCACGTCGTTCGAACAATGCCATGTGTCATTCGAATGACAAGGTATCTCGCGCGAACAAAGCCCAGGTTGCTTCCCCTTTGGGTTTTTCTCTTCCTTCTTCTTCGTGCAGTTTTCGCCCTTCCTAGGGTTGCATGGAAATCAACCAAACTACTTCATCTTCTACCCCTAACCCTAAGCCACCTGACCTACCCAATCCTTGGAAAAAGTCTTTTGCCAGCATTTGGAAAGAACCTTCATCATACCATGCTATAAATATCAAGCCTCTATCGAAGTTTAAAGGTGAACCAACCATTATTTCTCTAAAGAAAAGTTGATCAACTCCCCTCTCCATTCAAACTAGCCATCATGGGTAAGTTTTCACATGGTAAGCCTTCCATGGAATTCATTCGAATTTTTTTGAATCTTTTAGTTTAAAAACTGCATACCCTATTGGATTGCTGGATCATAAACACATCCTCATTAGAGTCAATTGTCATGAAGATTTCATGCGACTGTGGATGAAAGAACAATGGTTGTAGGAAAATGTCCAATGCGGACATTTAAATGGACCCCTCAATTTAGAGCTGATCAAGAAATCCCTATAGTTCCTTCTTAGATAAATTTTCCAGGGTTGCCAGTTCATCTATTTACTCAAGTGGCATTATTCTCTATTGCGCAGTCTGTAGGATCCCCTCTGAAAACTGATAACTCTACAGCAAATATGAATAGGATAAGTGTAGCAAGGGTCTGTGTTGAAATAAATTTTCTCAAGCCAATACCTAAACGTGTTTGGATAGGTTGCGAAGATTACGGATTTTGGAAACCCTAAGAATATGAAGATCTGCCTCATTAGTGTACAAAATGTCAGAAACTTGGTCATCATGTTGATAAGTGCATCATCCATGAAGGACCTTTTTTGAACGATAATAAAAAAGGCAAGGAAATTGTGAATTCAGATAATGGCCCTATTAAGATACCAAAGATGATTCGAGAATATAGGATTAAGGAAAATTTGAAGGACAAACAACCAATACAGAAGATATCTTATACGCAGGGAGAAGCTTCAACTAGTTCAGCAGTGGCCTATATTCAGAATTCTAAAGAAGCAGAAAAAAGGCATGGATAAAGTTCATGAAAATTTTCAAGAAGCAGTGGATAAATATCACCAAGGAGACCATCAGGTAAAGGATTTAAGTGAGTCTGAAGAAGAGGGAATATATCAACAAAGAGGAAATGCTAAATACAAAGAAATATAGACCTGTTGAAGTTGACTACACCTCAGATTCTAAAGTAGAAAACTCAGTAATCAAGACCAAGCCAAATAGAAGGGGGTACTACTCTGACTCAGAAAAAGGTGGTAACCAACCTAATCCAGTATGGGAAGGTCTTATCCAATTCTCAGCTCTTTTGTCCAACAAAGTTGCAGCTTATCAAGAACACAATTCCAATCTATTGAAGAGGAATTCAGAAAAACAGGGAAGTCCTCAATCTTCGTTGTTCAAGTCTCACACAAAACTAAAGAAAAATCCAAAGAGAAATTCTTTGACTGTAGGGAGAATCACCAGATTAGGAAACAAAGGTATGAAGAAAGTAAGCTTTTCCAAATCCAAATGATTAATTGTCTTATATGGAATACTAGGGGGAATAAAACAACAAGGATAAGGATTAAAAAGCTTTGTAAGTATCATAATTTATTTTTCTTAGATATTCTTGAACCAATGATAGATAGTTCAAAGATTGATAACTTTAGAAGAATCATTAATTTTGATGAATGTTGTTTCAATTACGTGAATAAAATTTGGTCTTTCTGGAGGCATGGTGTGTCAAGTGAAGTCTTAGTTGATGGAGAGCAGAATCTCTTAATGTAAATGGATCATCCTCTTCTTAAATCTCAAATAGGAGTTAATGTTATTTATGCCAAATGTACAAGTCAAGAAAGAGATCTCTTTGGGAAGAAATAAAAAAGAGCTTAGTCCTGTGTAATCAACTCCCTCTAATTGTGATTGGTGATTTTAATACTGTGTCAAATGCTAATGAAAGGGTTGGTGGTTTGCCCATAAATATAAAGTTTCTAAGCCGTTTAAATTTCTTAATTTTGGGGGAGATAATGAAAGTTTCACTTTGAATGTTAAACACTCTTTGGAACAACCTGTTACAGGTAGACATATGGATCTATTTGCATTTAAACTCAAGAGGTTCAAATCTAAGCTGAAAGAATGGAGTAACTCCAATTTTAAAGATATCTTTGAGGAAGTCAATCATTTAGAAGTTAACTTGCTTCAAGAAGAGATGAGAATGGAGCAAAAACCCTAGCAATGCCCAAAGAGAGTAATTTTCAAAAGCAAAAACTGGGCTGAATGAGGCCCTTGCTAAAGAGGAGCAATACTGGTTTCAAAAATCAAGAAAGGATTGGATAGAAAATGGGGACAAAAACACTGAGTTCTACCATGACCAAGTTCAATAATCAAGAAGGAGACTCTGGATTCACTCTATCAAAGATGAGGAAGGCAATTTTTAATGGAATCAAGATGTCATTTCTAACATTTTCATTTCCTATTTTTCAAATTTATTTAATGCAGGTCCATTAGAAGAAAAAGACATTCTCAGGAACATTCCCAAAGTGATTTCAGAAGTCAACAATTCCAAGTTAGTTGTAGTTCCAGAAGAAGAAGAAATTATAAAGACTATCAAGGAGTCGAATCAAAACAGTGCTGATGGAGCTGATGGATACAATGGATGCTTCTATATCAAGTGCAGGAATATAATCAAAGTGGACTGCACTAATGCCATCCAAGCCTTCATTTGGGGAACAAAAATTCCAAAATCATGGGTATCAACTCTCATATGCTTGATTCCTAAAGTGAATAGACTAACACTTTGTAAGGATTTTAGGCCCATAAGTCTATGCAATTTCAGTTACAAGGTGATTTTAAAGATTCTGAACTCAAGGTTAAGACCTCTTCTTCCTAGCTTGATTTCTCCTAATCATTCTGCTTTTGTTAAGGGAAGATGCATTCAAGATAACATCTTATTTGCCCAATAAATGATGTCTCTAATAAATAAAAAGGTAGAGGGTGGAAATGTGATCATTAAGCTTGATATGGCCAAAGCATATGATGGATTTTCATCATTAAGACTATAAGAGCCTTTAGTTTCTCCGAGGCTTTATAGACTTAATATGGAGATGTATGCCCTCAACTTGGTTTTCAATTTTAATAAATGGTCAATCAAAGGTATTTTTTGATCCTACTAAAGGCTTAAAGGAAGGGGACCCTATATCCCCAAGCCTCTTAATTATAATATCAGAAGCATTTAACATAGGATTAGAAGATAAAATGGCCAAAGGTTCTATTATTCCTTTCTCTCATCTAAGAAATTGTCCAATGATTACTCACTTATGTTATGCATATGATATAATCATTTTTATTAGGGGTCTAAAGAGAAGTCTTAAGCAGTTAATGTCTTTCTTGAAGAGTTATGAAGATGAGTCTGGTCAGCTTATAAGCAAGGTGAGAAGTTATTTTAAACTGAGTTCTAAAGCTTCCTCTTATGGTACAAGAATTCAAACTGCAGAAATCACTGGTTATAATTATGAAGTGGGGCCTCTAAAATACTTAGGAAGTTTAATCTTTAAAGGAAGAAACAAAGCAATTCATTTTGATCCTCTTATCCAAGCTATTTATTTGAAGATTCACAGTTGGAAATATAAATTCTTGTCTATGGGAGGAAGGGTAAATTTAATCCAATATGGTCTTTCATCTATACCTCTATACTCTTTAATGTTTTTAAGCCCTCAAAAACTTGTCCAAAAATCCATTAATCAGCTCTTTCTTTTGGGGAGTCAACCTTAATTTTGGAAAGAAGTTTCATTGGGAGTCTCTGTGCCATCTAAAAAATGAAGGAGGATTGGGTATAAGGAATTTATCTGCTATGTTGATGGCCTCAAATATCTAACTTTCTTGGAATTTTAAACAAGGTTCTAGTTTATGGGAAAAATTCATGAAAGCTATGTACTCAAATTTGAATATTGCAGGGGGATCAAAAAGTTTCAAGAGGATTAGAGCAGTGTGGGACATTATTGATTCCAATTCAGCATGGGTCAGCAATAAGCTGACATGGCAGCCTAATCACAGTGGGAAGTTTTCCTTTCACTCAGCTTATGAGATTTCTAGACCAAAAAGGTTATCATATATGGCCTTTAATTTCATTTTACATTAAAAAATTCCTCCCAAAATCTCTGTGTTTTCTTGGAAATGTTTATCTTCATGTGTTCCTATAGAAGAGAAGGTACAAAAGGTGGGAGTTAGACTTGCATCGAGATGTGTATGCTGCTTCAAACACGCAGAATCAATGAGTCATCTGTTCAGAATAAGCCCTGTAGCAGCTAAAGTTTTGTCAAATTTCAACAATCTAATGGGGATTACTCATCTTCCAAATTTAATCCACGTCTTAGTGATCCAATGGTGCATTCAAGCTGTTAAAGGTTTAAAAACCCAAACCGGCCCCCAATCGACCCCGTAGGAGGCACGAGCACCTCACACGGGACCAATGTAACTTGTAGGAACTGACAGCATAGTCCCGGGTCTCCCGGTTTGTGAATAGGACGATAATTTGCAAAAATCAACACTTAAACTTAAAAACATGCCGTTAAAGGGTGAAAACCCAAACCAGCCCCCAAATGACCCCGTAGGAGGCACGAACACCTCGCACGGACCAATGTAACTTGTAGGAAATGACCGCGTAGTCCTGGGTCTCCCGGTTTGAGAGTATGACGATAATTTGCAAAAATCACACTTAGTTAAAAACATGTCGTTAAAGGATAAAAACCAAAATCGGTCCCCAAACGACCCCATAGGAGGCACGAACACCTCGCACGGGACCAATGTAACTTGTAGGAACTGACCGCGTAGTCCCGGGTCTCCCGGTTTGAGAGTATAACCAAAATTTGCAAAAATCACTCTTAGAGTTAAAAACAGGCCGTTAAAAGGTGAAAACCCAAATCGGCCCCCAATCGACCCCGTAGGAGGCACGAACACCTCGCACGGGACCAATGTAACTTGTAGGAACTGATAGCGTAGTCCCGGATCTCCAGGTTTGTGAATAAGACGATAATGTGCAAAAATCAACACTTAAAACTTAAAAACATGCCGTTAAAGGGTGAAAACCCAAACCGGCCCCCTATCGACCCCGTAGGAGGCACGAACACATCGCACGGGACCAATGTAACTTATAGGAACTGACCGCGTAGTCTCGGGTCTCCTGGTTTGAGAGTATGACGATAATTTGCAAAAATCACACTTAGTTAAAAACAAGCCATCAAAGGGTGAAAACCCAAACCAACCCCCAAACGACCCCGTAGGAGGCATAAACACCTCGCACGGGACCAATGTAACTTGTAGGAACTGACCGCGTAGTCCCGGGTCTCCCGGTTTGTGAGTATGATGATAATTTCCACTCATATATGTAATTTTTTTTTTGAGTATTTTTTTTTGGTAAATTATTGGGTTACTAATATAGTATCTTTTTTGTATTCTATTTTTTTTGCAGGATAACAGTTTATCGTTGGCTTTTATTCACGTGGAACACACAAAGAACTCAATGATTTACAACAAGGAGTTTATTAATGATTCCATTTTTTTGTGTCATGACCTTACGGTCTTTTGTTGTTTTATTATTGACTTTTATGGCCATGAGGGCTTTTGTAAGTTATTTGTTATATTTTGTGGCCGTGCGGGCTTTATGTTAGGCAGGTTTTGTATTAACAGGTTTTGGAATGTCCAGAAAATAGAGGAAACTCTGCCCAATTATTTTTGGGCCTGTGAACTATTAAAGACTTGTAATATTTTGAAGTTTGTATGTACATTTGTTTATTAATAACGCGCAATATTATTAATTTGTGAATTTTGTGTTTTCAAATAATTATTATTTTTTTAAATAAAAAAATTTGGCACAGTTCAAAACCGTGGCAAAGGTGTATCATATTTTGGCACGGTTTTGAATTATGCCAATTTTTTTTAAACTGTGCTGAATCGGGCACAGTTAAAAACTGTGCCAAAAGTGTGCCAGAAATATCAAATTCTGGCACAGTTTAAAAGTGTGCCAGAAGTGTTCCTGTTTGGATGAATCTGGCACAATTAAAAACTGTGCCAAAAGTGTGCTAGGAATATCAAATTCTGGCACGATTTAAAAGTGTGCCAAAAGTGGTCCTGTTTGGCCGAATCTGGCACAGTTAAAAACTGTGCCAAAAGTATGCCAGAAATATCAAATTCTGGCACGGTTTAAAAGTGTGCCAGAAGTGTTCCTGTTTGGCCAAATCTGGCACACTTTTGAGCCGTGCCAGAAAAAAATTGCAATTTTGGAACATCTGATTCTGGCACAGTTCAAAACCGTGCCAGATTTGATCTGGCACAGTTTTAAACCATGCCAGATTCCTATTTTTAGTGTAGTGAATGTTGAGACTTGTGGTCTATGAACAACCAAAATTTCTCCCCCAGGAGATAGTGTCTCCAAATCCGAAGAGCTAATATGACTGCTGCTAACTCCAAGTTATGGGTGGGGTAATTATTCTCGTGAGTCTTAAGCTTACGGGAAGCATAAGCTATGGCCTTACTCTCCTGTTGCAGCACACCTCCAAGTCCTTGTAAGGACGCATCGGTGTAGACTAGATACTCAACTCCCGGTCTGGGCAATGCAAACTCAGGCGCTGATGTTAACTTGTCCTTCAACTCATCGAATGCCAACTGACAGGAATCGCTCCAGATGAATGGCACACCCTTACGAGTCAGATGTGTCAAAGGACCCGCTATCTTTGATAAACCACGAATAAACCTCCTGTAGTATCCTTCTAGGCCCAAGAAACTACGGATCTCCGTCGGTGTCGTGGGCTGTCCCCACTCCCTCACCGCGAATACCTTCCCCGGATCAACGGATATCCCCCGGTCTGAAATGATATGCCCCAAAAACTGAACCTCCTTCAGCCAAAATCCACATTTCTCGTACTTTGCATAAAGCTCGTTCTGACACAGCGTCTGCAAAACCTGCCTCAAATGCTCAGCGTGCTCCTCTTCTGTCTGGGAGTAAACCAGGATGTCATCAATAAAGACGATGACGAACTGGTCTAGGAACTCTTTGAACACCCTATTCATCAAATCCATAAACACAGCTGGTGCGTTGGTCAAGCCAAAAGGCATAACCCAAAATTCGTAGGAACCATATCTCGTCAAGAAAGCAGTCTTCGAGACGTCCTGTTCCCTGATTCGTAACTGATGGTATCCCGATCGCATATCAATCTTTGAGAAGAAGGAAGCTCCTCTCAGCTGGTCGAATAAGTCATCAATTCGGGGAAACAGATACTTATTCCGTATCGTGACTTTATTCAATTCCCGATAATCTACACACAACCTCAACGATCCATCCCTCTTCTTTATGAACAACACAGGGGCACCCCACGGCGAAGTACTCCTTCGGATAAACCCCTGACCCAACAACTGCTCTATCTGATCCCTTAGCTCTCTCATCTCCGCTGGAGCCATACGGTAAGGTGCGCGGGCAATTGTTCGAGTGCCCGGCGTCAAGTCGATCACAAAATCTATCTTTCTACTAGGAGGTAGTCTAGGTATATCTTGAAATACATCAGCAAACTCCCTAACAACTGGAATCGAATCGAGTGGTAACACCACTTCCTTAGAGGTCTCCTCCTTTATATAGTACAAGTGAGTGGACGATCCTCCCTCAGGGCAAGGCATCGCCACTAAAAACATCTCCTGCCCGGGAATGGGAAAAATAATACTCCTACTGAAACAATCAATCATGGCTCGGTATGCAACTAGCCAATCCATACCAACAATCGTATCATAATCGGTCATCTCTAATACTAACATATCAGCAGGTAAAGTAAATCTCCCGATCTCTATACCCACACCTCTACAAATAAGAGAAATCACGGAACCCCTACTCAATGGTGAATCTACGCAAGTAAGCGTGCTCTCTGCAGTGTCTAGCAACCCCAAAGTGCGTGCAAATCTCATGGCAATAAAACAGCGTGTGGCCCACGTATCAAATAAAATACGCCCCATAGTCCCCTGAATAGACAACATACCCTCAATAGCAGGTGGATCCTATGGGACGGCGGCATGCTGGAGTTGATAAACTCGCCCGTACTGGAGTTGTCCCTGCTGGACTGGGACTGCTGGGATGGGTGGCAAAGCTGGCATCTGCGGTGGTGCTGGGAGGGCGGCGGGAAGCATAGGTCTCTGGGGCTCATGTCGAGCACCCTGTTGCTGCTGCTGTGGGTCCCTGCCCCTATCAGGACACTCCTGGCGCTTATGGCCAATCTTACCACAAGTGGAATATTTCCCCAAAAAATTCCCCCCTCTCTGACCCTACTGCCCACGGCCCTGGTGGTCGTTGCCATTCCTCCCCTGACCATGCTGGTCCTGATGAAACTGCTGCTTTTGGCCCTGCTGGCCGTGCTGTCCCTAATGTCCGTGCTGACCCTAATGGCCCTGACGAAAACCTCCCTAACCATTTCTGAAACCCCCAGATCTGAACCTCTTAAAATCCCCCTGCTGGGAACCCTGATCTCCCTTCCTATGCTGACCCTGAGCATATTGTGCCCCGCTGGCACCATTTCCCCCTGTCCTACCCTGATGGTCGGACTCTCCTGATCACTTATTATCCGACATGTGAAAGCGATGGTCCTGGCAGTGAAGCAGTGTTGCGTTAACCACGTCAGAATAAGTGGCCAACGAGAGATTTCCCAATAAGTGCTGACGGATCTTCCAAATCAATCCATCCATGAAATTCTGAATCTACTTCTCCTCGGTTGGAATCTCATCAGGAACGATGTTCAAGAGATTAGTGAACTCAGCCTTATACTCGGCTACGGTCTTTCCCTCATGCTTGAGGTTCATCAACTTCCTCCTCATTTCAGTGTGAACAGCTGATGGAAAATATTTGCGGTTGAACCGCACCCATAACTCCTGAACAAAAAGGATGTCTCTCTCCTCCGTGGTGTTAATGGACTCCCACCACTGCAACGCTGATCCAACTAGCTTAAAAGTAGCCAGTATCTACTTCTGTACATCTGTGCACTCGTACATCCTTAAGTTCCTTTGGATGTTCTTCTTCCATTGACTGGACACAACAACATCGGAGTTACCTGCAAACTCCGGAGGGTGTGCTTTCTGAAAAACATCACGAACACGTTCCCAAGCATACGAGAATACATGAGCCTTAACTGGCGCTACTACCGGTACCTGAGGTGGTGCCTGCTGCACAACTGCTAGGACGACATTTACCGCTTAGGCTATAATAGTGGCAACCTCTGCGGCATTCAAGGAGCCCTGAACTGGTGAAAGCTGTGGCTCGGGCTGAGCATCCCTGGGAACTCGTTGTGCACATCATGGAGGCATCTGAAACGAGAATAGAATCTTATAAGTTCGCAGTTATTATCTCAAAATAGCTGAAGAGTGAAGCATACACAAAAGAATACAACAATCCTAAAATATAGGGCTCTATATCAAAGAAAGCTACGCGGAAACATAACAAGCCGTACAGATCCTAAGGACACTAGAACCTGATACTCTGATACCACCTGTGACACCCCGACTAATTAAATACCGGGTAGCTACTCCTTTATTCAAATTAATACAAAATATCAAGTTGGTCCAATTCGTAGCATCACTGTGGAAAAACATTTTAACAATTAGTAGCCACCTAATATTTTAAAAGTGAGTTGTTAATTTTAATTAAATCTTATTTACATACAACCAAAATAATTTATGAAATACTGACACCACATCCACATCACAGTCGCAATAAAATAACGATGTAACAAACTGAAACTGGAGGAATACACTTCACAACAATCCGAATACTGAAATAAACAAAATACAAGCCTGAATCATTAATTAATTACAACCCAAAGTGTGAAATAAAAATTGAATAAGTTATACGTCTCTAAAAGGAAAGGAGCGACATGCCCTACAGATGAGTAAGTCTGAAGTAGAATCAAGATAAAAAGTGGAGGCGTCTACTATCGAGGTCCTGTAACTTCCACAACAGCTACATCACATCACTAGAATGGAACTCCTATGCTTGGTGTCCTTGTGGCTGGGCACCTAAAAAGGTTTTTACAAAGATAGATTTGAAAGCAAACGGGTTAGAGCCCGAATGTGAAAACAGTTTAAAATATAGTAAGTGTTTAGTTTAATTAAACAGTGAATATAAAATACATGATAGTGCGTGCACTCACATGATTTTCTCACCTCTCAACTAATTGTGCACTCCTATCGTACCCGTACCCGTTCTAGTTATTCCCATATCAAACTAGTCCAATACCCAATCTAACATTATTATACGATTCATGATTAAATTCCTAACATCTTAATTTAGACAGAGAGTTTTACTTTTCTTCTTAGTTCCCAATATTAGTATTGCTAATCACTAGAAATTTTCCATTTTTAACTCTACAAAAATGTTGCTATTATTCACACTTAGATTTATACCAGACCGTTCATTTCAATTAACAGTATATTATTCTCATCATAAATATACAATACTGGCACCCTGAGACTAAGCTGCAGTGCACACATACTCTGTTATCAAATCTCGGTACATCACGTACATAAGGACCACGTATTCCGAATCTCTCAGGAATCGTTTTAATAAAAAACAATCACACACGAATATAGTTCACATCACATGGGTCACGCACATACCTACGCTCCCATCACTACACCAAATCTGCCGATTTGTCAAGGTCATTGACCTTGAAAAATCCAACTTGTCAAGGTCAATGACCGTGACATTTCGAGGCGAGATAACTTTTTTTGTCACGGTCGTGTCACGGTCGTGTCGCGGTCAATGACCGTGACACGCTTGTCACGGTTTATAACCGTGACAAAGCCGTGACCCTTTTTTTAAAAAAATGTCACGGTCAATGACCGTGACACGTCTGTGAAAACTTTTGTCACGGTCAATAACCGTGACAATTCTGGTCAGAATTTAAAAAAATCTGTTGGGCAGTATGGCCACTGCCACTGCCCAGCAGTATCCAAACATCATATATCCAAACAAACTAAAGATAATGCAAATATATATTCAAATAGAGACAATATGCATCACGATATAATTCAAATGTAACAACTTAAAACAATTCAATTCAAACTTAAAACAATGTCACTACATGTCTGGTGTATTGTTAAAACTGAGGAGGTGAGTAGGCCACACGACATACGAATTGACGCACCCACTAATATACGTCGTGCCGCATTGTTCGCGCAACCACAATAGGGAGTTCTCCTTCCCGGGTATGACATGTGTGATGAGCACCCTGGACTCCATCTCTTGAAGCGCACGTCCATGAACTATTCCACCCTGGACGATATTCGGGTCCCTCAACCCCCGCCCTATCCGCTGGCCATCAAATACGTCCAATATGAACACGCTCGGACAACCAAGTGTCGACATTGGTCTGTTGAAGGGCGCCAAATAGGGAAGTGGATCATCGAAGTATGAACATGTCGGTGATGAAGCAGCGAGGTCCACATCCTCATCATCCTGCGCCTCGTCCTCCCGCACCTCCTCCTCCACCGCCTTCTCCTTCCCTTTCCCTTTCCCTTTACGGTCTCCGCCCAACGTACGCTTCATGAATGCGTACATATCTTGGACCGTCGCCTCCAAACGGGACAGCTTCGCGTCGTGTGAATCCACCGTTCGAGCCAACCCGGTGTCGCTCGTCTCCAATCCGATGATCCTAGATTTGGCCACCCGCGAGCTCACCCCCCTTGTCCTCCCCTTGCGATCAGAGCCAAGCACTTGGCTGAGTGCATCTGTGGACAAAGATGTCTTGTCGGCATCAGACTGCGACTCATGCACTTCCTTAAGCTTTGCCTGAAACGACAAAAGCACATGATTAGTAAAATAAGTAAACTAAAAAATTATAACGTAATTAACAAAAATTAAACTGTCGGATTACTTACAATCGTGGCCGCGACGCTCGGGGACACCTCCTTGTCCTTCTCCTTCTTCGTCCGAAGAGCCACATAAGTATCGAGCCTATGTGGCTTACCCCCTGGCCCACTCCCTACCCCATGAAATAAAATAAAGTAAAGTAAAATTAGTATCGGCCCCGTAAAGTAAAATAATGAAGAATAATATATTTCTGTAGTTATAGAAAAATTAAATCTTACCTGCATCCTATGCTCCACCTCGGCGTAAGAGGTCCGGTCGGAGTAGTGCACGTCCGTCTTTTTTGTCTGATTTTCCCTCTCCGATTGGCGAGATGCCAATTGTCGATCCTCGATCTCATTGTCAATGAACTTCTGTCATTGTGCCAATGAGATCAGCTCCTTGGGGGGGACAGATTCACGCCATTGGATAATCGACTCTCGTGTTTTCCCAAAGTACCGTGCCCGCATATTCTTTTTCCACGACTTGAGTTGCTCCCTAATCTGCTCCAACACGGGATCGCGTAGCTTTGGATCCAAGTTGAATTGTTCTTGTCCAACAAATACAATGTTAGTTGCGAATAAATATAAATAAAAATAAAAATATAAATATAAATATAAATATAAATATAAATATAAATATAAATATAAATATAAATATGAAATTGAAATTGAAATTGAAATTGAAATTAAAATTGAAATTGAAATATTCATATTCATATAAATATAAATATATTACATGTAGTGCCACCCAAACAGCTAACTTGAGCTCATATGGCACCTCCTTCCAACTCATAAACCCCGGGCCGATGATCGTCTTTAGCAGAACGAGGGATCTCGCTAATATCTCCGATTTGTTCTCGACGGTAATCCCATATTTCCCATATTTGGGGAGCCTAGGGGCGGAAGAGCCCTCTTCGCCTCCACTACCACCGACCCTAGACGACATCATCATAAACAGTATCATCATCTTCGCCTTAATATCTGAAGGAGACATTTGCTGTAAAAAAATGTTATTAGTACAGATATAATATTTTCAATTTTAAGGACTATTTTCATCACTTAGTGTTCATCTAAGTTCTAGTATAACAAGTTCCCATAAAAATCTTTAATAAAATTCTCATATCTTCTTTGAATTTAAACACACACACAGTAGTGACTGTCTATTTAAAATAATCTCAATGTTAATTTTAGGTATTGAATTTCTACTAGTGTTTTGTGCTTTTTATAAATCATACCCCACCCCCACCCCCACCCCAACATGTTTACGGGCTTTCATCACCCGTCATAAATTTTTCGGTCCGTGACTTACTGGCCAGTTGTCTTGGGTCTTTTAGTCCCTTAACATTACTTTAAGAATTTTACCCAATCTAAATACCACATTTTCTTTCTTGTTATACACTTGAACACGTTTTGTTATTTAGTCCTTATTAATTTATCTTTGATGTATTACCAGCATCTTTACTTTTATAAACTTTATTTAATTTTCAATTTTAAGGACTATTTTCATCACTTAGTGTTCATCTAAGTTCTAGTATAACAAGTTCCCATAAAATCCTTTAATAAAGTATTATCACAAATATAAACTAAGAGTGATAAAATAACTTTGAGGCATATAAATTAATTGTGACAAAGTAAGATTATGGAAACCCCACTTTTCTTTCTATAACTCCTATTTTATTAAACTTTAAGTATAATTAGGGGTGTATAGAAAGAAAAGTTAAATAGGAATAAAAACAACATTTTTAAAATATGAAGGGCTCACCAATTTGATCAAATTTTTCAACAACATAGACTAATTGATCTTTATTATAAGACAATTACTACAAATTTATGCGCATCGCCCGAATTCAAAAAGTAATTTAATGACTAAAGTAATACTTTTTTTAACTTTAGTTATTCACCACAAATCTTAAAAAATATTTTATTTTTCATGCTTTTAGCAACTTCGGATGCCATTTTAACCCTTATTGTAGTTTTTTAGTTTTCATGCTTTTATTTGATGGATATAAAGTCATGTGATTATTTCACCATATAAAGTCAACACAAAATGCCATATGTGGTTTTTTTCTCCATTAGTATAAATATATAGCGATTATTTCACACTTAAATCACATATTAAGCCGGCCTTCATTTTTTTATGAAATTTGTAGAAAATTACTTATTTATTTTGAATGAAACTAAATTGTTATCCAATATTTTTGGATATTATTTACATTTACATTTTTGGATATTATTTTTGGATATTATTTACATTTACATTTTTGGATATTATTTTGGAAATTTATAGAAAATTACTTATTTATTTATATTTTTAACCCCTTACCCCCACCCTGCCCCCCCTACCCCCCCACCCTGCCCCACCCACGCACATATATACACACATACACACATATATATACACACAAACATATATATAAATGGAAGAGAGAGAGAGAGAGAGAGAATTAAACCTGAGAGAGAGAGAGAGAGAGAGAGAGAGAGAGCAGCGTCGAGAGAGAGAGAGGGGGAGGGAACGGCGGGAGGAAAAAAAGAAGGGGGAAAGGGTTTTTGCTGGAACCATTGTCACGGTCGTGTCAAGGTTATTGACCGTGACAATTATTTAAAGAATGGTCACGGTCAATGACCGTGACAAATCCGTGACAAGTAAATTTGTCACGGCCTTGTCACCGTCATTGACCGTGACAATTCTTTGTCACGGTCGTATCAAGGTCAATGACCGAGACATAAAACGCGTGTTTTTTGTCACGGTCAATGACCTTGACAAGGGTGGCCGGCTGAAAGGTGACAATTTTATCATTTTGGTGTAGTGCATGATTAGTAGACTTATTAACTTCTCAATAATTCCTTCTCTGACCTATGTCCTCGAGGTACCAATCTAAACCCCCCCGTAGGCACACAAAGATTAGATGACCCTGATCGAACGCCAACCTCCCGAGTGTCGTTCAAACGAATGGCTTCGAATGAACTATCAACTCGTTAGAAATCTCGTTCGAACGAGGTCGTTCGAACGACCTGGGCAGGTCTTCTAACGAGATGGCAGTAAACGCCTAGAAAATTCCCAACTCGTTTTTCTTCATTTTTCTCTTTTCAAAATTCATCCTAAGATCATCCCAATAGCATTTTAATGTTCTTAAACTATTCTAAGTCCTCTTAGGTCTCTTCTTAACATATTTTTGGGGTCAAATCCTCCTAATCAACATGCAATTATCATAAATCCCCAAATTTTACCCCAAACCCTATGAACATGAACCCAAAATTTTGTTGTACCTAATTACTCATCATAAATCCGTTTTTAAATCATCATAGTTAAGTCTTTTGGATACTAAATTCGTCCATAGTCATTCTACATGCAATCCTTAACCCAACTTTAGAGTTTCTATAACAATTACATTAGGTTTTCCCTCAAAACTTTCAAGACAAAACAGTTCCTACACTAAACATGGAAGAAATATTCAATGCACTTAAAAATATCAAATAACTTGCCTTAGATTCGTTCTTTAGATTGTTGTCGATGTTTCAAGGTTGATTTTCTTCTCTTTCCGGTCACAAATCCTTTCCAATTTCTGGTGATGGGAGATAGGTTGGCTTGGAACCTCCTTTACCCTCTTTCTAACTTCTCTCAAGAACTTCCGTAGCCCACTCTCTCACTTTTGGCTGATAATGGCCTTAGTGGCTCTTTTAATAATCTTTAATTTACCTAAAAAATTTGTGGGTTTTAATCTCCTAATTTTTAAAATTACTACAATACCCTCCTAGGTTGTCGGTTTGGCCTAAAAATGCTTTGGAACACAAATTATACCCCCCGCTAGTGTTTTCTGATAATTTTGACCCTTCCGGACACGTTGGCGCACTCAAAATGACCATTCGGATGATAAAAATACAATTCACTTTTTAATTTAAATAATTTTGTTCCTGAGGCAACTGACACGCGCGTCCCAACTAAGTTTCCCAAATTGTCGTATTTCTTACTCGTGACAATTTAAACATTTTCGATACTCATATATTACCATACATACTCAGAAATATTCAACTTTAACATCATAATCAAATACCAACTCACATCTCGCTAGTATTTATATCCGGATTAATTCCCAATTGATTCCCATTTAATTCAATTAATCCCTTAAATAAAAATCAATAAAATTACGGGGTATTACATTTTATACCCCGAATAGACGTACTTTAGTTGCTAATTCTCGACAATATAGGTGTTATGCGCTTAAATATTTATCTTGTAATTCAAACGTCCGTTTGCGATGTCAAAAGCTATATATCGAGGCAAATGCGCGTTGAATGGAGCTAAATTCCCTTCCCCATAACCCTAACCTACCCTAAACCTAGCCTGTGTGTGTTTAGTTTGTGTCTTTTTATATTTTTTTTAGATTTTTAATTTGAGTCATTTTTATTTTTAGGATTTATTTTTAATTTATTTAGGATTTCTAGGTTTTATTTTCTATTTTTATTTTATTTGTGTAATTTTATTTTAATTTTTATATAGCTTAGGATCTTATTTTTTTAAGTTTTAATATTTTTATTATTTTTAGTTTGTTTTATTATTAGTTAGATTTTATTTTTATTAATAGATTTTTTTTTTTTAGTTAGTCTTTATTTTTTTAAGGGTTCAAATTAAACACACGCACATAATTCACGACACCTAAATCCCATACACACCATTTACATCTACACTAAATTCATACTCAGCCCCAATTTCCTACACCCAATCATCACCACTTCATCTTCCCCAACCTCACACTTTCTCTTCAAAACCCACAACCTCCATTAATATACTTCCAGCATCCCAACCAACAACCCAATACCTCTCTCTCTCCTCAAAACAGCAACCAAACCCAGTCCCAACGCAACCCGTCACCGGAGACACCGTCTACCCGAGAACCGTCTGCCCGCCATCAACCCCCTCTCCGGCATCTCCGGCGCCAAAACTGCTGCCGCCGTCGACCTGGTCAGCTCCTGCTCCGCTACACCCCATCGCCCGCAACCACCTGCAAAAACAAACCCCAGTCCATTCTAAAACCCATACCAGATCCTCTCCCCCCTACCTGAAAACGCTGGCTAGCAAACCCGTGAACACCCGTCGTCACCTCCAAAGGCACCATCCCCTAACCCATTTCGGCGGTTGCAACCGCTAGCCCCCGTCGCCGGCGCCCATCTGTCCATGACGACCACCCAACTCATTCGCCTACTTGATTCCCCACCGACCTCCTCCGGCGCACCATCCCAAACCGTCGTCGCAACCACCTAAACCCGAGCTGCTCACCCGCTGCCAACTCGCCTACACCCGGACCTACCACCAAAACCGACGGCGACCTGACCTCAACCCGTGAAAGCCCATTATCTCCTACCAAACCCAAAGACCCATTTTCAAAAGCCAAACACGTCTCACACCTGCCAAATACAAACCAAGAGATCAAAAACCAATTCATTTACCCCATATGCCTAATTAACCCTTCAACCCCCAATTTCCAAAATGCCCCCCAACTACCAACTTTAAACCATTTCTAAAAATAACCCTTAACTAAATCTGATTTGTTTTATTCCAATCCCGTTACCCACATGACCTCACACCTCTCTTACCTCATGTGTACACACCCCATTTTCATACTACATTACACCTTCCCAAAAATACCCCTTAGCGCCATGTGTGTCACGCATCTACTATAAAAGAAGACTCAAGATCCCATTTGGGATATCATCATCAAATAGAAAGGAAATTCTAGAGAAAAGTAGAGAGTTAGTTTAGAATAAATTAGGTAGAAATATTTGTAAATAGTTTTATTTTTATTTATTTTTAGATATTTATGAGTGATAAATGTGTGAAATTCAATTGAGTTGATTATTGAGTTTATTATTGTTGGATGCTCATATTGGATGGATTGTGCTTGATTTCAAGGAAATAAGAGTTCAATTTCACTTCAAGAGATTGGGTTTGATTGTTCTCTTCTCTTCTCATTTATTTTACGCCTTTGATTATTAATTTGTCAAATCTTATACTATGTTAGGATAAATCCCCTTTCAAGGGGTGAGGGGAAACCCTTATTTGATGTTATTTTAGTTTAATTAGTTTGATTACTTGAAAATTTCCCTTTGAATGTTAATTTTGATCCCTCTCCATTAAATTTACGCCTCGAGAGAGGGTAAATGATTTTCGAGAAAAAATCGAAATTCTAGTTATAATACCCATTTTAGATTCGAATTAGAGATATGGGTTTCTTAAGTGGGGTATTATAACTTGAATTTCAACTCTAAATTTATTTTCTAAGATTTACATAAATTTTAATTGATCGATCCTAGTGGGTGATTAATTAAAAGGAGTGTAGATCTATATTTCTAGAGTTGTGGGGTGTTAAAATTAATTTTCTAAAAGGTTACTATTAAGATTACATTTGCAACGAGAGTTGATTTGTAATGTTGATATTAATTTGGGAGGATTCAATTAATTAAATTAATTAGTTAGAATAGCTAAAATTTGTGGTGTAATCCCACTCCTTGATTATTCTCACAATTATTTACCTCACTTTATCTATTATTTTAGTGTTAGACTTTATTTTTTATTTTTAGTCACTTTCTAGTTAGTTGTTTTCATCTCACATTTTAGTTTAGTGTTATTTCACCTCACCTCACCCAATTGTTTTAATATTTCACTATCAAATGGCGTCATTGCCATTCTTGGGAGTGTGAAGCACTTGGAGAGGATTTCATATTGTAGTTCCTTTTTTTTTCATAATTTGTTGCTTTTTAGTACCATTTTTATATTTTTAGAAGGCTTGTATTAGGATTTTTATCATTGCTTGTATTGTGGTGCATAGAGACACCTTTATTTTATTTTTCATTTAAAAAAATTATAATAATCGAAGCAAGCGTGATAGGAAAATCGGACAAGGTAGAGAGAGGGCGTCCAAAGACGAGGATTTAGAAGCCTCTCTACCTTGGGTCGGTAGGACTCCTGGGGCCGACTGAGATAGGAGTGATCTCCCCCCGATCGACTCAAATTTTTCGGCACCCCACGACGTAAAAACGGTGGGAGGTACATTTATTACACCCTCGCGCCTCTCCTATTAGTGAGTCATTTATTGTGTGTGCTTGTGCGCTCTTATTTGATTTTCTTCTCGCATTTATTTTTGAATGGTGTGATGAATTAAATTGCTAAGACCTACACCCGGTCACTCACGAGAAGGGATTTCATCACCCGACTCACTCGCTTACCAATTGTGTGCTACCCTAGCCATCATTAAATTTAAAATCAATCAACTAGGCAGCGCAATAGGAGAACATTTTTGCAAAATCGATCACTCAGAAAATTCCGTGAATTTTTATTGCCCACGGAGTTAATTAAAATTTGACTACCTCTTTCAATAAATCTAAAGATAAAAATTGGCTATTTGCTAGTTAGGAATTCTTCTTGACGTGTGTGTGTCCAATTTAATTTTTCGGTAGTCGGTTTTAGTTAGTTCGTCCCAAATTTAAAGAGTCCATATTTTTCCCCACCTTTTCTTCCAAAAAAAATCCAAAAATATTTTATTTCCTTCATTTTAGAAAAATCCAAAAATATTTTCTTTCTTTCATTTTAGAAAAAAATCCAAAAATATTTTCTTCCATTATTTTTAGAAAATCCAAAAATATTTTCTTTCCTTTTGAAAAAATTTAAAAAACTCCAAAAAATATTCTTATCCACATGGCCGAAGAACGTCTTTTACGGGACTACTTTGGTCATTTTCCATTATCACGCGACACTTGTGAGAGTGATCCTGAGCCGTCTCTTTATGATATCCTTAGTGGTCTCACCTCTCTCACGAGTACCGTAGATACTCTTGACCCGTCCATGCATGTACCTCATTTTCCATCACCCTCGGTGTCAAGTATCGACGTGTCACATACCTTGTCGTGCACCCATTGTTCTTATGCCGATCACTTGTCCCATGAGTGCCCGTACTTGTCATATCCCTAGGAACCCACCTTTGAACATGTGTATCCATATGACACTGTTTTGGAACCCACCTCGTCCCATTGTCATGATATACCTCATCCCGAGTTATGTGAGTACCCTAGCAATTCGTGGAGGCCTGATCACCCTTTCACGCAATACGAATCCCAACCCGATGTTGTGAATCTTCACACATTCCAACATTTGTCATGGAAACCTTATGCACCCATTCACGATCAGTTCCCTCACTCTGCACCCACTGAATATTAACCATTTGTCCATCACGAAAGCGATCCTTTCGTGTATGATGAACTTGTCCCCACTCCACCCACTTTATTTGAGTATTCTCCACATACTCATGATAGTAGCGAGTTGTGTCCACCTCACCCACCGCCACCACCCATCACTCCACCACCATCATCCACATCCGCTCTCGAAAGCCTCTTGCAAAAGTTCATACTCGAGCAAGAGCATGCCACTCAAATTCAAACTCAAGCTATCCAAAGTCTTGAACAACGATTAAATGAATTGGAGTGTGCAAGAGAGTCGGACATTCCCATGCATCCACCCATTGTTGCACCCGAGTGTGACGATGATGAGTCCTCTTATGACACGAATTTTGAGTGTGACCAACCCTACCATCCCGACAATCTCGAAATTGAGACCATTCCATGGTCCGGGACCCAAGTCGACAATTGTGTTGACTTATCTTTCGATAGTGAGCCTGGTCGAATCCCACCATGTCCAAATGCACCCATCATTCTCACTCCCTTAATATCCAAAAATATGCTCGAGCTTTTACCTTATGACCCAATTGCATATGTCTCTTACATGCCCATATCTTTTAGGTTAGCTCCGGCTACGAGTGCTCACCATTTTCCCTAAATAGAATCCTTTATAGTTCCTAACTATCCCTATATGGATCCTGTTCCACCATGCATGGCTCCCTTTGAGCCCAATATTTCTAGTGATTCCTCTATATCTGATCTTGGTGCCTCGTCTTACCCACCCACCACATTCACCGATGATACTTTTATTGAGAAGTTGACCACTCTATCTTTAGAAACCACACTCCCTTGTGAGTATTCCTTTACTCCTCCCAATGAGTGTGTGTCTCCCACACTTGAGTTGGATCATCTTCATCCACCGTTTATCCCACCCAACCCACCCAACCCACCCATTGTCCCTTCCACCCTACCACCTGGTTTGGATCTTGATTTGGCACATTTTAAGTTTTCAACCATATATTTAGATCCTAACTTGAAACCATCCCCCACCCATGAGAGTATTTGTGGTGCTACTCTCCACTTCCGTGACATCGAACTTATTCCTCCATGCCTGCCACTATCTTGGGGTGTTAACTTTTCCTCATGATATTTTTGGATATTACGGAAGAGGTAATTCGACCTCATGGATATACCTCATGGAAATGGTACCATTTCCTCACGTACCATTTCCAGAATTTCCTCACGATATACCTCATGGATATGGTACGTGTGATAGGTAATTCTATATACTTGGTACACGTGGATGAGTTCCCTATTATATCCCTTCGGTCATGAGTTTTATCAAGCAATAAGATGCGGGGGGAACCATTTGATATACGTCGAAGGTACGAGGACAATGGAAGGTGAGGGTCATATCACTTAGGCAAGTTGTACCCCGCATGACTAGCACCCATAACAAAGTGACCTTAGTACGGTAAAAATTTTTGGACAATAACATCATGGTCTTGGTAATGTGGTGTGCAAAAATACATGAGTCTTAATTGGTATATTATGGAGAGACAAAGAATCTTTATTTTTTTATTTGCATAATGAGTAAAGGGAGTATTATACTAACGAAGGAGAGAATATACAAGTTTTGTGAAAAGTAAATCTATCATGAAGCATGAAGACTATACTATGCATGGTGATGCAGATATATACATATGAGTGAGTAACATGTGCATATATACAAGTGAGTGTGTGATGTGTGAATATATACAAGTAAGTGTGTGTGTAGTGAGCCTATATATTGATTAACTACAAGCAGTTTGTGAGATGTATAAGTGAGCATGGATATATATACAAGCGTGAGAAGTGTGTTTGTTTGTTTGTGTGTGTGTGTGTGTGTGCATGTGAAAGTGAAGCTAAGTATGGATAATCTAAGTGAGTAGAAATGAAACTATATATAAGTGTAAAGTTCGCATATAGAGTATATACAAGTGTGTGGAGTGTATAAGTGAGTGAAAAATTATATATACATAAAAAGGGAGCATGATAGATATAAGCATGTGGTGTATATATACAAAAAGTAAATAGAGGAGTAAAGGGAACAAATAGGTTAGAGCATATGAAAACATGCAGAAATGAATAACACTCATGCAGAAATAGAGTCCAGTCCTATTAAAATACGTTCCCAACAAAATTGCCACTGTGGCCATCCCAGGACTTTCCCTTTCGAATTCCCTTCGGCGTGCGCATGGGGTTGCTCCTTTTCTCGAGGTGATCGACCATCATCAATGTGGGGGATAATGTTTAGAGAGAGAGTCGCCAGCCTATTTTACACCAAAAAGGGAAATGAAATGTCCCCGCCTCGAGAGAATGGCAACAAAGACAATATTGATGCTTGCAAAACCATGTAATTTGAAAGTCTGGGGACTAAGTTACGAAATGGGAAGGTGTTAGGAACCCATACTGCCCTTTTGATCTCTCATGGGAATGTGTTAATATTCTCCTGTTAGACTTCGTAAAGTATGTGCTCATGTGCATAAATTAAGTGAATAATGAAATCATTCAGCTCGCATGATGGAAAAGGATGGAGTGAATTTATCCTTAGGAGAATTCCCCAAAATAATAATTCAAAGAATAATATTAGTGTTTGATGGATCACAAGTCGCTATGGAAGTGTGAATGTATACATCGGACGAAACACGATAATATGGCATTCATAAAGAATATATGTGTATGATATGAAAGAAATATTATAAACATGCATAACAGAGGAATCGAATCTCGGGATAAAACCAATATGCCTACTTAACCCAAGGGGAATCAAAGTCCATATAGTTCGAAGATAGAAAAGGGTGGGGTTTAATCCATAAATCCAAATGAGGGATTTCTCTTATGCGTGTGTGTAGAGAAGATGTGTTTTAAGAGTGAGAATGCGAGGTGAAAATCCCTCTGTCAAAATTTATGGATAAACCATGTTTTTCTTATTTTTGTGTTTTAATGGAAATAAAGTATGTGCGAATACTACTAATAAAAAGTGGAGATTAGATGTGATGTAATGAAATAAAATATTAAGATAGAAATAAAGTAAATAACACCAAAATTTGAGAATTAGACAAAAGGATGTAGAATTTAACCTCCTTATAAACGATTGATGTTGATCTTGGATGTAGATATGATGATCTTGCAATAGTATGAAAGTGGTATGGAGAGGCGGGGGAATTTACCAAGTGAAGTAAGAAAGTGATGGAATGGAATGTGGGAAAATATTTTTTTAGGAAATGGAGCAGCTTTGAATTCGAGAGAATATTTTCTGAATTGCTGAGAGGGATGTTCAGGGAATTCAGGGACTGTTACTTTCAAGATGAGATCATGTCCTATATTTATAGGGCCAATGGGAGTGTCAGTCGGCATGATACCAAACCTACCTATCAGCAAAGAACCTCAGGCACACTGCCGATAGGGATCGTCCTTGGGGTGTCATCTGATAGTTTGGGATAATTTTTTCATAAAAATGGTCATAAAATGCAAACCATAAGTCAGAATCATGCACGAGGTGGACCCTTGGAAAGCATAATCAGAGACGTTCAAGAATCAATCGAACCACTCCCGGGTCTGGGAGTTGACCAAGGTAAAAATGAGGCTCGAAAGCACCCATTAGTCATTATACAAGAAGATTTCGAAGGAAAAAGGATCGTTCATCCAAACTGTGAGGTCGATTCACACACGATACAGGTCGTTGGAAATGGTATTTAATGCCCTTAAAGATTTCATTGAGCGTCATTCGGTTTGGAAAATTGATCAAGGTAAAACGGGAACCAAAATCACCCGATGACCTTTCGAAGTTAAATGGGTCATTAATCCTAATCGTAAGGCTGATTCGCACAAAAGATAGGCCGTTAGAAAGATTGTTTAGAGCCCTTACTATATTCATTATACTTCGCCCAAGTTAGAGAGTTGACGAAGTCAAATGGGTCCCGGGACTACCCAGTGGCCTCTAAATTAAACAGATTGTTCATCCGAACCATAAGGTCGATTCATGCATGGGGTGTACCTTTAAAAAGGGGATTCAAAGCCCTTCGAAGATTCATTGAGTTTATCTCGAGCGAGAGAGTTGATCGGGGTTAAATTGGGTCTAGGGGCACCCATTGGCCTCTAGATCGGTATTCGAAGTATGAACTAGAGTTTACAATGAAAAAGTGAGTGATAGGGACCTACGGAGGTGCTTAGGGGGGGTCATAAGATGGAAGGGGTAGCTCACTTACTAAGCGTTCGTCTGCGACCGGGGGAGACCCACGCGAGTATATAACTTATTTTAACAGTGAAAATTTATAAGTGGTAGATTTTGAAGAAAATACCACTATTACTGCTTTAATGAGTGGATTGCACCCTGAGAAGTTATACTGTGCGTTACAAAAGACCCCTTAAAGCCATGACTGAATTGATGGCTAAAGTTGGCAAAATCATGAATGTCAAGGAAGTTATGGCTGCTAAGAAATCTACAGATGCTAAGTCCGACAATTATAAGAATTTTGACAAGAAGGAGCTAAAAGATAAAAAGGTGAGAAACCTAAGAAGTGCGAGGAATAAACTTCTCTCACATTGGCATCCATCACATCCAAGAGGAAATCATAAGGAATAGAGACCTCAAATTTCTCGAAAAGCTGAAGTCCCCTCCTAATAGGAGAGATAAGTCCAAGTACTGCAAGTTCCACAAGGACCATGGGCACACAATTGACAATTGTATCGCTCTAAAAAAATGAGTTTGAGAATCTAATATGGCATGGCGTGTTATCCAAGTTCATTGACGGGTTAAAAGAACGAGACTCCTGGAGGCAATCAGAATCTTCTTGCAAAGGAAGAGATGATAAGAAAAGAAGTCGTGATAATGATTTAGAAGAGGATTCAGATCTCCCAAAAACCCACGAGAGCCTGAAATTGAGCTAAAAATGATATCTTTTAGTTTTCATTTTATTGCATGAGGGGATACTAGTGGTGGTGATGAGATAAATGAAAGTAAACCCTATTTAAGTGAAGCCAAAGCTTGCTTATATATTTGGTATATTAAGTTATTTAATGATGTTGATGGTCAGTTTCTCAAAGACCGATCGGTCAGGAATGCTCCATCCACATAATGATCCTTTGGTCGTTAGAATGGGAGTACATGAGACAAGGGTAGCTAGAATTCTGATTGACAATGGCAATTCATCCAATGTCATGTTCTATAATTATCTCCACAGTTTGGACTTAAGTAATTGAAACCTTATCGTAGGCCCCTAATACGCTTCTTAGGTGAAAAAGTACATCCACTGGGGATTATTAAATGGGAAGTTTTAATCGACACATGGTAAGCTAGTAGGACTAAAAGGATCCATTTTTTTGTCTTATACAAGAACGTTCGATTAGCCTACAACATTATCCTTGATAGGGTTGGCCTGAAAAAGTTTGAAGCAGTACCATACATTTTCCACTAGTGTCTAAACTTCCCCACTCATTATGGGGTTGGCATTGTTATATAAAATCAAATTAAAGCTATGTTATGTTAATACACTCTAGCCAACCAAGAATAAGTAATGAAACTTACTGGAACCTACCATATTGAAGCCTTAGACCCCCCCGAGGAGTTTGATTTAATTAAAGGACAGGTTGTGGAGGCATTGGAAATAATTGTCCTAGATAACGAAAGAGTGTGTTCGCACAGAATTAACCTAGAGGATAACACAAATTGGCTCAAATCTGGAACCAACCTTCAAACAAGAATTGGTTATTTTTTTTTCAAGAGCGAAAGAGTGTGTTCGCACAAAACCATGAAAATATATCGAAAATTGATCCGAAATTCATCTTCCATGAATTGAATATTATCGAAGATTCCAAGTCAATCAAGTAAAAGTGACGTGTATTTAGTCTTGAGAAGAACATAGTTATCCAAGAATAGGTGGACAAGCTATAGAAGGAAAATTTTGATAAAGATGTCAAGTAATCGAACTAGTTGTCCAATATAGTGATGGTGAAAAATAAGAACACCAAATAGCGCATGTGTCTTGACTTCACAGGTCTTGATAAAGCCTATATAAAGGATCATTTCCCTTTGTCCAGAATTAATCAACTAGTCGATGCCACCGCGGGACATGAGTTATACAACTTCATGGATTCTTATTAGGGATATAATGAAATTCAAATGAACCTAGAGGATAAGAAAAATACTTCATTTATCACCAACCATTGTACTTGCTAGTGCAACGTTATGCCTTTTGGGCTTAAAAACACTAAAGAAACATATGAAAGGCTGATAAATAAGGTCTTTGAGGAGCTGATTGGCAAGAATATGGAAGTTTATATGGATAATATGCTAACTAATATCAAATTAGTAGCCGACCACATTAAAGACATAGGCCAAACATTTAACCAGTTGGAGAAGCACTAGATGAATCTTAACCCAACCAAATTTGTGTTCAGAGTACTGGAAGGGATGTTCTTGGAATTCATCATAAATCAAAGACGAATTGAAGCCAATCCAGACAAAATTAAGGTATTGATTGAAATTCAATCTCTCTTGTGCAACAAAGTCATGCAGAAGTTGACAGGAAGAGTAGCTACACTCAATTAATTTATCTCCTGAGTAACTGATAAATGCTTAGCGTACTTCAAGGTACTTAGGAAAAAATTTAAATGGAATGAAGAATATGAAAATGCTTTTCAATAATTGAATAAATATTTAGTATCTCCATAATTGCTCTCCCGACCAGTCATGGGAGAAAAATTGTACCTATACCTTGTTGTATCTGAGTCAGCAGTCAGCTCAACCGTCATCCAGTTAGAAAATGAAATTAAAAAACCATTGTATTACCCTAACAAAGATTTTAAAGGGCAGATCTTTGATACCATCGTTTGGAGTTATTAACTTTAACTCTTATTGAAGTGTTTAGAAGAATGAAGTCCTACTTCCAAGAACATTACATTGTAGTCTACATAGATTTACCATTGCGCCAAGCTATCCATAAACCAAAAAAATCAGGGAGATTAATGGTTTGGGAAGCGAAATTAGGTGAATATGATGTACTCTATAATCCTGAACAATATTAAAAGGGTAGGCTGTAATTAATTTCATAGAATAATTTACCTATGAAGAAATCGAGTCGACCATGAGGAGAAATAGGGCGAACAAACTTCCTTGAGAAAGAGCACAAAGCCTAACTAGGCTGAACAGAGCTCTCTAAAAGATAGTTCTAAACTGAATAAACCAAAATCCACCACTGCCAAAGATGTAGCCAAAAAAAATGAAGAGCATGGCAAAAATCTATTCAAGTAAGGATCTGTAAGTGATGGGGTTTTGATGATGAAATTCCTATCTGAAACTTATACGTTGATGGCTCCTCCTATGATTGTGGCAGTGGAGTAGGACTAATTCTAAACACCCCTGATGAAATACTTATGGATTATTCTCTTTGTTTTCAATTCCAACATTTCACAATGAGGTAGAGTATGAAGCATTGATTAATGGGTTGGAATTTTCTTTGTCATTGGGTGGTGATCAAATAGTCTCTTATAGTGACTCTTAGCTTAATCAAGTGTCAGGGATATATAGAGTTAGAGGATAACTAGTGAGAAGGTACCTGGATAAAACAAAAGAACCATCATTAGGTTTTTGGCAGTCAGAATGGTCAGATTTCCAAAAATATAGAATGCACGAGAAGATGCACTTGGTCGGTTTGCTTCAGTAACCATGACAGAATTGAAGAGGACCATTTTGGTGGAAATCCTAATAAACAGGAGCATAGATGAACAAGAAGCCCTCTTAATAGTAGTTTAACTGGCCCCCTCATGGATGGACCCAATCAAAGAGTCCATTGACATGGGATCATTGCCTGAATATCCCAATGAAGCAAAGAAATTAAGATACAAATCAGCCATCTATATGCAGAAGGAGGCATCTTATATAAAAGTGTATTCACTATCTCTTCACTTAGGTGTGCTCATCCTACTAAAATGAGAATTGATCCAAGAAGTTCATGAAGGATCATGCGGAGCCCACTTAACAGGATGATCAATAGTACAACAGTATTTATGCAGGGATAAAACTGGAGAACTATAAAAGAAATTTGCTCATTATATGCTAGAAATTGTGAAAGGGACAAACGTTTACTACCATACATTGAATATCGCGGGCTTCTCTGATTCCTATTATGTTCCCCTGGACCTTTGATATTTAGGGGATTAATTTGTCGGTCCATTGCCAAGAATAAATGAACAATTTCACTATTTTTTGTATTCGTTGACTATTTCAGAAAGTGGGTGGAAACTTAGCCTTTGGTGGAAATGCCTTATGAAAGAGTTTTCCAGTTTATATAAAAAAAGTATCATATGTCGATGTGGCATGCCATATGCTTTCATCACATATAATGGAATGAAGTTTGATAATAAATAGTTTAAGGGTTATTATATTCAATCCAAGATCCAAAAATTGCATTCTGCCCCTGGATATCCTCAGTGCAATGGTCAGACAAAGGTGACCAATAAAACATTGCTAGATGGCTTGAAAAAATAACCTCATAATGCAAAAGAAAACCGTACCAATGAGTTGCATAGTGTCTTGTGGGAGTATAGAACCACATTGAGGACAACTATCGATGAAACTCTGTGCATTCTTGCATTTAGAATTGAATTTGTAGTTACTACAGAGATCGGTTTGCCTAGCCATAGGGTGCATAACTTTATCTCTCCTAAGAGTGACCTTAGGAGAAAGATGGATTTAGACCTGGTTGAATAAGAAAGAGAGAATCATAAACTTCGAACACCTGCCGATCAGTAACGTAGGACCAGGTTCATAACAGAAGGGTGAAGCTGAGCAATCTAAAAGAAGGATACTATGTTTTGAAGAAAGTGCTCCAAAAAGGAAATAAATTGGAATCCAATTGGCATCGTCCATATCACATATCTGTAGTTATCCGAGTAGGTACCTACCGAAAACATTTGAAGGATAATAATCCAAAAACCCATGGAACGCCGAGCATCTTCAGAAGTATTATCAGTAATTCTGGATTAAAGTTTCAATTACATTTTTACCAAAACTTTTCAGCTTAAATGAGAAATCATTGGATTGTCATCAGTACACTTCTTTTTTATGTTTTTTTTAGAATGAGAGATATAATTATCTCAAGGCCATATTATCAAAAAATAATCAAATAATGAAAATTTAAACAAAAACTTCATGTATGACATTGTCTTTAACAAGTCATGAATAAGAATACCATAACTTTAAAATTTCCTCTATGACTCAAAGTCAAGAACAAGAAGTTTTACCAGACCAAGTTAAGGAAAAGGCCTATAAAATTTGGTTACCTATATAACTAATTCAACCACTTATCCTAGAATGGCAAATATCAATTTGAACAACTATAATTGTATTACTAGAACCTAAGGATGGACAAATCATGTTTGTCCAAATCAGTCAGCAATAAAGAAGATTAGTCGGCCAAAGGCCTACCATACACTCATAATGCTTAACTACCAATCGACCAATATCAAGTGTAGCGTGTGATTAACATATTTTATATTTTATTCGAAAGATAAATGAACTTCATTACAATGTAATTTTCAGAGCTACAAAGGTAAAAATAAGATAAAGACATTTATTTTTCTTGACGTTTGGCCAAGGCTTTCTCTATTCCCTCAGGAGGAATACTCAAAGCAAAAGAAAGTACAGTGGATTACATCTCCGTAATTCTTTCTTGCCTACTGGAGCTAAGATTATCCAACAAATGCAGAGGTTGAACAAACGTGTCTTCTTTATTAAGGCCATAGTCACCCTAATATTTCCTAACTAAACATATGAGTATAACATCAGTAGGAATCCACATGGTGTCCAATTTAAAAGGAGGAGTGGGCTGATCCAAATAACCATTATCATACCAATACCAAAAAGTGTCTTTTTCTAGTACCTTCAACATCGTAAGAGCATTCAACCAACCCCATTGATACCCCTTCTCTCTTATCCTACTCTAGTTCATCACCCATATGTGCTAAGGCGTCATCATAACCGTTCATCCAAAAGGTTCGCGGTTGCTTGTTAAAGTGAAAGGTAAGACAATCAACTTTCTCATTTAAATTTTTAATGGTAGAAGATTGGTTCTTGATTAGAGCGGCCTGGTTGGATATAATTTTCTCCATCATTTCCTCCTTAATAATGGGTCGAGTAATTACCACCTGCCTTGAAGACTGATCACCCCTTTTTCAAAATTTCACTCTCCTCCAACAATTTAGCATTCTCCTATCCTAAAAAGGATTCACCTCCATTTTGGTCGGCGCCTACCATCAACTTATTCATGCCTTTCAGTTCATCCCACAACAAATTATTTTTTAATCTAATAAACTAGTGACCTCTCGGGCACTGGTCAACTCACACATTATTACAATTTTTTTCTTGCTGAAAGCCTAAGATATATCTTGTAGTTTTCTTATTAAAACCTTCCTCGCAGCTAAGTCGAGCATAATTTGCTTTATCATCAGAGTGAAAACTAATAAGAAATGCTTTAGGATTCTCTTGCATTTTAAGAATCATCTCATGGTAACCAGCATTGGTCACTATTGCTTGATGAAACAGTGTGTGCAGATGAATAATGCATCCAGGCCGAGCAATTCTTCCAATTCATCCTCATCTAGGTCCTCATGACCATCCCCAAAGAGTCGAACACTCCTCTTGTAATGGTAACTTTTTGTTGTAGCTATAATAGATCTCCTAGATTTAAATTAGAGAACAATAAGTAAGTACAACATTTAATAAATAAGTTAATCAACATCAGCATTGTAAAGAAAAAATAACAATATTATTAAAACTGTGGGGGAGTCTACACATTCTTGTCATCCTGGGCTATTTCATCCATCGACTAGGCAACCATTATTAAAGCCTTAGGTACCATTGAATATTCACCAATACCTTCCTCATCTTCCATTTCTTCATCAATAATAGGATGGGTACCCAAGTTAAACTGCCGGAAAAGTTTTGAGTCAAAAGCAGTGTCGACTTATTTCAGTATAGAATCCCAACCTTCCTTAAAGGAGGTCTTCATCAGATAGTCGATTTTTATTGTAGCAATGGAAAAAGACTAATCCCAACCACGAGTATAGGCATCTTCCTTCCCTTTCTTCAGGCTAGCTTTTATGTTTTAAAATTTTTCTCCACCTCAATGGTGGCCATGGCGACATCAGATGTAGCCTTTTCGGCATCCTTCCTTCCTTTCTTGGAAATATTCAAGAATCCCTACCATTTATATTGATCTTTCTTATGAGCCTCCTTGGTGGAATTTAAAGAGTCCTTCAGCTCTTTGAAGGCCTCTTTAACATCAGTGGATAATGTCCTTAGCTGGTCATCCCTCATCAAAAGTTGGTCGTAATCAACCAAGAACTAAAAATATTGAAGAACAAATGCAATTAGCAAAAATTCTAAAGACTGGTAAAATTGGATAAGGAAAGTTTATGTAAGCCGTCACGAGAGCTAAGCTGTGACTAGCCCTTTTTTGCAACCTTGTTATAGATAAGGGAATAGTCATTGACCTGTCTATGGGTAACACTCCATCACCAATTAAATCCCTAGCTAAACTAGGGTTCACTGCCACTGATGAAGATTCTGCATAGACCTCATTGGCTTGAATTTTCTGAATCGATTCTTGTTAAATAGTAGGACCTATTTTAAACTCTTGAACTGAGGTTCGGTACTTTATATTTATTTATTAGTAACCACTATTGGTCTTTTGGAACCTTCACGAGTTCCCTTCTTCTTCTCGATCGAGGGAGGATACATGGATCCAACAATCAAGTTGGGAATTCTTCTCCTCACCACTTTACTTCGAGAGGAGATAGTAGTCGAAATAGCAATCAAGTCTAAAGACTCAATGGAGAAATAAGTTCTTTCAAATGTAGTATCTCCTTATTATTATTCTTTCAAAGGAGATATGGAGATAGTAATAGATGGGGATGAGATAGAGTCTTCTAGATCAATAGGGGTTGAAGGGATATCCTCTTTAGGATGAGCTACAAAAGATGTTATGGAGATCTTGTAATCTAGAAAACAAGGAGCCGACGTGGGGGTGGGATTCACCAATCTTTATTATATGGACTATATGTTCTTCACATCATCAAAATTCACCTTGGAATTCGAAGGGAAGTCTTTATTTCTACTCTCTACAAAAAGGAAAACATAATATGCTAGTCGGCATATCAACAAATAGAAAGCAAACATAAAATAAATACATGGGTTATAAGTGGGTGACCTATGCCATGCCCTTCCTGGGGGCATCTGGGACCATTGTATCTTACGTTCTCATGAAGAGGGGGATGTTGTCAATTATTTACCACAACTCTATAATCCCAATAATACTTATTGGAATCACACAATTTTACCACCAAGGCCCTGATGGCCCGACGTGTCTTCAAATTGTAGGTTTTATCCCAGTGGCCCCCTATATGTAATAATATATTAAATCCTTTATTCTTGTGTGGAATTCATATAATTCGTTAATACGATTAACCCCATTCACTAGTATCCAACTGTGGGGGCTAATTTTATGGGGACCAAAATAAAATATTGGCAGAATTCTAGAAATAAATTATTTAGTAGCAAAGTAACTCCACTCTCAGCAATAAACATAGTGTGCAACCAATGACCCTCATTCAAGTCACACAATTCACAAGGCCCTGAAACCATTTCCATAACCACCCAATTTGGGATTTTTCTCTTCTTTATAAATTCCTCCAGAGAATTTTCATCAACAATATAAACCATTATAATAGCTCGAAAAGAAAAAATTAGACGAGGGAGGTTCTAACAGTTGCAAGTTCTATAACGAAACCCTTGAACAAGGTAGGTGGAGAGGCAACAATGGATGAAAGAGAAAGTGAGATTGCATAAGTGAGGATAAACGGAGGGAAAATTAGCCTTTTATAGGTAAAATGGTGACTCTTGATATCTGAGATTTAAAATGATACAGTGTACCGACGATTGGAATGTCAACGACATCCCAAATCCTAAAAATACTATTATACCCTTCGACAAGTTGTTATTTTTCAAGTTATTTAAAATTTTCCACTGCCTAAATACAAGCAAAGGAAAAAATTACAAGTCCTGGAGGTCAACTTCAGACCACAACCTTGAAGAAGTTCCATGAAAGTCCATAAATGAATACTCCATTCTTTCAATCAACTTTTAAGTATGCAATATTAGGGGATTTTTTTGTATCCTAAAAATATTAGGCCACCTAGACCAATAAAACGATGACACCAGTCAATATCATCCTAATGATTTCCAAAATGGATGACAACTGGTCAGCTCAGGTACCCTCTGGTCGGCTGTCTGACTGACCATAGTTAAGAAATTAAACCATCAAACACACATGGGATATTCAATAGTCATCATGAACATGTATGTGAAATATGTCTAGTTGCATCTTATTGTGTAAAGGTGTAAATGCTTAAAGCTATAAAGAATTCAATCTCTTGAATTGCCACTTACTATATATATACCATTTCCCCTAGCTGAGGGGGACACTCATGAACATACCATCTTTATACTAAACCCTTGGATTTTAACCAAGATATTGGAACTAAACCCTAAATACTCTTGCCTCGTGGATGTAGGATCCATCCCTGAGTTAAACCATATAAAAATATCTGGTGTCTTTCTTTACATTTTCATTTTCTCAATTATCCGTGTTTATAAATTTGTTAACTAAGGTCTAAGATCAATTATCCAATTTTAGCATCAACAATCATTAAAAAATAAAAAATGTGCCCGGTCATTCGAACGAATAGGCAGGTCATTCAAACGACACCTGCATATCGTTTGAATGACTTCGAACAAGTCCTTCTAACGAGAATCCATAAAAACCTGGAAAGCACTTCGTTGGAACCTCATTTAAATGAAAAAAAACCTCGTTAGAAAGAGGCGTCAATTTTTTTGTTCTTTTTCGTATAAAACAAAATTAAGTTTTCTTTTTTATGAAACTAGTATAAAAAGATATAACTAATCCCTAGAAAATATTTTAAAAAAAATTACCAACTTCAATCACATACTTTTACCACGATTTTTGAGATGACCACATCTTCTGAACTTTGACGGTCTTGAATCAATTCTTCGAGTACCAAGAAGCTATAACGGTGACGTGTTCAGGTGTCATGTTTGTGTAACAGGATACATCAAACCTAAATAAAATTTGAGAAATCATAAAATCTGATCATACAAATATCCCCCTTTGGCTATTCTGGTACAAAACACCCTTAAGCCAAATTGAATCCTAATGCAATAACTACCCTCCCAAAATTACAAAAAGTGGAACGTATAGATTGTATAAGTCTTCAATGAATCAGATTTTTCCTTTGTTATTATTTGTCTTCATCATGTGTAATTCCAAATGATCATAATCCAAGTGAAACATGATATACACATGAGACAAACAAAATACCCATGACGCATTAAACAGAAATTAATACTCCCCTCAATTTGTTCTCCCCTTTTTGTCTATAATAAACAAAAGAGTCAAAACTAATCGATTATTATAGGCATGACATGAAGAAGAAAGATATCATCACAAATATAATCAAGTAAGCATAGGTGATAATAATCTCAAAAGTCAATATGCACCAACTATTTTTGAAAATTTTTATTTTTCTAAAACAATGTATAAGATGTTTATATACAACACGCTGTGAATTAACACTAAAATATTCCAAATGGGAATGCAGAATATAGTGGTCTGAATATATTCCATATACGTAAATCAACATATATAGTTATAACATGTTTGCACGGAGTTTTAAAATACTTCTAACGAAATATCTCAAAGTCTACCTTAGGTATAAAAATTTGTGAACTCGTGAGAAATTGACTCAACTTAATCAACATATCATGAACATAAATGATTCTCACACCAATGATGCTAAACTATATAATGTTTTTTCGAGACATTTTAGTTTGTGTAAACTCGTTGCTTTTTAACTATAACTCCGTCAAAATCTCACATATATGAAGATAAACTCTCAATAATTTTTGAAGAAATTAATGTGCATATGTAGAGAAGCATCAATGAATCAAAAATTGACCTGACACTTTAGTTTTTATGTGCCTCTAATCTTTTTAAGCTATCGAATGGTGGATTTTCATTCAAATATATTTTTATCTTTCGTAGACCCTTTCCATTGATTAAAATTTAACAATATTTTTCGAAAATAGATGTAATTCAGTAAATGGTTCTTACATGCACAACTTTATCTCTTTTTACATTTTGTCCGATATAAAGAAAAATTGAGATGAGAACATAGTATTCGATAAGTGAGAAGAAGCGCAATCTTCACAACAAGTTCGTGCATGCGTTCATAACAAGAGACTATAGGATCCAAATAGAAAGTAATCATCAAATATCAACGTAATGACACCACGCATTATTAAGCATACTATAGAAACGACGTCATGTCTCAAAACGCTATGAACAAGTCACCTGTAAATATGGAATGAATGGGTGATCTAGACATCATAAATGTTCATCCATATATGATGGGGGGAAAATTTCAAAACTCTTTTTATTTATTTCAATTTTTTTATCAAAAATAAAATCTACTTGTCTTTTTCTACTTTTTCTTAAGAACTAAAAATCTTTTTTTATTTTTTCAAATTTTTCAATGAAACAAAACTCTATTTGGATTTTTCGAAAAATATCAAAATGAAAAATATAAATACAATGATAATACAATCTAGAAATAGGAATAAGAAATATAATCATGAGAATCATCATATACTAGATAATATACCTGAACTCAGTTGACTGTGCAAATACGTAAAGATTTCCTATGATATTAAATCAAAGTGCATCTAAAGGTTTCGTGAATATATAAGGTTAACTAACGATTGGTTCTCACAAAGCTGTCAATTAGATCACATATAAATGCTCGTGTATTCTAATGTGCTTTGTGCATGAATAATGGGCAAGTTTACGGGCAATATGGATTACACTTATATTATCATAATAGATAGTCATCATGACTTGTGAAATCCTATAATCATCCAACATATGCTTTATCCATTGGAGTTGCATGAAATAACTCCTGGCGACAATATACTCAGCCTCCATCGTGGATAAAGAAATGGAGTTTTACATCTTACTCAACAATGAGACAAAATCACTCCCAAAATAGAAACATTCACCTGAAGTACTCCTATAACCATCAACATCCCCAACCTACTTGGCATTCGAATAGGCAAACAACCGGTCATCGGCAATCAAAGGAATGCCAAATATCGTATGAAATATTTCTAGTAATGTATTTTATGATACGTTTAATTGATAGTAAGTGTTACTCTTTTGGGGGCGCCGGGTATTGCACAAGACTCCAACACTAAAGGAAATATCGGGATGACTACCGAACAAGTTAAGGAGATTACCTATCATACTCTGATAAAGGGTTCACTTTATGTACTTTCCTAGAGAATCTTTGCTAAGATTTATTGATGTACTCATAATGGTTCGTGAATTCTTAGTCGAGTCTTGACCAAACTTCTTCACAAGGTCTCTTGCATATTTAGATTGAGATATAAATATCCCATCCCCGAGCACATGGATCGAAATACTATATCATCCACATAAACTTGGGCAACAAAAATAGCACCACTCTTTCTCCTCCTAAACAACATTTTATCCACTTCCCCTTTCTTAAAGCCATAATATAAGAGACAAGAAGTGAGACTCTTGTACCAACTACGGATTGCTTGTTTCAAACTATAGAAGGCCTCTGAAGATAATAGACATATCCCGGGTTCATAGGGTCTTCAAACCCTTTTGGTTATTCCCTGTAAACCTCCTCATTTAGAATTCCATTTAGATAGGAACTCTTGACATCCATTTGATATAACTTGAAGTGAAAATGACATACTATGGTGAGTAGTAATCGAACTAACTCAAGCCTAGTAATAGGAGCAAATGTCTCCTCAAAGTCTACACCCTCGATCTATGTTTAGCATTGAGAGACCAACCTAGATTTATTGCTATCTCTGGTACCATTTTCATCCATTTTATTCTTTTAAATCCACTTGTTACCTATCATATTAGTCTCACTAGGTCGGGGGCTAACTCTATGACTTCATTCTTACGAAATTGAAACAATTCCTTTTGTATGGTGAATATTCAATGCTCGTCCTTGAGTGCTTTTTTCAGATTCTCAGGCTCAACTAAGGATGTGTAGCACAAATAACTAACCATATTTTCAAGTTGATCACGAGTATTGATACATAATGTTGGATAACGTAGTATAGGACAAGGGTTATAACTCTTAAAAAACCAATGGTGTATCCCTTAAATCAGGAATGGGGTCCATTGTGGTAGCATGAGGAAGGATGGGATCGTCACGAGGGGGTGCATTATACTCTCACTGGGGGCTAGTAAAAACAAATATGGTGACTCTACATATCTAATTGTCATGTTTTTTTACTCCACTACCTTAGATCTTGCAAGGTTAAAAACCCTATAATCCCTACTAGTCAATGAATATCTTAAAAATATCCCCTCGTCGCTCTAAGAGTTGAACTTCTCCAAGTGATCTTTATGTCTCAAGATGTAGTACTTACTACCAAAGACATGGAAATACAATAGGTTAGGCTTTTTACCTATCCACAACTCATATGGCATGTGGAGTGTTTATGGATGTGGATATAACCTATTCACCGTATGGCATGCGGTGCTCACCGCCTCTACCCAAAATAGTCTAATAACATTTCTCCCAAGAAGCATGGATTTAGCCATTTCTTATATCGTTTGATTCTTCTTTTCGACAATTCCATTTTCTTGAGGTGTACGAACGAACGAAAACTTATATTTGATGCCCACTCCATCATAATAACTATCCACTTTACCATCTTTAAATTCCATGTTATTGACACAACACTTCCAAAAAATAATGACACTGAGTTGGTTTTGTAGGACATGGCACATGGCTGTAAAGAACCCAATCACATCGGACTTTTGTCTAAGGAATCCTATGATAGAATATTAAGAAAAGTTATCGACCATCACAAGAATATATCTCTTACCACCTAAAATCTCTGAGTGATTAGGACCCATAAGATATATGTGAATTGACTCCAAAATACGGGAGGTGGTAATGGTATTCAAATTCTCATTGAGATTTTGAATTTATTTTCCTTATTGGAAAGGTCCACATACTGAGGAAGTTGGTTTCCTAAGTGATGGTAAGTCATGAACTAGGTCCTTTTTCACTAATATCTTAAGATCTCTAAAGTTCACGTGACCTAGTCATTGAGGCCATAGGTTTACATTGCAGACCATAGCACTGGTGCACACAAAGGAAGACTTTGGCACAATCCCATAACAATTATCTTCAGTCCACGCACCTTGTAGTAAGAGTTCACTGGATTGTTAATAACCATTACATTTGGACAGGTTAAACTTTATCGTAAAGTTTGCATCTCACTGTTGTCTTATTCTAATTACGTTCTCTTTCAACCCTTTTATGTACTATGCATTTTCTAGTTTAGGGAAACCGAGTATCTGAACATATCCACACCTTAAAATATTAAACATACTCATATCCCTAAAAGTGACTTTAACTTCTCTGCAATCCTTATGGTGGGTAAAAAAGAAATATCACTTGTCATGTGCCTAGATCACCCATTATCAAAATATCATTGGGAAGTATTTTGAACCTTGAGAGCAACGTACAAAACAAGGTCTTTGACATCCTTCTTAGTTACCCAAGTGGACGTAAACTTTTGTTTGCCCTTTTCATTATTGGCTCTAGTCAGAGTATTGGAAGCGTTCTCCAACAGAAAAGACATCAGTTGAAATTATTCCATTATTCTTTATGAAGTCATGATAAGGAACTCAAATTTTTCTCTATGACTAGAAAAGTCACTTGAGAAATGCATAGGAGTATGTGTACGCCTACTTCTACCTAGTTTATAGAAACTCTCTAAGGTGACCTTTTTCTCTTACAAAAGTTACAAACATAGACTTGTTTGGATCTTCCTTAGTTTGTTTTCTTTGTTTGAACTTTCTTTTGTGGTTTCAATTGAGAGCCATAAGGATTAATCACAAATTTAGGAACTAGTTTCGAAGCGGTATGGGAAGTGGATGCAAAGTCATAACCTATCCCATGCCTCGCACCAAAACCTAAAGTGGGGACGAGGAGCATCTGACGTAGTTTGTTTGATGTATACTCAATAATTACCTTAACCTATTGAGTATGTTTGATATCTTTCTCAAGTTGGGATACAAGGGCTTAAAGTTTCTCACCAGTCTCGTTGAATTCTTGAAGATTTCTCGTAAGACTAGCCACATTATTAGTCAAGTCCCCATTCGCTCTTTCAACTAAACAAACTCTCTCCCCAAAGCTTATATCACTGAGGACTCACTCTCCCTTGCCTCTCTCAAGTCCTTCTTTAAGTCTAAAACTCTCATAGCTAAACCTTTATTTTGTTACTTAGTTTTAAAGGACTCAACATAAAGATCGATATAGGTGTGTTGTAGGTCACTCTCACTCTCACCTAAAACATCTCCCCCCTCACTCTCATCGAAATGACAAGACTTACTGTCGAGTTCCATGTTTAGTAGCTTCCTTATCAACATGAGTTGCACTCAGTGTAATATTTTGACTAACCATGAATGTGCTGAATTTCATCCATGCAGTGATTCATCCCCCAAATTCCCCAACTCAATGTCGCTATCGTTAAGCATGACATTTAAGGTATCTTTGACTTTAGCTTGTCTCTTCAACCTAGTTGGACACTCATGAGCTCTATGAACCTTTCCCTCACACTCATAACATCTCTCCTCGTATGTCTTTGGGAAATATTTCTTTTTTTTTCATAATTTTTCTTACCCGATTTATATTTTTTATCCTTCTCAAAACTTTTTTTTTTCTTTTGAAGTATTTTGATTTTTAAGTTTGAGAAACTTTTTGAAATTTTTAGAAAAAAGGATAAGTCATCTAAACCAAAATCATGCACAAAATTCGATGACACGTCCTATTTCTTTTTAAATGGGGCTTTTAGTATAATTCCTTTTTCCTTAGGCTTGATAGTTTTAGGGAGATTACCTATCTCATACGTTTTAAGGTCTCCTACGAGTTCTTCTAACCTAATAGTATCTAGAATCCCTAATGAATTTAACAAAGTCACCTTAGGAATAAAATGGGAATGATCGATCTCAAAATTTTCTTAACTATGCACATCTCAGGTATTTTTTCACCTAAATTGAAACTCGAGTTAACTATATCAGATAGTCGTGCATAAAACTCATCAAACGATTAAGATTCAAGCATAGTGATTGTGTGGTGAGATTTTTTAGCTTAGAAACTTTAATAACATTGGTTCCCTCGTGAGTGAGTTACTCTAAACATTGAACAAACTATTCCACGACCTCGCCAAATTAAGATTACCTTTCGTCCAGGAGCACAATCACAAGCACCACCCGAAAAGTGAGCTTCAGGGTATCCCAAGTTTCTTTATATGTTGTTCACATCATAATGCGTAAGAACTTGTCAGGGATGACGGATCCTGATATCGCACTCAAACCACGAGGGTTAAAATTTTTACATTTAAATTCATCCTCTGTCCATGAAGAGACAGTTTTAGGGTTCACAACGTTGCCAATAGTCATAGTGGGTGGTGTCCACACTCTTTCACAAAGAAACCAGACACATCCATCAATAGATTTTAAGATTGACCTTATCCTTGCTTTTCTATAAGCATAATTTGAACCATAAAAAATGGGCATTTGATTATACAGATTATCCATTAAATTCGAGTTTTTTAAATATCAACAATTTTCAAAAAATTGATATCAAAATTTTTTTTGCGAAAAAGGTTCAGAAGGTATTTTTGTGTAACGTGCTCTGATACCAATTTGAGAGTACATGTGATCTAACGGACCAATTGATATAATGAATTCCACACACACAATCCTATTCTGAATCAATTTTAATCTTCAATTAATTATGATGTGCATATGAGATGATTTCCAAACTTTATTTCCAAGCCAAGCATGCAAATAATCACGAGATGAGAAAAAAATCCCTAAGAAGGGAAAAACCTTTTATATCAGAACTACTTAAAGTTTTGAATACAACCGACTTACAAAAAACATAGCCAAACTAAGTTATATGTGCTAAGTCTTCAAAAGGATAATAGATACGACTAAGCTACAGAGCTGACCACATGTAGCGGTCGACCTTTGGTACCCACCGATCAATCTCAACTTCTTCTTGAAAAGTGAAACCACGTTCCATAATCTCAGCGGTAGAGAATAGTCTCAACAAAGTAATTTTAGCAAGAATCCTTTTCGTGATAGGTAAAGTGATCTTCAATCATTCCTGGGGGTGAGAAATATGATATGAGGTATTTGATCACAAAAGAGAACTCAAAAGGTTTCTTTCTTTATGAAAAAAGGTTCTTAAGGTATCTGATCTCGTTCAACCTTTTTATAAGAAGGTCCGATAAAAAGGATACACACAAAAGATTTAGGATAGATATCATTAAAAAACAAAAAATACGACCTATCATTCGAATGAAAAGGCAGGTCATTCGAACGAAGCCTGCATCTCGCTCAAACGACTTTGAACAAGTCCTTCTAACGAGATTCTAGAGCAATGTGGAAAATACTTCGTTGGATCCTCGTTCGAACGAGGCATTATTTTTTCGGCACCTTTTCTAATAAAAAATTTAAGTTTACTTTTTATAAAAGTAGTCTCACAAAATATAACTAATCCCTGAAAAATATAAAAAACATTTTACTAACTCAAATCACACGCTTTTACCATAATTGTTAAGATGACCACATCTTCCAAACTTTGACGGTCTTCAATCAAGTCTTCGATTTCCAATAAGTTATGACAGTGACGTGTTCAGGAGTCGTGTTTGTGTAACGGGATATGTTAAACCCAAATAAAATTCGAGCAATCATAAAACTTTCTCTTACAGGTTTATCCCCTAGGGATCCTCGTATAGCTTTAGCTTACCAGGGAAAATCATGAGGTCGTTTGTTTTGGTAAAAATAAGGACCTGAGGACTTTACTTTTAATTGTAATAAGCAAAGTTTCCATTGTAATTTAAAGCGTGATCTACACTTTAAAAAGTTTTGAGCCTATTACATTAAAACAATGTGCATCAACATAACAACTAAGAAATTGAGCGAATATAAAAGGCCTTTATTCATGACTGGTGTAATAAACTGTGAGAAACATGAGTTTCGACATGGAAATTTACAAAAACTAAGTGCTGACAGTAAAATTTAAAAATAGAATTTCATGAGATTAGCCTTATTTCATGTTCGAGATATCGCTCTACCCTCTATTGTTTCTAAGTGATAAGCTCCATGAAAATCATCTCTGATTACTTTGAATGAACCCTCCTATTTAGGCCCTAGCTTGCTATCTGACGGACATATGGCGCTGTCGAGAAATGTTTTGAGGACGTAATCCCCGACCTAGAATTTCCTCCGATTGACCCATTTATTGTACTATTTTGCCACTTATTGCTAGTAGAAGACCGACTTGATCATGTCCTTCTCTCTTCGTTCTTTGGCTAGGCCAAGTTCAGTGTGAAGGGAATCGTTGTTTTGTTCTTTATCGACAAATTTAATTCTCATGGTCGGGAGACTAGCTTGGAGTGGAATCCCAACTTTTATTCCATATGTGATGGCTAGAGGTATTTCCACAGGGGGTCTTCTCGGCGTGGTACGATATATCCGGAGGACATGAGGGTGTTCTTCAACTAATCACCCTTTTCTCTTTCTAACCTCTTCTTTAAGCCATCGAGCATCATCTTGTTGGAGGCATTTCTTTGGGGGTATGTTACATAATTGAAGTGGTTCTTGACTTTGTTCTCATCGCGGAAGACTTGAAAAGTTCCACTTTCAAATTTCATGCCATTATTTGTTATAATGGATCTTGGAACCCCAAAGCAAGTATGATGTTCCTCCAAATGAACCTTATTATGATGACATGTCTATTGTTTTCTAGTGGTTTCTCCTCAATCCACTTAGTGAAATAAACTGTACCGACCAACAAGTATTTACGATTCCTATAGTATTAGGTAGTGTCCCTATGATATCCAATCCCCATTGTGTAAACAACCATGGACTAGTTAATAACCTCGGTTGGTTGGCTGGTCGATGGACCATGGGGAGAATTTTTGGCACTTCCCCCACTTTCAAGCATAAAATCTTGTGTCTCTATGCATATACGGCCACCTATAGCCTTTGTTGATTATTTGAAATGTCAGGTACCTTCCTCCTGCATGACTTCCATAAATCCCATTATGAAGCTCATAAATAACCTGGTTGATGTCCTTTGGGGTGTACGCATAGAGGTAGGGGCCTGTGAAATATCTCCTATAAAGTTTTCCTCTGGGGTTTCGATAGAAGCAAGTGGCTTTCACCCTAAATTGATGGGCCAATTTCTTATCAATAAATAATGTTTCATTTTTGAAAGTATGCGATGATTAGATACATCTAACAGGGACCCCTATCAATAGAGAGAATGTGCCAGGAGGCCATCTTTTGTCAATACTAGGTTTGGTGATGAGTTGTCTCCTGATATCGGACTCTAATGCTGAGCTTTGGAATGCTAAGGTATCTACGAGATTGGTTTGCACCTGGAAGAACTATTGAACGTGGATTTCCTCGAATTTTGTCATCAGTTCCCGCACCACGGTGAGGTAAGATACCATCTTATCATACTTGGCATTGAAGTCCCCACTGACTTGGTTGGACACCAGTTTGGAGTCGTAGTATAGTTTGAGATGATTTTCCCTAACAAATGGACCTTGCGCAAGCCAGCTATGAGTGCTTTGTACTCAGCCTCATTATTGGAGGCTTCAAAGCCCAACCTGATCCCTTGATCGATTGTTGTGTCTTCTGGAGTTAAGAGGACAATTCCTATATCCTCTCCTTTGGAATTGGAGGCACCATCAACATATAACATCCATCTCTCACTATAACTCTACTTATAAACTTTTGATTTCTCGACCGCTTGTTGGTCGGTCAAACTGTCTCCTTTGAATAGCTATTATCATCAAATATCTTCCCCTTGACTGTCGTCCTTAATTGAAAGTGAATGTCAAACATCCCAAGTTCTACTAAAGATTTTGACATTCTCCAGAGAGATCGACTTTGCGAAGGACAACCTTAAGGGGGGAAAAGTAATGATAGTAATGGAATGACCTTCAAAGAAGAGCTTAAGGTTTTGGAAAGCTATCACCAATGCATAAGATAATTTTTCTAGTGGAAAGTAGGGTTGCTGGCGTCCAAGAGTGTTTTATTGGCATAATAAACATGAAACTATTTTTTTTTATTTCTCGTAGACCAAGCTTGAGTTGACCACATCGCTTAAAACTGTATTGTAGAGGTAGAGATGGTCTCCTTGATCATGAATTGCCAGTAAAGGAGGTTTGCTCAGGTACAAGTTAATTTATTTGAGAAATTTTGAGCATTCATCATTACAGGTGAGACCTTTATCTTTCTTGAGGAGATGAAAGAATGGTTGGCAATGCTTAGATAACTTGAAGAGAACGCGGTTGAGGCTGCTAGCATCATATTGAGATTTTGGATCTCACCTAATAGCCGGGGCAACTGGACATTATTAATAACCTTTATCTGATCTGGATTTGCCATGATTCCTCTCTTGCTAACCGTGTAATTTAAATAATTACCCGACTTGACCCCAAATGATCACTTCCCGGCGTTGAGTTTCATTCGACAACGCCTAAGGATTTCAAAGGTGTTGATCATATCGTCAATGTATACTTTAATTATTTCCTTCATTTATTATTTGAACATCTTTTTGACCAGTCTCTAGTTGGTGGATCTAATATTCTGAATGACGAATGGCATGACCTTGTTACAATATAAGCCTAATGGTGTTATGAATTAAATTTTATCTTGATCGGGGATGAACTGAGGAATTCGATGACACCCCGGGTAAATGTCTAAAACACTCATCCGTTTATGGGCTGTAGTGGCATCAAGCAGTTGATCTATCTTTGCAAGGGGAAATTGTCCTTGGGGAAAGCCCGGTTGAGGTGGGTGAAGTCTCTACAAACTCTTCAACTATCATTTCTTTTGCTGACTATGACTGGATTTGAGATCTACTTTGAGAATTGAAATTCTCTGATGAACCTTTCTTCTAAAAGTTTTCCTACCTCCTTTCTTATTGCCCTTGCCTTCTCTGGGGCTGTTCAACGAGCCTTTTGTACGATCGTATTGAATATCAGATCTACATGAGGATGGTGGTAGGTGATCGTAGGATCGATTCCTCGCATATCGTAGGTCTCCCATGCAAATAAATCTAAGTTATGTTTTAAAAAGGAAATCAACTCCCCTCTCTCATTATAGGCCAATGTTGTACTGATCAGGAACTTCCTTTCTGGTTAGTTTCTATCAAAGATGACCTCCTCTAATTTTTCAACAACCCTATCAACTGGGTGACTCCTGGTCTCTTCCACCCCTAGCCAACCATGCTCTAGTTTCTATTTTGAATGAGTAACCCCATCTAGGAGTGTCTTCGAAAGAATCTCTGACTTTTATTTTTTTTGCTTCTTTGTCCTGATGGTCGTGATGTAGCATTTTTGAGTAATGGGTTAGTCGTATCTTATTTCCATTATTCCCCGATCTGTAATGCACTTGTGCTGTTGGTGGTAGGTTGAAGGGACAAATCTCATATCGTGAAGCCACCCACTGTCGAGAATGGCGTGATAGGACGACTCAATATCCACCACTAAGAACTCAATGAGCTATTAAATATTTTCTTACCTTACTGGCAAGACCATCTTTCCTAGTGGCATGGTCATTTTTCCTTTAAAGATGACTAAAGGGACAGTTTCTTCCTTCAGGTCAGACATCTTAAGCTTGATCTTATGGAAGAGTTTTAGGTACATCACCTCCAAGGAACTCCCCTGGTCCACCAGTAACTTGTCCACATCTCTATTTACAATCTTGAGAGGGATCACTAGTGCATAGTGGTGTGGGGTTCTCACTTCAACTAAATCTTCCTCCGTGAAAACAATATGCTTGCCGTAATTGACATCCTCTAGTCAATGGCACTTTCCAACCTTTATTTTGGAAGGATATATCTGAAAAGCCTCCATCACGATGGTGACCTTATTGAACTCCATTCGAACAACATATCCTTAGATCTACTTAAGGCTGGAAGCTCCATGTATCGCTGAAAACACATATCATTTCTCATCGACTAAGACGTTGTCAAGTTTTTGGTCGTCATTACCGATGACCTGGTTGACTTCTTCTCTATGTACTCATTTAAGTTCCCATCCTGGGCTAACTCCTCTAAGTGAGATTTTAGTGTCTTACAGTTCTCTATCTTTTGTCCGTATTTCTTTATAGAGCACATTGGAACATGTTTTCCTCTTGATTGGATCCCATCTTATCTTCTTTGGCCACCTGAAAAACTGTTGATCCTTGATATTCCTTAGGATCTTATAGATCGATTCTTTCAAAAATGTGTTGATGGCTTAAAAAACTATGGATGAGTCTTCTTTGCCCCATTCTTGGGACCGATTTACTTCTTGTTTCCCTTCGTGGGACTATTTTCCTTATTACCCTATTTATTTAATCTAGCGCAACCACTTTCTGGCTGGCTAGTCTGAACTACATCCTACACCTTAGCGTACTTTTGAATATGTAACATGAGATCGTCAATGGTGTCAGCCTCCTTTTTGGGGAGAGACTGGTGCAGCGTTAAAGTAGAGGGTGGACTAATTTTGAAAGATGCCATAGCAACATGATCTAAAAAGTCTTCCACGTCATTAAACACTTTGTAATAATGCTTGGCATACTCACACAGAGTCTCATGTGGCTTATTTCTCATATTGAGCAGGAAGTCAATCCTCTTCGGGTGAGAGTTTCTAGTTATGAACTGATTAGTACGAGTACCTTAAAGCTCTTAATGGATCTATGAGGTAGCCTCTCAAACCAATCCTGGGAAACATATCCTAAGTTGTAATGGAAAATAAGACACATCAGGGCATCGTTGTGACTCCACAAGGTCATGGCCTACCTATACTATCGAACATGATCTATGGGGTCTTTCTTTCCATCATAGATTTTGATTGGGGTACTAAAAAATTCTTCAAGGATTCCTCATCCTCAGCATCCCTTGAGGAAGAAGACTTCATCTGGGTAACTAAATCTCTCATTGCATGGTCCTTTGTAGATGTATCTCATCGATGAGCTAAGCACTAGTCCATTTTCTTCCGGACCATCCTTATGTTACACATTATCTCAGTGGTTCCTCCCTAGGTGACTTCCATATTTCGAATGCTCTTGGTCACACCTGGTTCTCCTTCCACAGCCACGAGTCTTGCTCACCTAAGGTCTAGGAGTCCAACCATGAAGTTTTTTATTTTCTTAACAGAGTTCTCTCTCCATTCTTTCCAGTTGCCGTTTGATACAAGAATTCCCATAAATCTGGAAGCGAGTTTCCTCCCATTGTTACTAAAGCCTTACTTCGTATGTGTCGACCAACCATGAGATATGTGTTAATATAGGTTGCCCATGGCTTTCCTCAAAAAGTTATTGCTCTGGATGAAATCTTGGGTTCTTATATTGGTGAACTTTAGACCTTACCCTGAGTGGAGCTAGGTCATCTCACAAATTTCAATTTTGGGGTGCACTGTTTGGGTGGTGAGATATCATGGCTATTATTTTGTTGGGACTGCTTTCACAGAAAGAAAATCGATTCCCATAGATGGCGCAAATTATGAGTGCAATTAATCATAATTAATGAATTCGATAAACTATTTGAAGAAAGAACATGCAAATATCACACAACACACAAATATACATGGTTCAAAAAATTACCTACGTCCATGAATAGATTTCTGAATTATTATTAGTATCTCTTAAAGTTCAAAAATTACAACTCCTTGGGCCTAGGGTGTGGGTTGTATTCGTAGTTATGAAAAACTACATTGGATGAATTGTTAAAGTAACTACCTTGTATTGCTAATGTCTCATGTGGTGATTTCCTGAATATCTTGTTCAAGATTTTGGGTAACCGATATGAGATTATTCAAAGGATAATTACTTCATAATTATCCATCTGATAAATTCATGTGCAGATCCTAATTGTCAACAGGTTGGGCTGGACTTGGGTTTAGGCGTTACTGGGATTGTTCGGATAGTCCAAAGTTGGACTTGATTATGGTTTGACCCCCATAGTACGCATTTAAAATAAGATAATCTACTTAACTTGATAATATACATGGGTCACAAAAAAAAGGAAGGAACACACATCACAATGTAATCCTACTATACAAGTAGGAGAATTATAAAGTAATATCTCATCAAAATGAAAACATTACCCATTAGTCTTTTAATAGACGTAACCAGGACGATGAAAAAAAACATTCTTATATTCAATTATGTGAATAATAAGTTTTTATCATTCCAAAATTAAATCGACGATGGACCTCGATGTTATAATCATGAATTTTTAAAGGGGATTTTACCATTAAGTACTTGGACTAAGAATTTTGGACTATAAATTTGGTCCCAACAAATTCTAAATGATTACTTCCAATGTATAAATACCCCAAAACAAACACACTTTCAAATTCGACTGCAAAGAAAATCCTCAAATGCTATTCTTTCGATCAAAACCCTAGTCATCGAAGATCAAATAAAGGATTCTTATTCTCCGATATTATTCCAAACAACTTTATCAGGTATTAATCCATGCCAATGTATCCCAATCATTCTCAAATATTGTTAGTTTCTCAAATATCCTAATCATTCTCATTTTCACTTGATTTCTCACTCAAGTGAAAAACACAAACGTACATAAATTATTCCACAACTTATTTTGTGTAATTTATTATGCATTGAATGTAATAATTTTGTTCTTCAGTTTATAAGATTAACTTTTCAATACTCTGTATATTTTCTATTCTTAGCTTTATATTTCTATTATCACATGTTTGTCATTGTATTTTAAGTCTTTTTTTTTATGTATTCAATGTACTATTTTTGTTTTCTTAGGTTTTAGATAACTTTTTCTCTATTTTAGTATGTATTTTTGTGTTCTTAAGTATATAAATTCGTAGACATTATGTATGGAGTTATGAAATCATATTATATTGTCAGTTACTGATGTGAAAAAAATGATATGCGTCTAGCTTCTACATTTGTTGCCTTGGTTTTAATTAAAAAATACATTTTGCATGTTGAGTGTATATACTTTCTCTCTATATTTAATAGGTCCTATATTATTATGGTTCGTACCAGCGGCATTTATTGAGGAATATAATTGAGTTATATTAAGTAATGCTATGGTTTAACAATGCACAAGAATGTTACAATTCATTACTTTTAGGAAATAATTCATTGGGTATGTATGGAGTAATGAAATCATATTATATTCTTGTTGATAGGAAGATACAACATGTGTTTAGCTTCTACATGTTAAGTGTATATACATGCTCTCTTTGTTTAATACCTCTTATATTATTGTGATCTGTGCCAACGAAATTTCTTGAGGAATATGAATAAGTTACACTGCTTACTGTAGATAATTTTTATAATGCACATGCATCTTACAATAAAAAAGTACACTCACGATTTCAATAATATTAAAATATTTATGTGATGTTTTTTAATTGTCTTATATTTTATGAATCGGATCATCAAGTGTGTTCAACTACAAAACTGTTGGGTGCACCATTGAAGATCATAAGAATACGAAACCATTCATATTGACAGTCAATACACCTTATGATGGAACAATTCATTTTCTGCTTCACATCAATGATAGAGCCCACATGTTTCTTGGCTTCTACAACTACTATGAAGACATTAAGTGTACTTTTAATGTACGAAAGTTACAAGTAACTAAATTGAAAGCAAAGTATTTAGCAAAACGAATTGAAGAGTATTACTTAAGATGTTTTGAAAATGCGGGCACGTTTATAATGGAGCTATTATATCACTTTTTTAATATGTTATGAAATATCATTCTTGGTTTATATTTGGTAAAACAATAACTATTAGGTATTACCATAAATTAGATAATAGGAAATTTATTTATTGAAATCTTGTACTAAGTTATTCTTGTATTTTGTGGATATTAGTATGAAGTGTTGAGATAATAATGTATGTACTCAATGCAAAGGGCATGTACTTTTGTTAAACATACGTGTACCCTAAGGAAATACACTTTTTCTTCAATTCAATGCACATATATGTTATGTTTTGATACGTGTATTTTATTGAAATATGAGTGTAGTTTATGTTTTGAATCTTGTATTTTATTTTAATGTGTATGTACTTATTGCTTTATGCATGTATTTTATGTTTTAATATGTGTATTTTATTGCAATTCAAATGTACCTTTTGTTTTAAAGCTTATAATTTATTGCAATGTGCATGTACTTTATTATTTAATTCATGTACTTTATTCCTTTTTTAGTGTAATTTAATCTTTATGCGTTTGCTTGATAGAAATTAGGTTGAAGATGAAGGCACAGAAGGAAAAGCGTACAAAGTAGGGCAGTGCTGAAGAGAGTGGTCCGAAAAGGGATACAAAACGTGATAATAAGAAAGAGATGGAATATATAAGTCCAATGAATAAATTCTACCATTACAGGTCGAATTTTCAAGTTTTTACCACAATTTTTCCAATATTCTTAGCAAAATCAATGATAAGAATCTTGAGATGCTAAAGAAGACACCATTCTGGGAGCTTTTTAATACCTACTACAGCGACGAAGTAGTAGAAGTACCACATAAGAAAATATATAAAAACATTATCTTCATTGTCAAGCTCTACAAAAAGGAGAGAAATAGTTTAATATGAAAAGCAGTGCCTAAATAAGCTCAGAAGATACTAGCACAATATTTGGGATCTCAGCGGAGGAGGGGAAAAAGTCAATAAATTTCAAAAAGGGATTAGATTAATCTGCCTCGAAACCTAGTTTTCTATGGATATAATTCAAACTAGATAAAAAATAGAAAATCATAAATAACAAATGGTTTGATGAAGTTGGTTGAGGTGGACACTTATGAGGTAAGGAATGACTTTGTACGACTTGTTGCTCTCTATTTCATGACATGCGCCTGTTCTCCAACTTAGATATTAAACTAGGAGAATTTTTTTACCCCATACATCAACAACATTAATGAAATGATTATGTTTGACTGTGCTTCTATTGTGCATGAATTTCTCATCAACTCTCTCAACAAAATAGCAAACTCTAGGCAGAACACAACTAGTGGATGTGTCATTTCACTATTGGTGAGGATTTGTGCATGTACTTTTTAAAAACATATACTATCATATAGTACACGCATAATACATAAAGTATACGTGCATTGAAATGATTTCATTCAATTTCAATGTGTGTGTACTTTATGTATTATGCGTGTACTTTATAAAAGTACACGTATCTTTTTAAAAAGTACATGCACAATGAAATGATCCAACCACTAACATTTATTGCATAATAATTTGTATAAATTTTATAATTTACTTATATTATTTATTTTCATTATCACAGTATTTGTTATGTGAGAATAATGAAATTATCAAAGCCATTGAAGGGAAGGAAAATAAGACTCCCAAATTTCTTCAGTGGAGCTTGGCATTTTTAAAAGAATGGATGTATGATAATGATATATCTTCAGCTTATTTGAAGAAGGAGTGTTAAAAAAGAACTCACTACAAGAAAACTTGGTTTTAGCGACGTTTTATAAATGTCGAAATAAACTCAAAACCATCTGGAAAAAAAATCCCGATGTTTGGACAACGTTGGCGTATATGCAGTCGGCAAATAAGCGTCGTTTGTCAAAAACGTCGGATACGCATTTCCCCAAAAGCGTCGAAAATACTAAATTAAGATATTAACACAAAATTCAATCATTTACTTAAAAACATCATAATGTTAACTAACTTTTCCCATACTATATTCCAACATTTTTTTGTAAAGCGTAAATATTTTAAGTGCCATATAATATCGAAGTAGACATCATTAATACTATAATGGATCCCTCAAAGGAATTCTCATTCAACCAAATGACAACTATATAAAATAATAACTAATCATCCCAAAACAAAATGAAGAAAGCCTATCTTCAAACATCCCAAAGTTGTCTACTAATAAGCCAAAAAATTATACCCAAATATTCCAAAGTATTAAACATATATTATCATCAAAAAATGCTAGAGTAATGTTCAAAATAGTCAATGCGATGTCTCCACGACCATGGACATAACAAGTCTTCGTATTTCACAAAAAAAAAAAAAATTGGGCAGAATCTCCTCTATTTTCTGGACATTCTAAAACCTGCTAATATAAAACCTGTTGATATAAAGACCGCACGACCATAAAATATAACAATAAAATTATAAAAGCCCGCACGGCCATTAAAGTTAACAATAAAACTAAAAAAGCCCGCACGACCATAACAAAGAAAATAGAATCCTAAATAATAATGACATTAAATAAATAATCCCCTTGTTGTAAACCATTAACTTCTCTCTGCGTTGCACTCGAATAAAAGCTAACGATAAATTGTTATCCTCCAAAAAAAAGGATACAAAAAAGAGATGCAATTAGTAACCTGGTAATTTATAAAAAAAAGCTTACTCGAACTTAAAAAATGCATATACGAGTTACGATTATTATTATATTCTCAAATAAAAAATATTACAAAAGTTGTGACTACATAGTCAGCTCCTACAAGTTACATTAGTCCAATGCCAGATGTTGGTCCCTTTAACGGGGCCGTTTGAGGGATGGTTTGGGTTTTCACCCTTCAATGGCTTGTTTCTAAGCCTGATCTATATATTTTCAAATTATTGCCATATTCTTAAACCGAGAGGCCCGTGACTATGCAATCAGTTCCTATGAGTTACGTTGGTCCCGTACGAGGTGCTAGTGCCTCTTACGGGGACGTTTGGGGGCTGGTTTGGGTTTTCACCCTTTAACGTCTTGTTTCTAAGCCTAATATATATATTTTCAAATTATTGTCATATTCTCAAACCGAGAGGCCCGTGACCACGCGGTCAGTTCCTACAAGTTACGTTGGTCACGTGCGAGTTGTTAGTGCCTCTTACGGGGTTGGTTTGGGTTTTCACCCTTCAACGACTTGTTTCTAAGCCAAATCGATATATTTTCAAATTATCATCATATTCTAAAACTGAGTGGCCCGTGACTACAAGATCAGTTCCTACGATCAACATTGGTCCCGTGCGAGGTGTTAGTGCCTCTTACGGGGCCGTTTGGGGGCTAGTTTGGGTTTTCACAATTCAACGGCTTATTTCTAAGCCTAATCGATATATTTTCAAATTATCATCATATTCTAAAACCGAGAGACCCGTGACTACGCGAACAATTCCGAAAAGTTACATTAGACCCATGCGAGGTGTTAGTGCCTCTTACGGGGCTGTTTGGGGGCTGGTTTGGGTTTTCACCCTTCAACAGTTTGTTGTTAAGCCAAATCTATATGTTTTCAAATTATAGTCATATTTTCAAACCGAGAGGGCCGTAGCTACATAGTTAGTTCCTACGAGTTACATTAGTCCCGTACGAGGTGTTAATGCCTCTTACATGGCCATTTGGGTGTTGGTTTAGATTTTCACCCATCAACGGCTTGTTTTTAAGCCTAATTTATACATTTCCAAATTATCGTCATTTCTCAAATCTAGGGGCCCGTGACTACGCGGTCAGATCCTACACGTTACATTACTCTCGTGTGAGGTGTTACTGCCTCTTATAGGGTCGGTTTGGGTTTTCACCCTTTAACGGTTTCTTTCTAGAACCAAATCTATATATTTTCAAATTATCATCATATTCTCAAATCAAGAGGCCCGTGACTACGTGGTCAGTTCCTATGAGTTACGTTGGTCCCGTGCGAGGTGCTAGTGCCTCTTATGGGGTCGTTTAACGGATGGTTTTGGTTTTCACCCTTCAACGGCTTGTTTCTAAGACTAATCTATATATTTTCAAATTATCGTAATATTCTCCAATCGAGAGGCCCATAGATACGCGGTTAGTTCCTACGAGTTATATTGGTCACGTGCGAGGTGTGTGTGACTCTTACGGGTCCATTTGGGGGCTGATTTGGGTTTTCACCCTTCAACGACTTATTTTTAAGCCTAATCTATATATTTTCAAATTATTGTCATATTCTCAAACCGAGAGGCCCGTGACTGTATGATCGGTTCCTACAAGTTACATTGGTCCTGTGCGAGGTGTTAGTACCTCTTACGGGGCCATTTGGAGCTGGTTTGGGTTTTCACCCTTCAACGGCTTGTTTCTAACTCTAATATATATATTTTTAAATTATCATCATATTTTCAAACCGAGAGGCCCGTAGCTACGCAGTCAGTTCCCACGAGTCACGTTGGTCACGTGTGAGGTGTTAGTGCCTCTAACGGGTCCATTTGGGGGTTGGTTTGGGTTTTAATCCTTTAACGGCTTGTTTCTACACCTAATCTATATATTTTCAAATTATCGTCATATTCTTAAACCGAGAGGCTCGTAGCAACGCGATCAGTTCCTATGAGTTACGTTGGTCCCGTGCGAGGTGTTAGTTCCTCTTACGGGGCCATTTGGGGGTTGGTTTGGGTTTTCACCATTGAACGGCTTATTTCTAAGCCTAATCTATATATTTTTAAATTATTATTATATTCACAAACTGAGAGGCACGTAGCTACGCGGTTAGTTCCTCCGAGTTATGTTGGTCCCGTGCGAGGTGTTAGTGCCTCTTACGGGGCCATTTGGGGGCAACGACTTGTTTCTAAGCCTAATCTATATATTTTAAAATTATCATCATATTCTCAAAACGAGAGGCCTATATCTACGCGATGAGTTCCTACAGGTTACGTTGGGCACGTGCAAGATGTTAGTGCCTCTAACGGGAACATTTGGGCGCTGGTTTGGGTTTTCACCCTTCAACGGCTTATTTCTAAGCCTAAAATATATATTTTAAAATTATCACCATATTCTCAAACCGAGAGGCTCATAGTTACATGGTCAGTTTCTATGAGTTACGTTGATCCCATGCGAGGTATTATTACCTCTTAGGGGGGGTTTGTGGGTTGGTTTGGGTTTTTGCCATTCAACGGCTTGTTTCTAAGCCTAATCTATATATTTTCAAATAACAGTTATATTATTAAATCGAGAGTCCCATAGCTACGCGATCAGTTCCTAAGAGTTACGTTGGTCCCGTGCGAGGTGTTAGTGCCTCTTGCGGAGACGTTTGGGGGCTGGTTTGGGTTTTCACCCTTTAACGACTTGTTTCTAAGCCTAATGGATATATTTTCAAATTATCATCATACTCTCAAAATGAGAGGCCCATGACTACAAGATCAGTTCCTACGATCTACATTGGTCCCGTGCGAGGTGTTAGTGCCTCTTTCGGGGCCGTTTGGGGGCTGGTTTGGGTTTTCACAATTCAACGGCTTATTTCTAAGCCTAATCAATTTATTTTCAAATTATCATCATATTCTCAAACCGAGAGACCCGTGACTACGCGGACAATTTTGAAAAGTTACATTAGACTCGTGTGAAGTGTTGGTGCCTCTTACGGGGACGTTTGGGGTGCTGGTTTGGGTTTTCACCCTTTAATAGTTTGTTGTTAAGCCTAATCTATATATTTTCAAATTATCATAATATTCTCAAACCGAGAGGCCCGTAGATACGCGATTAGTTCCTACGAGTTATGTTGGTCACGTGCGAGGTGTGTGTGCCTCTTACGGGGCCATTTGGGGGCTGATTTTGGTTTTCACCCTTCAGCGGCATATTTTTAAGCCTAGTCTATATATGTTCAAATTATTGTCAATTCTCAAATCGAGAGACCCGTGACTGCGTGATCAGTTCCTATGAGTTACATTGGTCCTGTGCGAGGTGTTAGTACATCTTACGGGGCCATTTGGGGCTGGTTTGGGTTTTCACCCTTCAACGGCTTGTTTCGAACTCTAATATATATATTCTTAAATTATTGTCATATTCTCAAACTGAGAGGCCCGTAGCTACGCGGTCAGTTCCCACGAGTTACGTTGGTCATGTGTGAGGTGTTAGTGCCTCTAATGGGGCCATTTGGGGGGTTGGTTTGGGTTTTAATCCTTTAACGGCTTATTTCGACGCCTAATCTATATATTTTCAAATTATCGTCATATTCTTAAACCGAGAGGCTCGTAGCAACGTGATCAGTTCCTACGAGTTATGTTGGTCCCGTACGAGGTGTTAGTTCCTCTTACGGGGCCATTTGGGGGTTGGTTTAGGTTTTCACCATTTAACGACTTGTTTCTAAGCCTAATCTATATATTTTTAAATTATTATCATATTCTCAAACTGAGAGGTCCGTAGCTACGCGGTTAGTTCCTACGAGTTACGTTAATCCCGTGCGAGGTGTTAGTGCCTCTTACGGGGCCATTTGGGGGCAACGACTTGTTTCTAAGCCTAATCTATATATTTTAATATTATCACAATATTCTCAAAACGAGAGGCATGTAGCTACGCGGTGAGTTACTACAAGTTACGTTGGTCACGTGCGAGGTGTTAGTGCCTCTAACGGGGACATTTGGGGGCTGGTTTGGGTTTTTACCCTTCAATGGCTTATTTCTAAGCCTAATTTATTTATTTTCAAATTATCGCCATATTCTCAAATCGAGAGGCCCGTAGCTACATGGTGAGTTTCTATGAGTTACGTTGGTCCCATGCGAGGTATTAGTGCCTCTTAGGAGGGTATTTGTGGGCTGGTTTGGGTTTTCGTTAATCAACGGCTTATTTCTAAGCCTAATCTATATTTTTCAAATTAACGTTATATTATTAAACCGAGAGGCCTGTAGCTTTGCAGACAGTTCCTATGAGTTACGTTGGTCCCATGCGAGGTGTTAGTGCCTCTTACCGGGTCGTTTAGGGGCTGGTTTGGGTTTTCACACTTCAGCGACTTGTTTCTAAGCCTAATCTATACATTTTTAAATTGTCATAATATTGTCAAACCGAGAGGTCCGAAGCTACGCGCTCAGTTCCTACGAGTTACATTGGTCTCGTGCGAGGTGTTAGTGGCTCTTACGGGGCCATTTGGGCACTGGTTTGGATTTTCACCCTTCAACGATTTATTTCTAAGACTACTATATATATTTTCAAATTATCATCATATTCTCAAATTGATAGGCCCATGACTATGAGGTCAGTTCTTATGAGTTACATTGGTCCCGTGTGAGGTGTTTATGCCTCTTACGGTGCCATTTGGGGACGAGTTTGTGTTTTCACCCTTCAACGGCTAGTTTGGGATTTCACCCTTCAATGACTTGTTTCTAAGCCTAATCGATATATTTTCAAATTATCATCATATTCTCAAATAGAGAGGCCAGTGACTCCGCGGTCAACCCCTATGAGTTACATTGGTCCCGTTCGAGGTGCAAGTGCCTCTTATGGGGCCGTTTGGGGTCTGGTTTAGGTTTTTATTCTTCAAGGATTTGTTTCTAAGCCTAATCAATATATTTTTAAATTATAGTCATATTCTCAAATCGAGAGGCCCGCGACTACGAGATCAGTTCCTACAAATTACATGGTCCCCTACGAGGTGTTAGTGCCTATTACGCGTCCGTTTGGGGGCTGATTTTGGTTTTCACCCTTCAATGGCTTATTTCTATGCTTAATCTATAAATTTTCAAATTATCGTCATATTGTCAAACGGAGAGGTTCGTGACTACGCGGTCAGTTCCTACGAGTTACGTTGGCCCCTTGCGAGGTGTTAGTGCCTATTACAGGGCCATGTGGGGGCTAGTTTGGATTTTTTCCCTTCAACGGCTTGTTTCTAAGCATAATCTATATATTTTCAAATTATCGTCATATTCTCAAACGAGAGGCCCGTGACTACGCGGTCAGTACCTACGAGTTACGTTGGTCACGTGCGAGTTATTATTGCCTCTGTCGGGGTTGGTTTGGGTTTTTGAACTTTATCGGATTATTTCTAAGCCTATTCGATATAGTTTCAAATTATCATCATATTCTCAAACTAAGAGGCCCATGACTACACGATTAGTTCCTACGAGTTACATTGATCCCGTACGAGTTGTTAGTGCCTATTACGGTGCCGTTTGGGGGCTGGTTTAGGTTGTCACCCTTCAACGGCTTATTACTAAGCCCAATTGATATATTTTCAAATTATCGTCATATTCTCAAATTGAGAGACCCGTAACTATGCGCTCAATTTCAACTAATTACATTAGTCTCGTGCGAGCTGTTAGTTCCTCTTACGGTGCCGTTTCGGGGCTAGTTTGTGTTTTCACCCTTCAACAGCTTGTTACGAAGCCTAATCTATATATTTTCGAATTATAGTCATATTGTCAAACCAAGAGGGCCGTAGCTACGTAGTTAGTTCCTATGAGTTACATTAGTCCCGTGCGAGGTGTTAGTGCCTCTTACGGGGCCATTTAGGGGCTGGTTTGGATTTTCACCCTTCAACAGCTTATTTCTAAGCCTAATCTGTATATTTTCAAATTATCTTCACTTTCTCAAATAGAGAGGCCCGTGACTATGTGGTCAGTTCTTACCAGTTACATTGGTCCCGTGCGAGGTGTTAGTGCCTCTTACAGAGCCGATTTGGGATTTCATCCTTCAAAGGCTTATTTTTAAACCTAATCTATATATTTTCAAATTATCATCAGATTATCAAATCGAGAGGCCCATGACTACATGGTCAGTTCCTATGAGTTACGGATGTCCCGTGCGAGGTGCTAGTGCCTCTTATGGGGCCGTTTGGGGGCTAGTTTGGGTTTTTACCCTTCAATGACTTATTTCTAAGCCTAATCTATATATTTTTTTAATTATCATCATATTCTCAAATCGAGAGGCCCGTTGCTATGTGATCAGTTCCTATGAGTTACGTTGGTCACGTGCGAGGTGTTAGTGCCTCTTACGGGTCCATTTGGAGGTTGGTTTGGGTTTTCACATTTCAACGGCATGTTTCTAAGCCTAATTTATATATTTCCAAATTATCATTATATTCTCAGACTGAGAGACCCGTAGATACGCGATCAGTTTCAATGAGTTACATTGGTCCCGTACGAGGTGTTAGTGCCTCTTACGGGGCCGTTTGGGGGCTGGTTTGGGTTTTCACCCATCAATGGCTTATTTTTAAGACTAATCTGTATATTTTCAAATTATCATCATATTCTCAAACCGAGAGGTCCATAGTTACACGGTCAGTTCCTAAGAGTTACGTTGGTCCCGGGCGAGGTGTTAATGCCTTTTCGGTTCAATTTGGGGGCTGGTTTGGATTTTCACCCTTCAATGGCTTATTTCTAAGCCTAATCTCTATATTTTCAAATTATTGTCATATTCTCAAACCGAGAGGCTGATGACTATGCAGTAAGTTCCTACGAGTTACATTGGTCTAGTGCGAGGTGCTAGTGCCTATTACGGGTCCATTTGGGGGCTGATTTGGGTTTTTACGCTTTAACGGCTAATTTCTAAGCCTAATCTATATTTTTAAATTATTATCACATTATCAAATCAATAGGCCCGAGACTATGCGGTTAGTTCCTACAAGTTACGTTGGTCCCGTGCGAGGTGTGTTAGTGCCTTTTACAGGTAAATTTGGAGGCTGGTTTGAATTTTCACCCTTCAACGACTTATTTCTAAGGCCAATCTTTATATTTTCAAATTATCATCATATTCTCAAACCGATAGGTCCGTAGCTAGGCGATCAATTTCTACGAGTTACGTTGGTCTTGTGCGAGGTTAGTGCCTCTTAGCGGGCCGTTTGGGAGCTGGTTCGGATTTTCACCCTTCAAGGGCTTGTTTCTAAGCCTAATCTATATATTTTCAAATTATCATCATATTCTCAAATCGAGAGGCCCGTTGCTACGTGGTCAGTTTTTGTGAGTTACGAACGTCCCATACAAGGTATTAGTGCCTTATACGGGGGCGTTTGGGTGCTGGTTTGGGTTTTCGCCCTTCAACTTCTTATTTATAAGCTTAATCTATATATTTTCAAATTATCGTCATATGCTCAAACCGAGAGGCCCGTGACTTGTTTCTAAGTCTAATCTGTATATTTTCAAATTATTTTCACATTCTCAAATAGAGAGGCCCATGACTATGCGATCAGTTCTTACGAGTTACATTGGTCCCGTGCGAGGTGTTAGTGCCTCTTATGGGGTTAATTAGGGACTGGTTTGCGTTTTCACCCTTCAACGACGGGTTTGGGATTTCACCCTACAATGACTTGTTTATAAGCCAAATCGATATATTTTCAAATTATCATCATATTCTCAAACAGAGAGGCCCTTGACTATGCGGTCAGTTCCTATGAGTTACATTGGTCCCGTACGAGGAGCTAATGCCTCTTACGGAGCCGTTTGCGGTCTGGTTTGGGTTTTCACCCGTCAACGAATTGCTTCTAATCCTAATCGATTTATTTTCAAATTATCGTCATATTTTCAGACCGAGCGGCACACGCTTAGCGATCAATTCCTACTAGTGCGAGGTGCAAGTGCCTATTACGGGTCCGTTTGATGGGCCGATTTGGGTTTTCACCCTTTAACGTCTTGTTTCTAGGCCCAATCTATATATTTTCAAATTATCGTCACATTTCTCAAACTGAGAGGCTCGTGACTATGCGGTCAATTCCTACGAGTTACGTTGGTCCCGTGCGAGGCCTTAGTGCCCCTTACGGGGCCATTTGGGGGCTCATTAGGATTTTCACCCTTTAACGACTTATTTCAATGTTGAATCTATATATTTTCAAATTATCTTCATATTCTCAAACCGAGAGGGCCGTAGCTACGCGATCAGTTTCTACGGGTTACGTTGGTCCCGTACGGGGTGTTAGTGCCTCTTATGGGGCCTTTTGGGATCAGGTCCGGGTTTTTACCCTTCAACGACTTATTTCTAAGCTGAATCTATATATTTTCAAATTATCATCATATTCTCAAACTGAGAGGGCCGTAGCTGCGCGGTCAGTTTCTATGAGTTACGTTGGTCCCGTGCGAGGTGTTAGTGCCTCTTATAAGGCCTTTTGGGATCTGGTTTGGGTTTTTACTCTTCAACAGCTTGTTTCTAAGCCTAATAGATATGTTTTCAATTTATCATCATATTCTCAAATTGAGAGGCCGGTGACTACGCGATATGTTCCTACGAGTTACCCATATCCTGTGCGAGGTGTTAGTGCCTCTTACGGGGCCGTTTGGGGGCTGGTTTGGGTTTTTACCCTTCAACGGCTTATTTCAAAGCCTAATCGATATAATTTCATATTATCGATATATTCTCAAACCGAGAGACCCGTGACTACGCGTGCGAGGTGTTAGTGCCTCTTACAGGGTCGGTTTGGGTTTTCATCCTTCAACCCTTGTTTATGAACCTAATCTATATATTTTCAAATTATCCTTATATTCTCAAATCGAGAGGCCCGTGACTATGTGGTCAGTTCCTATGAGTTTCGTTGATCCCATGCGAGGTGCAAGTGCCTCTTACGGGGCCGTTTGGATGCTGGTTTGGGTTTTCACACTTCAACGGCTTATTTCAAAGCGAAACCTATATATTTTCTAATTATCATCATATTCTCAAATCGAGAGGCCCGTAGCTACGCGGCCAGTTCCTCCAAGTTATGTTGGTCACGAGCGAGGTGTTAGTGCCTATTATGAGGCCATTTGGCGGCTAGTTTGGATTTTTACATTTTAACGACGTGTTTCTAAGCCTAATCTATATATTTTCAAACTATCGTCATATTATCAAACTGAGAGGCTCGTGACTGCGTGATCAGTTCCTACGAGTTACATTGGTCCTTTGTGAGGTGTTAGTACCTCTTACGTGGCGATTGGGGGGGGGGGGGGTTGGGTTTTCACCCTTCAACGGCTCGTTTATAACCCTAATCTATATATTTTCAAATTATCAATCATATTCTCAAGCCAAGAGGCCAGTAGCTATGCAGTCAATTCCTACGAGTTATGTTGGTCACATGTGAGGTGTTAGTGCCTCTTACGGGACCATTTGGGGGGCGGTTTGGGTTTTTACCCTTCAAGGGCTTGTTTCTAAGCCTAATCTATATATTTTCAAATTATCAGGATATTCTCAAATCAAGAGGCCCATAGCTACGCGGTCAGTTCCTACAAGTTACGGTGGTCCCGAGCGAGGTGTTAGTTCCTCTTACGAGGCCATTTGGGGTTGGTTTGGGTTTTCACCATTCAACGGCTTGTTTCTAAGCCTAATCTATATATTTTCAAATCATCGTCTGTAAAACGTGACTTTGTGAAAACAGATTAAATTAATTCGCAAATTTCTAATTTGGCACACTTATATAATTAGAGTCAATTTGAACCTAAATAATTCAACCCCTAGACATGCATCTATGTGTGTGTGCGTGTCAAACCATAAATAGATAAGGCATGTGACACAAAGTTAAGGAAAAATCCCCAAAGGGAAAAACCTTTTTATTTCTAGAACTTTGAAGAATTTACAAGACCATTGACTTACATACAACTTGATAATCACCCACAAGTGTAACGCACAGTGTCTTAGACAAACCTCCAAAGCAATGGCTAGAAATAACGTCGGCTGGAATCTCCAGCAAGAACTCAAGGTGGTCAATAATAAAGAAGAAAAACGGCTTCTCCACAAGTTGTGAACTTTATAAGGACTCCCTCCACAATAGCACGCAACTGTCAGTTGTAGATTCCCACACAGAATAAACCAAAGGAAAATATGTTCTTGGGTTCCACAAAACAAGTCACACAAAAGTAATTGGAATTTTTGTAAATTATAAACAAAGCAAATATTTGAACCCTTAAATTGTTGGAGAAAAACTTTCTGCCAAAAGATATTTTTCTAATTGATTTTGGGCAGATAAACAAAACAAAAGTTTCAAATGTTAAAACTCTTTAAAGCTGTAAAAAAATTTCCACGTGGAAAAAAAGGCAACTATCCCTTTTATAAGAAATTTTGAGTCGATCAAAGGATAAGCATGAGGTCAGCGTGTCAGCCGAAAAGTAGCATCGCTCGAACGAAAACTCCATCTCGCTCAAACGAGATCCACGTGTCGTTCGAACGAATACGTGAGACATATACCTATCGTTTGAACGAGTTGGTTATCTCTCTTGAACGACCTTGGCGTCGAAACCTAGATACGTTTGCTGAATCCCTATACAAACCTACCCTCCCTTGAATCCCAAAACTGAAAAGGTAAAATTTGTCAGTTCTCAAATTTTTTCTTCAACATCAAAACTCTCAAACCTTTACTCATCAGGGTGTGCAATATATTAATCTTCAATTTTGTACCTACACACATAAGATAAAGCAAAATACCTTCATGACGCATCGAGTTTGAAATGATACAAGAATAGATCATTAATAAATCAAATCTCCCCCATAATGCAAAAACTCCCCCATAACATGATAATTCTTTCTCCCCCTTTTTATGATGTCCCCAAATAGACAGATAAGAAGAAATAATCAAAACATGGAGTGTCACGATTAAATGCATAGTAAACCAGAATCAAGCTACGCGCATGCAAAGGAGAATCTCCAAACTTTCACAAACTATTTTTGGATTTTTTAACTTTTTTTTATACAAAAAAATCACACCATGGATTTAAACTCAAAAAACCAAGTCATGGAAACGGAATGAATGGGTGTGAACACATTCGATAGGTAAATAAACTCAATCAATCATATGTGCACGATGCATATGTGAACACCTGACGAGTAAACATCAAAAACCTCCTTACGTGTAAAAATTGTTGAATTTAAATGACATTGTCTTATGCAAATCAACAAATCAAAGTCAAAGTGATTTCGACACCAATAACGTCCAAAACTATGTAACGTTTTTTCAAGAATTTTAAGGACGTGCAAACCCGTTTAAATTCTCCATCCAAACACCCTCATATATATTTTCTTTTAGAGGTGTTAAACTAAATTCTCAAACTTTGGAGAATTGGTGCAAAAACCTAAATGGCCCATAATTGGCATGAATTTCTTTTTATTGCCTATAAATTTGTTCGGGCTCTTTTAAACCTCTTTGGAACCCGGATAATAAAATTCCTCAAATTTTTAGGTCTAATTTAAATGGCGTCTTAATCGCAAAGGATAAAAAATAATCTTTCGTAGCCCTTCACCATTTTCAAATAAAGCACACAAACTCACAAACGGCTCTTACATGCATAACTTTCTTATCAAGTTTTATCGCGCTTGGTTTGTTTTAAGGACAGGATTGAAGTGAAAACACGCAACCAACATGTGATAAGACAAGCACAATAATTAAACAAATCCGTGCATGTGTGCAATAAAGGAAATTATGACTCAAACATGTAGGAAGTAACACTTAATTACATCTTAATGACTCCAAACATTATAAAGCACATGGATGAATTGACCTATTATCTCAACACACTATCAAATAGTCACATGAAAAATGAAATGATGTTGTGACTTGGTCATCCTAAGTGTTCATCCATAAACGGTGCAAACAAAAAACAAAAATCTTTTTGGATTTTTCAAAAAATTTATCAAAATAAAATATTTTTGTATTTTTCAAAATTTTTCCAAAAACAAAAATTATACAAAAAGTACATGCCACAATGCTAGCAAAAATATATCAAAAATCATAACTAGCGTATGACAAACATGCAAACACAATCATCTATATGATATGGAAAGAGAAGAATCATGTGCAAGCAAACGGGAATCAACTTGTCTAAAATCTAACGCCTCTAAAAGTGATTTCTTAACCCAAACAGATGTGAAACAACGTGTGGGGGCTTTGGGAACCACGGGAACACTAGACATAAACTTCCTAGGACATTTTACATGATCAAAATAAAAATGCCTAAGGTGACCTTTCCTACCACAATATGAACATGTGTAAATGGGTGGAACGACGCCTATGGGTTGACCTTTTCTAACATCCTTGAAATTGGTTGACCCTATAAAACAAATAATGGTTTTGGATTTAGCACTAGAAGCATGAGAACAAAATAAGCCATTACCATCACTATCAAACATACTCGAGTCTGTCAAATAATTTTTTAACTTCAATATTTTTAACTCAAGCAAAGAATTAGACTCTTCCAATTTAAGGGAAGCATTTTTCAAATTTTCAACAATTCCTAGAAGGTTACCTGGCTCTCCCTCAATTAAGCCAAAATTTTCCCTAAGAGTCTCTTCACGTGCCACAAACTCATTGACTAAAATATTTTTATCCTCTTTGGCACAAACACAAACCATCGAATTTTTAAGGTCCTCCAATTCTTTTTCTAAAAATAGGACCCTATCTTCACTTTCCTTCTTGGAAAATTTTAAAGCAACAAAGTCGTGGTCCAAAGAAAAAAAAAATTCACGATAAAAATATCTTTGATTTTGAACCATTGGCAAAAGATCCAACTCGAATTTAAAACGAGAATTTTATTTTTCCAAAAAATTAATTATTTTAGCACTCAAACGATTTATATCATCAAAACTCTGACTCGGGTCATCAAAGGGAGGCATCCTTCAACGGCTTGTTTCTAATCCTAATCTATATATTTTCAAATTATCATCATATTCATAAACTGAGAGGCCCGTGACGATACGGTCAGTTCCTACGAGTAACATTGGTCCCGTGCGAGGTGTTTGTGCCTTTTAAGGGGCAATTTTGGGGCTCGTTTGGATTTCCTTCAATGGCTTGTTTCTTAGACTAATCTATATATTTTCAAATTATCGTCATATTCTCAAATAGAGAGGATGTGACTACGTGGTCAGTTCATGAGTTACATTGGTCCCGTGCAAGGTGCTTGTGCCTCTTACGAGGTCATTTGGGGCTGGTTTGGGTATTAATCCTTCAATGGCTTGTTTCTAAGACTAATCTATATATTTTCAAATTATATTTATATTCTCAAAACGAGAGACCCATGACTACGCGATCAGTTCCTACGAGTTACATTGGTCCCGTGCGAGGTGTTAGTGCCTTTTGAGGGGCAATTTGGGGGCCGGTTTGGATTTTCACCCTTCAACGTCTTGTTTCTAAGCCTAATGTATATATTTTCTATTATCGTCATATTCTCAAATCGAGAGGGTCGTAGCTATGTGGTCAGTTTCTACGAGTTACTTTGGTCCCGTGCGAGGTGTTAGTGTCTCTTAGGGGGCGTTTGGGGGTTGGTTTAGGCTTTCACCCTTTAACGACTTGTTTCTAAGCCTAATCTATATATTTTCAAATTATCATCATATTCTCAAACCGATAGGCTCGTAGCTACGTTGTCAGTTTCTATGAGTTACGCTAGTCCTATGCGAGGTGTTAGTGCCTCTTACGGGGGCATTTGGGGACTGGTTTGGGTTTTTGCCCTTCAACGACTTATTTCTAAGCCTAATCTATATATTTTCAAATTATCATCATATTTTTGAATCGAGAGGGTCGTAGCTACGCAGTCAGTTCCTATAAGTTATGTTGGTCCTGTGCGAGGTGTTAGTGCCTCTTACAGGGCCGTCTGGGTGCTGGTTTGGGTTTTTACCCTTCAACGGCTTATTTCTAAGCCTAATCTTTATATTTTCAAATTATCGTCATATTCTCTAACTGATAGGTCCGTAACTACATGGTCAGTTCCTACTCGTTACAATGGTCCTGCATGAGGTGTTAGCTGCTCTTATGGGGCCATTTGGGGGATGGTTTGGATTTCACCCTTCAGCGACTTGTTTCTAAGCCTAATCTATATATTTTCAAATTATCATCAAATTCTCAAATCGAGAGGCCCGTGACTATGCGGTCCATTCTTACAAGTTACATTGGTCCCATGTGAGGTGTTAATGCCTCTTACGGGGCCATTTGGGGACTAGTTTGCGTTTTCACCCTTCAACGGCCTGTTTGATTTTTCACCCTTCAATGACTCGTTTCAAAGCCTAATCGATATATTTTCAAAATTTTTCCATATTCTCAAATATAGAGGCCCATGACTACGCTGTCAGTTGCTATGAGTTACATTGGTCCCGTGCGAGGTGCTAGTGCCTCTGACGGGTCCGTTCAGGGGCTGGTTTGGGTTTTCACCCGTCAACGACTCGTTTCTAAGCATAATCGATATATTTTCAAATTATTGTCATATTCTCAAACCGAGAGGCCCGTGACTACGTGGTCAGTTCCTATGAGTTACATTAGTCCCGTGCGAGGTGCCAGTACCTCTTACGGGGCCGTTTGGGTTTCACCCTCCAACGACTTGTTTTTAATCGTAATCTATATATTTTCAAATTATCATCATATTCTCAAACCGATATGCCCATGACTATATGGTCTGTCCCTATGAGTTACGTTGGTCTCGTGCGAGGTGTTAGTGCCTCTTACGGGGCCATTTGGGGGCTGGTTTGGGTTTTCACAGTTCAACGGCTTATTTTTAGGCCTAATCATCTTATTCTCAAACCGATAGGCCCGTGACTGCACGATCAGTTCCTACGAGTTACATTGGTCCCGTGCGAGGTGTTAGTGCTTCTTACGGGGACATTTGGGGGATGGTTTGGGTTTTCACCATTCAACGACTTGTTAGTAAGTCTAATCTATATATTTTCAAATTATCATCATATGCTCAAATCGAAATTCCCACTACGGTTAGTTCCTACGACTTATGTTGGTCCCGTGCAATGTGTTAGTGCCTCTTATGAGGCCATTTGTGGGCTAGTTTGGGTTTTCACCCTTTTTTCTAAGCCTAAACTTTATATTTTAAAATAATGAGCATATTCTCAAATCGAGATGCCCATGAGTACGAGGTCAGTTCTTACGAGTTACATTGGTCTCGAGCAAGGTGTTAGTGCCTCTTATAGGGTCGTTCGATGGCTGGTTTGGGTTTTCACCCTTCAACGACTTGTTTCTAATCCTAATCAATATATTTTCAAATTATCGTCATATTCTCAAACCGAGAGGCCCATGACTACGCGGTTAGTTACTATGAGTTACCTTGGTCCCATGCGAGGTACTCGTGCCTATTACGGGGCCGTTTGGGGGCTGATTAGAGTTTTCACTCTTCAATGGCTTATTTCTAAGCCTAATCTATATATTTTAAAATTATCGTCATATTCTAAAATGGAGTGGCCCGTGACTACGAGGTCAGTTCCTATGAGTTACGTTGGTCCCGTGCGAGGTGTTAGTGCCTCTTACGGGGCCATTCGAGGGCTGGTTTCTATTTTCACCCTTTAACGGCTTATTTATAAGCCTAATCTATATATTTTAAAATTAACATCATTTTCTCAAACCGAGAGGGCCGTAGTTACGCGGTCAATTTTTACGAGTTACGTTGGTCCTGTGCGAGGTGTTAGTGCCTCTTACGGGGCCGTTTGGGGGCTGGTTTGAGTTTTCACCGTTCAACGACTTGCTTCTAAGCCTAATCTATATATTTTCAAATTATTAGCATATTCTCAAAATGAGAGGCCCGTAGTTACGCCCTCAGTTCCAACCAGTTACATTAGTCTCGTGCGAGGTGTTAGTGCCTCTTACGAAATGGTTTTGGGGATGGTTTAGGTTGTCACCCTTCAACGACTTGTTACTAAGCCTAATCGATATATTTTCAAATTATCATCTTATTATAAAATTGAGAGGCCCGTGACTACGGGATCAGTTCCTATGAGTTACATTGGTCCTGTGCAAGGTGTCAGTGCCTCTTACGTGGCTGGTTTGGGTTTTCACCCTTCAACAACTTATTTCTAATCCTAATAGGTATATTTTTAATTTATCATCATATTCTCAAATCGAGAGGCCCATGACTACTTAGTCAGTTCCTACGAGTTATGTTGGTCTCGGGGTAAGTGTTAGTGCCTATTATAGGGCCGATTCGGGTTTTCACCCTTTAACGGATTATTTTTAAACCAAATCTCTATATTTTCAAATTATCATCATATTCTCAAATCGAGAGGCCCGTGACTACTTGATCTATTCTTACTAGCTACATTGGTCCCGCGCGAGGTGTTAGTACCTCTTACTGGGCCATTTGGGGACTGGTTTGCGTTTTAACCCTTCAACGCATAGTTTGGGGTTCACCCTTCAATGACTTATTTTTAAGCCTAATCGATATATTTTCAAATTATTGTCATATTATCCAACCCAGTGGCCTGAGACAACATGGTCAGTTCTTATGAGTTACCTTGGTCCCGTGCGAAGTGCTAGGGCCTCTTACGGGGCCGTTTGGGGATTGGTTTGGGTTTTCACCCTTCAATGGCTTGTTTCTAAGCCTAATCTATATATTTTCAAAGTATCATCATATTCTCAAACCGAGAGACCCCTAACTACGAGATCAGTTCCTACGAGTTACATTTGTCCCGTGCGAGGTGTTAGTGCCTATTACGGGTCCGTTTTGGGGCTTAATTGGGTTTTCACCCTTCAATGGCTTATTTTTATGCCTAATCTATATATTTTCAAATTATCATCATATTCTCAAATTGAGAGGCCCGTGACTATGCGATCAGTTCCTATGAGTTACGTTGGTCCCGTGCGAGGTGTTTGTGCCTTTTAAGGAGCAATTTGCAGGCTGGTTTGGATTTTCAACCTTCAATGGCTTATTTCTAAACCTAATCTATTTACTTTAAAATTATCATCATATTCTCAAATCGAGAGTCCCGTGACTACGTTATCAGTTCCTATGAGTTACATTGGTCCCATGCGAGGTGCTAGTGCCTCTTACGGGGTCGTTTGGGGGCTGGTTTGGGTATTCACCCTTCAACAGCTCATTTCTAAGCCTAATCTTTATATTTTAAAATTATTGTCATATTATCAAATCGAGAGAACCGTGACTACACGATCAGTTCCCACGATTTACATTGGTCTCGTGCGAGGTCATAGTTCCAATTTCAGGTCCGTTTGGGGGCTGATTTGGGTTTTCACCCTTCAACGGCTTATTTTTAAGCCTAAGATATATATTTTCAAATTATCATCATATTCTCAAAAAAGAGGCCCGTGACTATGCGGTCACTTCCTACGAGTTACGTTCGTCTCGTGCGAGGTGTAAGTGCCTTTTAAGGGGAAATTTGGGGGTTGGTTTTGATTTTCACCCTTCAACGGCTTGTTTCTAAGCCTAATCTATATATTTTTAAATTATCATCATATTCTCAAATCGAGAGGTCCGTAGCTATGCCGTCAATTTCTACGAGTTAGGTTGGTCGCGTGCGAGGTATTAGTGCCTCTTAGGGAGCTGGTTTGGGTTATCACCCTTCAGCGTATTGTTTCTAAGCCAAATCTATATATTTTCAAATTATCATCATCTTTTGTAACTAACAGGCCCGTAGCTACGTGGTCAGTTTCTTTGCGTTATGTTTGTCCCATGCCAGGTGTTAATGTCTCTTACGGGGGCGTTTTCGGGGCAAGTTTGGGTTTTCTCCCTTCAACGGCTTGTTTATAAGCTAATATATATATTTTCAAATTATAGTCATATTCTCAAACCGAGAGACCCCTAACTATGTGATTAGTTCTTATGAATTACATTGGTCCCGTGCGAGGTGCGTTTGGGGGCTTATTTGGGTTTTCACCCTTCAACGGCTTGTTTCTAAGCCTAATCTACATAATTTCAAATTATCATCATCTTCGTAAACCGAGAGGCCCGTGACTATGTGGTCGTTTCCTAGGACTTACGTGGGTCCCGTGCAAGGTGTTTGTTCCTTTTAGGGGTAATTTGGGGGCTGGTTTGGATTTTCACCCTTCAATGGCTTGTTTCTAAACCTAATCTATATATTTTGAAATTATCATCATATTCTCAAACCGAGAGGCCCGTGACTACGTGGTCAGTTCCTATGAGTTACATTGGTCTCGTGCGAGGTGCTAGTGCCTCTTACGGGGACGTTTGGTGGCTGGTTTTGGTATTCACCCTTCAACGGCTTATTTCTAAGACCAATCTATATATTTTAAAATTATTGGAATATTCTCAAATCGAGAGACCCGTGACTACACGATCAGTTCCTACGAGTTATAATGGTCCCGTGCGAGATGCTAGTGCCTGTTACGGGTCTGTTTGGGGGCTGATTTGGGTTTTCACCCTTCAACAACTTGTTTCTAAGCCTAATATATATATTTTCAAATTATAATCATATTCTAAAACTGAGAGCCCCGTTGTAAAACCGAATAGATGCGGTGTGATAATTGATTTAATAGATTCGCAAGATTCCAATTAAACCTTATTTAATTATAGTCTATTTTTTAACCAAATTAATCCATCCCCTAAACATGTAACTACGTGTGTGCGTGTGTCAAACCATAAATAAGATATAGCATGCGACACAAAAAGATGCTGACAGGAAAATACTCAGGAAAAATCCACGCAGGGCAAAACCTTTTATTTCATTATAATAAGTAAATCGCAACTTACACGGATTACAATGAAATATAGTGACACACGAATACCCGTAGGCGTCGATCGATGTCGTCAGTAGTGAATCCACACACAGCGAACCCACATGGACCACAATCCAATCAGCAATGGAAGAATCGCAGCACTCCTCAATGGCATGCAACCATAAAACTTCGTACAGACTCCCTCAGCAATAACACGCCGCCCTCGGATGCAGAGATCTCCCCACAAAGATGAACAAAAGCAAAGTAGTGTTCTTGGGTTCTAAAAGGATTCACAAAAATATAGGAATGATGTGTGAATCAAAACATGAGTTTTTGGGACACAAACATATGAAGACTCGAGCCAATAGAACTCTCAAAAACGTCTCTCCAAGTCTTAAAAAATAACTCCCTCGAGGTTGGCTTTTATAGGAAAACCAAAAGAGTTTTAAGTCGGTGGAACTTTTGTTGTGCGTGTACCCCAAACCGATTTTGGTGTACCCCGAACTGGTTCCCCCCCCCCCCCCGAACCGGTTCACTATGCGGTTCGCGGTTCCTTGTTAGTTTGGGGTTAAAAGAAAATAGCATTCTTCAAAGAATTTTCTCCATCTTCAAAAGGTCATAACTCCTTAATCGTAGCTCGGATTGAGGTTCCGTTTCTTCTGGTATCTTCGTGGCGTCGAGCTCTTAAACTTTATAGTTGACCAGACCTCCGTACTATGACTATACCAAAATGACCTTAAACTTTCCTATCTTGCCTTTCTTTCATTGTTTTGACTTCTCTTGTGTACCACTTGCATAAAATCCATAAAATTGTGGAACGTGAAGTCGTTAAGGCAGATGTAGGACACTTGATGGAGATGTTGAATGCTTGATTCTTAGAATTTAGATAGAAGCCTTCATGTGATATCATGAAGTGACGTGCCAAATGTAGCGATGTACGACATACACAAATGTAACATATTGGACATGGGAAATATGTCCTTACAAATCTCCCCCTATGTCTATGCTGGTACATACATAAAAATATCCGAATTATCAAATACCATATTGCCTATACAAATATACCCTCCTATGAACCCAAAACTGGAAAGATACAAATTAATTGTAACACCTCATGATTTTTTAGACTGAGGAATTAATTTTTTGGGATTTTTTTTTTTAATTAAATTGGAGAATTCTAAAATTTGGAAATTGAGGTCCAAAAATAGAGAACATTTCAAAGTATTCCGGATGATTATTTTGAGTGTACCATCGATCTCGGAAGGGTCGAGATAGTCAAAATGACGGTCATTGGGTTTTATTTCGGTTCCGGATTATTTTTAAGTCAGTTTGACTCGAATTAGAGTAAACGAGTCATTTAAAGTGTGTATTAACATTTAAATTGGGTTTATTATTTTAAAGGGGTTTAAAGGCTTACGGATTAAGCCTTAAGAGAAAGAAAAAGAAGAAGGAAAAGAGAGAGAGAGGAAGAAAGCTTGGAGATTCCCGGCCCAAACGCGACATCGAGGACGATTCAACCTCTACAAAATCGAGGCAAGTGTTTAATCTTGCTAAATAAGTCATTTGTGTATTTTATTTCATAATTGGTGGGTTAAAGAAATGGTTTTTGGGTATAAACATCAAAACGTAAATTTTGGTTTAAATCTTAAAATTGAAGATTTTAATTGGGCTTAAGGGATATAAATTGATGAGGTTAAATATAGGATGTGTTTTGATGTTGGAAATTATGTTGAGGTTGAAGATTAAGGGTTAGAAGAAGTATAAATTGAAATTTGGAAACTTTGGGTTTGTAGAAAAACAACCATTTTTGTGGCTTTCTGAACTGGCCGAATCGATTCGGCCCCACCGAATCGATTCGCCAGGTTGCAGAAGCCTCAGGTCTTTAGGGCCGAATCGATTCGCCCCTAGAGAATCGATTCGGAAGGTTGCAGACTCTCAGGTCCCTTGGACCGAATCGATTCGGATGGGCGGAATCGATTCGCTATTGGTCCGAATCGATTCAGAGGGGCCGAATCGATTCGAAAACAAGGCATTTTGAGGTATTTTCTCCATAGTGATTCCAAACCCTTTTTGGTTGGGTTTATTGATTTGGGGGCCTTCTCTTATGATGTAAGAGATATTTTCTTGGAGACATATAAGGAGTTTTTCACATATTATGATTTTGGGGACTCCTTAGGGTAATTTGGGAGAAATGTATCCATGTATGTATTGGAGTTGCATATGGAGATTGTGGGGAAACCTCATTGAGGTTGGGAAAACCAATTATAGATAAAAAGGTATAAATATGATGTGAGGTTGAGAACTCTTAGAGAGTGAGGGGTCTCATATCCTTAGAAACGTTTAAATTAAGGAACAATAGGTAACCCGATCGGGGTAAGGGTTCATGAAATAAATTGAATCGCAGGTAAAATTGGGAACGGCTTGGGATCGTACTATCAACTAGAATTGACGATAGTATAATTCTAGTTAGGATAGTTTACACATAATTAGGTGGAAATAATCACATGGGATTCCAACACTTGAAACAAAGTGGAATAAGTGGAGGTTTGTATACTTTTGGTTAGGTGTATACCTTTAGTCAATATTTGTATTGGAGGTATTGATTTGCTCTCGAATATAGATGGTATGTGTAGTAATGGTTTCCTACACAAAATTTTGGGTGATAACCTTAATGTGGTATATATATATATATATATACATATGATTTTGGTAGATTATTCAACATAGGAAAAATGATTGAATATGTTTCAAGTGAGAGATTGTATTCACATATCGAGGTAAAATTAAAGGAAATTGTGGTGACGGCTTGTATATTGAGGATTATGTATACTCATAGCCGAGTGTATATAGATATCTTATACGCATGAATGAGAATTAGCTTGCATCTATAGAAAAATGGATATGTGAATATATTTGTATATATATCTGTATAAATATGAATATATGGATATATTTATGTTGTGGTCATACTTGGTATGGATATTTAAACCATATATGATGGTTTAATGTTTAATTATATGATTGGATCATAAGGATGTATATATATATTGTGCATGTGAATGATATATATACTTATTTGGTTAAGCATACCCCGCTCATGCTATCATTGGGAAGTTGCGCGCATAGAGGGTGAGCATCCTGGCTAGAAAACCAGGGTGTGGATATTCCCCAGGTCATAGTCGTCCCGTGTGTTATTATGTGATTTACTTTTTTATAACTTTTTTTTGGGATGAGACGTGGTGGGTATGTTTCGTCTCATTGCCGGTTTGGAGCTATGACCGCTTTCCGGACGTCGTGTGCATGAGTTTACCACGAGATTGGTGTCGTTTAGTCCCACCATGGTGGCCCCAATATTGCTACGTGAGCCGGGCACTGGGAAGATGATAGCATTGATGCAGTTTTATCGGCGATATATATATAGCCGGGTATATTATTTGTGCATGGCCATTGTACATCAGATATGATATGTACTCTTGGTTATGGGTATGGATGATGATGGTATATATATATATATGGTTAGAATAAAATGCCTATATATATATTTATATATCCTATAGATAAAAAGGATATGGTATCGTTGTGGAGTACATCTTGGATGATTATGGTGTACTAGATTGATGGGGATTGATGTATCGCATTTAAGGAATATTTCGATTACATCATCCCAAGGATATTATTGGAGATTTTTAGTTGTTTTCATATTGTAGTCTAAAATTTAATAGTAGGGGTAGGATTATATGGTATGTATGGCATTATGGATCTCTAGGATCGACGTTGACATGGAGTAGTGTAACGGGGTGGTTCCTTGTTTGGATTTCGCTTTGCGAGACACCCCACGCACGAAACGTAGTGCATTGTTGAGATTAGAGAGAAGTTCTGTCAATATTTATGTGTGGCATAATGGATCTCCAGGATCGACGTTGACAAGGAGTAGTGTAACGGGGTGGTTCCTTGTTTGGATTTCGCTCTACGAGATACCCCACGCACGAAACGCAGCGCAGCGTTGAAATTGGAGAGAAGTTTTGTCAATAATAATTTTGTATGCATGTTAATTAGAAATTAAGTCATATGTTTAAACCCAAATATAAATGGGTAACGTATTAAGAATTATAATTAAATAAATTATAAACCGGAATCCATTAAGCCTAATATGGTATATCTGTTGGTAAAAATAATTAAGTGTATTTAGAAAGAGTGGGTTCTGGGGTTAGGGTAGTAAGGCAAATCTCGTGGGAATAGGCGGGGCCTAAGTTAAGTTAGGTTGTCCTAAAAAAATTTGGGTAATTTAACTAATAAAATTGAAGACGCAAATAGGTGCGCGCCTTTAGATGAGAGGTGAGTTGGGGTTCCACGAGAGTGATAATTCCACTTTAATTATGAAATAAGTGCACCGATATTTATTATGCACGGTTAACACACTTGCTAAATATTTTTCACACTCGGGCTCTGACCCGTTTATTTTCTCTCCTGCTTGTATATATATATATATATATATATTAGGATGACTTTCTATCCAGAGTCTTGGGAGCCGTGACATGTGCGGAAATGTTGCGGGATGTATCTTGTAGTCGCTTCCTACTTCTTCAAAATTCTAGGTAGGATTCATGTTGTATATCGGGTTTGTACCCACGGGATATTTATATATGTTCATATTTATTCCATTGCAGCTATTGTATTGGCTGTGACCCGACAGCTTATTCGGGTTTATTTCCTTATGGCATATTCATTCATAGTTATTCATTTCATTTCTCATAGTTCTTCTTGCATCTTTATCTTATTTATTAGTAGTTCTATGGTGTCGGTTTGTTAGTTGTTGCATGTTTTAAATTATTTTAACATCTCTCTTATATGATATCGGGTAGTTAGTCCTATATTATATAGTTCCGGCACTTGATGTTGAGACTGGACCATCTGAAACTCCTGATTTAATGTAGTATAGGGCTGGCCACCCGTTATTATTTTAAGCGGGGTGTTACATTAATAAGCTTTCATCGTTTGTTCTTCAAATCTTCAAAATCTCTAATCTTTTCTCATCAGGGTGTCCAACATCTGATCATCAATGTAGTAGTTACACACAAGAGATAAAGAAAAATACCAAGTGACGTATCAAGTTTGAAATGAGATAAATATAGAAACCAATGAATGAGAAAAGCATAAGTCAAATCTCAAAAACTCCCCCAAAATCCAAACTCCCCCATAAAATGATAATTCTTTCTCCCCCTTTTTATTATGTCCCCAAATAGACAAATGAGAAAAATAAATCAAACATGAAAAGTCGGGGTGTCACCGTATTCAAAACAAGGCATCAATAAGATGGAAAACACCCTCTTGCAAAGAGATACTCAAAAAATCTTCACAAACTATTTTTTATTTTTCAATTTTTTCGCACAAAAATAAGATACAATTTTTAAAATATGTAAAACATGACACAAAAATCACACTATGGATTTAAACTCAAACAACTAAGTCATGGAAATGGAATGTATGGGTGTGAACACGTTCGATAGGTAAATCAACTCACTCAATCATATGTGCACGATGCATACGTGTACTCCTAACGAATGAACATCAAAAGTATCCTTAGGTGTAAAAATTGTTGAATTTAGATGACATCGTCTTTTGCAAATCAACAAATCAAAGTTAAAGTGATTTACACACCAATAACATCCAAAACTATTTAGCACTTTTTCAAGATTTTCAAGAACGTGCAAACCCATTTTTTAAATCTCCAACCAAACTCCCTTATATATATTTTCTTTGAGAGGTGTATAACTAAATTCTCAAACATTGGAGAATTGGTGAAAAAACTTAATTGGCCCGTAATTGACATGAATTTTTTTTTATTGCCTTTAAATTTTTTAGGGGCTTTTTTAAACCTCTTTGGACCCCGGATAATAAACTTCCTCAATTTTTTAGGTCCAATTTAAATGGCGGCTTAATCGCAAAGGATACATGAAAATCTTTCGTAGCCCTCCACCATTTTCAAATAAAGCACACAAACTCACAAACAGATCTTATATGCACAACTTTCTTATCATTTTTTATCGCGCTTGGTTCGTTTTAAGGACAGGATTGAAGTGAAAACACGCAACCAACATGTGATAAGACAAGCACAATAATCAAACAAATTCATGCATGTGTGTAATAAAGGATATCATGAGCCAAACATGTAGGAAGTAACACTTAATTACATCTCAATGACTCTAAACATTATAAAGCACATGGATGAATTGACCTACTATCTCAAAACACTATCAAATAGTCATATGTAAAATGGAATGATGTTGTGACTCGGTCATCCTAAGTGTCAATCCATAAACGGTGTAAATAAAATACAACAATCTTTTTGGATTTTTAAAAATTTTATCAAAATGAAATATTCGTGTATTTTTCAAAAATTTCAAACAGAAAAAATATAACTACAAAATGATACAACCAGAAATAGGCATATAATATTGATATGAGCAACATCCTATGCTAGCAGGCAGTAATCAATCAAGAGAATCCATAATGAAAGCAGATATGATAAACGAGCAATGTTGTGTTATCAATTAAGCATGGATACCAAGAATAACTTCATATAAAATGACCAGAAGCAACCCATCAGCACCAAAAATCTAAGCATATGATGGTATTGAAATTAGAAGGGAAGCAAAAACAGGATTTCCAGACAGGTTGCTCAATCGACTTAGAGATCTCGTTCAAACGAGAAAAATAAAAACTTCCCAGAATGCCCAGAAAATCTTACAGATTTTCCCAGTGCAAAATTTTCGTGAAAACAGTTTCTATAAGGGGCAAACAGATCCAAAACAGTGCTAAAACAGTAGCAAAACACACAAATGCAACAAATAAACCAATGTGCGCTACATCAAAGTGAGTCATAACACTAGAAACAATATAACATGATGCATAGCTAGTGTATGAAAAATAGCCAACACCATCAACCAAAATATTTCACATGGGGTGAATCACGTGCAAGCAAACGAGAGTTGTGAACAAAAAAACCATATGCCTCTAAATCCTATTTTCTAACCTAAATAGATTTTTAACGACACGTGTGGGTTCGGGGAATCGAATTTATTATTTCATTAAAATTCCTAGGTCCATTTAAAAGCTTGTAACAAAAGAACTATAGATGACTGTGCCTACCGCAACGTGTGCAAGTGTAAATCGAGCGGTGTATGTTACCTAAAGGTGGCTCTCTACTCAAATTTCTTGGTTTCTCTCTCCGAATTTGCCTAGGTGGGTCTCTCCTAATGATCCTAGCAGGTTCTCTCACGATGTTCCTAGGGGGCTCCTTCCTAACAAACTTAGGTGCCTATTTCTTAACAATCCTAGGAGGATCTCTCACACGTGTGGGAATGGGTGCAACATATTTTTCCAGACCAAACCCACCCTATACTTTTTTATCTCTACGGTGCCTAAAATCTTATCAAGTTTTTCAGAGCTAGTCTCCAAATCAAATTTCACCTTACCTGAATCTTTCAATTTCACCTCAAGTTCACCTATCCTAGATTCAAGTACACGTCTAGAATCCTCAAACTCTAAAAGCTCCTTTTTCGTAGTCTCCATCACCCCTCTAAGACTATCTCTCTCACCCTCGACGTACTCAAGCTTCTCTTTCAAAATTTTCTCATGTGCCCTAAGTTCTTCAACTAAAAAATCATTATTTTTTAAGGCACACTCTTTCAATTGAGCTTTCAATTTCAAATTTTCTTTCTTTGTTTTCAAAGATTCAGTATAACGTTCATTGAAAGCAGTTTGCAAGTCACGCTCATTTACACTTTCATCCTCACTTCCATCACCCTTACTATCATCATTTCCGAATCACTATCAATAAGGGTAGAAACACGAGAAACCGGTTTATTCAATTTTTTCTTTAAATTTTGGTACACTCATCTAACGTGTGACCAACACCCTCACAACAAGGACACCTCTCAGATTCGTTTTCAACAGAAGATTTAAAATAAGAGTTCGTGTGAATTTTCCAATTAATTTTTTCAAAAATTTGACACCGAAGATCATCAAAACCACCCAAAGCCATTTTTGTAAAAAATTAGGATCAAAACACAATAACTTAGTGCAACAGGCTCTGATACCAATTTGTAAAATCGAATAGATGCGGTGTGATAATTGATTAAATAGATTCGAAAGGTTACAATTAAACCTTATTTAATTAGAGTCTATTTTTAAACCAAATTAATTCAGCCCCTAAACATGCAACTACGTGTGTGCGTGTGTCAAACCATAAATAAGATATAACATGCGAGACAAAAAGATGCTGATAGACAAATACTCAGGAAAAATCCCCACAGGGCAAAATATTTTATTTCATTATAATAAGTAAATCGCAACTTACACAGATTATAATGAAATACAGTGACACATGAATACCTGCAGGCATCGGTTGGCATTGTCAGCGATGAATCCACACGTAGTGAACCCACATGGACCACAATCCAATCAATAAAGGAAGAACCGCAGCACTCCTCAATGGCACACAACCATAAAACTTCATAGAGACTCCCTCAGCAATAACACACAGCCCTCGGTTGCACATATCTCTCCCTAAAGATGAACAAAAGCAAAGTAGTGTCCTTGGGTTCCAAAAAGATTCACAAAAATATGGGAATGATGTGTGAATCAAAACATGAGTTTTTGGGACTCAAAAATATGAAGACTTGAGATAATAGAACTCTTAAAAATGTCTCTCCAAGTCTTCAAAAATAACTCCCCCGAAGTTAGCTTTTATAGAAACACCAAAAGAGTTTTAAGTCGGTGGAACTTTTCCTGTGCGTGTACCCCTAACCGGTACCTTGCAGGTTTGGGGTTAAAAGAAAACAACATTCTTTAAAGAATTTTCTCCATCTTTAAAAGGTCATAACTGCTTCACCGTAGCTCGGATTGAGGTTCTGTTTCTTCCAGTATTATCATGGCGTCGAGCTCTTCAACTTTACAGTTGACCAGACCTCCGGACTATGACTAAAAATTACCAAAATGCCCGTTTACTTTCCTATCTTTCCTTTCTTTCATTGTTTTGACTTCTCTTGCGTACCACTTACATAAAATCCATAAAATCGTGGAACATGAAGTCATTAAGGCAGATGTGGGACCCTTGATGGAGATGGTGAATGATTGATTCTTAGAATTCGAATAGAATCCGTCATGTGATATCGTGAAGTGACGTGCCAAATGTAGCAGCATACGACATACACAAATGTAACATATTGGACATAAGAAATATGTCCTTACACCCATGACTATGTGGTCAGTTCCTACGAGTTATGTTGGTCCCGTGCGAGGTGCTAGTGCCTCTTACGGGGTTGTTCGGGGGATGGTTTGGGTTTTCACCCATCAATAACTTGTTTCTAAGCCTAGCTTATATATTTTCAAATTATCGTTATATTCTCAAACTGAGAGGATCCTAGCTACGCAATCAGTTCCTACAAGTTATGTTGGCCTTGTGCGAGGTGTTAGTGCCTCTTACGGGGCCGTCTGGGGGCTGGTTTGGGTTTTCACCCTTCAACGGCTTATTTCTAAGCCTAATCTATATATTTTCAAATTATCATTATATTCTCTAATCGATAGGTCCGTACCTACGCGGTCAGTTCCTATGAGTTACTTTGGTCCCATGCGAGGTGTTAGCTGCTCTTACTGGGCCATTTGGGGGCTGGTTTAGGTTTTCTCCCTTCAACGGCTTGTTTCTAAGTCTAATCTATATATTTTCAAATTATCATCATATTCTCAAATCGATAGGCCCGTGACTACGCGGTCCATTATTACGAGTTACATTGGCCCCGTGCGAGGTGTTAGCCCCTCTTTTGGGGAAATTTGGGGATTGGTTTGCATTTTCACCCTTCAACGGTTGGTTTGAGTTTTCACCCTTCAATGACTTATTTCTAAGCCTAATCGATATATTTTCAAATTTATGCCATGTTCTCAAATATAGAGGCCCGTGACTATGCGATCAGTTCCTATGAGTTACATTGGTCCCGTGCGAGGTGCAAGTGCCTCTTACAGGGACGTTTGGGGGTTGGTTTGGGTTTTCACCCTTCAATGACTTATTTCTACGCATAATCGATATTTTTTCAAATTATCGTTATAATCTCAAACCGAGAGGCCTGTGACTACGTTGTCAGTTTCGACCAGTTACATTGGTCCCGTGCGAGGTGCTAGTGCGTATTACGGGTCCATTTGGGGGCTGGTTTGGGTTTCCACCCTTCAACGGCTTGTTTCTAAGCCTAATCTATATATCTTCAAATTGTTATCATATTCTCAAACCAAGAGGCTCGTGACTACACGATCAGTTTCTACGAGTTACGTTGGTCCCGTGCGAGGTATTACTGCCTCTTACGGGGCCATTTGGGGGTTGGTTTGGATTTTCACCCTTCAAAGACTTTTTTCTAAGCCTAATATATATATTTTTAAATTATTGTAATATTCTCAAACCGAGAGGGCCATAGCTATGCAGTCAGTTTCTACTAGTTACGTTGGTCCCGTGCGAGGTGTTAGTGCCTTTTAGAGAGCCGTTTGGTGGCTTGTTTGGATTTTCACCCTTCAACGGCTTGTTTCTAAGCCTAATCAATATATTTTCAAATTATCGACATATTCACAAACTGAGAGACCCATAGTGATGAGGTATGTTCCGACAAGTTACATTAGTCCCGTGCGAGGTGCTAGTGCCTCTTACGGGGCCGTTTGGGGGTTGGTTTGGGTTTTCACCCTTCAACATCTTGTTGTAAAGGCTAATCTATATATTTTCAAATTGTAGTCATATTCTCAAACCATGAGGTCCGTAGCAACGCAGTTAGTTCCTACAAGTTACGTTAGTCCCGTACGAGGTGTTAGTGCCTCTTACGGGGCCATTTGGGGGCTGGTTTGGGTTTTCACCCTTCAACGGCTTGTTTATGAGCCTAATCTATATATTTTCCAATTATCATCATATTCTCAAACCAAGAGGTCCGTAGCTACACGATCATTTCCTATGATTTACATTGGTCCCGTGCGAGGTGTTAGTGGCTCTTACGGGTCCATTAGGGGGATGGTTTGGTTTTCACCCTTCAATGACTTGTTTCTAAGCCTGATCTATGTATTTTCAAATTATCGTCATATTCCCAAATCGAGAGGCTCATGATAACGCGGGCAGTTCTTATGGGTTACATTGGTCTCGTGCGAGGTGTTAGTGCCTCTTATCGGGCCATTTGGGGACTGCTTTGTATTTTCACCCTTCAACGGCTGGTTTGGGTTTTACCCTTCAACGACTTGTTTCTAAGCCTAATCTATATATTTCCAAATTATCATCATATTATCAAATCGAGAGGCCTATGATTACGCGATTAATTTTTATGAGTTACATTGGTCTCGTTCAAGGTGTTAGTGCCTCTTACGGGGTCGTTTGGTGGTTAGTTTGGGTTTTCACCCTTCAACGACTTGTTTCTACGCCTAATCTATATATTTTCAAATTATCATTATATTCTAAAATGGAGAGTCTTGTGACTACACAGTCAGTTCCTATGAGTTACGTTGGTCCTGTTCGAGGTGTTAGTGCCTCTAACGGGGCCATTTGGGGACTGGTTTGGATTTTCACCTTTCAACATCTTATTTCTAAGCTTAATCAATATATTTTCAAATTGTCATCATTTTCTCAACCCGAGAGGGACAAAGCTACGCGGTGAGTTTCTTCGAGTTACGTTGGTCCCATTCGAGGTGTTGGTGCCTCTTACGGGGCCATTTGGGGGCTGGTTTGGATTTTCACCATTCAACGGCTTGTTTGTAATCCTAATCAATATATTTTCAAATTGTCATCATTTTCTCAAACTGAGAGGGCCAAAGTTACGTGGTCAGTTTCTACAAGTTACGGTTGTCCCGTGTGAGGTGATAGTGCCTCTTACGGGGCTGTTTGTGAGGTGATAGTGCCATTTGGGGGCTGGTTTGGGTTTTCACCCTTTAACGGGTTGTTTCTAAGCCCAATCTATATATTTTCAAATTATTAGCTAATTCTCAAACCGAGAAGCCCGTAGCTACGCGCTCAGTTCCTAAGAGTTACATTGGTCTCGTACGAGGTGTTAGTGCTGCTTACGTGATCATTTGGGGGTTGGTTTAGGTTTTCACCCTTCAATAAATTATTACTAAGCCTAATCGATATATTTTTAAATTATCAACATATTTTTAAACCGAGAGGCCCGTGACTTCGCGGTTAGTTCCTAAGAGTTGCATTGGTCCCGTGCGAGGCTAGTGCCTCTAACGGGGCCGTTTAGAGGTTGGTTTGGGTTTTCACCATTCAACGGCTTGTTTCTAAGCGTAATCGATATATTTTCAAATTATTGTCATATTCTCAAATTGAGAGGTCTGTGACTACACGATATGTTCTTACGAGTTACATTGGTCCCATCAGAGGTGTTAGTACCTCTTACGGGGCCATTTGGGGACTGGTTTGCGTTTTCACCCTTTAATGGCTGGTTTGGGTTTTCAACCTTTAATGACTTATTTCTAAGCCTAATAGATATATTTTCAAATTATCTTCATATTATCAAACTGAAAGGCCCGTGACTACAGGGTCAGTTCGTATGTGTTACATTGTTCCCGTGCGAGGTGCTAGTGCCTCTTACGGGGCCGTTTGGTGTCTGGTTTGGGTTTTCACCCTTTAATTATTTTTAAGCCTAATCTATATATTTTTAAATTATCATCATATTCTCAAACCGAGAGGCCCATTACTATGAGGTCAGTCCCTACGAGTTATGTTGGTCCCATGCGAGGTGTTAGTGCTTCTTACGGGGCCATTTGGGGGCTGGTTTGGGTTTTCACCCTTCAACGGCTTATTTTTAAGCCTAATATATATATTTTCAAATTATCGTAATATTCGCAACTCGATAGGCCCGTACCTACGTGGTTAGTTCCTACTAATTATGTTGGTCCCATGTAAGGTGTTAGTGCCTCTTACGGTGCCTTTTGGGGGCTGGTTTGGGTTTTCACCCTTCAACGACTTGTTTCAAAGCCTAATCTATATATTTTCTATTTATCATAATATTCTCAAGCCGATAGGCCCGTGACTGTGCGATCAGTTCCTACAAGTTACATTGGTCTCGTGCGAGGTGTTAGTGCCTCTTATGGGCCTGGTTGTGGTTTTCACCATTCAATGGCCTATTTCTAAGCCTAATCCATATATTTTCAAATTATAGTCATATTCTCAAACCGAGAGGCCTATAAGTAGGCGGTTAGTTCCTACGAGTTACGTTGGTCCCGTGCGAGGTGTTTGTGCCTCTTACGGGGCCATTTGGTTGCTGGTTTGGATTTTCACCCTTCTTTTTAAGACTATACTATATATTTTCAAATTATTGACATATCCTCAAACAGATAGTTCCATGACTACGCGGTCAGTTCTTACCAGTTACATTGGTCCCGTGCAAAGAGTTAGTGCCTCTTACGGGAGTTTTTGGTTGCTGGTTTAGGTTTTCACCCTTCAATGACTTATTTCTACGCCTAATCAATATATTTTCAAATTATCGTTATATTCTCAAACCAAGAGGCTCGTGACTATGCGGTCAGTTCCTATGAGTTACATTGGTCCCGTGCGAGGTGCTAGTGCGTATTACGGAGCCGTTTGGTGGCTGATTTTAGTTTTCACCCTTCAATGGCTTATTTCTAAGCCTAACCTATATATTTTTAAATTATTTTCATATTCTTAAATCGAGAGGCTCGTGACTACGCGGTATGTTCCTACGAGTTACGTTGATCCCGTGTGAGGTGTTAGTGCCTCTTACGGGGTCATTTGGGGGCAGGTTTAAATTTTCACCCTTCAATGGCTTGTTTCTGAGCCTAATCTATATATTTTCAAATTATTATCATATTCTCAAACCGAGAGGGACGTAGCTACGTGGGCATTTTCTACGAGTTACGTTGGTCCCGTGCGAGGTGTTAGTGCCTCTTACGGGGACGTTTTGGGTTTTCACCCTTTAACGGCTTGTTTCTAACCCTAATCTATATATTTTCAAATTTTTGCATATTCTCAAATTAAGAGGCCCGTAGCTACGCGCTCAGTTCCTATGAGTTACCTTGGTCTTGTAAGAGGTGTTAGTGCCTCTCACGGGGTTATTTGGGGATTGGTTTGGGTTTTCTCCCTTCAACGACTTGTTAATAAGCCTAATCGATATATTTTCAAATTATCAGAATATTCTCAAATCTAGAGTCCCGTGATTACGAAGTCAGTTCCCACGAGTTACATTGGTCAAGTGCGAGGTGTCAGTGCCTCTTACGGGGCCGTTTGGTGGCTAATTTGGGTTTTCACCCATCATTGGCTTATTTTTAAACCTAATCGATATATTTTCAAACTATCATCAAATTCTCAAATCGAGAAGTGCATTACTACGCGTTAGTTCCTACGAGTTGCATTGGTCCCGTGCGAGGTGCTAGTGTGTATTACAGAGCCGTTTGGGGGTTGATTTGAGTTTTCACCCTTCAATGACTTGTTTCTAATCCTAATCAATATATTTTCAAATTGTCATCATTTTCTCAAACCGAGAGGGCCAAAGTTATGCTGTCAGTTTCTACGACTTATGTTCGTCCCGTGCGAGGTGACAGTGCCTCTTACGAGGACGTTTGGGGGCTAGTTTGGGTTTTCACCCTTCAAAGGGTTGTTTCTAAGCCAAATCTATATATTTTCAAACTATCGGCTAATTCTCAAACCGAGAAGCCTGTAGCTACGTGCTCAGTTCCTACGAGTTACATTGGTCTCGTGCAAGGTGTTAGTGCCTCTTACGTGGTCATTTAGGGGATGGTTTGGGTTTTCACCCTTTAACAACTTGTTACTAGGACTAATTGATATATTTTCAAATTATCAACATATTTTTAAACTAAGAGGCCCATGACTATGCGGTTAGTTCCTATGAGTTACATTGGTCCCGTGCGAGGTGCTAGTGCCTCTAACGGGGCCGTTTAGAGGCTTATTTGGGTTTTCAAGCTTCAACGGCTTATTTCTAAGCGTAATCGATATATTTTCAAATTATCATCGTATTCTCAAACCGAGAGGCCCGTGACTACGCGATCTATTCTTTTGAGTTACATTGGTCCCCGGCGAGGTGTTAGTACCTCTTACAGGGCCATTTGGGGACTGGTTCGCATTTTCACCCTTCAACGGCTGGTTTAGGTTTTCACCCTTCAAAGACTTGTTTCTAAGCCTAATCGATATATTTTCAAATTATCATCATATTTTCAAATTGAGAGGCCCATAGCTATGCGACCAGCTCTTACGAGTTACGTTGGTCCCCTATGAGGTGCTAATGCCTCTTATGGGGTCGTTTGGGGGCTGGTTTGGGTTTTCACACTTCATAGGCTTATTTCTAAGCCTAATATTTATATTTTCAAATTATCATCACATTCTCAGGACGAGAAGCTCGTGACTACGATGACAGTTCCTACGAGATACATTGGTCCCGTGCGATGTGCTAGTGCCTCTTATGGGGCCGTTTGGGGGCTAGTTTGGGTTTTCACCCTTCAACGGCTTGTTTCTAAGCCTAATCTATATATTTTAAAATTATCGTCATATTTGCAAACCGATAGTCTCATATATACGCGAATAGTTCTTACTAATTACGTTGGTCCCGTGCGAGCGTTAGTGCCTCTTACGGGGCCATTTGGGGGTTGGTTTGGGTTTTCACCCTTCAACGACTTGTTTCTAAGCCTAATATATATATTTTCAAATTATCGCCATATTCTCAAATCGAAAGGCCCGTGACTGTGTGATCAGTTCCTACGAGTTAATTTGGTCTCGTGCGAGGTGTTAGTGCCTCTTACGGGGCCATTTGTAGGCTGGTTTGGGTTTTCACCATTCAACGGCTTATTTATAAACCTAATCCATATATTTTCAAATTATCGTCATATTCTCAAATCGAGAGGCCTGTAGCTACGCAGTTAGTTCCTACGAGTTAAGTTGGTCCCGTGCGAGGTGTTTGTGCCTCTTACGGGGCCATTTGGCAGCTGGTTTGGGTTTTCACCCTTCTTTAGAAGACTAAACTATATATTTTCAAATTATCGACATATTCTCAAACTGAGAGGCCCATGACTACGCGGGCAGTTCTTACCAGTTACATTGGTCCAGTGCAAGGTGTTAGTGCCTCTTACGGGGTTGTATGGGGGCTGGTTTAGGTTTTCACCCTTCAATGACTTATTTCTATGCCTAATCGATATATTTTCAAATTATCATCATATTCTCAAACCGAGAGACCCATGAATACGCGGTCAGTTCCTATAAGTTATATTGGTCTCGTGCGAGCTGCTAGTGCGTATTACGGAGCTGTTTGGGGGCTGATTTGAGTTTTCACCCTTTAATAGCTTGTTTTTAAGCCCAATCTATATATTTTCAAATTATCATCATATTCTCAAATCGAGAGGCCCATGACTACGCGATATGTTCCTACAAGTTATGTTGATCCCGTGCGAGGTGTTAGTGCCTCTTACGGGGCCATTTGGGAACTGGTTTGGATTTTCACCCTTCAATGGCATGTTTCTGAGCCTAATCTATATGTTTTCAAATTATTGTAATATTCTCAAATTGAGTGGGCCATAGCTACATGGGCAGTTTCTATGAGTTACGTTGGTCCCGTGCGAGGTGTTTGTGCCTCCTACGGGGACGTTTGGGGGCTGGTTTGGGCTTTCACCCTTCAACGGCTTGTTTCTAACCTTAATCTATATATTTTTAAATTATTGCCATATTCTAAAATCGAGAGGCCCGTAGCTATGCGCTCAGTTACTACGAGTTACATTGGTCTCGTACGAGGTGTTAGTGCCTCTTATGGAGTCGTTTGGGAGCTGGTTTGGGTTTTCACCCTTCAAGGACTTGTTACTAAGCCTAATCGATATATTTTAAATGTAACGGCATATTCTCAAACCGAGAGGACCGTGACTACGCGATCACTTCCCACGAGTTACATTTGTCCAGTGTGAGGTGCGAGTGCCTCTTACGGGGCCGTTTCGGGGCTGGTTTGGGTTTTCACCCTTCAATGGCTTGTTTCTAAGCCTAATCGATATATTTTCAAACTATCATCATATTCTCAAATCGAGAGGCGCGTTACTATGTGGTTAGTTCCAACAAGTTGCGTTGGTATCGTGGGAAGTGTTAGTGCCTCTTACTGGGCCGGTTTGGGTTTCACCCTTTAATGGCTTGTTTCTAAGCCTAATCGATATATTTTTAAACTATCGTCATATTCTTAAATCGAGAGGCCCGTGACTATGCGGTAAATTCCTATGAGTTACATTGGTCCCGTGCGAGGTGTTAGTGCCTCTTACGGGGCCGTTTTGTGTTTTCACCCTTCAATGGCGTGTTGCTTATCCTAATATATATATTTTCAAATTATCGTCCTATTCACAAATCGAGAGGCCCGTAGTTATGCGGCCAATTTCTACAAGTTATGTTGGTGTCGTGCGACATATTAGTGCCTCTTACGGGGCCATTTGGGGATTGGTTTGGGTTTTCTCCCTTTAATGACTTGTTTCGAAACCTAATCTATATATTTTCAAATTATCGTCATATTCTCAAATCGAGTGGCCTATGACTACGCGGTCAGTTCTTAGGAGTTAAGTTGGTCCTGTTCGAGGTGCTAGTTCCTCTTACGGGGCTGTTTGGGAGCTGGTTTGAGTTTTCACTCTTCAACGGCTTGCTTCTAATCCTAATCTATATATTTTCAAATTATCGTCATATTCTTAAAACCTAGAGGCCCGTGACAACGCGGTCAGTTCCTATGAGTTACATTGGTCTCGTGAGAGGTGTTAGCGCCTCTTACAAGGCCAGTTTGGGTTTTCACCGTACAATGACTTATTTCTAAGCTTAATCGATATATTTTCAAAGTATCATCATATTCTCAAATCGAGAGTCCCATGACTACGTCGTCAGCTTTTACGAGTTATATTGGTACCGTACGAGGTGTTAATGCCACTTACGGGGTCGTTTAGGAGCTGGTTTGGGTTTTCATCCATCAACGACTTGTTTCTAAGCCTAATCTATATATTTTTAAATTATCATCATATTTTCAAATCGAGAGGCCCGTAGCTATGCGGTCAGCTCTTATGAGTTAAGTTGGTCCCCTATGAGGTGCTAGTGCCTCTTACGGGGCCGTTTGGGGGCTGGTTTGGGTTTTCACCCTTCATGAGCTTATTTATAAGCCTAATCTTTATATTTTCAAATTATTGTCACATTCTCAAACCGAGAGGCTCGTGACTACGATGTCAGTTCCTACGAGATACATTGGTCCCGTGCGAGGTGCTAGTGCCTTTTATGAGGCCGTTTGGGGGCTAGTTTGGGTTTTCACCCTTCAACGTCTTGTTTCTAAGCCTAATATATATATTTTTAAATTATCATCATATTCTCAAACCGAGAGGCCCATAGCTACGCGATCAGTTCTTACGAGTTACGTTGGTCCCGTGCGAGGTGCTAGTGCCTCTTATAGGGCCGTTTGGGGTTTGGTTTGGGTTTTCAACCTTCAATGACTTGTTTCTAAGCCTAGTCGATATATTTTCAAACTATCATCATATTCTCAAATTGAGAGGCGCGTTACTATACGGTCAGCTCCAATGAGTTAGTTTGGTTTCGTGGGAAGTGTTAGTGCCTCTTACCGGGTCGGTTTGGGTTTCACCCTTCAATGGCTTATTTCTAAGCCTAATCGATATATTTTCAAACTATCATCATATTCTTAAATCAAGAGGCCCGTGACTACGCGGTCAGTTCCTATTAGTTACATTGGTCCCGTGCGAGGTGCTAGTGCCTCTTACGGGGTCGTTTGGGGGTTGGTTTAGGTTTTCACCCTTCAACGGCGTGTTGCTAAGCCTAATATATATATTTTCAAATTATCATCCTACTCTCAAAATGTGCGGCCCGTAGTTATGCAGCCAATTTCTACAAGTTACGTTGGTGCCGTGCGACATATTAGTGCCTCTTACCATGACATTTGGGGGTTGGTTTGGGTTTTCTGCCTTCAATGACTTGTTTCGAAACCTAATCTATATATTTTCAAATTATCGTCATATTCTCAAATCGAGATGCCTGTGACTAAGTGGTCAGTTCTTAAGAGTTACGTTGGTCCCGTTCGAGGTGCTAGTTCCTCTTACGGGGCCGTTTGGGAGCTAGTTTGAGTTTTCACCCTTCAATGACTTGCTTCGAATCCTAATCTATATATTTTCAAATTATCGTCATATTGTTAAAACCTAGAGGCCCATGATTACGCGGTCAGTTCCTACGAGTTACATTGGTCTCGTGAGAGGTGTTAGCGCCTCATACAATGGCGGTTTGGGGTTTCACCATACAATGACTTATTTTTATGCCTAATCGATATATTTTCAAATTATCATCATATTCTCAAATCGAGAGGCTCGTGACTACGCCGTCAGTTTCTATGAGTTACATTGGTACCATACGAGATGTTAATGCCACTTACGGGGTCGTTAAGGAGCTGGTTTGGGTTTTCACTCTTCAACGGCTTGTTTATAAGCCTAATCTATATATTTTTAAATTATCATCATATTTTCAAAATGAGAGGCCCATAGCTATGCGGTCAGCTCTTACGAGTTACGTTGGTCCCCTACGAGGTGTTAGTGCCTCTTACGGGGCTGTTTGGGGGCTGGTTTGGGTTTTCACCCTTCATAGGCTTATTTCTAATCCTAATCTATATATTTTCAAATAATCATCATATTCTCAAATCGAGAGGCTCGTGACTATGATGTCAGTTCCTACGAGATACATTGGTCCCGTGCGAGGTGCTAGTGCCTCTTATGGGGCCGTTTTGGGGTTGGTTTGGGTTTTCACCCTTCAACAGCTTGTTTCTAAGCCTAATATATATATTTTTAAATTATCATCATATTCTCAAACCAAGAGGCCCGTAGCTACACGATCAGTTCTTATGAGTTACGTTGGTCTCGTGCGAGGTGTTAGTGCCTCTTACGGGGCCGTTTGGGGGCTGGTTTGGGTTTTCACCGTTCAACGGCTCGTTTCTAAGCCTAATCTATATATTTTCAAATTATCATCATATTCTCAAACTAAGAGGCTCGTGACGACGCTATCAGTTCCTACGAGATACATTAGTCCTGTGCGAGGTGTTAGTGTCTCTTATGGGGCCGTTTGGGGGCTGGTTTGGGTTTTCACCCTTCAACGGCTTATTTCCAAGCCTAATCTATATATTTTTAAATTATCAGCATATTCTCAAACTGAGAGGGCCGTAGCTACGCGATCAATTCTTACGAGTTACGTTGGTCCCGTGCGAGGTGTTAGTGCCTCTTACGGGTCCGTTTAGGGGCTGGTTTGGGTTTTCACCCTTCAACGGCTTGTTTCTAAGCCTAATCTATATATTTCCAAATTATCATCATATTCTCAAACCGATGGGCCCGTAGCTGTGCGATCAGTTTCTACCATTTACGTTGGTCCCGTGCTTAGTGCCTCTTACGGGGCCATTTGGGGGCTGGTTTAGATTTTCACCCTTCAACGACTTACTTTTATGCATAATTTATATATTTTTAAATTATCATCATATTCTCAAACCGATAGGCCCGTGACTACGCGATCAGTTCCTAGAAGTTACATTGGTCATGTGCGAGGTGTTAGTGCCTCTTACGGGACCATTTGGGGGCTGGTTTGGGTTTTCACCTTTCAACGACTTATTTTTTAGCCTAATCTATATATTTTGAAATTATCGTCAAATGCAGACACGTATACTGTGATGATAAAGATGTTTTATGAAGATAAACTTATTTTCATAAAATTATCTTATGTATCACTATTGGGATTTGGAGAAGAAATATTTTGAAGGTGAAAAGGAAACGGAAAATTTTATAATATGCATGAACGACTTAGTTTGTTAATCAGTGTACCTCCATTGATGAGAATTAGAAATTTTAGGTAATGTCATATATATTTTTGCAGCGAACCTCCCCTTTAGTATAAGGGTACGGTTTTAAGAATAGAAAGAGATATGGTGGCAACCCCCACCACTATACAAGTTGCATTAAAATAACTCAGTGCAAAATGTGACATATCAGGGTAAACTGATGTTTAAATTTTGTTAAACGTGTTCTGTAATTTTATTCTAAAGCGCCAATTATTTAAGTTCTATCGACAAGAATAAGAATTTGCGATGAGTTGTTTCCTCGGTGTGAGGGATTGATCTCGTCATGCAAGAGAACAGGTATATACAAAATCTTATGATGAATTAAAATATGTTTTTGAGGATATATTCAGATTATGGTCAGGTTGGTTGTAATCCAAGACTGAGTCTCTTAAAAGAGTTATAAAGAATTAAATTGATACGATGACAAAGAAGAAGCGGTCGTCAGTCGTCCTATCTAATAAAATATTTTGAAGATTCCGATGACACTCTTGTTGTAGATGAGTTGAATATTAGATCACAACAACATTTGCTTTTAGGGGACTAGACCTTAATGGGATATCCACACCATGACGTTTGAAAGTTGTGGGGTGCTGACTATTGTTGGATTTATCCAAGTGATGATGCTTTTATTTTCCTAATTTAATTTTTGGGATTAAACAAGCTCCATTGGTGGAGTAGAAGGTCATATTCAACCTTTATAGTTGGATGAGAATATAAGTTTTGATCACATAGGCTAGATTTCTGAATATTTTGAGCAATTGAAAGATATTTTTTGGGGGCTTTTATATATAAATCTCATTTGTAGTATAGGAAAAAAAATTAACATCAGTGGCTGTCAAGTTTTCAAGCTACTACTACGTTTGTTTTTATGAGAGAAAACTATAAAACTATAATGAATTTATTATGTTCTACATCTAATAACAAATATGAAGGGATTCCGAGATCAAATATATGAAACATAATAAATTAACGAATGGGCTATGTTTAGTTATCTAAAAAAAATCACAGTACAAATAATACATACAATCACTCGGGCAACTTCATTAGCAGGCCCCTTCCCTTTGGTTACATGTGTCTCCTTGTACACCATCATACGAGTTGGTTTGAATCCCATTGCTTTAGTTATCTGTAAGTACAATATATTAAGTGTCGAAGCATAACATAATAATACAATAATAATAATGAATTAGTAAGTACAAAATTTTTAACGCGTGTCTAACTTAAGCATGCGTTTTTCTACCCGATGTGTGCAGCATTTGCAAAAGCACATGGATGGCTTTGTTCTTCGTACTTATGGTCTAATACAATGGAAATAAAGTTATTCAGATAACAAATTTTGATTAACTCCTAATATTAATCTTTTTAATAAATTAATTCATTTCATGATGTTTTTTATACGCGAGATAAGCATAGTGTGCACACGTAATTCATGACTAGACTCAACAAATAGTATATACATGTGCTCGAGCAGAGTCCCAGTCATAGACGAGCATTTTCCACTAATTTTTCTTGACTCGTTGGGGAAAATTTGCTAAGCATTCCTCATTAGATAAACAACATTTGTGTATGAATCAACTGATACCCAACATAAAAATAAAACCTAACTGATACCCAACATTAGTGTATGAATCAACTGATACCCAACTGATAACCAAATTTATTTATCTGCTACAGTATCAATTAGTGTCCAAGAATTGGATTTAAAATTAAAAATGTATGTATAACCTCTGGGAAAAGCCAGTACCAATTTGTAATTATCAAGGCCAGAATTGTAATCAAGTATACGGTCTATCAATTTTCTTACAACATTCGGTGTGCGGATTCCATATCCTGAAGTCGAAAAAGGTCTAATAACATCAAACTATTTCAAGAATCGAAAAAAAAAACTAACCATCGTTCTCAAATTCAGTCGTGGTCAACTGAGACTGATGGCCTATCTTCCAAAATTCAGTCGTGCTCAATTTTTGCAATTCCAAAATTATTGTGTTAAAACCCAGTGAGACTTTAATAATGTGTATAAACAAGTGCATAAAATATCCACTCACTAACAATGTGAAAGTTGAAACCAATTAATGGGAAGCTAAACTTACCACTAGTCAAACCAATTGCAAGAAAAATAGCCACCGTAAGCAGCCCAAGAAGTAGATAATTAATCGGGTGACGCTGGTGATAGTAATACAACGGGAATAAAACTCCCATAAATAAATCAATTATAATAACCATTGGATTACAAAAGAAATAAAGAAATGAAGAAAATAAACTTATGAATGATATAGATCGCCCAGCCTACACCGCTGGAAACGAAGAAATGGGCGATGGGATGTAAGGTAATGACAACAACAGCAACGGCTACGGTGAGAAGCAATTAGACCACCAAAGCTATGGTCTCTCTAACATCATTGGGTGAAGAGGTTGATTTGTGGACTCAGGTCATTTTTCTGGTTCTGTTGTTGCCTCCTGATGATTTTTCTATCATCAAGAGGGAAAAGAGTTTGTTGTTGCGTTTTGATGATTTGTGTAAGAAATGGGCGAGGGGATGTATCAGTCGTTGTTGCATTTTGATGATTTGCGTACTCACCATAGCGATGGCTATGGTGAGAGTTTGTTGGATTATTTTGAGTGTAAGCAATTTTGTGAAAGAGGTAAAGGAGCGTATCATTGGAGGGAAATCGAAAATAAGAGGGATTCGGAGAGAAGGAGAAACAATTTTCCACTATCGACTTTTTTATTTCAAAACGTGGGGAAATAGCCCACGTTTTTCTATAAAAAATAATAATTTTTTGACGTTTCTAATAAACGTCAATAATATTTCGACACTTTTTATAAAACGTCGATAACTTTCCCACGTTGTTAAATAAATGTCGGCATATACAATATATATCGACATTTGTAAAAGCGTCGCGAAAAAAATGCCGTTATATCCAACTTTTTTGTAGTGAATCTTAAAGAAGGGAACAAAGAGGACGTGCGTAGTTTGTCTTTGAACATCCCACAAATAATTCCTGAACTAGTTGAGACATCTTCAAAGGGATCTGATTACCATTATTGAAATGTTCCATTAAATGATATGGCGAAGTCCTCTCAAAAGAAAGCCGATGACAAAGCTTCAAAGAATTCTGTCAAATTTGCTCAACATGTTAACAAGTTGACTGAAGATAATGCTGAACTAAAATTGAAGTTAGAGGAGAAAAATGCCCAACTTAAAGAAAGTGATGAAGCAAGGCTGCAAGCTATAGTGAAGTTAAATAAGTTGGAGGAGGATTATGCCCAACTCATTCTTTTTAACCATGATTTGAAAAATCAATTTTATGAATCAAAAAATAATAATAGTGAAAGAAAAAAGAATTTAGAGGAAGATAATGCCCAACTCAAAGATAATGATGAAAACTTGAGAAATGAGCTTCAAGCTGAAAGAGATTATGAACAAAATAGAGGGAAAATCAATAAGATTAGAGAAAGCACACAATTACATGGCAGATGTCAATGAAAGACTCAGAAAACAATGTGTGGATATTCTGAAAGCCATGGAGATGATAACATCTCCTTAAGGGCAATTATTGTTGAAACTGAACTCACGGAATCTTAGTAGGCACTTTGGTGAATTTTGTAAGGAAGAACTTCCATATTTCAATAAATTACATGCATTATCATTAAATTACACGCATTTTTTTTATTTAAGTGCACACATAATACATAAAGTACACGCATTATGATTTCGTGGTTTTATAAAGTACACACATTTTGGATTAAAGTATATGCATTTTTAATGAAGTACACGCATAGTTTTATAGAGTACACGCATTTTGTAACGATGATCATCCATAGTTTAGTGAAGTACATGCATTATCAATGAAGTGCATGCATTTATTATTTAAGTACACGTATATTTTCATAAATTACATGCATTATCAATATAGTAAATTCACAATTTCTCATGTAGTTTGACATTTATTTCATGTTCCTTGAGTTTTATTACATGTACTTTAACAATATGTTTATAAAATAATCCAAAAATTAAACATGATACTTTTTTCTTCGGGAAATAGCACATCAAATTCTGATTAAGGAAAATCAGGATTTGAAGTCCTCCTTTTCGACAGAAAAAGATTAAACTCCAAAATTAAATGTACAAACAAATACAAGAAATGGAGGACCGTAAAGAAAATTAATACTCCATTTTTTTAAAATCAAGGGAATATGAAGGAAATCACAAGAGGCCAAAAGAATAAAAATCCTTCTACTGAAGGTGCTAAAGTGAAACAGAATAAAAGAAGGCAATGTAAGCAAAGCAACTCTTCAAAAACTAATGTTGTGGTCAAAGATGTAATGACCACAACACCCAATGTAAAGCCACTAGAGCATCAAATTCATCCTCTTGTAATGTACCTTAGTGAGGTTGCTAAAGTAATATTGTATGAATACTTCACAATAGCGGAACCAAGGTAAAACTCACTATTTATTTATGTTGTAATGCACATTTTTTTATGTAATCTACTTATTTTTATAGACGGATATTACACTGCTTGTTTATTTTGTAAATTATAGTTCCATATAGTATGTACTCTAATATTTTAACAAATACACGCATTTTGAAATAAAAAAACATTCATATTTAATGAAGTATATACATTATCAATGAAATACAAAAATTTGTTATTTAAGTACACGCATATTTTCATAAAGTACATGCATTATGGACTGAAGTACGTGCCTAGTTTTATAAAGTACACACATTTTGGAATAAAGTACATCCATTTTGTAATCAAGATCATTTATGGTTTTATAAATTACACACAATGTTTTAATTATTATTCAAACATAATTCCATGTCTTAAAATGTAGGTTATTTCTCTATCAGGGAGAAAGTTACTTCTTTGGGAGCGAAGATATTGAAGAATTACTAAAATGAAAAGAAATATCAAACCATGTATGTAATCCAAACATATGACATTTATTAAATTTTCATCATTATATCCTTACATTTTGAAATGTGTGAAATGGGTAATTCTTGCCTTCAGAGAAATAATGGAAAATAAAATGAGAAAGGAAGATATTACAACTACACACACATTAAACACATATACTTGGGTAAGAAAAATAAAACCTAAAGCTTTGTGAATCACCATCACATAAATATTATCATTTGGTTTTTACTAACAAATCTATAACTTTTAACAGGATGTCGTTCGACATAATAATGAAAACGAAAAGAGGGAGAGTATATACAAACCCCTTCTTCAATGTTTAGGCACTTGTGCTACTTTCTTCATTACAATTAGATAGAAAGAAAGACATATCACATTTTTAGCTACAAGCAAAAGGGAAAATAAAGTTGTCTATATGGATTCTCTCTGACCGAACGACAAGAAACAAAACACATCATTCTTCCAAGATGCCAAAATAATGGTTACACCCTAAACTTAGTTACATTACATATATTTTTTAGTTTTCCATACACTCGTGATTTGTCTCTTAACAGTTTGATGCTTTCCAACAAGAAATATACAAATTGAAGATCGAAAATGAAACATTAAATAAAAAAGGTCGTGTTCAAAGAACCTTCGATGGACTCGTTTTTGAAGATGTTGTAAACAAAGAGGAAAAAAAGAATAATAAAAGGGTTGTTGAGTCATTATCTAAAATTTAAATTAACCAGAGATCGTGAATGCTCGAAACAATACAATAAGCAATATAAAACTTCATATTTATAAATTACATGCACTTTTGGATAAGTTCACGCGTAATTCATCAAGACACATTGGAACAAACTTCATTAACATTATAATAATTCATATATATATATATATTTTATTTTAATTTTAGTGTTGACTGTGAGGTCTTTCGTATATACTATATAGAGAGCGTATATAGTTAAAGAAAGATTATAAGACGGCGAATTTCTGCAATAGAGAGCTTACATAGTTAAAGAAATTTTATTTGCTGATGTTCGTACAAGAAAAAATAATTGTAACTTTTTTCGTAATTTTTTTTGTATTCATCAAGGCTATATAAAATAATAAATATATTCAAACATTAGTACACAGATTATTTGGATGTTTATGTTTATGTATTAAACCATGTAAAGTACACACACCATATAATAAAGTACACGCAGTCTCACGTGTGCCTTATGATTTATGCGTGTACTTTCCATTTCGTCCCAAGAAGAAACACAAAATCCAAAAGTACAAGCATAATATTGGAAAGTATACGTAAAATGAAAAATGAAGTTTACATGTATTTTACAATATTATGTGTGTACTTAGCATTATTTTCAAATAGCAAGCATTTATTCTCAAAGTACACGCATAATATAACATATCACGCGCAATATATAGCAAAATACACGCAAGCCAACAAATAATGATTCTAAATTATAAATTGTAAATTGCTATAACAACATACTATATTTGTAAATTATTTTGGTTTGAACTCATTATAGTTATATATATGATGTCCTATAATTATATAGGTTATTCGTATATGCGTGTACTTTTGTTACAGTCATTTTCAAAATACATTTACTTCACTCTTATGCATAAATCCTTACAATTTTATCATTTAAATTTACTATTTAAATTTAAGTAGTAAGAACTTTACATGTTAACAATGATTTTACATTACAAGATAAGGAAGTTTACACATGTTATTTAATTCATTCTATCAACTAGTAGATCCATAATCTACCCTATTTATTAGGCTCAATATCCACAAAATATTTCTAACCCCAGAAATAAATAGCTTTATTTTGGCTTATAAAAACCTAACATTGTTCTTTTCTCTAACAGTTCAAATTCAGTTACAAATACATGAAAATGGTTATCCCATGAGAGGCTTTGAGAAGTAGGTTTGGTAAAGAAAACGGGGTAAGGGGATTATAGCAAAGGGTTGAGGAAGATATTCCTCATACTAAGAAGCATTTGATGAAGGCTTCTTCGAACTGCCACCCATCCCTTTTGACTTGTTCTAAGAGGATAAGGAGCTTCCACAAACACACGAAGACCTCGTGTATTTCTACACAAATAACTTCATGATGAATATTCTAAATTTGAGGGAGAAAAAGGATGAAGTCAAATCCTGCATATAAGTGCACGAGTAAAAAATTCGAGTGTACTCGAATTTCATTACCTCTCTTCCTGACCCCATCGAGGGTATTAATGATTTTCCAGATTCACTATTTTATGTTTGATTTTGTTTCTTTCTTTATCTTAAATCTTCTGTAGATTTTTTCTTTGTTATAAATTAATTCATTTTTTATCATACGTGTCTTTTCATTTTGATCATAAACATCTATACTCTCGTGATATTGTCACTGGCGTGGACCATAATACACGTACGCTACACAAAAATAATAAGTAGCACTATATGTGCTTTAATCTGTTGAAAGTAAACATATTACCTAGAATAAGTTCTACGTATACTTACTTAAATTCTACTTGTAGTTTATACTGTCCAAATAACAAACACAAATGTAAAGTACACGTAATATTTTATAAAGTACACATGAACATTTTTTAAAAATATGCGTGTATTTTTTTATAGATGCGTGTACTTTACACAGATCCCATTCATAAACAAACACAATAGAAATGAACACCCAACAATAAAATTACATTCACTTATTCAAATGGTATCTTCAATAATTTTAATGACATATATTGTTACAATGAATGAATTGAATAATAATAAGGGAAATCAAATGGATTCCTTAGATGTAGACCTGTAATAACCCGCTTACTACACCTAGAGCAAGTAACTTCCCTAACTGTGACCTCACTAAAAGGCTTTATTTTCTTATTTCTTCGCCTGCATGTTGATCTCTTTGTCTTTGGAGGAAGGATGGTTGGATTTACAAGTATAGGAATGTTTAGGAACATCAAATGAGGAAGAGGAACTATAGGTATTGAGTATGATTATCTATCAAAAGAAACATTATGAAAATCCATAATATTCACATAAATACTAGTTCTATCCTCTATACAATGGAAATAACATGAGAACATTGAAAACACCTTAGTTTCCAATTCTTACAAGAACAAATTCCTTGTTCTAAGTCAATAGTCGCTCGCACATCTGAATGAAGTTCGAATACATGTTTACTCGAGCGGCTAATATTGTAATGTCGACTTTTATTCCAATTATCAGTCACTAACTTCTGAAAAATAAAAAATAACTCATTTGTCCATGTTTCAAGTTCAATAAATTTGTTTACCTTGAAATTCATAATGTTGATCCTCAGTTTGTCCAACATATTCAATATCGGTAAATTCCTTTCCTCTAAGATCCAAGAGTTGAATGATTCTGTAACACTATATTCCATGTTACCATATCGTTTATCGAGAAAATATGTGCACGACCAATTCTCTATAGGCAAATTAAGGAAATCTGCAACACTAGCTCCACTTTCCTTCTTTGGGGCATAAATTTTCTTGTGAAATTCATCGACTATTACAACATATTCACAATGCAGAAAATCTTTCACCATATTCTTTTGCAAGTTCCCACAATTACCCCGTATTCTCTTCTTTATATTTCCTTGTAAATGATGTATACATCAGGAATGTGTAGACATCGGGAAGATCTTAGAAGCAGCTTCAATTAGACCATTATTTCGATTGGATATAAATGTGATGTTTTGATCTTGGTGAGCTAGTGCATTGTGAAAATTAATGAGAAACCACGTCCAATTATCCCTCCTTTCTAAATCAACAACATATGCAAGAGGATAAAGGCCTGAAAACATAATCTAATATATCATAAACAAATAAATTATAGTTCCATATACGATGCCATCGGCACGGACCATACAACACGTAGGCTATACCAAATAATAAATATATTATAACCTTAATACATGTGGACGGTTTGAATGTTTACTTTTATGGATTAAATCGTGTAAAGTACAAGCATATTATTCGTATACTTTATGATTTATTCATTTACTATCCATTTTGTCCAAAGAACAAATAGAGAAACTCAAAATACACACATAACATTAGTAAGTTAATGTAAAGGTAAAAAAAAGCTCATGTGTACTTTAAAATATTATGCGTGTTCTTGGCATTATTTGCAAAATAGAAAGTACACGTAAAAGTAAAAATAAGTTCATGTTTACTTTACAATATTATGCATGTGCTTAGCATTATTTGAAAATAAAAAACACAGTATCTTAAAGTTCACGCATAACATTACAAAGTACACTTAAAAGTAAAAATAAGTTCATGTGTACTTTGTAAATAATGCATGTAGTTAGCATTATTTGTAAATAAAAACAAAGAATATCAAAGTACACACATAATGTTCTAAATTAAACATGAAGTATTCATGTTTACTTAAAATATTATGCACACACTTTGGATCTTTTCCAAGGAACAAACAAAATGTATATTTATTATACCAAATTTCATACGAAATATAGTACTTTAGAATGAGTTTACCATTGTTCCCACTCCTTGCGGTTGTTAATAAAATCGTTCCATGATAGCGAATCTTCAAAAAGGCACCATCTCAAAACAAAATAGCCCCGCGGTATTGAAATCCATGAACGGATCCTACAAACATTACAAAAATTATCTTAAATAATTCATTCTTTTGTTCCATATGAAGAATGCAGGGAGATCCTCGATTATACTGCAAGATAAGTTCCTTATAATATTTTATGAATGCATATGAAACCTTTTTATCACCATGCAACTCAGAAGAAACCATCTCTTCCCCATGCCATACATGATTATATCCTATATAAAGATCATAGTTCTTTTTCATATCACTGACTACATCAATTGGCCTCAGGAATGGTTTATACCTAAGATCATCAACCAGCAATGTTGAAACCAACTTGGCATCCATGATTTTACTTGAAGGACTACTATAAACAACTTTATAAGTATGCTCATTGTTCAAACTTTGTATATAAAAGTAACCATTTAGTGAAGAAAATGATGCATGAACTCACCACATAAAATTCTTGGTAGTCTTTTTAGAGCACTATGTTATCACCCGAGTATTATCATTTTTCAAATAGACATACTTAAAACCAATCTCAATAGCATACTTTCATAATTTATCTTGAAACTCAACCACACCTCCTTCAAAATATTCCTCTTCATGGCTTATATATCTCTTTCAATCAATAAAAAGATAAACTTTTGACGTACTCGGATCCATACCTCCAATATAAAAATTATCTCTAACAACACTACTAAGATCAATTACAGTGGTTGATGATAAACAGTGAACCCTTTCTCTACTTCTATCATTGCAATCAACCCTCTAGAAACTTATATAAGTGCAATTAACCCGTTTGCAAATTCTATAAGTGCATTCAACCCCTTCATGACTTGTATTAGTGGGCAACGCTCTTGAATCAAAGACATATATCCAAACAAAATATTCTTTGACAATCAGTTGACACCGCAACATACAGTTAACATCTTTGTCATAAACTAACATGAACCGACTTTCATCTCTAAACGAGTACTTCAATGAAAAAGTCCTTATTTTCAAATTCATAAAACTGCTACATAACTCATTGCATATGAAATCTAATGAGTTGTCTCCAAATATTTCAATGAAAATAATATTGTCCATATAACAACACCTCACAATCCTAAAACTTTCCATTATGACCTACATCAAATGAAAAATGAAAATGTTTTGGTTAAAGGTCAAGAGTAATTAATGTCACTGGTGCAGACCCACAAACACATGCCAACTTAAAAAAAAAGATAAATCTATTAAGTCATGAAATTAAGTAACAAATTACATGCACATTAAGATATTTCCAAAATAATGTCAATGCACACAGGGAGAATAAATCAATATAATTTCATGTGTACTTTATAACTCTCTATGTTTACTTTAATGCATTTTTTGTGAGTTGTATACCCTTAGCACTATAACATAAAGTACACGCACATATGAAACACACAATCAAAACATGTACATACACAACTTGGTAGAAAATCAAAACATAATGAGAATAAATCGTTATAATTTTATTTTTACTTTATATCATTATGTGTGTACTTTACTGCAATTTTACTGTGAGCTCAATACATATGCGTGTACTTTATGTTTTATGATACAACACTATAACATAAAGTAAATGAATATATGAAACACACAATCAACATATATACATACACAACTTGTAAGAAATCAAAACACAATGAAAATAAATTAGGATAATTTCACGTACAATTTAGATTTTTATGAATGTACTTTATTGCAACTTTATTGTGAGCTCTATACATATGTGTTCTCTTTATGTTTTATGACACAACACTATAACATAAAGTACATGCACATATGAAACACATAATGAAAGCATATACATACACGACTTGTTAAAAAATCAAAACACAATGTTATAATGTTTTAGGTTTATTTATCAAAACACACCATCAAAATATATTCACATAAATTATCAAAACCCACCACTACAAAAAATTCTACGAATAGTCACAATAGGGGGGGTCAAGATTTGGTCCGTGACCAGCTGTTCATGGCTCAAAGTCGTGGCCATGTCCAACATAGGCATGAACAGTTCCATGACCAAGTGTGGACATGGAAGTACTTATAGCTAGTAACGGTCTTGATCCTATATCTTAGTAGGTCACGATCATTATTTTGACCATGGCATGACCATCATGGCACTAAATCATGCCAAAATTTTTGCCAAGTGTGGTCACGAACCTAGGTCGTGACCATGTCCATGACTGATGCCTAAAATCCATCCAATGGGGGCACAAATTTGCACCGTGACCAGTTCAAAATGATCTTGCGTGTGGGTCACGGACTAAGGCCATTACCATAACTATTCAATGCCCTAATCACTACTGATGACATGTAAAAAATTATGGTCATGCATAGGTTCAAGGCCTAGAGTCGTAACCAATGTCTTTATATTTAAGCCATAAACATTTCTTCATTTTCACCCAAAATTTTCCTCACTCTCTCAATCTCAAACCTTAAGGGATTTTTAGCTCCACTCCCTCGCAATCTCAAGTTTTTTACTCTCCTCTCTCAATCTCAAAGGTAACTCTCAAACCCTAACATTTTGTATTTTTATATTTGTTTATTTATATATATGTGTATTTGTGCATTTATATTTGTACACGTGTGTGTTTAATTCATGTATGTGTGTGTCTATATTGTGTTACATGTATGTGTATGTGTATGTGTATGTGTATGTTTATATTTATGTGTGTGTGTGTGTGTGTGTGTGTGTGTGTGTGTGTCTGTATTGTGTTATGTTTTGTGTGTGCAATGTGTGTGTATCTTAACATTATTATTGAATCTAGGATAATACCCAAAAAAAATTTCTTCAAAAAAAAATACCCATGTGTTGGTTCAAATTTTAAGGTGATTCTATGCTTCAAATTTTGTGAATAAATTTGAGGGTTCAATTTTTGCTCTAAAGTTGTAGACTAATGTATTCTGATTTTTTTTTTGTTGTTAGTAATTGATGTGTGTTAACATTATTATTGAATATGTGAGAAATTTTAAGATAAAAAGTAAGAAATTCTCGAATCCCCCGTGTTCATTACAAACTGAGCCCCCACTAATTAGGATTCCTTAGCTCCGTACCTTTATGTTTGTGTGTATATATGTTAATGTCTGTATATTTCAATCCTAATTAAAATTGAAACCCTAATTTTCTTGTATATTTTAATGTGTATTTATTTTAACCCTAATTATTGTTGGAAATCCTAATTTGTGAGTATATGTTAATGTTTTTTTATTTCAACCCCAGTTAAAATTGAAACCCTACTTTGTGAGTATACGTTAATGTGTGTTTATTTTAATCCTGATTAAAATTCAAACCCTAATCTTCATCTATATATGCTTATGTTTATTTGTTTTAACCCTAGTTAAAATTCAAACCCTAATCTCCATGTATATGTTTATGCTTATTTATTTGAACACTAGTTAAAATTGAAATCTAAATCTTCATGTATATATATGTGTATTTATGTTAACCCTAATTAAAATTAAAACCCTAAGCTTCATGTATATGTTTAATGAGAAATGACCCTACTTTAGTGAGATATTGTGATTATAGGTATGTGTTTTATCACATAGATAATAAAAGGAGTATGTGATAATTATTGATTATTGGTTTGGTTGTTTGATAGTATATTGGATTTATTTGATTGATAATACACACATACTTATAAACTCACAATTAATAAACCCTAACATAATGTGTATTAACATTTATGGCAGGGTTTATTTTGGATTTCACATCGGTGAGATCCAACATGCATTGTGTTAAGAGAAGGATATTGATGAATTAAAACCTTAATCAAATTAATATACCCTATACCTCAAATGTTAAAATTAATAGTTATTAATTAATTAGAGCCCTTATTTGTAGGACTCATATTCACACCCACATATTTTTTTACAGGAAAAATAAAGCATGGTGATAATCACTAGCAACAAGGTGGACCACACATAATGTGCATCATATAGAGGGTACTCCTATTTATAGGTATGGTAATACGAAGATAGAAAAATTTAACTACCTTGAAAATCGTAGAGTAGATCTCCATTAAGAGTACATGTTCAATCATATTCTATTTTCCCTAGTAGAAAGCTGGGATGATGATATAGAGGATACTTTCCACACACATAATCCTGATGTAGCCCGGACCTTAATTATGTTGTTAAAGAAGGTAGAAAAAAATTCACCCCTTATGTATATAACTACGCATAGAGAGAATTGACATAGACTGTGATGTCTTGCGCCATATGCACGTAACATTGAATCTTGCTAACAAGTTGAAAAATATGGGATTCTGAGTTCATGTCACAGATATCTATACATCATTCATGGATAAACTTCCTCCTAATTTGCCACGTGCAAAACTCTATAAGTTTATAAAAACTAATACCGAATGGATGGAGATCAGGCACATCAAACATATTCTAAATTATTACTCGAAAAACGTAGATATATATATATATATATATATATATATATATATATATATATATATATATATACAGTCAAAAAGTTAAATAGTTAGTTATAATTTCATATTATTATAATGATTTAGTCACTTATGGTTTTTTATTTTTGTAGATAATGTCGTGACCCAACAACTAAAATATACCGAGTGACAAGGTGATACCCCCATAAGGATCCTCATCTCGTGCACAACAACCACAATTCTCATCACTGATCGCTGAGCAATTCACAACTCCACTTCTGGTTTATTTACCTAATCCAAGTACAACTCCGAGTATGAGTACGCAACATACCCCTATTGTTCCAATGACCCCATCCCATGCTCCGGCACCTCCCACTAAAATGGAATAAATCCCATTTGGGGGATCCCTTCTCGGTAATAATCCCGCGGGCGATAAAAATGACATGTTGGACTTTAAAGCGCAATGCTTGTCATTGGAAAAAGTGAATGTGGGAGTTAGGGGAGCAGCTAATTGGGAACTTGTTGATCAAACTATCAAACATAACATCTACGATCAACTCTGCAAGCGGTTTATATAGGAGAAACTTTTGACAAAGACATTTCCCAAAGGATGCATTGAAATCCAATATTTTGGCTCTAAAAGATAGGGTGAATTGCAATATTGAAATTCTGGAAGAGAAGTGCAATGATTTTTTAGAGAATGAGTCGAAGGACAAGAAGCAAGGAAGAAGAATAAGCAAAACAGGGAAAAAAAACTAATGTCCATAGACTGGACTCCAAATCTTATGAAGATTTGAAGAATGAATGGTTGAGTAGATAAAGAATGGTCCAGATTTCGATAAATAACAAAATTTGGCCAACTTATACGTTCATTCTCGACGGAACAAAGATAATAAATTCCCTCTGCAATTGGCTAATACTCTAGAATCAATAGAGGCAATTAGAAATCAGTCAAGTTCAAGTCCTTCTGATGACTTAGATAATGATGCCCTCACCCAAACCTTTGGAAAGGAAAAAAACGAGGAGAACGAGATTTGTTGGATCACATATGCCAAAAACAAAATTACAACACACCGCACCTTTCCTGGATGAACATTCTCCGATCAGAAGTTGTATATCATCCTAAGAAGAACAATAGTCCATGACCGATGGGGATGTCCAGGATATTAAAAATAACTTGGGGAATATGACGAATCAAATTGGCAAATATGTTACTCTTTTTACTTAAGGTAATCGACCCCTAATGCCTCATCAAGGTTTCCCTTACCCTACTCCTCAAGGTTTCCCCTTTCCTCCCATTGGAAGTTTCCCGTCCCAAATGTTGCCTCCTTCAACATTCCCCTCCCAAATAACGCCTCCTTCAACATTCCATTTCCCTATGCCACCAAATTCAACATCCCCCTCCTTAATGAAGCATCCTATAACATTCACCCTTCTATTACCTCCACCTATCACAGGTCTTAGATCATCGCCAACCACTTACGGTGACTATAATGAACAATTATACTTCAAGGGACTAGGTAATAGTAGGATTATTGGCATATGCACACTCGTCTCCATAGTTGTCGAAACTAAAGTACACAGATGACCTTTACATAAGGGTGAAGCTCAAATAATGGTTAACGAAATATACGACGACTACGAAGATGTACCTATGCACATTGACAACGGGGAAAGGAGAGAATTGGGGCATTATGCAAATTCTTTTACCACTTGGCGAGTTTATTTGTTGGTCAAGTTCTTTTACTATTTTTTTATTTCTATTATAATAAAAAAAAATTATTTCACTTGTAAGAATATTTGTTTCTTTTTAGTTTCAATAATATTTTTGCATTTGAATTGTAATAATATCACTTGAATGCAACATGAAATTTCCGTAATCATATTAATTTCTTGAATGTAACATGACATTTGTTTTATCTATCAACACATGACTAAAATTTGAAGATTATTAAATGTAATTCCCACAATACAAAGAATGGATAGGGGAGACTAACCAAATAATAAACAATTATGTAAAGGGTGTTCAAGAATTTGTTATATATTCTTACACAAATCTTAAAAGTGACAAGACTTCGTGTTCGTGCACTCGTTTTATGAATGGAAAATACAAATCATTAAAAGACATTGAGTAGCATTTAATAAAGTGGGAAATTTTTCAATACTATAAAATATGGACATATCATGGTGAAAAAATGTATCTTATATTTCGGAATATTTGACAGTACCCGACCGCGTGATGGAACCCCAACGAGTGGAAGTGGTACATGATTCACCAACACATCGTCCATCGACCGATTTAATTGATGATGGTTATGGAATTCACAAACATTAAAACCACTAACCTATGGATGTGGACAATGCAAATTATGACAAAGTAAATGAACAATTTTATTCTGAACTACTAGGAGATCAGGAATACATATGATTGAAAGACGATGCAGCAAGACCATTGTATAAATATTGCAACGCAGATCACTCAGTATTATATGTTATGGTAATCCATTTATTCTCAGCCCACAAGAGTAGTAGACCAATCCCAACAGATGTAAAAGGCTACCTGACTTATTTATAGTGAGGATAAAAGGGTCTGGAAGCTCGAAGAAAATCAACGGCTATGATGAGATTGACTGCTCGCAATATCAATCCAAAGGATCACATTGTACCATCATTATTTGAGCTCTGATTAGTTAATTTGGATAAAACAAGGATTGAAATAAAACGCATGCATACCATTGATATAAATGATCGAATGTTATAGATTGAAACCAAAGAACATGTCTATGAGAAAACACAGATCTGATCGACCCAAGAGCAACACGTGTAAGGTAACGATTAACACACAAACGTGTGTTTTTTATGTTTATAAAATCTCATTTACTACCCCAATATTCTCTTTCGCTTTTAGTTTCTACCCAACCCATATTTTAAGAAGTTTTGAATATACAAATTCAGCCCAATAAATTTTAAAAACCCTAAAATTATTTTTAGAAAATGATTTTTATATGTTTTAAAAATTCCTGAAGAATTTTAATTAAATGTAAAAAATGTTTTTAATTCAATTTTAACACAAACACCTCATAAATGTAGTACGCGACTCAAAATATGCAATCTTATAGTGTTGTGTGCTAGTTTTCTACCTATAGGACCATCTTCTTGTTGATGTAGACATATTTGAGTCTTGAAGAGGCAATGAGGCTTCGGATAAGAATAAGGATGACAAAAATTTTGTCTCTACTTCCGAACTCAATAAGCTCCTATATATTAGACTCAAGTAAGTCACATACATAGTGTGCTTCAATCTCCCCCTTTGGAAATATGAGATAAAATCTCCTTTGACTCATCTAAGACTCGTAGGGATACAAAAAAAACCTTATTCCTATACAGAAGTTCTATCTACACCTTATCCTATAAATGAAAAAGTACATTACTCAACTATTTACAAACCAATACCCTAACAATATCTGAAAAAAAACAATGGTACTAGATTCTCAAAATAAAACAGCTAAGATCAAGAATTTTAGTTGAATTGTATAATAAATGTCCATGATATTTCTCTCCCATTTGTCTCAAATGGACAAAGGGCGAAAAAAAATCACAAGTAAGCATATATAGAAAATAAATGAAATATATATCTATCAAAACAAAGTAATCAACGGGTCACATCACATATCTCCTACCTAAAATAGATATATGAGGCGTCTTTTATCATTATTCGAACGATTGTCCCCTATACCCTCAAAGATCAATTATAAGCATGAGTATGATCGGAGAATATAATAAAAGAATATAAATATTATTCGGGAAAAACCATCCCAATTGATTTCCTAAGAGATTCAAATTGCAAGTTATCTAGAGGCTTAGTGAACAAATCTACTAATTGGAGTTTTGTAGGTAAATAATTGATTTCCAATTCCTTAGATTCTACTAATTCGCATATAAAATGTTGTCTTATTTTTATGTGTTTGGTACATGAGTATTGAACAGGATTTTTGAAAATATTAATCGCACTTTGATTATTGCAATAGAGATATAATTTGTCTTCGAAAATGCCATAATCGTTTATCCATATTTATTGAGCACAACAGCTACCAGCAGCTATGTATTCAGATTCAGCTGTGGATAGTGAAGTGCACTTTACTTTTTACTACTCTATCATACCAAGTTATTACCTATGTAATAACAAGCGCCTGAAGTGCTTTTGTTGTCATCGGAACAGCCAGCCCAATCAGTGTCTGTGTATCCTATAATAGTGTTAGATGTGTCGTTTGAATACCATATTCCTAGATTTATGGTGCCTTTGACATATTTAATAATCCTTTTAACACATAATAAGTGACTCTCTTTAGGAGTGCTTTGATAGAGGGCACACACACATACAGCATACATGACATCTGGATGCGAGGCAGTGAGGTATAAGAGGTTACCTGTCATACTTCTATAGAGGGTAGGATCGATCGGAGTCCCATGTTCATCTTTGGATAATTTGATTGAGGTGCTCATGGGCGTCCTGTCATCTTTTGCATTTTCTAGTCCAAATTTATCTACTAACTCTCAAGCATATTTAGATTGCAAAATGAACAATCCATCAGACTTTTGTTTAACTTGGAAACTAAAAACAAATTGTAACCCCCCCATTAATGACATTTGGAACTCCCCATGCATAAGATTTGAAAAGTTTTTAACTTTAGTAGGGGATGTTGATCCAAAAATAAATGTCATCAATGTAAACCTGGGCGATTAAGACATGGTTGTTGAAAAATTTCACGAATAATTTCTGGTCATTTCCACCTTGTCTAAAACTTTTATTGATAAGAAAGATCGATAGGCATTTGTACCAGGCCATGGGGGCTTGCTTTAAACCATATAATTCCTTTTTCAATCTATAGACATGATTCGGGTAATGAGGATCAATGAAGCCTTTCGACGGTTCAACATATGTTTCCTTTGTCGAAATACCATTAAGAAAAGTGGATTTCACATCCATTTGAAAAAGTGTAAAATGTAAAAGACATGCTATTGCTAAGAGTAATCGAACAGACTCAAGGTGAGTTACGGGGGGAAAAGTTTTCTCGAAGTCTATTCCTTCAATTTGAGAGTAACCTTGAGGTACTAATATGGATTTATTTCTAACTATCATCCCAGATTCATCTAATTTATTTGTAAAAATCCACTTAGTGTTGACAACCCTTTTATTTTCTGGCTGAGGTACTAGATACCACACCGTCGTGACTCTTCAATTGAGCGATTTCCTATTTTATAGCATCAATTCAAAAAGAGTCATTTAGAGATTCACTTACATTCTTTGTCTCCACTAGGGATACAAAGCATGCAAAATGAACAATATTTCGTAATTGGGATCTTGTGCGAATAGGGTCATTAGGGATACAGACTCTTTTATCTAAAGGATGATCTTTAGAAACCTAGTTAGGTACTTCCGAGGTCTCAGTTAGTAAATAATCAACTATCTCTGGAGAGTCATAATTTAAAACATTTTCATACTCATCCACTATAGTTGGCACTTGTTTATTTCTCTCAACATTAGAGTCACTAACAATCACATTTATAGATTCCATTAGACTTTTGGTACGCATATTATAAACACAATAAGGCCTACTATTAAGGGAATAACCCAAAAAGATATTTATGTCTCCACGAGTTTTAAATCTATACAGGTTTTCTCTCTCTTTTGCAAACATAACATATACTCCCAAATGTTCGAAAATATTTTAAGTTGGGATTTTTGCCATACAAAAGTTCATATGGAGTCTGTTTGGTATTTTCCTAAGATAAACCCTATTGATTATGTGACATGTTGTCTGAACTGCCTTAACTAAAAATTATTTTGGCAAGTTCTTTGCATGTATCATTACCCTAGCCATCTCTTGGATTGTGCGATTCTTAAGCTCGACTATACCATTTTGTTGTGGATTTTTAGGAGCACTGAATTCATGTTTGTAACCATTATAGTCATAATATTATGTTACACCCAAGTCTTTAAATTCTCCTCCTCTATCACTATGAATTCAATTTACTTGGGCATCTTTTTCATTTTCAATACATAATAGGATTTTCAAAAATTCACAAACAAAGTGTTAGATTTTTGTTTTAAGAAAGCAACCCAAGTAAAATGAGTGAAATCATCCACCATGATTATAATATAACTGTTACTACAAAGGCTTACAGTTCCAGAAGGACCCATAAGATCCATGTGAAGTTCTAGAGGTTTTGTGGTTAAAATTTCTTTAACTTTCTTGTGAGCAACTTTAACTATCTTTCCTTCTTTATAGGGCCCACAAACAACGTTTAAAATAGATTTTAGTTTGGATAGACCTCTAACAATTTGTTAGGAGCTAGATTTACCAAGGCCATCATAATTTATATGACCCAACCTATTGTGCCAGATTTCATTATCTTTTATCCTGGATATATTACAAATCTTAGTTCCCGGATTTACTGTGTAACGATTATCAGGAGATCTGAGGCCTGTAACGATGTAGTCTCCATTATCGTTTAAAATTTTATAGTTTCTTTTTTAGAGTGTGATTGTATGGTTGGAGTCACGAAATTGCGATATACTTAGCAAGTTAGCTTTAAGACCTTTCACTAAAAGGACGCCTTCGAGAATAGGTAGTCCCTTTTCTTGGAGTGCCCCCATACCAATGATCTGAGCTGATACTCCATCTCCAAACAAGACTTTTCCTCCTAATAAGCCAATTCTATTGGTTAGTTTAGTATAATCTCCAGTCATATGTTTGGAATAACCCGAATCTAAATACCATCCAGAAGAAGTGTGTTCATATTTTAAAGCGCAAATCACAATGTTACACTTCATTTGGGGTATTAGATCATCTTACCTAACCCAAACTGCTCTAGTTTTAAAATAATTTCATGAATTTCCTCGAATATTATATAATTTGCAAGCATTAGATTTTTCTTTAAAATATTTGTGCGCCTTTACTTGAATTTTTTCAAATCTTTGAGCATTTGGTCTAGTCATGTATCTATGACTCTTCCTCTTGGACTTTCTTTTAGTATTAGATCGTTTCTCCCTATTACGATAGTTCGAGTTCTTATCAGGTTGCCTAGGAAGGACATAGTTTTTTTTTCTGTCTGGAGTAATTAAAGTTTTTATATACATGTGAATTGAAAACGGGCTTATATAGAAGTTTTTCAAAATATTCTTCAAGATAGTGTCCATAAACGTCGCAGTAAGAACGGTATAGACAACTAGATGGATTTTTAAGATTTTGAAAATCTTTAAAAATTGGCTTGTCCATTTGTTGGACTTTGGCCTTATGTCAAACTGCAACAGGTTGAAATAAAGGGTCTCCTTTCCTTATAGGGGCAGACATACTTAACCCTAGGCTCAACAATAGACTTAGAACTGTTTCCCATAACAATATTTGGTTCCTTCTGTTTATTATCACAGTTATTTTTTAATGCTTGAAAATCTAGACATAGGTCATTAGGTTTTATTCCTCCAGTCACAAATTTCACATTTGGAAAAGGTTTGTTAGGTGCCTTGGGTTTTTGTTCAAATCCTATGCCAGTTTTATCATCAGAATTGGTTTTACTTGACACTACACAATCTTCAAAACAGTTAGCATTATTTTCAAATTTAAAAAAAAATTGAAGATCGTTGAAACTTTCTTTTCAGAATGTTCCAATTTCACTAAAGTAGCTTTATATTTCATTTCCAAAATCTCATTTGACTGTGAAAGTTCTTTGATTTTTTCAAGAAAAGGCCTAGTTTTATTTTTATTATCCAGACATTGAGTGGTGTAGTACTCAACATTCTGTTTTACCATAAGAGTTAGGGCTTCGATTTTCTCAGTAAGGACCTTGACTGGTTTTTCAAGTTTAGTGCTTTTCCTAAGAGTTTTGGTATATATTATGTGAATATGTAGGAGGTCGTCATTATCGGAGTCACTAAGTGTAGGGTGTGGATTGTCCCTAACGCTTCATTTTTAGGACTCATGCACACGTTCAATTCATCATTTAAACATTGCCTTTGACTCATACAAACCGTAGATGAATTATTAACAGTATCAATAGCATTATCAGTCTGTATGCACAAAGCAGACAAACCAGTAGGCAAAATATCAAGCGATATAGTAAGATTAGGCATTCTATCATCAGGTTCAGCTTGAATTATAGGCTTATCATCAATATATACAATCTTAGCAAATAATGACATGCAATGATCAAGTACTTTGGGTGATTGAAGTTCATCATTATCTGAGTCTCTTGAGTCATCCCAAATCTTACAAATATTGGCCCTGCCATTTTTATTGTTCTTATTCATATTAGCTCTACATTTGTTGTCCATGTGACCTAATTTTCCACATCTAAAGCATTCAACATTTTTGAGATCTTTGTCAGATCTATTATTGCTTTCAGTCTAGTGTTTGTCATGTTTTCTCTCATGAGGTTTATTATTAGAGAAATTTGAAAAAGCAGGCTTGCCTCGTTTATAACCAACAATATTTTTAATTTTCAAAATCTTTTTAAAATGTTTAGACATTAAGTCAATATGATTATCCAAATTGCCCAAATCACACTCCTTGTCAAAGTCTAAATTAATGTTGGGAACAACAAACTCAGGTTTGTTCACTTTAGATTGGAAAAAAATATTAGGACTGGAATGTTTCTTTTTACCATTGGAGAGTTGTTTCTTAAACACTAACTCCATTTCCATTGTTTAGAGTTTGCTACTGAGGACTTATGGAGTGAGGTTTGGGCTATCCATCTCCTCAATTGCATATCTTTTATTATTAAACTTTGGTGGAAGTGATCTTAGAATTTTAGATACAACACTTTCCTATCATACACAATGCCATTAGCAGGTAGTTTGATAATTGTATCAGTCAACCTAATGTAAAAGTCATCGAAAGTCTCAATCTTAGTCATGATGAGTGTGTTATACTGTTATATAAGCATTTGGATCTTGGTCGCCTTAAAACGTGTGTCACCTTGATGGTAAGTGACCAGCATAACCCAGGCTTCCTAAGAGGTTGAACAGATAGATATACTCTTAAATTCATGTTCATTGATTGAAAATATCATTCTTTCCTTTATTGTAATTATAGGAGACCGATTTTTCTCGCTGAGCAGTTTCTTAACACTTTCATTACTACCTTCTGCTGCGAGTTCAGTAGGATGTACATATCCGTTTTCAATAACATCCCAAGCTTCATCTCCAAAGGTCCCTTGGATGAAGTCAAATATCCTTACTTTCCAGTAAGGGAAGTCAGTCCCATCAAAGAGGAGACGCCTGGACAGATTCCCTAATCTCTTAAATTTCTCGCCCATATATTTGTTTTGGAAAAATAGTTTCAAAATCACAAGATCTAAAAATATTTTTTGAAAACCAAAAGCCTTTCTCTGATACCAATTGAAAATACCTAACTAAGTTGTTTAACACAAGTTAAAGCACTCTAATAGGTTCTGAATCTATTTCTTGAATAAACTCTTTTAGAAAAAAAAATTAGAAAGAACACTAGATGTGTTTAAAAGTTATTGAACGAGTTATTTCAGATTTAGAGAATAAGTTTTGAAAAACAAAATTAATTTTAGTTATAACAATAGTAGAGAAATAGGGATGAGAGAATCAACAAACAATCACAGTACACAAGGATTTTAACATGGTTAAACCCCACCCAAATGATAAAACATCCACGGAGGTCTCTACACCTCAAAAAGAAAAAAAAACTCCGCTAGAATGAGTTTAGGTTACAAGCAAGCAACGAATATTAAACACATAATACAGACCTAAATCTAAGTTAAGAAGTTATACCATCTCCATTAGGTAACTCCAACTATTTAAGGCTTTGATTTGGTTCCTTCTCGTTCTTCAGCTTGTTTCCTTAAGCTCCTTCTTTACGTCGACTCTGAACTTGAAATCTCTCAACTAACACACAATTTCAGTGCAATTGTGTGAAGATGTTTGTGTGTGCAATTCCTAAACACATGCATGAATACACACACACTTAAATAAACTTTTATCCTACAAATTATAAGATTCTTCTAAGGATGACATGCATGATTTTACAATACTGAAATTAGGTTTCCTTTTGAAACTACTGATTTTTAGATCTATGTTGTAGAGAACCATTAAAAATGAGATTCTTCGAATCTTTATTTATCTACACGTGTTTCAAAATGAAAAACTTAGATCTGAAACTTGAAACCTTCAAATCAATTTTGTAAATCAGAAATATGAGATTGGTGGATTTAAACGAAAATAGAAACATTTACACAGTGAATCCAACAAGAGAGTATGGTTTCTTGATAAAGAAATCACGTCTAACACCTATGTGATTGTATCACTTTGGAATCAAATCTACAAGTTCCAATACTAAGAAATGAGTTCTGATTTTGGAGTGATGGTGTTGGAAAAGAGATTAAAACTAAAGAGGATGAGTAACTCTACGAACCAGAAACCTTAAAACTCTTAAGTTATTTTTCTGAGATAAAATGGACATAATTTGGTTTGGATTTCTTATTTTCTCTCGAGTTTTATTTTCCCTCTCTCTCTTCTCTCAAACCCTAAGGTTTCCAAAGATTGTGATTGAAGGGATGAATGGCTTATTTACAGTGACCATAGAAGGGTCTGGAAGATCGAAGCAAATCAACGGCTATGATAAGATTGATTATTCACAATATCAATCCAAAAGCTCACATTGCACAGTCATTATTTGAGCTCTGATTGGTTCATTTGGATAGCACAGGGATTGAAAAAAAACACATGCAGACCATTGATATAAATGATCGAATGTCCAAGATTGAAACCAAAGAAGGTGTCTATGAGAAAACACAGATCTGACCGAACCAAGAGCAACATGTGTAAGGTAACGATTAACACACAAATGCATGTTTTTTATGTTTACAAAATCTCATTTACTACCCCAATATTCTCTATCGCTTTTGGTTTCTACCCAACCCATATTTTAGGAAGTTTTGAATCTAAAAATTTAGCCCCAAACATTTTAAAAACACTAAAATTATGTTTAGAAAATGATTTTTAAATGTTTTAAAAATTTTGAAAAAATTCCAATTGAATGTAGAAAAATGTTTTTAATTTTGTTTTAACACACACCTCTTAAATGTAGTATGCAACTCAAAATATGCAATCCTAGAGTGTTGTGTGTTGGCTTTCTATCTGTAGGACCATCTTCTTATTGATGTATATATTTTTGAATCTTGAAGAGGCAATGAGGCTTAGGGTAAGAATAAGGATGACACAAATTTTGTTTCTATTTCCAAACTAGATAAGCTCCTAGATATTAGACTCAAGTAAGTCACGTATATAGCTTTCTTCAACTTTTACTCTCCCTTACCACTAAAAACATAAAAATTTTGAGTGCGATAGCATGGTATCAGAGCATCATCGGGTTTTATGCCTATACGGGATCGAGTTCAAAAATCTTTCATCTACGACTTATACAATTATTATTATAAATATTTCCTTTATCACATTTTATTACTCATACTGTTTTGCAGTAATGAAAATTTGGGACTATATCTGCCTTGATATTTGCGATTCAGCTCACTAAAGGTTTGAACAAGCAATTAAAGATGTAGTCAACACAAAGCTTTGCCGGCACAAACAAAACATCGATCATGATTAGGCAATGCTACTCCAGAGATGAAACACAACTTGCTTATTTTTCGCCTTATACGAGAAGCTCAAACAACCCAACAAGACAAGAGATTCTCTAAAGATCCTGACACTCTTTAATAAGCAATCCATCTTGCATGGGATGTCGTGTCACCCAATGAACTTGCAGTTACTCCTCCTGGCTCTTCGGTTGACTAAAGTTATATTTCTCCCACCACTACTTGTTTTACCCCCCATGACTACTAGTATTTCCTCTGATGATTCCAATCCTTCAGAAATCGACCCAGACCAAGAGTTTGAAAAAGTGGTTCCTTAGATGGCTGAAAGATTTTTGTTGGAATATGGCCATAAAATAAATAAAATCTGCGAGTGTGGAAACTGGACGAAATCCATATTCCAGAATCACGAAAGTAGTTAAAACTAATAGTTCCTTTGTAACAGTTAAAATGTTCTTTTGTTGTAAAATAGGATCCAACGGTTATGTATGTTTTTTCCTTAGCCGATTGTGTAATATTATATAACCTGCTATGATATACTATAATAAGTTTGTTTGTTGTACCTCTACATGCAAATTTTATCCATCGATACATCATTTATATAGGATGGTTAATACTCACGCAATTACCAATAGAACCCAAGAGGAACGATCTATTCCACAGATGCATAATCTAATTATCACGAAGGAAGGAATCATGTGTTGTCAACAGAAATTAACTATACTAGCCTAGCCTAGCGACAACAAAATACCACCTGCACCCCAAGTTAATAATGACATACTAGAAGAAACTCGAAGGATGAATGCCTTTAAATGTTTTCTAAGGCAAAACCCCCTAGAATTCTTTAGAAAGCCTGGTGCGAATGAAGCAGAAAATGGGTCCGTCAAGCACTCAAAGTTCTTAACGGAATAGGAATTAACCCAGAACTTAGGGTAATATTGGCTTCATATTTATTTGAAAGAGAAGGAGATTTCTGGTGGAAATCTATTCTACATTCTCAAAATATGAACGAACTAACCTGGGAGTAGTTTCAAGAAATCTTCTTCAATAAATACTTTTTAGAGACTGCAAAGGATCAAATGATCGTAGAATACATTGACACTGTTAATATAAAAATTAGTCACCTGACGTGAACCAATTATACGAAGACACGTGTCATACAACATGGCACAAGTTCAGCGTACCGAGCTACTCAACATACCGAGCTACTCAGCGTACCGAGCAACTTGTTAGAAAGATCAAGCGATAAAGACAGATTCAATGAGTATTCTTTACCATGTACACATGTATATGCCTATATAATAACGGCATATTATCTATTCACACTGACAGCCCAAGGGCTATAAATACATTTTAATACCCTCATGGCAGGGTAAGCTATTATAAGCAAACGTAATTGTGATCAAGGCAAGGCACCTAGTAATACTAGATAGTGGACGTAGGCCATTTCATTAAGGTTGAACCACTTTAAAAATCTCTTGTCTTATTTCTTTACTCATATTTATATGTGATCAATTAATTAGATCTAATATAGTTTTTTACATCAATAGATTGGCGACTTCTATGGGAACGACTATATGTAGCACTTTTCACTAAAAACTTATCATAAATGACTTATATCACAAAATCTAGAAATACGAATAATTAAGGGAATCTTCCTAACCCTTCTATCCCCCAAAATGCAAACGATAGTTTATTCAGACTGTTCAACATAGAGCATCTGCCCAGTCAGGTCAATAAAGAGTTCATAAGAGCATGCGTCCACCACCTTGACAATCCAAACATACTGAACTCCACCATACTGGGAATTCAAGTGATCCATCCTATCACCCTGGTCTGAATTCTCCTATAAGAATTTTGGATTCTCAAGAAAATGTAACTCTAACTCCAGAACGAATAAGCGCTCTGGAAAGGTTAAGCAGAGTTTCACCCTTTGATCGTTTGGGCCCTAGGAGGAACAAAAATCCTCCTCGAATTGCGTCGAGAAATTCTCAATGACCAAATTATTTAAGGGAAGGCTCAACCCAATCACATCCAAATCCCACGCAGCTCGCATAGAAAGATCTCAAGAAGAGAATTCTGCGCGATCTGTTGCTCGTGCAAACATAAATAAATCAGAGGTTGGAAATGATGCATGGAAGGGGTGTATTTAGATATTGGAAGATAGGTTAGGGGAAATAGCTAAGGCTAAAAACCCTCTCCAAAGAACCTTTATCAAAGGATCTCCATTTGTAAAAGCAATTATGGATTTTCCCACACCATCTAAGTTCAAGGCTCCTGTGGTCACACCTAAGTACGATGGAACAATTGATCATGTTCTCCACATAGAGCAGTACCAAGCTGTAGTAGATATTTATGCAGTCCCAGATGAAATGAGGTGCAGAGCATTCTCAGGAACCATTACTCGATCTGCTCAGATATGGTACAACAGCCTTCCTCGGGGGAAGATTGTGACCTTCCAACAACTGGCAGAGCTCTTTATAAGAAATTTCTATTTTGGTGCAAAGCCGGTTAAAAGGGTAGCACATCTGTTGAGTGTTAGACAAAAAGTAGGAGAAAGTACCAATGATTATATCACTCGTTTTAACAACGAGAAACTGGAGGTCATAGACTATGAGGAGAAGACAGCCATTACAGATCACATGAGTGGTCTTTTTCCAGACAAACTGTATTACACTTTATCCAAGGATCCCCCCAAATTTATGGTTGAATTGATGGCTAAAGAAGCCAACATTATGAATATCGATGAGGTACTGGCTGAGAAGAAGAATGCTGAGTCAAAGGCAGAAGCTAAAGCTGAAGGCAAGTCGGAGAGGAAACATCACAAACATAATGGTGGGAGCTAGTCGAAAGGCATAAAAATGTTGGAACACTTGAGGAAGTATATGAATTATACTCCCTTAAAGGTGGATATAAACCACGTTCTGGAGGAAATCAAGAACAACGAGGAACTAAATTGGCCAGAAAAATTGAAATCAGCTCCCGAAAAGGGGATAAATCCAAGTATTGTGAGTTCCAGAAAGATCACGGTCACACAACCAAGCAGTGTGTAGCTCTCCAAAATTAAATTGAAGCACTCATTAGACACAGAAAGTTGAACAGGCATGTTGATCGCCAGAATGGTGGAAAGACGAACACTAGAGCTCGACAGAGATCCAAATCTCCTTGTCGACAAAGAGAAGATAAGAAAAGGGAACCTAAAGATGATCTCGATCTCCAAAAAAGGATAAGATAACCTGAACGTGAGGTATTTTCAATTCATTTTGGTTCATTCGATTGTAACATGATTACATGTGGAGACGCTGGAGGGGGCGATCATACCGCTGAAAGGAAAGCTTACCGTAATGAGTCTCAAGCGTGTTCCTATATACATCAGATAAATATGACAGACGAAGATCGTCTGGGGAAGGTTCACAAAGATAAGATGGTCATTGGCTTTTCTAAAAATGATCTGGAAGGTGTTTTGTATCCTCATAATGATCCTCTAGTGATCAAAATGAGACAGAAGGATGTAATCATTTCAAGAGTGTTAATGGATAATGGTAGCTCAGAAGACATCATGTTTAACCCCTACTTCGACAGTTTGAACTTAAAACTTAGTCAATTGGAACCGTATTACAGGCCCCTCATTGGGGTTTTCGGAGAAAAAGTTTTTCCACTTGGAACAATCAAGTTAGACATGATGATTGGTACCTGGCCATCTTGCAGAATAGAAAAGGAACGCTTCTTCATGATGGATAAAAAATTCCAGTCAGCCTACAATATAATCATGGGGAGAGTAGGCTTGAAAAAGTTTGAAGCAGTCCCATCCACTGTACATCAGTGTTTAAAATTCCTGACCAACTTTGGGGTTAGAATTGTGAAAGGCTATCAAAAAGTAGCTTGGGAATGCTACTAATCGTCTGCTGAGCAAGAAAAATTGGAGAATGCTAGGAATAAAATAACCACTTATCAAACGGATGAATCTGATGAGTCTGAGATTGAAACCTTAGACCCAAGAGATAAAATGGAAATTGTTAAAGGCCAAGTAATGGAAGTAATAGAAAGTATTATTCTGGATGACGAGCAACCAGAATGAACAACTCAGATTGGTGCTTCACTTGATCCAATATTGAAGAAAGAGCTGGTGGCATTTCTAAAACACATAAAATAAGTACTTGAATGGAGTCATGAAGATATGCCAAGGATAGACCCATCCTTCCTATGTCACGAGCTCAATGTCAATAAAGAGATCAAACCAGTGAAGCAAAGAAAAAGAATCTTTAGTTCGGAGAAGAATCAAGCTATTCAAGTAGAAGTGGAAAAGATGCAAAAAGGCTTTTTTCATCAAAGACGTCAAATATCCTGATTGGTTGTCTAATGTTATGAAGGTAAAGAAGAAGAACTACAAGTGGAGAATGTGTGTAGACTTCACAGAACTGAATAATGCTTGCCTAAAAGATCATTTCCCTCTACCCAGGATAGATCAGCTGGTAGATGCAACTTCGGGGCATGAGCTGCTAAGCTTCATTGATGCTTATTCTTGATATAATCAAATTAAAATGAAACCAGAAGACAGGGAGAGTACCTCTTTCATTACCCCACGAGGAATATAGTGTTACAATGTTATGCCTTTTGGTCTTAAAACTGTAGGTGCTACATATCAGAGGCTGATGAACAAGGTGTTTACAAAGCAGATTGGCAAAAATATGGAGGTGTACGTCGACGACATGTTGACCAAAAGCAAGAAAGTTGTTGACGATATAGCTGATTTGAGCTAAACATTTGATCAGGTGGAGAAGTACCAGATGAAGCTAAACCCGACCAAGTGATTTTACCAGTACTTAGCCATTTCAGAAAGTGTAGTTAGTTAATCTTTGAGAAGAATAGAAAGCGGAGTGCAAAACTAATTTATTATATGAGCCAGGCATTCAGGGGAGCAGAGATCAGGTATCCAAAACTGGAGAAATTAGCATTGGCATTGATTGAAGTGAGCAGGAGGATGAAACCATATGTTCAAGCCCATACAATAGTGGTATACACTGACAGGCACTCAAACAGGCTTTACATAATCTAGAAAAGTCTAGACTATTGATGTATTGGGCAGTGAAGTTAGGGGAGTACGACATTATCTATGAGCCAAGATCCCCTCTCAAAGGGCAGGCAGTGGAAGATTTCATTGCTGAATTTACCTACCCAGATCTCTCTGATCAACAGGGGGCTAATGCAGAGCAACTTCAGGATGTTAGAGGAGCAACAAAAAATATCCCCAGGCAACTCCCAGCAGCAGAATTGCCAGAAGGGATGGCCACCGATCAACCAAAATCCTCTAGTAAGGGGCAAGAGTTGAAAAATAAGTATGAAGAAAAGAAGGACAAGATATTTCATCAAGGGATTTTTTCAGACCAAGCGTTTGATGATAATATCCCTATATAGGATTTATATGTCGATGGTTCTTCGTGTGCAATAGGTTGCGGAGATGGAATTATTCTCAACAGTCCAAATGGGATATACATAGAATATGCTCTGCGTTTCCAATTCCAGACTTCCAATAATGAAGTTGAGTATGAACCAGTAATTGTGGGCCTCAACTTAGCTAAATCATTGAATGCAGAGAAAGTTGTGATGTTCAGTGATTCACAACTAGTGGTGAATCATATGCTAAGTCTTTACGCAGCAAAAAGGGAATTCATATCGAGGTATTTAACTAAAGCTATGCAGATTGTATACAATTTGGCATCTGTCCAAGTAATTAGAATACAAGGACTGGAGAATGCAAGAGAAGATGCACTTGCTCGGTTAGCCTCAGCTACGCGCACCGAGATACAAAGAACAATCCCCATTGAAGTAATTGCAAGAAGAAGTATTGATGAAAATTTGATGGTGGATTTATCACCTTGGATATGGGACCTTCCTGGATGGATCCCATCAGGTCTTATATCGAAGAAGGTACTTTACCAGCCGACCAACTGTAGCCAAGAGGTTGAAGTATAAGGCTGCCAGATATGTCTTGAATAATGGAGTTCTGTACAGAAGAGGTGTGATAGCTAGTTTTCAAAGGTGTGTTCATCCAGCAGAAGTTAAAGATCTAATAGAGGAAATTCATTATAGATCTTGTGAGGCTCACATAGCAGGTAGAACTCTTTTACAGAGAATAAATACGCAAGCGTACTATTGGCCAACAATGCACAATGATTGTACGGCTTATGCTAAGAAATGCGAAAGTGTCAGTGATTTTCTACCATACGAAGAACTCCTCAGGCACTGATAACACCAATCACTTCACCTTGGCCATTCACTATATGGGGCATAGATTTAGTCGGGCCACTACCAACTACAAGAGGACGATTCAAATATCTAGTGGTAGGTGTTGATTATTTCATAAAATGGGTGGAAGGTAAACCTCTCATCAATATGTCTTATGAAAGGGTTTATCAATTCATCTGGAAGAATATTATTTATAGATATGGTCTTCCCCATGCTTTTATCACTGATCACGGTACCCAATTTGACAATGATGAGTTTTCAGCGTACTGTCTACAGTTCAACATTCAAAAAATCCATTCTGCTCCAGGTCATCCCCAAAGTAATGGGAAAACCAAGGTGACAAACAGAACTTTACTAACTGGGTTGAAGAAGAGGTTGGATAATGCTAAAGGGAATTGGATCAACGAGTTGCACTCAGTGTTATGGGCTTAGCGAATAACTCTCCGAACAGCAACTGGGGAATCTCCTTACATGCTGGCTTTTGGGAGTGAAGCAGCCATACCTGCTAAATTAGGGTTACCTACTCATAGGGTGATTTATTTTAATTCTTCGGTAAGTGATTTAATGAGACGCTTGGACTTGGACATGCTCAAAGAAGTCAGAGAAGACGCTGTGATCCGCAATGCAGCCTATTATCAAAGGACTGCTATGTTCTATAATGCAAATGATGATTTCCCCATTCGTTTGTTTTATTTTTTTTTATTTTTTTTGGAGTAATCGTGCTACACACTACACTTAAACTTTGTTGCAAAAACAATTCACCAACAAAGTTAGTCGTCATCAGCAAAAACACCAACAAAGTTGGTCACCATCAGCCAGACACTAACAAAGTTGGTCGGCATCACCATAAACACCAACAATATTGGTAAAATAATCGAGCAAGGCAAGGTCTGCTTGATTATGGGTAACCCAAGAGGCATCTAAACTAAGCAAGAAGACGGGTAACAGATCCATTGCCTAGGCACCATGGCAATTATTTACTTAAATGATTGTCACAACTAAGCAAGAACATGGGATAAAATTCCATTGCTTAGGCACTTATAGGTGATAAGTCACTACAACTAGACAGATACATGGGGAAAAAGTTCCATTGTCTATGCAATCAAATCAAAAAGGGCAAAATATTCATTCAAATATATATATACTCAATGACTGAAAAATACAGTAATATTATAATTGATCATGCAATTATTTTTCCAAGGAAACAAAATTACAAAGAGATACTTTTCTTCATTTACTAACAAAATATAAATAGCCTATTCTACTGGTTTCTTTCCTTCAGATTTAGACACGGGATCCATCCCAGCTGGAGGATCATCTAAAGTAAAAGAAGAGTTGATAAAGTTCATATCTCGCAGCATTCTAGTATTGCTCTCACTTGGTCGGTTAAGCAAATATGGAGGTCGAGATATCTGAAAACCTTCATGAAGATTGTAATCACCAAGGTATTTAAAAATCATACACTGAGGAATAAAGCTAACTGGAATCCAGCTAACATCTAGTTTGAAAGGAGATACTGGAAGATCAAGTAATCTAGGGTCACACCAATCCCACAACTCGGTTCCTTGCTCAACCTTCATCACAGTTAGAGAATTCAACCACCCCTGTTTGTATCCCTCATGGTTTGATTGCTTCAACCTGGCATCAAGATGATATAAAGCTTCATTGTATCCCTCTATCCAGAACTCTCTGGGCTACTTGTGAAATTGATAAGTCAATCGTTCAACGTGTTGATGAAGCCCCTTCACCAAACTTTCTTTATTCTGCAACGCAGAACTCTAATTGGAAAGTTTCTGGGTAAGAGTTTGAATTTTCTGGGACATCTCAGCTAGAGCTTGATTTTTTGCCTTCAGTTGAGAAACTTGATTTTCTAATGCCTGTTAAGTCCTAGTCTCTTTGATGCTACTCCGACCAGCTCTTGTTCTACCCCAGGAAGTTGATGCAGGTCTGACTCTTTTCAAAGCTTTTAATTCTTCTATTAATGAGACAGTCTCAATCTCCAAAAAGGAAAAACCTTCATTATTAACTGGGACTAGAGCTCAAGAGGAAAAAGTAAATTTTAGTTGTCTCAGTTCTTCTCTTAAATCAATATTTTCTTCCTCTAGCAGCTTAGCAATGTTTCTATGTTCCTCAACTTCAAGTTTTAGCACACTCTCTCTCTTAATATGAGTTGAGATAAATTTGTCATAACCCTGATCAGAGCTCAACTGTTGGTAGTTCTTCTCATAACCTTCATGAAAAGAGCAGTGGCTTACTTGTGTTGAAGTTGAAGTTCTTCAATCATTCCTTGAAGATCTTCAATCATTTTGTAGTAAGTTACGTTATTTGCTACAGCGTAATCAAGTAGACATTTTAAATACTGGTAAGTCTCAATTGCTCGTTCAGAGGCATCAGATCTAAGAATATCAATTATTTGTGCTTTAGTGAAATCTGCATGACCAACTTTGAAGTAATCTGTACACTTCTTCATTAACTCTGTGTTATGAGCTGACAACAGTTCCATCCTGGCAATAAACTAACAAAGAATAGTAAAAACATATCAACAACATCACTGTTATATTGAAAAATAAAAGAGAAATTCAGAATAACTAACAAGTCCATTTTCTTGATCATAATATAGGAGGATACAACCAAAAGTACAAAACAGCGGAAAAAAAATAAAGAAAAGAAAAAATTGCCAAATAATATTACACCTTCTCCTTATTCCCTACAACATCTTCAGCTGATTTTGAAGAAGGGATTAGTTGCTCGGTGGGCAGCTGACGTTGTTCGGAAGAAGTTGTTATCTGCTGAACTTTCTCGGAGGATTGAGGGATAATGGAAGCAGGTGTTTATTCTACAATCATCAAAGAAGATTCATCGGATCCATCTTCATCTTATTTTTCTTCTTTAATAGGAAGAGGAGGGTCGTGAACATGTCTCTAAAATAGTTCAGAATCCTCAGCAACGTTCAAATCCTTCAATGCTGCAATCCATCCATCCCTAAAGCACTTCAAACTTGCATACTCCATTTGAGTAGAGGAAGCAGTTACAACTTTATTCCACCCTTTGTCCCAGCCAGAGCTAAAGGACTTCTTCACAACAACTTTTCTCTTTGCCCTCTCCGAAGAAGCATTTTCCCTAAGAAGATATTCAACATATTTTACTTTATGTTTAAGATCTTTCTTACACCGTTCAGCCTCTTCAAGCTTGCCCTCAGCTTCCTCCTTAATGGAAAAGGCGACATTCAATTTCTCCTCTGCCTCCTTGGAAGCATTTATATCTTGTTGTCGAGCTAGATCAGCCTCCTTGGCAGCTTCCACGACTTTTTATTGAGCTGTCTCAGCAGACTTGATTTTATTTTCCTAAGCAGTTTTGTCATCCTCATACTTTTGCTAGGACTCCTCCAAAGATTTTGATAACCCAGCAAGGGCTTCTTCTACTCCACTGGAAGAGGAAGCATCTTTGATAGCTTCATCCCTCTCTAGGATATTATTGAAATAGTCCAAAAATTATAAGAAAAAGAGGACACAAGTTAGAATATGAAAATTAAAAACAGAACTTAAATGACAGGTATAATGATACTCACTGATGCAAGGTGTTGGGTTGCCAAGTCATTGACTTTCCCCCGAGGAGTGGAAGTCTCAGCAGCTCTATGATCAGGAAGAGTTCCAAACCAGATTAACCCCTTGGCCGAACCAAGAGTAATGAATGCTGGAGGACCAACTCTCAAAGGAGGTATATTAACCCCAACAGGTTGAGCTGCAACATCAACGGTCTTCTCAGCAAGACCCCTTCTCAATCTTTTTAAAGGAGCAGCCTCTTTAATCAAAGGTGTTGTATCTTCTCGAACAACAGCAACCCCTTCAATCAAAGGTTCTTCCTCTTTTGTAGCAACAAGGGGCTTCTTGCTGACCTCTTTGATAGCTATGACTAATCCCCCAGATGGAGAAATATCCTTTTTCTGAGTCCCTTCAGCTGGGATATCTGATTTACTCTTTTCAGCCCCATCATTACCAGGGAAAACCTTGGCAAAGAGATCTGGCATTCTCCTCTTCTTCGTCATCAGGTCAGTAATAGAAGTGCCCAAATCAGAGGAAGATTCTTCAACAATTGAAGAAAATGCTGGAGCCTGCTTAAGATCAATCACCCAAGGAGGAGCAAGAGTCCAAGCAATAAAAGAGGCAGTGGTGTTCATATATCTCAGTAAATAGGAAGCAAAACTCACGTGCTCCCCAACAATTGATTGATGCAAACCCCAGATGAGCTTTAAATCTTTTATATTAATATCACTCTCTTTTGGGGGTTTTCGTTTACTGTCAACTACAAATCAAAAATGAAAAAGCAAAAGTCAGTGAAATATTTTATCAAACAAAAACAGAGCTAGCTTAAAAATAAAAAATAATATATCCCATTGCCATAAGGTGGACATCTGGGACCTTGGTACACGTCTTTCCCTTTAGTGGGGGGGGGGGGTGTTACCAATTTTTCATCACAACCCCATGTTCAAAATAATCCCTATTAGAATCAGGGAGATTGACCACTAAATCTCTGTTAGAAAACCTAGTTTTTAAATAAAAGGTGGTGTCGCTGGTGACCCATTTATAACAGTACATAATTTTAGGAATCCCTAGATGAGTTCCATGAATTTGATTAAACCTATGTACACCATTAACTACCCTTCATGTATTTGGAATTACTTTTGCAGGTAGAATATCAAAATATTGGCAAAACTCCAAACACAGGGGATTAGGCAGGAAAGAAAAAATACATTCTTCTACAAAAATAGAGGGAAACCAGTGTCCCTCGGCTACAGAAAATAAATCAGAAGGGCAAGGTGGTTCTTCCAAAATAACACAAGAAGGAATCTCAAAGTCGGCCCTAAACTTATCTAAAGACTCAATAAGGTAAACCATGATGCCTAAAGCAAAGAAAGAAGAAGGAAAGAAGAAATTCTTACAGAAGATTAAGGAATAAGCTAAGGTAGATGACTTTAAAGAATGTTCGTAAGAAGAAAAATGAGAAGACAAAGAGTTTGGAAACAAGATAGCAAAAGGTAGAAGACAATCGAATTTTACCACCGTTATATATGTTGCATCGAAAAATGAGAGAAGTAATGATTACACATGACGACTGTTGTGTTCTCGACAGCTAATCAAAAGAAAAAGACACAAATACCCAAGCGTTCATTAAAAACTCAAAATATTTACAAATTTTCCATTTCGTGCTCAAAATTGTTACACAAAATGGAAAACTTTTACAAGTGTTGCAGTTCTGTAATTAATCAAGATGTAAGAAATGTGCCCGAGCAACTTTTGGGTAAAATGTTCCACACTCTCATATCAAAACTCAACTATGAAATTAATTAGCTAATGTGGACCAATTTTATGAAGACACGTGTCATCCAACATGTCACAAGTTTAGTGTACCGAGCTACTCAACATACCGAGCTACTCAGCGTACCAAGCAAATTATTAGGAAGATCATACGGTAAAGACAGATTCAATGAGTATTATTTACCATCTACAGATGTATATGTCTATTCAATAACGGCCTATTATCTATTCACACTGACAGCCCAATGGCTATAAACACATTGTAATACCCTCATGGTAGGGTAAGCTATCATAAGAAAACGTAATTTTGATCAACGAAAGACACCCAGTAGTACCAGACAATGGATGTAGGACATTTCATTAAGGCTGAACCAATTTAAAAATCTCTTGTCTTATTTCTTTACTCATATTTATCTGTGATTAATTAATTAGATCAAATCTAGTTTTTTGCATCAACAGACACCAAGCCCAAAAATGTGAAAGCATTTTGAACAAATTACTTTATATGTCCAAGAGTTTAATCGAATAGTTAAAGTATCCTCCCTTATAGAAAAGAACCTTTTAGTTAATAACATAGCCCGAATCTCTACTCTTTCCTAAAATCCCTTTGTCATCAGGAATCATCCTCATCAATGAGATCATCATTATAATAAGCCCAAAGATGGTTGAGTATTTATTCATATTCATCATAGTCATATTAGATCTTTAATGCGTTGTCATGAGTGCACCCAAGTAAGACACCTTAGGCCCCAATGCCTTATTCTACAGATGCCTCCTCCTTCTACTTTCCCTAACTTTATCAAGCCTCCCTTTAAGAATACAACTAAGAACTCTAACTGCCCACTGTAACAAAATCTCCATGAGAAGAAGCAATAAACACTCAGTAGGAATCAAAGCCAAAAGTTCTCCTATCTCCTAGCGAAAAATCTAGATTTCCATGGTGTGATTGAAGGCAATCTTTCTTTCTATAATATCGCAACACATATAGTATTTGATTCGAAACTAGGTACTCCTTCATTAGTCAATCATGTATGAATCTTCTGCAATTATCATCTAGTCCGTTAGCTCATCCTTTTACTATGGAATGCCAATGGGAAAGATGGACATTACTAACAAGATTTGTAAATGTCACCCTTTACACTTCGGAACCAAGACATTAACCATAGATTTCATAGTTCTTGATTTAACAAAATTTGATTTAATAATAGGATTGGACATTTGATCCCCGAACTTTTCTCATATTAACTGTCATGCAAAAACAATGACATTCAAACCACCCCCATCAACCTTCATTTTACTTTCAAGGAAGAAATACCCACCAAAATCTACTTTTTCAAATAAAAGAAAAAGAAACCTCCTATGTTTATACAATCTTGGCCCAATGCAAAGGCGTCTTTCTCAAAGATTTACTTTGAATACCCTCACCTTGAAAAACTGAATTTTTTATCAACCTGTTGCCAAATACCTCTCCTATCTCAATAACCCCTAACCGTATTTCTCCTTTAAAAATGCGAGAACTTCGAACATAACTAGACAACCTACTCAATAAAGTATTTATGCGCCCTAGTACCTCACCTTTAGGAGCTCCCATTCTATTCTTACAAAATAAAGATGGATATTTTCGGTCATGTATCGACGATCGAAAATTAAACCAAGTGACCATTAAGAACAAGTATCCATTTCCTAGGATAGGTGATCTGCTTGACAAGTTACGAGGGTCAAGAATATTTTCAAATATTGATTTAAGATATGCATATCACCAACTTTGCATTAGGGAAGAAGGCAAGCCCAAAACTTCATTCCGAACATGATATAGTCATTTTGAATTATTATTCATGTCTTTTGGATTGAAAAAATTCCCCCACCGCTTTCATGAACCTAATGCATAGAATATTTCGCCCTTTCCTGGATTTTTATCATCTTTATAGATGACATATTAATTTATTCCAAGACCAGGGCAGATTTCGAAGAGCACCTATGTATAGTATTAGAAACCCTTGGTAAACATCAACTTTACGCGAAAAAAAGTAAATGCGATTTCCTTATGAAAAAAGGTAAAATTCCTTGGACATGTAGTCACTAAAGTAGTTATATATGTAGATTTAACCACAACCAATGTAGTAATTGAATGGCCTCAACCCACCATCCTCACAGAATTATGTAGATTTTTAGGACTCGTAATGGAAGGATTTATCTTAATTGCCTTACCTTTGATGAAGTTGCCAGAAAGGATGTTTGATTTGTATAGACCTCCAACTACAAACAAGCCTTTTGTATCTTAAAGAAAAATATAACCGCTGCCCCTGTCCTGACCATTATATCCAGTAACAGCGACTATGATGTTTACACCAACGCCTACCTAAAAGGAATCGATTGTGTATGAATGAAATAAGGAAAAGTGATCGAGTACGGCTCACGACAATTGAAGATTCATTAATGTAATTACCCGGTACATGACTTAGAATTCGCAGTGGTAGTTTTTGCCCTGAAAATCTTGAGATCTTATATGTATGGAGAAGAATTTTTGGTATTTTTTTATCATAAGAGTCTGAAGTACATCTTCATGCAAAAGGCTCTAAATCTTTGAAAAAGACGATGGATAGAATTTTTAGAGGATTAAAAGTTTAAATAACTCTACCATCCCGAAAAAGGTAACGTAGTTGCTGATGCCTTAAGCCGCAAAGCCTAGGGAAGCCTCTATAGTATGTTTGTATTCTTAAAACCTAATGGAGATTAAAATATACAACGATACTCCTCTAAAACCCAAATTGTCCCATGAAACATTATAGCTCACCCCTTTCTACATAATAAATCACTAACCTCCAAGACCAAGATGAATTTTATCATTCCCATAAACAAAAACTCCGAAACAACCTCCCCGAAAAGGATTAGACTTTGGACCCCGAGCATGGGTTAAAATTCATAAATCGAGTATGTGTTCCTCTCATATCCTTATTACGGGAAAAAATCCTGTAAGAAGCTCACAATTCTAAATTCATGATTTACCCCAAAAGAACCAAAATGTATCAAACCCTCAATCATAATTATTGGTGGCCCTGTATGAGAAAGGATTTTGTTCATTTCATAGCAACGTGTCTAACTTGCCACAAGTGAAGATTGAACATCAATATCCCAGCGGATTATTCCATCCACTCCCCATCCCAAAATGGAAATGGGATCATATAACCATGGACTTTGTCAGCGGATTACCCCAAACTGTTCAAGGATACAATACGATATGGGTCCTCGTAGATCGCCTTATGAAATCCGTCCATTTTCTAATTAACCAGATCCACCGATTCCTTCCAACGATTAAGTTAACTTTACATCAATAAAATTGTTAGACTTCATTGTGTACCTATTTCTATTATATCCGATATAGAGCCTAGATTTATAAGAATATTTTGGCAAGCCCTATAAACCTCCCTAGGGACCAAACTCTACCTAAGCACTGCTTTTCATCCTCAAACTGATGGCTAATCAAAACGAGTAATTCAAACTTTGAAAGACATGCTCTGAGCCTGCATATTAGAATTTCCTAGTTCAAGGAATAATCACCTTGTCTTGATCGAATTCTTCTATAATAACAGTTACAAAACCAGTATTCAGGACACCCGCTATGAAGCTCTTCATGGACGACCCTGTCGTTTGCCTTTATGATGGAACGAATTAGGAGAAAATCCTATGCTTAGAATCAAGTTTATCACCAAAACCACATAAAAGATACACCTTATTCATGATAGATTATATTTAGGCCAGAGCCGATAAAAGAGTTAAGTTAATACCCGCCGAAAGCCCTTAGAATTTCAAGTAAATAACTAAGTATTCTTATGAGCATCCCCAATAAAGGGGATCATTCGATTTAGAAAAAGAGGAAAACTAGGACCTTGCTATGTTAGTCCATTTAGAAACATTGAATGTATTGGACCAGTATTTTTTCGTCTAGAATTACCTCCCGAACTATTAAATCTCCATGATGTGTATGGTATTTCACAATTACGAATGTATATCCCCGATACAAGTCCCATCATCATTTGGAAGGGTATAACAGTCAAACCCAACCACGAATTCAAGGAAATTCATATTGAACGATTGACAAGCGAAGGTTCTCTGAAGTAAAATCATCCTACCAGTCAAAGTTCTTTGGCGACACCATAGAGCTGAAGAAGTAATATAAGAAATGAAAGATATTATGAGACAACAGTACCCCACACTTTTCCCATGTAATTTCGAGGACAGAATTTTTTTAGGTTGGAAGAATGTAACAACACATTAAATAGACCTTTAGTCCCTATAAACCCAATAACTCCCAATAAACCCTAGACTTTTGCCAAAATACCAAAATACCCCTAACGGAAGAATCATATTAACATATAATCCCCTATATCATCTAAGACCCAACTTTCACTCAAAGTTTGACCAAATGACTTATATTTTATAGGAATATCATGAACCAATCCATTAAGTTTGAGAAATTGCACAAAACCCTAAACTTATACAAAGTAACTTTAAAGCCCTAAAATCTAAACAAAACTAGCAAAGGACCCAGCTCAAAACATAAACTTATTTATACTTTCTCCCTGCTCATGTGGGACAAGCTGGAAACATGGCACGTACCATGTTGAGTACCCATGATACCCATTTAAACTCCACATGTACCATGGTGAAACTTGTGCAAACTAGGTTGAAATTCACCTCCAAACCCACTAATGAAATCCTCCCCACGAACCCTATAAAAGGCCCCCTTAAACTCTATAAAAACTCACTTTAACTAAGAGCTATTCCAAAGTAAAATTTTGAGATTTATTAATTTATGTCATTTTATTTGTGAATGTTTTTTCCTCAATATAGTTACGTTTCTTCACTTATATAGAGTATAATTCTGTGTTTACATATGAATGTTAACGTGTGGAAGCACTGAAATAGTTCAAAGACCAGAAAACTCAATTGAAGCATGAGCTTCAATGGTGGATTATTCTTCATTGACTTTGAATTAGTTTCCAATTGAGGTAGGTTGTGCTTACGTTCTTAGGAACCTAGGAGAAATGTTTATTGAACTAAAAATAAGTTTTGATACCCCAAATCGAAGCATGAAGTTTTCGAGCCTAGAATTTTCAAAATGTGAATTTAGGAGTTTTACTTGACTAAAATCCCTAAAACGAAGCTTGATTTAATACATTTTCAATATATAAGAGAATCATTACGATGCCGAAATAAGAATCATAACTTTCAGTCACTTCGGTTCAGGTCAAACTTTTGCTATTTTTATAAAAAAAACAATAGCTTAAACTCAACTTAATAAAGCATTTTCCCAATTATTAAGGATCGGCTACATGAATCCTAGTTTTCCACTCAATTATGTCCAGCGCAATATCTTTAATTAAACCTCTGATATCATCTCCTTTTTTATAATATCCCACCAAGTCAATTTAGGCATGCCTTTACCCCCTGCATTAGTATAAATACTAACTAAATCACTCTTCCGTACGGGATCATCCATTGGTCTACGCTTGATGTGTAAAAACCATATAAGTCAATTTTCTCTTAATTTATCTTCTATAAGAGCTACTTTTATTGTTTCACGAATTTTTTAATTTCTAATTTTATCCCTTCGAGTTTTATCAGAAATTCATCTTAGCATTCGCATCTTCGCCACACTAATTTTCTGCATATTTTGTCTCATGGTTGCCCAACATTTTGTCCCATATAACATGGTGGGTCTGATGGTCATCCTATAAAAATTTTCTTTTAACTTTAAAGGTATATGCCTAGCACATAATATGCCGGTAGCATTTCTCCACTTGACCCAGCCTTCTTTAATCGTATGAGAAAAATCATCACTAATATCTCCATCTTTATGGAAAATCGAGCCTAAATAATGAAAATAATCTTTTCTAGGTATCTTTTGACACTCCAATTTCACTACATCGCCTTTTGTCCTCTTATTACTACTTAAATTTCACTCCTCTTATTCGTTTTAGTCCTACTTATTTTAAATCCTCTTATTTCTAGGGTTTCTCTCCACAATTCCAATCTATCATTAATCTTCATCTTAGTCTCATCCACTAAAATAATGTCATCTGCAAATAGCATACACCACGACACCTCATTTTGTATTTATCCAGTCAACTCATCCATTACAAGAGCAAAAAGATAAGGACTTATTGAAGAACTTTTGTGTAGACCTACAGTAATTGAAAATTCACTACTTTCTCTAGCAGATATTCTTACTGTACTCATGGCCCCATCATACGTATCCTTCATCACATCAATATATCTACGAGTCACCCATTTTTTATGTAAAACCCACCATATTATATATATGGGTATCCTATCATATGCGTTCTCCAACTCTATAAACATCGTATCAAGATCCTTCTTTCTCTCCTTATACATCTCCATTAATCTCCTCGATAAATATATTTCTTCCATTGTTGACCTCTTAGGCATAAACCCAAAATCCTTGAAAAAAAATATGGTTGGATTCCTCTTAAAAAATTATAAAATTTTCATCCATGAACCTACTTATATAAATTTCTAAATTGTCTCAAATATAAGGACAATGTTTCATAACCCTAAAGTTAAACTGTCGAAGGTTGAAGCTGATGTGAGTTACACACACGCTAGTGAGGGTCAAACTAGCCATGTGTAATGTTTGACCTAGAGCTTGAGGGATCGTCTCTAATCAGAAAAATCTATTTTTTTTCTAAAAATTATATTTTTTAATTCTAAACAAAATGATATATTACATCAGCCTGTTTGGATCCCTCAAAAGCATTTTCTTGAGAGAGCCAGTTTTTTTAAAGTTTTACTTTACACATAGCCCCCTCACCAATTTCCTAAGTATTTCAAAACACTCCCAAACCTTTTCCATAAACTCTTTAGTTCAAATAAAGCCATTTTTTCCATATCTAAACAAGAACAAATAAAATTATTAATTTTTAAACGTTTTTGAATTTATATATTATACCTTCTTAATTATTTTTGAACTAAAACTTCTCACAATTTAGCATCCTGCAGCTACCTACTTATACTCTCCATGATTTCAGACTATCCAGTCAACCCCAGTGAATTAGATGCACAACCCCAGAATTCGTAATTTCAAAGTAATTGATTTATTTTTAGTATTAAATACTTGAGCTTATGTCTTTCAAATTACTGATTATTGTTCACTTTGTGTTAACTTTGAACTTATGTTTCATTTATGAACTCTTTTATAGTTCATGTTTATCCCATATATTGATTCTCTCGATATTTCAGTTGGCCCTAAACCTGATAAACCACTAAAACCTATGATTCATTAAAAGCCATTGAATTCTTATTTACCCTTAATTGTGGTATAGCTTTGCAACTTATTACAACTAATTTTATTTACCCTAGAATTTATACTCTTATCAGAGAAACCCAATTATCAATCTTACAATTCATGGACTAGGCCCCGGTATACCATAATAGTTTTAATTGTCCTGTAGGACTAATGTTGAGTGCCTAGTATTTATTTGCTACATACGTATGGGTGCCACTCTATCTAAATATGGTAAGCCATTCTATTATTCCCTAATTATTTGTAATTGTTTGTTCAAATGTACGATATGATTGGATGATATTGTAACGGTATGTATACGCTATTGAAGCCCTATAACCGATAATTTATAGGTTATTTTGTTATTGTCTGAACCCTTATTTATAACTCGATAAATGGTATATCCGATTATAATCACCATACTGTCGTTTTACATATCATGATACATCAATATACCCCTAAAAAGATCTATGATATTTGAGCTCGCTTCCAGACTCGGATAATATCAATATTAAATCAAATTACTCTCTAACAATATATTTTCTCTCGTACGTTGTATAGATATAAATTTATCTACTTGGCGTGTCTGCTTAATTATTTTCCTTCCAGACGGATAATGAACTCGAGGAAGATGAGATACCACCCGCAGGATTGGATTATTATTCTATGTTACAGCAAAAATTATTTTTGTTTACGCACGTTTGGGCGATAGCAGATAAGGAGAATAGCCCCCGCTAGAATATCTACACGGTAACATATCATCTCTTGTGATTCCCGAATGTTTTCTACAAGTGTTATGTTATGTATGGCATGGATTAATAATAATGTATTTCCATTTAGTTTAGACTCATATATGTAATAGGATTCTAGGGATCCCCATAATAAAAATCAATTAAATTATGTCGCCTTTAGTTATTTATTGTATTTACTTTTACTCTTGCTTATCATTAAAAACATAAAATTCACAGATGTGACACATATGCTCCTCACTATCTTCTTGTATGCCAGGTTCCCTGTATTTGCCCCTGGTGCTTTATTACATATCTCCCACAATGTGAAGATTCCTTACATTTGTTCTTGAAATCACAAGAAAAGTAAGAAACCCTTTAACACTTTGATTGATAATTTCCAGACCATCTGTTTCCATACTTACGTTGGTATTAACCAATTTTACACCAATAACTTCTTCGTTGAGCCCTCTGGACCAGTGAGTGAGGTTAAGGAGGTTGTCGCACGTAACTTCCTTGCAACGAGTATCCTTTTGGTATTAACCCTTCCTTACATTCCCTTTTACACCGAATGGTTATCTTTTTATTTGATTTACTTCCCCCTTTATGTAGCCACCCAGTTTGGATATGATCAAGGGTGCCCCTGTTACATCACCTCCTTGGAGCGACCTACCAACTTCTCACTTGCTTATGGAAATATCTTGACCAGTGTAGTGTCAACATCTTGACCAGTGTAGTGGCAACTCTTTTAGTTCGTTATAGGGAAAATTTGGTGATCCCCTGAAAGAAAGCATGATGTAGTAGATCCATTATCTATTTAACCATATTATGGCCCAAACAACTTTCCAGGTTCTAGAGGGTTGTTCTATATCAACCACTTTATCTAGAAGTCAAGAGGTTTCCCCTAATAGAACTTGGGTTGAAAGGTTGATCGATTAATCAATTATAGTTTGATTTGAGTGACATAAATAACAATATGCCAAGTTAACTTCCTCCTCTAGCACCTGTTAACAAGGCCATTCATAAAAATAAGAAGGAAACTTCCACATCACATCTTATTGATGAGGCTGAGGATTCCCCTAAGACTTCCCACCCTGTTGTTAATGAGTAGAAACCTCTTAATCTATCGACTAAAGTAGCTGTGAAAGAAAAGAACAAACAATAAAAGAGGAAGAATACCACAATTGTTAGTCACTCGGAGGTTTCCCTTCAATCGACAGAAATTGATCACACCCTTAAGAGAAAAGTAAGAGAGTTTTTTTATGACTTGATGAGTAAGTGCAATTAAGGTTCAATGTCTGTTTGAGCCTTAATTAAGGAGAAGATGGTTGCCTGGGTCCTTTCTTTTACTCCTCTAGCTAGTACAAGTAGTAAAAAAACTAGGTTAAAGGCAAGGTCATCTCTCTCATCTACATGGGATATTAAAGAAAAAGAAGATCTTAAGGAAGCACCTTTGATGCATTAATTGCGCAAGTTGCACGGGATGTTTAATACCGAGAAACTATCCTCTCCTCCACTGGATTACACCACACTTGATGATTTCACTAATGAAGAGGTATTATTTCCATCTACTTCTATATTATATGATTTCTCATTCTTCCTTCGCCTCATTCCTTATATTCATCTTCTTACCCCTTAGTTATGATGCACAGGTTGATGCCTAAGTTAATAATCTCGTGGCCGAATGAGAGAGGGAAAAGGATTAGGATATAGAAGATATACAACACAGCCCTCATCATCAGTCTCAACAACGTTCTTTCTTATCACATTAACCATTAGATCAACCAACACCCATATTAAAACAAACTCCCACATAGTAACATCCACTTCTCAAAGGACCATCAACTAGAGGTAATTGTTAATTCCCCCATCGTGGAAAGGGATGGTTTTTATCTAAGTGTCAATTAGTTCTAGTTATACTCCTGACTCTTCTTTTTTACACAATCAAGATGATCTTGCCCATGCTGGACTAGAGTAAGGTGAAGATGAAGTAAGACATCCTTTAGCTGTTGAGATAGTCCCTACTATTAGCCTTGTGGCTGAATTTGATGTGTGATAAGTTTATCATGAAAATATTTATAAATTAACTCTTCCTTTCTATTTTTTGTTATTTGAACTTGTTCTTTTTTTTTATTATAGCCAGTTCAAACTTCTTCTCCTACAGAGGGTGTACCTGTCAACATTTATATGGACTTCATCGTTGTGCTTACTATGAATGAGAAAATATTAGTGAACCTATTTGGACCTTCTATTTTAGAGTATAGAGATGCTACTGAGGTTGAGGTCATTGGAGATTACACTATTGAACCTATTGTCGAGAGACTAACCTCCGCTGCACCACCTCAAAGAGAGTTATATACTCATTATATATGCCCCTACTTAATTTCCTTCTTTACGCAAGTGTTACTACCATACTTTTTAAAAATCCTTTAATCATTTTATTGAGAGAAAAAAAAACTTTTCCAGAGTACTTGGTCGAGAAACTATTGTTGTTTCAAGTACACTAGTATTTTTTTTGCAGTTATAAGGCCAAACATTCCCAAAGTACTTGGTCGAGCAACCAATGGTGCTTAAAGTAAACTTGGACTTTAACGACCATAAAGGCCAAAATTTCATACAGTACTTGGTCAAGCAACCAAAGGTGCTTCAAGTAAACTTGGACTTTAGCGTGCCCAACGTACTTGGTCGAGCAACCAAAGGTGCTTCAAGTAAACTAGGACTTTAGCATGACCAACGTACTTAGTCAAGCAACCAAAGGTGTTTCATGTAAGCTGGGGCTCTAGCATGACTAGAGTACTTGGCTTAGCAACCAAAAGTGCTTCAAGTAAACTAGAACTTTAGTGACCATAAAGGCCAACCTTACTTTGATAAACTTCTCTTTTCTGATTGGGCGTCTTGAAATTCTAGTTAAGCCTTAATTTCCTATTTATCAAGTCACTTATAGGGATGTTAACAGGGAGGCAATTATGAGCCCTGCTACTATTGATGTTCATGTGAGTTAATATACCCTTCCCTCTAGTGGTCCAAATGTTGAGGTGAAATCTTGAGCAGCCACACCTCTCTTTGAAGAGGAAGATAATGCATAAGTTTTACTATCAGACAACAATAACGCTTTCAGTGCCCATCCTGCCAAAGCCTCTCCCGCAGACTTATTTTAGAAAACTATTAGATATTTTCCCCATATTCTTTCCATTTTACATCTTGAACTTCCTGAATGGGTACTTGAACTTCACCCCTCTACCTTTAGTCCTCATTGTATTCAACCAATTCTAGTAATGATGGCTTTCAGGTTACTAGAGTTTGCCATTGCGTTGAGTGGGGTTTTAGGTACCCGACTGCAATCACCCACCTTATTTAAAATTAAGGAGTTAATGGTAAAGATCAACGCTCTTATAAATGAGGGTTTTTATTTGTCTTGGTTGATTGATTTGTTGAGGTCGTTCAAGAAAGCTAATCTGGCCTCATTTTACACGAGGCTGCAAGCTAGCACTGGAACCCAAGATGTTATTGTTGAAGAAATGGCTAGGCTTTGTCCTAAGCTTATCAAAGCAGAGGCAAGAGTTGTGGCTTACCAGGAGGCCTTTGCCCAAGCTGAGTCAGATTTAGGGTAGCTGGAATAGGAAATGGAGGGTCATGATAAGGACATAACGGACCTTAATAATGAGAAAGTTTCACTAGAAATTTCTCTCCTAGACCTTCACTATAGGTTAATAGAATATACCAACCTATGGTTTATTATAGACAACCCCAATGATTACTAGGGTTCCTCCTTTTTGTTTATATGTACTTTGAGGAAATATCTACTCCTATAAATGTATTTGAAGTTTTTGAATGAATTATGGGTTCCGTCTTCTCTTGCGTGTGCCTTTTTACTTATGATCATTCTTTGTAAAAAAAGGCACTTAACTGATTTACCATATAACCTCATTGTATTATAATAATATACTTTTCACTATGTTGTGATAAAATCCTCTCAACCAACCATAATAATTGTAAACACAAAATAAGGAAACTAAGGATAAATATCAATACATTTTAGACATGGTAAATCTTGGGCCATTTGTAGTTAATCTTGATCGTTACATCATCTTCAATCGTTGATATCTCACAGTAGCTTGAGTCATGTGCCTTGTGCAATATAGGGCCCTTATCAATTAGTTTCAACTTTTGGTAGTAAGATACCTCATACGTGCCTCGTGAAAGCTTTCAATACCATATCTCCCTCCTTAAACGTTTTTGGTTTTACTACAGGTCATTTGACCTGGAGAGTTGCTTTCTATATATTTGAGGTGTTTCCTTGCATTGTCCCTGTGATCCTCTAGGGCTTCTAGCTGCACATGCCAGCTTTGGGGAAACATTTCACTTCGTAAGTTGTATCGAAAAAAAGGTATCCTAGCTCCACTGGAAGGATAGCTTCATCCTTAAATACTAAGGAGAAGGGAGTTTAGCCCATAGATTTTTTTTGGTTGTTTTGTAAACCCATAGAACCTCTGGTATTTTATCATCCCAAGTATCGAGAAAATCCTCCCAAAATTTTGCCAAAATATTTACCAAACTCTTATTGGTAGCTTCCGTCTGCCTATGTACTAGTCAAAGATAGGTGGAACAAGCCCTACTAGGAATGGTTCATTGTTATACTCCATTGGGTACGATGTATGAAAATCATCATATATCGAGGAGGTTTCTCCCCCAGTCTTAAATGCTGCCATCATCCTTATGAGATCCTTGTTCATCTCCTCCATGATAGGTAAAAGGGTGCTACTTTTCACTGGAACTACCACTGATGCCACAATTTTGGGTGTTATGGCAGTTGTCTCCTTTATTGGGCTAGGAAGAGGAGCCCAGTGGGCACTCCTGTTGTTAGATCAATAACGTTGTTGGTATTAATGTAAGAATATTTTTTTCAGATATTAATCAAAGTATGGGCCTCGTTATATTTTAGGATAGTTTCGTATATCCCATTACAAATCATCACGCACCATCACGAAAAATCAAACATGAGCATCTCCAAGTTTGAAGACTTCTCGACATCCCATAAAGGTATAAAGTAATTTAGATATTAAATTAATTAAGGGAAATTATTTTCGGGATTTTTATTTTTATAAAAATGAACAAGGCTTTTTATTTTTAAAAGAAAAATATTTTTAATTTTAAAACCTCGTTCAAATAAGATTGTCACTTCGTTATAAGGGTCGTTTAAAGTGTTTTATAACGTGCTTCGATCGACGCATTTTGTTTTAGGTCGTTTGAAGGTAGTTTGAATATTGTTCAAATGAGATTGCTTCTTCATTCAAACGAGATGCACTTGTCATTCGAACAAGCCTTGAAAGTCATTCAAACGATCTCGCCACCTCAAAATTTGAGAACATCCTATATATAGCTATTTAGTATTTAGTTTTTGAAAAAAAAATCTAGATTCATTTTTGCAAATCTTTTGCAAAATTTGTTCATTGTTTTGTGTTTTAAAACACTTTAGATTCACAACATACATACTAAAAATAGTTTATGTGAATCAGTTTGAACCTAAGAAGTTTTGTATCCTTTTATTCACCATTGTGGAGAAGGCATCTCCATGGGTGACTTGTCATACCCCTGAGGGAATTCACTGCTAAAGACGAAAGCTAAGGCCGAAGGAGGAGGACATCGGTTGTTGTGGGAATCATTGTTGAAGGACGACTACTGTCATTGTGATTCTTTCGAGGACCATTTATGGTTCCTTTATAAAGTTTGTAAGTCGCGATTTGTAAATTTTATAAAGTCAGTAAAGGTTTTCCTATGAGTGGATTTTTCCTGAAATTTTTCCTTTGTTGAATGCTTGGTTGATTCATCTGTTTTATCATATAGATGCATGTTTTAGGATAAAAAGAAAAAATTAATAAAGAAAATTGAGCACTCTGAAATTGGAATCTTTGTTGAGCACAGCTGTTTCATCATTCTCATTGTGGAATTAGTGTCTTTCACACCCTCTAAGTGTTATCAAAGCATTCGTACCACCTTCTCAAATTGGTATCAGAGCAGTTTACACTAAGTTATTATGTTAGATCCTTGTTTAGTGCTTTTAGGGTGATTTATATTTTCTCTCGATGGATTCCCATAATTTTACTGACTTAAATCTTTTGAATTTGAAGTTTGCTAAACGAATCTAATTATTGGAAAAAGAAAATTTTCGTTTTAAAGTTGTTATGGATCTTTTGCAAACTGTTCAAAACCAAAGAAATTTACTTCGAGAGAAACTTGTGGACATGGACTGTGATTTTAAAATTTTAAATTTTAAAATTGTCCAAGAAAGTGAGTGATGATATATTCTGGTGTTCAGTTAAAGAATTAGAGGACTGGAAAAATTCTAGGGTTTGTGTATGTGCCATTGAGTGGTTAATGATTTTGAGGGACGAGAGAAGACTCTTTGGGATAAGTTTTCTTTCATTGAGGGGGAGCGAGATAACCTTCTAGGAATGATTGAACATATGAATAAGGAGTCTCTAAAATTGGAAGAGTCTAATTCTTCGCTTGAGTCTAAAAATTTTAAGTTAAAAGGTGATTTTAAAGAGTCGGGTAGTGTTAGTGGTAATGGTACAAACTCACATGATTCTAATGCTTCAAGTGTTAAAGTCAAGACCAAAGTTTATTTTGAAGAGTCAACGACATCCAAGGACGTTAGAAAAGGTCAACCCATAGGTAACATTCCTTACATCTGCACTTGTTCACATTGTGGTAGGAAAGGTCACCTTAGCAGTTTTTGTTATGATATTGGAAGAGGTCCTAGGAAGTTGAAGTCTAGTGTTCCTTTGATTCCCGAATCTCGACACGTTAAGTATACATCTATTTGGGTTAGGAAATCCGTTTTAGATGATCTAGATGTTATACTAGTTGATTCTCACATGCTTGCACATGATTCTTCTCTTTTTATATCTTATAGACGATTGCTTGCATAATTTTATTTTTCATACTCTAATTGTGCTTCATGATATATGTTTTCTAATGTTATGACATGTATATCTTTTGTATAATATTTTTCTTTTATTAACTCATATTGAAAAATACAAAAGGAATTTCTTTTGATAAATTTTTTGAAAAATTCAAAAAGATTTTAGTTTTTTGTGTATTTTAGTTTTACACATTTGGTGCGGCATATTAGTGTGTTCAAATCCATTTCACTCCACAATTTTCATGTAGCTAGGATGTTTGGCTATGACTTTAGATACTTAGATTGATCTTAACCATGTTTATGGAGTTATTTCGAACTTGATTTGTTTTACGGATTCGACTTTACATATGCCTCCTCACACACTAGCACGAGCTTATTGGATACTAACTTAACATGTATATTTGAGCCTGGTGAGATATTATCCCATCAATTTTGTCATTTACATGTTTATGTGACTACGGGCAATTTGTGTAGGTAAGAACTATTGCCTATGAGATATTTTGTTTATTATTGAAAGATTTATGAGTGAACATGGGAAATGGCTGCGAAAGACAGGATGACTTTGCATGAAAGCCACCGTTTAAAAGAGTCAAAAAAATAATAAAGTCAATAAAAAGAGTAAAAATTGCCAAAAAGGAGCCAACATAGTTTAGCTTGTTTGATCTTGCAAAAGAAATATCTTCAAAATAAAATAAAATAATAGAAAAATATGATATATGTTTATATTTTGAGGGAGTTTAGTTGAAGATCAACGGGTTTGCAATATGAATCCTAATATGCCTATTTTTTCATGACACTATTGATTTATAGAATTATTAGTAATCTAGGCTTCTGTGCATTGTACTTGTTTTATTTATTAAGTTCAAATTTATTTGTCACTTGAGGATAAGCTTAGTTTGATAAAGTTTTGAGGTCAATTTGAACTTCTTGAACATATTTGATTGTTTGGGTCACAATTCATTTGTGTCTACTTCACACCCATTCATTCCATCCCACATGTTCAGACATATCGGTACTATGCTAGTGTATAAGGCTTATATATTTGTGTCGTGTTTTGTGTTTGTTAATACCTATATATGTGTGCCGGATTTTCTTTGACATATTTTTGCATATATTATGTGGTATTGTATGTTGTATTTGTGAATTTTTTTTTAAATTGAAAATTTTCAAAAATAGTTGGTTGTGTTTGCCTTTGAGGTGATTATTACACATGCTTGATTTATATATTTTTGTGATGATATCTTATCCTTTACATAATGCTTCGTATTTCATGCCTATGTTTCCACTTCTTTGTCTGTTTCAAATATAAACAAAGGGGGGAGAAAATTAGAAATTTGATGAGTTTGATTTATGGGGGAGAATTTATTTATGAGTTTTACTTTTTCAAATTCGATGCATCACGAGGTATATATTTTTGTCTCATGTGTGTAGGTACCTAAAATGGAATTCAACGGATGAAAAAAAAAATTGTGAAAAGGAAGAAGAGGAAGTTTGAAGACAAAGATACATATGTCATTCCGTTCTAGGGTTAGAAAAGGTGTTAGGATTTTTGTTACAGGAGATTTTTTATTTTAATTTTGTGTTCGTTTAAGTTTGTTTATTTTTTACTAGAATAGCCAAAGGGGGGGATTTGTAAGAATAATTTTTCTGATATTGTTCATAGTATAGGCCTCATTATATTTTAGGCTAGTTTGGTGTATCCCGTTACAAATCTTCACGAACCATCACGATGAACAAAACTTTAGTAGCTCTAAGTTTCAAGACTTCTAGATATCCCATAAAGGTACAAAGTAATTTAGAGCTTAAAATAATTCACATAAATTATTTTTAGGATGCTTTATTTTTATCAAAAACGAACAAGGCGTTTTATTTTTGAAAGAAAAATATATTTTATTTTAAAACCTCATTCAAATGAGATGGACATCTCTTTTAAACGAGATTGTCATCTCATTATAAGGGTCGTTCAAAGTGTTTTCTAACGTGGTACTATCGAGGGCGTACTATTTTAGGTCATTTGGAGCCTGTTCAAACGAGAATGCTTCTTTGTTCAAATGAGATTTTATTTCATTAAAATGAGATGCACTTTTCATTCGAACGAGCTATGAATGTCATTCAAACGAGCCCATTGCCTGGAAATTTGTGAACACCCTATAAATTCCTATTTTGTATTCCCTTTTTTTAAGAAATTTTCCAGATTTTTTCTGCATATCTTTTGTAAAAGTTCTTCATTGTTTTGTATTCTAAAATGCTTTTGATTCACAACATACATTCTCAAAATATTTTCTGTGAATCTGTCTAACCCTGGAAAGTTTTGTATCCTTTCATACACCTTTATTGAGAAGGCATCTCCATGGTTGACTTATGATACCTGAGAAAACTCACTGTTGAAGACGAAGGCTGAGGCTGAAGGAGGAGGACTGAGATTTTTATGGTTCTTGCAGGAATCATTACTGAAGGAGAACTATGGTCACTGTGACTCTTGTGGGGATCATTGTTAGTTCCTTTATAAATTTTGTAAGTTACGATTTATAAATTTTATAAAGTGAATAAAGGTTTTGTCCTGACGGGATGTTCTTGAAACTTTGCCTTTGTTGAATGCTTGGTTGATTTATTTGTTTTTATTACATAGATGCATGTCTTTGGATAAAAAGATAAATTTGATAAAGATAATTACACACTCTCAAATTGAAATCTTTGTTGAGCACCTTTGTTTCAGCATTATCATAGTGGTATCAGTGTCTTCCACTCTCTCTAAGTGGTGTCAGAGCATTCGTACCACCTTCTCAATTAATATGGGCAACTTTTGCCGAAACAAAAAAAATGACAACATCACTGGTGGTGTTGTAAAAAAACTTGGTCCCCCAGCTACTCCCAGTACTTTCTGAGCACATGGTATTTTGATAAACTCGACGAAGAGGCTCATTATCCCCTCCATCTATGTTGGGCATGTGGTTTCTTCCACCCCAGTAGCTCGTAGGCCACATTCCCTTTGCACTGCTTTGCCTACCTTCATTAAGATAGTGAGGTCTCCTTCTTCCTCTCGCTGCAAAGTGTCAAAATTAATGTTCTTTGCCACATTATCGTTAGCCATTTTTCAAAAGAGAATACCTCCAAAGCAGAGTCACCAAATGTATGACGTGGGTTCTTTAAATATAATTAAAATTTAGCGAGGCATAAACCCTTCTCAAACTGGTGATTAGTTCAAAAAGAATGATCCAATAAATGAGGACTGTAATATATGTAATAAATAGTCTTTAAAACTATAAGTCTTTATTAAATGAACCTTTTATAACATAAAAGCTTTTTTACTATAATAAATGAAATAGGTCCCCACAATCAACTTGACTAGAGGGAGAAGGAACAAGCACCTTGGCATAATATAGGCAAGAGGGAAAAATAGGTGTACAATAAATGCTATTGTTGGTAAACAAAGAGTGGTTCAGCTCTAAAGATTAAAGAATATAATCACCAAATGGTAAACACGCAATAAACGCATGTGTTTAGAGAAAAGTGGGCATCAACTTTGGAGAAAAAATAATGATCCCTTTTAAAGGAGATAAGAAAAAGTATTTATTCAAGGGCAAGGTCATTCGAGTGGCTTTCCCATATTAAATGATTTGTCCTCATTTAATGCTTAGAATACTATGCAATTAATGCTAAAGATAGAGCATTAAATGCATGAGATATTATATTTTGGCAGGAACACTATTGGTGCTATCAAGAGTCCCTTTGCGTTAATTGACATACGGTAGCTTGATACAAGGATTTGTTTTGTGATGACTGATGGGATGTTCCCTTAATGAGCTAGTAGTTTAAGGAATAAACTCACTCAATACCACTTTTCTTGAGTTCCTAAAATTTTAGGAAACATGACATCATAAAAAGTAATGGACAATGATATATGAGTTGAGTTGTCTAATCAGCCAAATATGGTATTTCGGATGATGGTTGTTCGAGCAACCTGAAATTATCTATGAGAGACCAAAAAGACATCTTTGAACGAGGTCTCTCAACTGATGGTGTCTCGAGAATCTATTTATTGAGCTCATTGAACTAAGGTTTTGCCCAAGTGTTGCAAAGAGGTTGGTATTACTTACCCAATGTTATCTTGTTCCCAATCCTCTAAACCAAGTCCTTGTGAGGTTACCTAAGTGAGGTTGTTCGATAGAACGTGTGGGTTCTCCCATATCTTTCCAGATATGGTCCTTCGATGGTACCAATCAACTTCAAAATTATTACGAAATAGCTCTAAGTATTTAAATGATAAGAGATAGTAAATGTAAATCATGACTCCTAATACAAAATATGCCTTCAATATCTCTCGATTGAGCTTGATCTTTGTAGACGGTCCTTCGGGTGACCACATTCCTTCTTTGAGGTATTTGATCGCGTGATCTAGCTCTGGGGCTTCTTGTGAATGATCTCCTTCTTAATGATCTCTTTTTCTATAATTAGTCTCTTATTTCTATAATATTATTATTTAGATCAACCTTGGACTTAGACTTCACCCTACAATCCCCAAAGATGTGCGTACGTCCACGGATGCAAAGTTACTTTGTATTAAGGCAAAGCATAGGCTCTCAAGGATCTCTCTAGGGTTGAGTGTATATAATTTTCTTAATGTCCCAGTTGAGGGATATAATGGGCTATTTATAGTAGGGGTGAGAAGAAGAAAAAGAGGAATGTCTTTATATGTTAGTCAATTGCACATTTTTACATTCTTGATTACAACCAATCATGAGCCAACCTGGGAATTAACCCACATGCCTTTGCCAATGACACTGTAGACCCACATACGTCTAAACATGGATATTATGCCTTGGTACTTTCGATCGATAGGGAACATTCATTCGACTATGATAATGACCTATGGGTAGTGCTTGATTGAATATATTATCGGAGTGAGCAATGGTTGAAGGAGTGGAGGGATGGCGTATTAACCACTAGGTGTTGATCAGTTTCATGAAAGCTTGGTCGCAAACCTTTTATGGTGGTTTTATCGTGTTGAGGTATTTGGTCGACAGCCGATCTCTGAAAGTTTGCACTTTTGGGTTCGTTTCTTGAGGCATTAGAAATTTATTTAGTTCAACTACCATAATGCATTACATACGATAATGCTTTTCTTACTAGTGATATTTTATATCAGCATTATATTATCCCTAATTTTCTTTGCATTGTGTGTAATATGTCATAGTCCAATACTCATTGCTTTAACCAGTGTCCTACGTTTAAATATTGTTGATAAAATGATAAAAATCCCGAAAGAGAAGTTCACTTTCATCAAATCAAACTTAGGTATAAGTCACACAACATTATCGAAACAAATTCAAATGTTATGACATATTTGGAAACCTATGAATGTTTTTATTTTTAATAACGAGCATATTCAGCATTCGCTCCTCCAGGCCAAAGTTCGTTAGGATCTTAATGACACTTGAAATGGAGAGAGTGATTAAACAAATATGTTAGGAACTATCTCCTTGCGATTTTAAACTAAATACACAACCATCTGCTAATAAAGATATTATGTATGCGCGTATTAGCATGCTCATAAGAAACACTTTGGGTTAGCTTATGCAGGGTTTTGCAAAAAAATAGGGAATACAACTAATGACAGAGCTGAATTGTGGGTAGTAAAAGAATGATTAGTTTTAGCAAAACTAAAAAGGCTTAAATGAATTGACATTGATATATATTGATCCTCTACGTTTGATATATGTTGCAGGGGCCTATGATCCAACTATTACCTCCAGGGAAATACTCATGGAGATCCTAGAGCTCTCTAGTCGCTTTACTAGAATATGGATATCTTTTTGATATATGGAGAGTAATGCCATTACTGACATTTTGGCTAAAGCAACAACCAATCAACCCGACCTGGATGTTATTTTTTGTGTAGCACCATATTTTACTCACCATGCTTTATTTTTGGATATGCCTAGTTGTTTATAAAAGGTTTATGCTTAAGGATGAAACTTATACATATGTTTTAATATAATATGATCCTCCGTTTGAAAAAAAAAAAGAATTATTAAGATGCACCAACATCGAAAGATCGTGTTTTCCTACATATTACAACAAAATATGTAGTGTCGGCTAGAAATTCAAAGTTCTGACACAATATTTCTTACCAGTGTTGGAAAAAAAATTCAGGTTCAACATTCATTGGTGCAGATGGTGTGCTATTTTTTTTTTGTAATTTCATAGGAACACATGATTTAGAAACATTTTGATAGACATACAGTTGTGTTCTACATCATGTGTCCCTTTATAATTACTCTTTTTCTCCCCAAATACACCAATTAAGTGCAGTGATTTTTATTTTGTCGAATATACCCACTAACACTAAAAGTTTGGAATGTTGTATGGGTCTTTTTCATAATATGTGGTGACAAAATTTATTATGGAAAATTTTGGCTCACCCATCTTCAAACACTACAACAAAAAACATCATTTATGTCAGTTTAAAAAGTGACGTTATGTCAGACAATGTAAACTGATATAAATGATATTTATTTATGTCAATTTCACTTTAAAGTTATATTTTTATTTCAATTTAAGTAAAATTGAGATAAAAAAATAACCCATTTATCTCATTTTTATATATAAATAGCATAAATATAATGTTAATTATTTTAGACTTCAAGTCAAAACTGAGTTAAATGGAAAAACGAGCGGGTTTTTTTTTTCACACTCCCGCTCCAAAAATTTTGTTCCTCAAAATAATTTGGCGGATGGAGGACTCTCTCTCTCTCTTGGCTGCACGTCTCGCACGACTCTCATCTTTGTACCGGCCAAGCTCCATCGCAGGTAAAAAAGCTCTTGAATTACTTGCTTCGATTTATGTATATGTGTTCGTGTGTGCGCGATTTGTGTATATGCTATTTGTTCTTGATTTTGTGTATGTGATTTGTGTATATGTGTTTGTGTGTTCTTGATTTGTTCATACAGGATTTGTTTTTGATTTGTTCATACGGGATTTGTTCTTGATTTGTGTGTGTGGGATTTGTGCAGGGGCGTCCCCATTAAGTCCTGAGTGGGTGTGGGCACACCCACATAATTTTTGGGATTTTTTTTATATATACGGTGTTCATTTGAAATTATATGGGCCTTGGTGTAATTTTCCGAACTAAAATGCAGCTGAAAAATGTTGTTAGATAACTCAGGAGAGACCTCTGTAATTATTTTAAAATCTTTTAGAAAAATCCACTTAGTTGTACAGCTCCTTGCGATATTTGGACTCTTCTCATTTTAAAGAGGAAAAACCCTAACATTTAAAAACCCAATGTAGCAGCCTATGTGCACACCACTGCTAAATTATGTGTTTCTTTTTGTGGTTTATCAAATACAAATTTCAAGTTTTGATGTCTTGATAAGTTATTTGGCTCTTTCTTTACTGGAAGTGGCAGTCATTTGAATGGTTGTTGTCATGTCGTAGTTTGATTAGATTTGTAAAACAAACATTTACATCTGAAAATTATCCTTTAAAACAATTTCTATTAAAAATTTCCTTTACATGCCTTAGTTTGATTAGATTTGTTGGTGATTAGGTGCACATTCTTATTTTTGTTTGGGTATTGTTAAAATTAGTGGGGTGTTGTTAATATTAATTGGTTATTATTTTGCATTTCCAAATTTAGTTGGATGTTGTTATTTAGGGTTTGAAGTTGATTTCGTATTGTTCATTTAAATTAAGTATTGTTATTTGGTACCCAAATTTTTTTATTTGGAGTTGTTGATTTTATGTATTATGATAGTATAATGGAAATTTATACCAAATACAACCCTTAGAATTTCATTGAGATCAAATGAGAAAAAAAAAGGTTTATGTTGATTTTGTATTTTTGGCACTTAATGCATGATATTTAACAATCATGTGGGTTTCATACATAGTTGTAATCACCCAAACACTGATAGTTCGAAAGTACATTTTTTTTTAGCATTGTTGTCATGTTTGTGGAGAGAGGGGTTAACTAATCACCTATGTTTAATATGTATGTTAATATTTTATTGAGAATTGTGTACCAGTTAACTTTTACCCCCTGGATTACTGATGATAATCATATCCTCCATTAAAGTAGCTATGTTTTTTAGTATCTTCCAAAATTACGTCGCTATATCTATTTCTCTATGATGTTTTTGGGCAACTGACAAATATAAAAAAGATAATGAAATTAGAAAATTGCGTAAAGTATATTAAAGTTGTTTGTTAAGCCGTATTCTTAGTTTTAGAAAGCACAATTCCATATATTTGTGGGCATGGAATTGCTATTGAAATGAAGTGAATGGTACCATATATTGAAATTCTAAATAAGATAATTCACATTAGGGAACCGGTAATTTCTACGAATGATGAAGTGAGAGAGCACTAAATTTAGCAATGATTTGTAACTCATTAACACTAACTGATCAATATTACAGATTCGTAATATTTTTATTTTTATGTTGTCACTTGTAAGAAGTTTCAGAGCCCTTGTTTACTTTTATAGGTGTTAAAAGATGATCAATACCTAATTCCAATACAATATAAGACATCTTATTAAAATCCAGTTATGGTGCTTGTACATGCAATTTTGAACCCCAATTACACTGTCATTCGACATTTGCTCACTACTGTTTTGACGTAGCAATGCGTATACAAACATTTAGATAAAAGATGCATTGGAAAAAGGAATAATGTACAAAGCCTATTGATGACAAGGTGATAATAACCAAGTAAAGAGTTGAAATAAGATTCAAAAATCATGTTTTTATAGTATCCCGATTAAACTCAGATATTCATTGGATACCAGAAGATTTCCATTACTCCATGAATAGAAGGTGTTTAGGTATAATAATTTCAGGTGACTCGCTACAGTTGTGTTCTTTTTCGTATGAATAGAAGGAAATTTTTTGTACCATAGGGTGCGTTACGATATGTTAAAGTTTGGTTTTGAAATTTCAGGTGACTCGCTACAGTTTTGAAGTTTGGTTTTAGTATGTATATCATATACTCGCTAATGCCTCACTCGTGTGCTTTCATTAATTTTTCTCATTGCTTCATATGTTCTTGTCCCATGCTTAGACTATGTGCTTTCATTATATTATAGGTATATAATCGCTAATGGTTATTGCTTGTATGTATAATATGTATAACATCATAGTATAATTTTTATAATAATTTTGTGAATTGAAGTTCTTCAATGATTGGAATTGGTTTTGGTTGTATAGTGTTTGTGTGTTGTGTTAGTGTTCTTGAGTTGGTTAGTTATAATTGATTGAGTCTTAGTACTGTTAGGTGTTGGTGTATTTGGTAGATGTTGTGATAGTTTTAGAAGGATGTTATGCTTTCTAAAATATTTTCTAATGTTGTGAATGTATTATGTTGTATGATATTTCATTATGTTTAACAATTACATATCTTTTATTGCTTATATCTCACTCGTGGTGGTTTATAGACTTAGGCCAGAATGGACAGGTCTTGGATGAGTAAGGACAGATTATCAAAAGAATACATAGAAGGTGTTGATAAGTTTCTTGGGGTTGCTTAAAATGCCTCCTTGGATGAGAACTTCATACAATGAACTTGTAATCAATGTGAGAATAGATTAAAAATGGGTGTTAAAGAAATCAGACAACATTTGTATAGTTCGGGTATCGATCCGAATTATACTGTATGGAAATGGCACGGAGAGGAGGATCATCGTGAAACAATGCCGGATGTTAATATGGGTCATCCGGTCTGTGACGATCATAATATGGATACCATGGAGGATGTTGAAGAGTTGATTGACATGGTGGAGGCTATAAAAGAAGACTTCATAGGAAATGCAAAAAAAATTCAGAAGTTGCTTGTAGATGCGGAGAAGCCATTGTATCAAAGACGTAAAAAGTATACAAAGTTATCCTCTATAGTCAAGATATTCAATCTTAAAGAAAAGAGTGGGATGTCCGATAAATGCTTTTCAAATATGTTGTCAATCATTACCGACATGCTTCCGGATGACAATGTATTGCCTTCATCCAATAATGAGGCAAAACGTTGCTTATCGGTATTTGGAATGGACTTTCAGAAGATACACGCATGTCCTAATGACTGTATACTCTATAGAAAAGAGTATAAAGAAGTTGTTGAATGCCCTACTTGTGGAACATCCAGGTTCAAACAAAATAAGAATTTGAAAGAACAAAAAAGGGATGAGGGGAAACAAGGTGTTCCTGTGAAAGTGTTATGGTACTTTTCACCCATTCGGAGATTTAAAAGGTGGTTTCAATCAACAGAGACCACTAAGTCTCTGACATGGCATGTAGATGATAGAATTGTTGATGGTTTGTTGCGTCACCCAGCGGACTCACCAACTTGGAAATTAGTTGATGAAAAGTGGCCCGATTTTGCAGTAGAACCAAGAAATCTTCGGTTAGCACTATCAGCGGATGGAATTAATCCTTATAGTTCCCTTAGTAGTAGGTACAGTTGTTGGCCGGTTATGTTAAACACATATAACTTTGAACCGGAATTGTGTATGAAGAGAAAGTTTACAATGTTGACTATGTTGATATCGGGTCCAAAACAACCGGGAAAAAATATAGATGTTTATTTGGATCTGTTAATAGAAGATCTGAATACCTTATGGCATGAAGGAGTTAAAGCCTACGACGCCTTTCGACAAGAATCTTTTACTTTGAGGGCAATACTGTTGTGGACAATTAATGATTTTCCAGCATATGGATATTTATCTGGAAGTGTTGTTCAGTGCTATAATACTTCTCCAATATGTAGTGAAAAAATGTATTCCATCAGATTACAACACTGTGGAAAGTGCGTTTATATGGGACATAGGAGATACCTTCCACAAAACCATCCATTTCGAATCCAGAAAAAGGCTTTTAACGGTGAGCAAGAGTTTTAAGCCTCCCCTGAACCTTTAAGCGGCGAACAAATATTAATAAAAGTTGGGAGACTTAAGGTTGCATGGGGAAAGAAGACAAAAAAGGTGAGGGAGGTTAATTTGAAGAAATCATTAAAGCGTAAGAGACCGAGGAGGGTAGCTAATGGGGTTGAAAAAGGCGGTCCTAGTAACAATAGGGTTGAAAATTTTTGGAAGAAGAAATCGATATTTTTTGAACTTCCTTATTGGAAGGATTTGTCTATTCGACATAACTTAGATGTCATGCACATTGAAAAGAATGTCTGTGATAGTATCATTGGAACCTTGCTTAATATTCCAGGAAAAACAAAAGACGGGGTGAAGTGTCGACTCAACCTTGAAAAAATGGGCTTAAGAAGTGAGTTAGCACCGCAGGTTAATGAAAAAATAACATACCTACCGCCAGCATGTTATACGTTATCGACGGAGGAAAGAAGAATATTCTACCAAACTTTGTTTGACCTTAAGGTCCCGAATGGGTACTCTTCTAATTTTAGAAGCCATGTCTCTATGGAAGATTTGAAATTGTATGGCTTGAAGTCTCATGATTACCATATTCTAATGCAACAACTTCTTCCAATTGCAATTCGATCGGTGTTGCCAAAACATGTGAGATATGCGATCATGAGAGTATATTTTTTCTTCAATGCTCTTTGTGCCAAAGTAGTGGACTTGCAAAAACTAAAAGAAATTCATAATGAAATTGTGATCACATTGTGTTTGCTGGAAAAATACTTTCCACCATCCTTCTTTGACATTATGGTGCATTTGATGGTGCATCTTGTGAGGGAGGTCGAACTTTGCGGTCCTGTTTTCTTTCGATGGATGTACCCAATTGAAAGGTTAGGTCAATTTACTTTACTATCATGTATAAATATAATTAAATAAGTGTATCGATTTAGTTTTCTTTTTAATGTTTTAGGTACATGAAAGTATTAAAGGGTTATGTGAGAAACCGTAATCGCCCAGAAGGTTGTATTGCTCAATGTTACATAGCAGAACAAGCTATTGAGTCTTGTTTCGAGTTCTTATCGAAATTAGATTCAATTGGAATTCCTGCGAGGAAGGATGATGATAAACCGTTAGGAGGTTCGGATGTCGTTGAAGTTGATCGCATGTCCCTGGAGCAGGCACATCTTCATGTGTTACATGACACGAAAGATGTTCAACCTTATATAGAGTATGACTTTCCTAACTTCCCATTAATATGAAGTTAGTTCCTCACATACTTATCTCATATATTAATAACTAATGTTGCATTACTCATTAATACCTTGTTAGGGAGCATGGACAGTACTTGAAAGAAACCCATCCTCGAAAAGGGAAAAATAAGAAGTGGCTTGAAGAAGAGCACAACCGCACGTTTATCCATTGGTTAAGTAAAAGGGTATGATTTAGGGACATGTTGACTTAACCACAACTTTAATTTTCATTAGACTTTACCCATTTTTTAGTTTTCTTTTAAACAATGCCACTGTTTTTTTATTTATTAGTTGCAAATCTTAGTGAAAAACAATTTCGAAGTCTAATACCAACTACTGGAAAATAGTGGTAGAGTCTAAAGTAAAACTAAATAGTTGGTGAGGTCTAATATTAAAAACTAAAGTGGGAATACAGACAAAATATCCCCTTACTTTTTAATATGTTAATTTGAATTTTGTTTTGTAAGTAACTAAAATTCTTATATTAATAGGTTTCTCTCGAAGAAGAACTCCCAAACAACAATATCTCAGATGACTTAAAATGGATTGCTCATGGACCTCGTCGAGACGTCATCAAAGTTCACGGATATGTCATTAACGGTGTTCGTTACCTAACAAAGGATCGCGATGATGCACGAGTAACCCAAAACAGTGGAGTGAGCCTAGTTGCTAAGACGTTGCCGATAGCTAGTGCAAAGGACAACAATCATGTTCGTACCGATATGATTTTGTACGGTGTCATAAGGGAGATATGGATACTTGACTATTTTTCAATTCAGATTCCTTTATTCAAGTGTGATTGGGTTGACAACAAAAACGGAATTAACATAGACGAGCTTGGTTTTACATCCGTCGATCTTGATAGAGTTGGTCATAAATCCAACTCTTTCATCTTAGCCTCTCAAGCGAAACAAGTTTTCTATGTTCCGGACCAAATGAATCCTAAATATTCAATTGTATTGTCAACTCCTCAAAGGGATTACTATGATAAAGATGATGAAGATGATCTCAATGATGGATGTCTCGGGGATGATATTTTCACTATAGTTTTGCCAACTATTGAATCTTTTGGCGTGGTTGAGGAATCTTTCGAAACTTATATGCGTGAAGATTGTGAGGGGACATGGATAGACAATACGCCAACATAATTGTGTTAGATGATGTTATGATGCTTAATGTTTGAATTGTTCTTTATTATTAGTTATAGTTGCTTAAAATGTAAGCTTGTTTGGTGACGTTGTCCAACTTTTTAGTTTTTTGTGTGGAACCTACAACAGTTGATTATTGGAAATTGAATGTATGGAATATGGGCTATGTGACATTTGTTCTAGACCATGGATTATTATTTTCGGCTTAATATTTTGACAATTGTGCTCTTGTACATTTTAATTAACATAGAATAAAATGGTGAATTTTAATTTGTGGTACATTTCAATAATTGTATTGTTTGAGTATTTACTACTAGTATTGATGAAATCTATATTATTGCTCTTCTTTGTGTTTCAACAGTTCGATTGCTTTAGCTTGAAATGGAAGACATTGATCTCGAACCCGTGGAGAAACCTTCACAATATAGTAGTAAAGGTAGAGGTGCGGGGAAGCTAAAGCGATTGACTAAAATAAAGAGCAGTGAAGAACGGATAAGAGTTTTATATAATGATCTTGGTCAACCAATAAGTACTAGCAAAAAAAAATTATCAAGTTATGGGGGTTTCATGGTGAAGTGCTTTGTGCCGATAACTTATCCAAGTTGACCTAAAGTGCCAATCAAATTGAAGAATGATTTGTGGGAGGCAATACAGGTATATATATATATATATATATATATATATATATATATATATATATATATAGCTGTTATATATAGAAAATACTAGGGTATGCCCGTGCCTGAAGGAATGACGCTAATTTTTTAAAGTATGTAATCGCGAAACGGCAAAAAATTTCAAAGAACATAATTGCAAAAACCCACAAAATTTCATTCCCCGATAAAACAAAGTATAATTTTAAAAAAATTGATCATAATTTCCAAAGTCATGCGCCTACGTGAAGGCACGGTTCAAACTTTGCAAGAAAATACGACACTTTTTTGCGACATGAATGGTATACGCACACCATTTTCCAAAATAGTTTTTTACAAACTACAAATCCATGAAAATGCGTCGAATAAGACTTAATCATAGAATTTATTATATAAAACACAAAAATGTGTACATGATTCAGTATACTTCAATCAACTATACTTAAGGAATGGACTCTGTGGCTCGAGTTTCAATGCTCAAAGAATGTCTGCATACTAAAAGAATGCATGCATAAACTATTGTCAAATCATATAGTTGCAAAGAAATCCGTTTTGCAAGTAATCACCCCCCCCTATTGGGGGAACATCCCCAATATAACTTGCGTACAGTTAAAAAACACTGGATGTGATGTATAAACCATTCTTGTAAATATATCGCACTATACACTGAATAATAATGCATTATTATTATTATCTTTTGCACAAAACAACCATTAGAATTGAGGTCACAAAACATAAAAACACACAATACATTGTGCTTTATAGCAAATTACATACACTAACTCCAAAACCCAACAGAGAACATTTGGAGAACATTCACCCCAAATAAACAATAGCTAAAAGAGTGTGCAAGCCTGCAGTCGATTTCAATAAGTTGCTCTGAAGTTTTCTTTCTTCTATAAGATCCTGATCATGCTCATGTGCACCTTCTCCACTCATTTTGGCTTCTTGAGAGGCTTGTGACTCCCCCCCCCCCCCCCCCCCTCCCCAGCCATGAATTGACAGTTCATTTAATCCAAACAATAGTCCTCTCAACTCCAAATTTATCAGCATTATCACCTCCCCTAGAATCTTCAATCCCTGTGCCAAATTACCAGGCCACCTCCTCCGACTCTGTCACCTTCCCCAGTGGTTTCCCCTCCCCTGGGTTCCCAGGTTCATCACTCGTCTTATGAGCAACATTCGAAATCACCTCAAAAGTTTCCTTGTGTCCCACTGGGTTCCCAGATGGGAATAAACATATGAGCTATAAATCAATGAGAAAATATGGGATTAAAAAATATGGAACTGCATTTGATTACCTATTCTGTGCCGATGGCACGGTGAAAATATTTAATGAGAGAAAATTTTCAAAGTACGTTATTGCACGACAATAAATTGGTCTCGTGATAAATGTGTACCAGGGTGAAATAAAAAGTCAACTTAGATATAATTTAACTCTATTGCATTCTATCCCCACCTCGCTTCGTCCAGCGGATGGGTCATAATAATTGTTTTCCGTACTTCACAATTCCAATAGTTATAAGATTAAGGTTTCACACCTCCACTCATTCCGTCATATCTTAATTAATTCAAATATAGATTTATAAAGTCTAATTTTCTATTATATAATATTAAAATGTTTTCAATAATTCTCCATATATTTGTATTTTATTTCATTCCTCATCAGTAATGATGCATTTGAAATTTCAATTACAGGTAAAAAGTATTATTCAATGTCATTAAAATATCAATTTCGTAAAGCCTCTATTTCTTTCAAGACACAATAGAATGTTTAAAATCTCATCACATATTAATAATTAATTCAATTTTTCAAATAAATCTAGTATTTCAAACACAGAACCAACACAATTTTTAACACATGATATACCATTTAGACAATTTCTTGACATGATCAAACCTTAATAAACACTCTGATTAAGCGTACTTAGAAAAATCTCACTTTTCTACTCATAGATCTATTGTGGACACAGATCTGTTGTGAATGCATTCCTCTTTTGGTTAGGTAGAAAAAAAATAAGTATAAATCTATAAATAAAGTGATTAAAGCTCCACTCAGTGATTAAAGATCTTCTAAGAAGACAAAAATGTTCCCCTTTCATCAACATCTTTTACATACATCTCAAAAAGATGAATAGATTTAAGAAATTAAAAACTCATACACCCTTGTTATACGGTGAAGACAAACCCACTGATGATGGCTCTGCTCAGTGTCTTCAATGTTACACGTGGATGTTTTAACCGTAGCATTTCTAAATCAATAAGAAATGGAGACACGGAGATAGGGATCAAACAACAGTCCATTCTTGTATAGAGAAATATCAAATAAATCACAAACCAAACTAATATACATTTAACTTAAACCACAGAGAACACCCATATAGCTTATTCAGGGGGAAAAGTGAATTTGAATCTCTATATTAGTATCATTTTCACCGAAATGGATATTTGTATTTAGAATACCGTGATAAAAAAAATACAAAAACAAACATTGAAGCCACATTTAGAATCAATCTAAATTGTTGCCTCGACATATCGGTAAAACACAACGAAAAGAAAAGTATGATACATTTGGAAGCAATCTAAATTCAGCACTACCAGCATTGTAAACCATAAACCGTGAAAATTATTGCCCTTACTCGGACCATAATATTTGTCACAGTAGAAAAGAATGTAAAACACTCAGATGAGCATTTTTTTACAACCATATTACCTACAAATCAGCTTTGGAAAACAATTTGGCTTTCCTTTTTTCTGTTTTAAAACCCTCAACCAGAAAAAAAATGATCATTTCGCGCATTTTGAACCGGCGATCGAACCGCCATCTCCCTTCCTTATTATCTTTATCAGTCAGGCTCCTTCTTCTTTATCTATCCCCATCTCCTGCCCGAACCCATTCTGAATAGGCTATCTCAACTGGAAGCTGACATGCCACCATCTTCTCCCCCCATCTCCGACACTCTTTTAATCTCCTCATCACTCTCCACTCCATACCTTCACAGAATCGAAAACCATTAAAGCGGGCATACACCAAAGTAAATGGGATGTATGTATCACCTTGTACAACAAATACAAAGTAAATTATGAATGTAATTATTATAAAGTAAAACATAGTCAATTAAACTATGAAACTTGATAAATTAGATGACATAATGCATATTTGATGAGTAAAACGTTAATTTAGACAAAGAAATGTTAAAATAATTTGAAACTAACATGAGAGGAGGGGTGTCATGATGACTGGACAGTTGCAACTACTTCATATTATTGAAATGCAGGAGACTGCCCTGTTTTCGCATAGTATGAGCACTCATTTTGACCCTGTTGCAAAAAAAAAACTATTTCTTTAGCTAGTTTAATATGGAATTCAAGAAAATTGAATGAAATCAGACTAATGACAAAAACATTAAGTGCCAGAAACATTAAATGCCACCCATCCTAAAGTTAATAATAACATAAATAAAAAATTATAAATCAAATTTATCTCAACAGAAATTGAGATAAGCATAAAAAAATATGTACCTTGTGTCACCCATCCACGACCATCTTCTAGCTAGTGGAGTACACGAACAACACCAAGGAGTTTACAATTGCATTGCATGAGACTCTCGGCACTAATATTAACATATCAACAAAATATATAGAATAAAATAAACTTTAAAACAAAATCAAATAATGATGATTAATTAGCTTAAATATTGTTACAAAATCATATAATGATGATTAATTAGCTCAATTTCCAACAAACTAATCAACGACATAGTACTTAGAACTAAACTAATCAATAGGCATATCTGAGTAAAGTAGGAGCTACTCCCTTCCATTTAGGATACGGGTTAATACATGTTATGTCATAGTTAATACCTGTTGTATCATATTACTTGACAATATATAAAGTATATTATGCACAATTAATATATTGTTAAGAAAATCAACTTATGAGAGTGCACGAATAGGACTAAGCATACTTCCCCGCACCGAGAAATTGTATTCAATACCAATGTGTATATTTGATTACCTCTGTTATGCGGAAATGAGGTTTGGAGTTTGATCCCATCTGAACATAGGTATCGCAAAATTAAGCTCGCGTTACTACTATCAGCAGTGAAAAATCTAAAACAGAAACATTGAGAAAAAAGCCAATAATCTATAAATCCCAAACCATAGAGTATTAAAAATAAAAACGGATAGTTGGTGTTGTCCACGGCTCCCTCAATGAGTATTAAATTTATGTATAAATATTGTTAATTGAGTTCAATTATTCCCACCCAATTATTGTTAATTTATGTTGAGGGATATCAATGTAGATGTCATATATACCTGTGGAATATTTGAATTCAATTTAGAAGTTCATCAATGCTAAGAATAATATTAAAATAAAAAAATTCAATAGAATGGCTCGGGGAATTTTTGCATTTTTCCCCTCATGAAAATTGATTACTTACTTACCATTGATGCCATGTAAAGCCTTCTTGATCTTTTGTACGCACCCCATTGCAGTCCATTCGAACCTGTATCACGGTAACCCGATGTTTATGCATTTTTTCATGAAATAAAAATTAAAACAGAATTGTGCACTAAAAATGCAACAATCGAATTGTGCACTACAATTAAAACAAATATGTTACACCAAAAAAGCCACAAACTGGCCCTGTAAAGAGAAGTATCAGTATCTTCACCAAAGAGGTAAATAAACAAAATTATTTCAACATGAAATTTAAACTTTATAAGCTTTGTTATAAGAAAAGAAAGAATGAAAATAACAAAATAAGTAACTATGGGACCATACTTAACAAATTTGAATGTTTCATACTTCATTGGCTTCGCAACTTCAACCTTCATTTTGCTCATACGGATAAGTGATCGGCATCTCTTCGTTGTTCATATTTCATAGTATTATTCTCAACTTCAATATGGCTGTGGGAGGTAAACCACCACGCTGAATAGATTTAGTGAGATTTGCAGTTGTGAACTAAATCGAAACCACCCTTTCCATGAATTTCCAAATGCCTTCCTAGTTCTTGAAGCAAAATTCTGCACACAATTATCAAGAACCTTAATTTTTATCAAGAACATTATTAATGCAACACACTAATTATTATACATTATTAATACCGCACACTGTAAACACCCTAATTTTTATGGTTGTGTATGTCACACTAAAATTTACGCTGAGACAATACTCAACTGCCTTCACCCAAACCCTCAAGAAATATCAATCCCTATAACATCAATCCCTACATCAATCCCTGCTGGATTCAATGTAAACTTCCATTATAGTTCATGATACCTATTAAAATTAATCCAAGTAAGTTGTTGAACTCTAAACAACCGAAAAAGTACTATGGTTAGTTTCAAAACTTGAACCTTGAACCTGCAAACCTTGACAATTCAAAAATACACCAAACTTTCATCCCATATATATTGTATGAAACTAAAAAAGTTTCAACGGGGCTATACGTGGGTGTGTGTGGGCTTGTGTGTGCACGTGTGTATGACAGAGGAAGGTAAAAATCAAGTAGACCGCCTAATTGGGAATTTTACCAAACACATAGCAATAGAAATTGAATAAATTTGTATGACTACATAACTGAAATCAACCCAAATATAAATCCAAAATCTTCATCAAAACAAATCTGAATTGGCAAGTCGGATCAATCTAGGTGAAAATCAAGTCTTCGTGGATCAATCCACATTGCCAACAAAAAATATGGGTATCTCAACCCATAAGATAAACTATAAATAAAAACCAAGATATACATATATTCAAACTGAAATCAAATGCACTTATTGACTCTTAATCTGCATCCAACCTCTGTTTTAACATTAAAACATACAAACATCCAGAATTTCTTCTCAAACGAATCTATATGATAAATTATCAAATGAACCTATTGACTCATCTATCAACAAAATTTGTACCGAAAGACCATGATCATGGCCTTAGGATAGCCTAGATTAAATAGGCCCAAGTCTACCCACAAAGAGCTCCAGAATTGCTCCAAGTTTCGAGAGTCTTGCAGTTAAATATGTGCCTTGTTTTTTAAGGGGTCGGGTGGGGTGGGAGGTACAGGCTGTTATCGAAGACTTAATATATGTGTGACATGTTTTTCACTGTTAAAATTTCTATATCTTACAATGATTATATCATTAACTTCAAAAACATTTAGGAGGGGGGGGGGGGGGGGGGTTAGAGAAATCATAAGTTTGAAACCAAAGTAAATATGAAAAAAAAATGGCACTAAGCTAAAAAAGAAATGTCATTTTCAAGGGAAAAGAAATCATACCTCATTCTCCAAAGCAGAAGCTGAATATCCACGATCAGTAGGACCTATGTAAAGTAGTGTCTCCATAAGTGCTAATGCTGGTGCGGGGAAGCCCTTAAATTCTGAAACAAAATAGATCGATTTGCAACAAAAATAAAACAAAAAAATCCCTTATGAAAGTTTATAGTATGATAATTGAAATCTAGGTTAAGCTTTCGCGGCAAAACAGTAGGAACCACCGACAAAATGAAAAAAAAAAGAACTGGAATCTAAAATTTGATCAAACAAAAAATGATTCAAGCAATATAGAGTCCTTCTTTCACAGTGCAAGTCCTGTAGCCCCGGCATACCCTTGTTTCCACATATTCCCCCCGGCTTTCAACAACACAGGAAGATTCAAATTCTCAAAGTATATGACATTCAAATGCTTCTACATGAACCGTATATCTAAACCAAATGAAAACCACCTCAATAGGTGGTTGCATTTGGTCAAGGCCTCTTTAGCTTATTTTTTTCAACCTTTGCGGTTTCAATATGCTACAGAAATGTGGTTTACGAATTATTGTTACAACTCATTCAACTATGCATCAAGCAAAGAAAATAATGTCTGCAACTCATCCAAATGCTTCTACATGAACCAAATTATTTCACTCTATTGCTGACTTTCAAACCAATAGAAGCTAAAAAATAACGGACTCGGACATTTGAACAAATATAAACATAAGAGTGAGAAGGGTATTAGGGTCTGGGTCTCTTTGGAGGTTCTCACGCGTGCCATCTGTAAGCCCTTGCATTCTCAAAGTGTGGATAGATGAGAACCCTTAGATTGTACACGTGGCAAAATGTAGACCCTTTGATTACTTTGATAAATATAAACATAAGATGAATAGTAAAACACCATTGTCCCATATTATATATATATATATATATATATATATATATATATATATATATATATATATATATATATATATATATATATATATATATGCTGTTATATATAACAGTATTATATATATGTTATATATATATATATATGCTGTTATATATAACAGATATTAGGAAGTAGAGATGTTGCACAAATTCAGAAGCACCATAAGGACAACATTGACACTTTTATGTGAGCCTAACGCCAGCATATAAATACATACATACATGTTTAATGGATCTGCATAAATCTCTACCAGTAATTCAACACGTATTCAAATGAATTACAATCCTCTCAAATAAGTAAAATAAAAAAGGAATGTGTATACTCTACTATAGAAAACTAAGATAGGGTGATAAATTATTATGTTCGGGAAGTATCCGAGTTTAAAAAACATGAAGACAGTACCAAAAATGAATTGTGTGTTATAGAAGCCTTTTTTTTTGCTAGAACGATAGAAGTTCAAGGTCAACTGTTGTGTTATTAGTTTATAAATGCTATTCTATATCATTCCCATTAAATTCTGTATAAACATTGGGTTTGTATGACATTATCCTTGAATAAGTCGTTTCTTGTATTCATCTCAACACCATTGTAAAATAGTACAACATTTCGCTTCCTCGTGGGAAACAGTAGTCATCTCATGTTGCTGAAGCAGTAGTAGTAGTAGTTATCGTAATTATTAAAAATTACTATCCACAGGTGCGCAGAAGACACATATGATGTTGGCTCTTTAAATGCCAAAATTGATTCTTTGAGTGTTTTTGTGCGCACACGTGTAGTTAAAGCATGTTACACTTAAAACTAACTTCAGCTGCAATGAAGAATACTATTACCCCCAAAACCGATGAAACCTAACTTGTCAAGCAATCCGAGTGTGTCGAAATCCAAAACCTAACATATTTACACCGATTTTAAGACATCTTTACATTGATTTTAAGACATGTATTCAACATCTTTCTTTTTCAGATCAAATTTGATATTGATCTGAACAGCAAGAGGATGGTGTTATCCTCTATGGGTTACAGTTGGAGAGCGTTCAAAACAAACCTCACGAGACTTTGGATTAGACCATTGAGACACCAACGCGAGCTTCTCAAACATCCTCCTCCAAAATACGAGAAATTCATTAGTCCAGATGTGTGGACTGAATTTGTTTGCAGCAGGCTAACCAAAGGGTTTGAGGTATAATTGAAAAAACAGTAGAAGATTTGTGTGGAACTTTTTGTTATTCTTTTCTAATTTTTTTGCTTTGATTTATAAGATTGTAAGTGAGGCACAAAGGGAAAAGTGATTCAAGGTCACATACAATCATCGTATGAGCAAGAAGGGTTACGTTGGTCTTGCTGAAGATTTGGTATGTTTTAGTTTGAATATTTTCATTAGATTTGTGATGGTTTGAACTTGAACATTGAATTATTCTTTAATAATATGAATTTTTTGTTTTACAATTGATACTAGAAAAAGAAGATGGGTTCGAAATATGAAGATGACAGAGCTTTCTTATGGTTGAAATGCCTTGAAAAGAAAGATGGTGAATATGGAGATGATTCATTAAAAGAGGTGGCGGATAAAATGGTTAGATTTTATAAATTACGACACGAGTTCCTTTATTTGGTATTTTTTAGTGTATGATTTGTAATTTTGATAATATTTAGATGACATTCTGAATGATTGAATCTTCATTGTAGGATGAATTGAAAAGACAAGTTAAAGATGGTAGTTTAATCACCGAAGGAAGTAATGATGTTCTTACTATGACATTGGGTACTCCCGAACACTCGGGTCGTGTTCGGGGGTCGGGATTCGAAGTTGTTCCCACAAGGTACTTCAATCTTCCAAAGCGTGGTTCCAAGAGACATATTACTGAGTTAGAATCTGAATTAAGAGAAGCGAAGAAAAGATTAAAAGATATGGAAGCCCAGTTGAAGTTAAGAAATGAGTCGGTTTCCGCAGCCCCAACAGTCGCACCCCGAGCTGAGAAAGTTGCTTCATATATGCGTGAAAGTGAAAATATAAAGCGTTCAAGTTCGGGTGGAAAAATTGCAACACAATCACTTTCTTCAAAGGTATAATGACACAAAGATAATTATACAAACGCATACCATTAAGGTTTTATGATTTTTGTTGTAATTGCAATTTATTTTGTGTTTCTTTGGCATAGTTCAATGATAGTGGTGTAACACATAGTGAAAAGTTACTACCTCAATCAGTAGCTTCTGTGAAAATTAAGAAACCTTCTTCGCTAGCTAGTGATAAAAGTACGAAACCAGCGTCTTCTTCAAAGGTAATGGGATCACATTTCTCGATGGTGATAACTTTATAGTTTTACTTGGTTGGATTAGTAGGGTATTGAATTTTATGTAGTTTTACTTGGTTGGGGCCAATAAATTGCTCAATTTCAACACATTGCTAAATTTTTATGTGATTATTTTTCGTAATTTAGGTTAGAGAATGTAGGTTGGCTATTGGCAATAAAACTAACATCGTTGCCGCGGGGATCGTATTCGATAGGAATGGACCGAGCGAGAAAATTCATAATATAGCGTTGGGAGAAAACAATGTTCGTGTTTCCATTTCTAAAGTTATTTCTTCTAGTGCCATCCTCCCGATACCTGTTCCAAGTGAAATGTATTTTGTGAAAGAGGCTATTGGGTCATATGTTGCTTGGCCCAAAGAGTTAATGTTGTTGGGATTTGAGGTAAGCCATTGGTTCTTATGTTTATCTATAAGTTTGTGTTTGTGCTATGAATGACATTGCTTTTTGACATTTCACACGATTCAATGCAGAATGAAATGGAAGTTGGGAAAAAAGCAGGCCATGAGAAAGAGAAGGATATCTTCGGTGAAAGTAGATGTGATATAGTAAACAAGAATGTTGATTGCGATTTGATAACCGCCTTCACCCATAATTTATTTATAATGAAGATGAATCAAATAACGATTCCACTGGATAAAGTGATATTTGGAGAAGATAAGGGTCAATGCTATGTTTTTAAGAACGATTTGTTGGACTTTTGTGCATTGAAGCCTTTAGATGTAACGTGCATTGTTGCATACATGAGGTATAACTTGATTTAATCGTGTTATTTAAAATGCGTAGTGACTAATTTAGTTACTTACTTTTACAGGTTCTTGTATGATAAGTTTCAATGCTCCCGAGAAGAGTTTCAATTCTTCAATCCCGAGTCTTTCAATGGTACAAAAAAATTTGGTTTAACTCGACTTATTGGAAAAAGGTTGGGGAATGCAAAAAAAAGTCAGATTTGTTTCATTCCTTACAATCTTGAAGATATGTAAGTAGTTAAATTAATTTTTTCCACACGAATAAACAAATCTTTATTATATTATGTACTATATAATTATGACAAAATTCGTTTTACAGGTTCCATTGGGTATTGATTGTCATTGATTTGTCCACAAGAACTATTTATTGGTTGGATTCATTGAATACGGTAACCAGTGACAAAGATAAGATGTATATCACTACGTGAATATAATATAATTTTTAATTTTGTTTGACATGCATTATGAGTACATTATTATTGCGATCTCCTAATACACGTCTTTGAATTCTCTTTACATGTAGTGGGATTAACACATTGAACATCGATGGGAAAAGGAATAACGCATCATGGGCTTGTATTAAGGTAAATTTATCATATAGTTGTTGTTATATAACATGTATAGCTAACATACAGTTTTCCATTGAAGATATAGAAGTCCTTGCACTAACTTTCAAATATCCCATCATTGGGGAAGTTATCACATGGTAGACCCCCTATAAAAGTGATTCAAAAAATCTTTCTCTCTTTATCCCTAAAGGCTTCTTAGTCTATAGGTGTTCTTAATCGGAAACACATTCTTATAGGACTAAATTATGAAGAGGATTTCATTCATAATTTATGGTCCAACGATGATTTTTATGACAGGTGATGACATGTATAGGGGGTTGTTGTTTAAAAGTGTGAGTGCGTACTCATCCTCGGTTTGGGATAATTGGGGACTATTAAGGTGGATGGGTCAATGTTTGGAGTGGGAGTGTTTAATGAGGCTCCGAGCGCTAACGATTTCTTGAAAATCTGCATATATGCTTGCATGGCTTAATCTACAATCACAAAGCAATTGATAGATGAATAACACTTAACTCTTCAAATAAAATTCTCATAATCAAAGTGTCTGAATTTGTCCAAATGTTTTCATTAGTAAATCTCTTGAATTTGATTTGCTTTAGAGTAAGTGAAAGGAACTCTTTTAGTATGCACGACAATCTAAGTATCTGATGAATAAAGTAATACATGAGTTATGCCTTATATAAAACACCTATCAAGAAACTATCAAAATGTAAAACCAATTTTCTGCATAATGAAGTTTTGATTATTTATCCCATGATGCTGCAGAATCAATTATAAACCACTATTCTACCTTATATAGTGGTCCTGACAACACTATGGGCAATCATCTCATCTTTAATATGGTTCCCATTCTTGTTTCCTATGAATATGATGCAATGCTTACTTCTATTCCTATATATGAAAAGACTAAATATAATGTATTCTTGATGGATCCTCAGTCCTCTCCTGGACCTAATGACTTCAATATACTACCTTATAGATCTTTGTATACACAGAAAAGATGTATCTCCTCTTCATAATGAGCATTATCACAAAGAACACTCAAGTTCCCTTCTTCTCCTCTTCATAATGAGCGTTATTGTGGTTTAACATTTTTGGAATTCAAAATCCATGCTATCTTATATACACAACAGCATATATATATGTTGTTGCAGTATATATACTGTTTTATATATATATACACTAGCGTATGCCCGTGCCTGAAGGTACGACGAATTTTCCAAAGTACGTAATCGCGAAACGTCGATAATTTTTCAAAGTACGTAATAGTGAAACGTAAAAATTTCGAAGTGTAATTTTAAAACAATGTCAAATAGTCTAGATTCATCAAATAAATTCACATATAATACGAAATATACAATATTCATCCATCGAATTCACATTGTCTCAAAAAAACAAAGTGTCAAATTTTAAAAAAATTTGGACATAATCTCCTTTGTTTATGGAACTATTCACCCTGCTTAACAAATAACAAATAGTCCAACATCCAAATTGTCTAAATTCTTCAAACAAATTCACATATAAAATGAAATATACAATATTCACCAATCAAACTGTATCTCAAAAAAACAAAGTGTCAATTTTTAAAAAAAAATGGGCATGGTCTCCTTTGTTTATTGGAATATCCACCCTATTTAAGGGATAACAACAAATCCAACAAATTAAAAAAAATCCCAAATTCAGATATGGGAGCTAGAAGGCAGGGGAAGGAGAATATGTGGGACTTCCTCAAAATGTTTGTGCCATGGTGCTTCTGGATTAGGTGCTACGACTGCTATCTTCCCATCCTTCTTCCCACCTCTAGCCATGATCACTCTCTCTCTCGATTGTCTGTACGATTTGACAAACAATAAACATAATTAATCAGTTTCTCGAAAAAATATACAATCACATAAGTAAATATAAAATCAGTAAAATGAAATAAACAATCACATCCAAATTGTCTAAATTCGAGATTGATTCAGCCGGAGCCAATTGTATTACCTCTTTTATACAAAAATGCAGTTTCGAGTTTAATCCCATCATATTTGGTCTACAAATAAAACAAATAACAATATTAGGAAAAAGGAACTATTTGAATAAGTGCATATGCATATATGCGAGTGCATATATACAGTGCGTGTGTGCGTGTTTGTGTGCGCGCGCGCGTGTGCGTTTGAGTGGGAAAGGGGGGAGGGGATGGGCAGGGGGCACGTGTGTGCGTGTGTGCACGTGTGCGCGTATGTGCGTGTGTGAGTGGGGAAGGGGACGGGCAGGGAGCGCGTGTGTGCATAGGTGTGTGCGTGTTTGTGTGCGCGTGTGTGCGTGTGAGTGGGGAAGAGGGGAGGGGACGGGGCAGGGGACGCGTGTGCGCGTGTTTGCGTGTATGCATATGCATACACATATATGCCAGTGCATATATGCAGTGCGTGTGTGTGCATGTTTGTGTGTGTTTGTGTCCGCATGTGCATGTGTGAGTGGGGAAGGAGGGAGGGGACGGGCAGGGGGTGCGTGTGTGCGTGTTTGTGTGTGTGTTTGTGTCCGCGTGTGGGAGTGGGGAAGGGGGGATGGGACGGGGAAGGTATGCATATATGCATATGCATATATGTAGTGCGATTGTGTGAGTGTGTGCGTGCGTGTGTTTGTGTGCGCGCGTGTGAATGGGAAAGGGGGGAAGGGACGGGCAGGGGGCGTGTGTGTTTGTGTCCGCGTGTGCGTGTGTGAGTGGGGAAGGGGGAGGGGGCACGTGTGTGCGTGTGTGTGCGTGTGAGTGGGGAAGGGGGGAGGGGACGAGGCAGGGGCGTGTGTGTGCATGTGTATGTGTGCGCGTGTTTGCGTGTATGCATATATGCAGTGCATATATGCCAGTGCGCGTGTGTGCATGTTTGTGTGCATGTGTGTGCGTGTGTGAGGGGGGAAGGGGGAGGGGACGGGCAGGGGGTGCATGTGTGCGTGTTTGTGTCTGCGTGTGTGAATGGGGAAGGGGGGAGCGGACGGGGCAGGTATGCATATATGCATATGCATATATGTAGTGTGAGTGTGTGCGTGTGCGTGCATGTGTGCGTGTGCGCGAGTGGGAAAGGGGGGAGGGGACGGGCAGGGGGTGCGAATGTTTGTGTCCACGTGTGTGCGTGTGTGAGTGGGGAAGAGGGGAGGGGACGGGAAGGGGGAGCATGTGTGCGTGTGTGTGTGTGTGTGTTTGAGTGGGGAAGGGGGGAGGGGACGGGGTAGGTATGCATATATGCATATGCATATATGCAGTGCAAGTGTGTGCGTGTGTGCGTGTGCGCGTGTCTGAGTGGGAAAGGGGGGAAGGGACGGGAAGGGGGAGCATGTGTGTGTGTGTGTGTGTGTGTGTGTACGTGTGTGTGAGTGTGCGTGTGTGCGTGTGTGAGTGGGGATGGGGGGAGGGGACGGGGCAGGTATGCATATATGCAGTGCATATATACACCCAAGAAGTGTTATTGCATCTATTCTAAACCACAAATCTATATAAAATAGTTAAAAAAGTACATTGAATATTATGGCAAATTTACCTTAATAGCAAATGATGGCATCATGTGGCTCGTCAACTGCTAGCTTCGATAGCAAAATGAACACGTGTGCATCTTGAGAATACAAAAGTGAAAAGTTAGTTATCAAAACAGTTATGTGTCAACCAACATTAACACAAACCCCTATAAAACAAACTAATTAACAAACCAACACTACCATAATAACCCATAGCTTCATTTGAAGCATTGTAAAGATGGAAATACTCAAAACATGAGGAACTTATATATACAATCAGCATATATATGCAACTGCATATATATGTGTGCATATGCATATATATGCACTGCATATATAAGCAATCAGCATATATATGCAGTTGCATATATATATGCAGTGCATATATATATATATATATATATATATATATATATATGCACTGCATATATATATGCATATGCATATATATGCGCATATATATGCACCTGCATATATATATATATGCACTGCATACATATGCAGCCGTCCTAATCTATGGCCATCATTTCAGTGCGAGCATTTTTATCATTTCAGTTGCTGCTAAATTTTATCAAAAAAAAATGATACCCAACAGAAGTAAAATTAAATCAATACACTGTAAATCTAGTGGTCAAACGGTATGTTCATACTGGTTCAGCATATCTGTGTATTCGTATTAAAGTTTTCTCAATTACGTGTGAGCTAAGGGTATGCCCCATCTATCAGAGTAACATTTGGAATCTTTTATGTCTAGCTTAGTAATCCAATATATGGTCTTCTCACATCTGTTCAGCACATACCTGTGTCAAATGAGTTATGAAAGCCCCGGAACAACAAATACATGAGAACAAAGACCTCATGGGAGTAAAGAAGAACGAAGGAAATAAACAAAAGAGTAAACTATTATGGAACCTCGGGTCTGATTGGGTTTACGCTCCCAAATAAACGCATATCGATTCTCAATCATGGAACCTCAAAGTGATGAGTCCAACAATCCAAGTCTGAATGCTACAGTCCAATTCAGTCTCCTGATAGAATTCAACGGAAATCTCATTAAGGTGGTCTAGTAATGGATGTCGATGATTTAGACGTTAGTAAATTTTATCAAAGAACTACATGTAAAGACAAAAAAATCATAGTGAATTCATAATTGAATTCATAACTGTAGGTAGATCACACTGAATTCATAACTGAGTCTTAATAATATGAATGAATAACTGAAATGGTTAGCTAAACTCATAGCAGGTAAATCACACTGAATACATAACTGAGTGTTAAACTCATAAACACTATTTCAAATGCATAATTGAAGAACAACGGATAAACTCATAAAGAAACATATTATTAAATGCACTCAGGTAAATCACACTGAAAGCATAACTTAGGTAAATCACTCAGTTATGCATTTCACAACAGGTAAACCATTCAATTTGGTCTTTATGAGTTTAGCTAACCATTTCATAATACCAAACCATTTTATCCTACATATTAATAATATATTACTATGCATATTTCTCCCTCTAGGCCTAAAACAGTAGTAAAGTGTTATGATCCTGCAAGATATTAATGTACACCAAAATATCACCAAAGAAAATGGATGACAAAGATTAAAACGATTTGCCGAAGTCCAACTTTTGATAAACCACCTATTAATTCCACTAACTAATCTTTTTCAAACATAGAAAACAGTACCAAACATAGATAACATAGCAAATAGATAACATAGATAACTAATCTTATTCAAACATAGAAAGCAGTATCAAAAGGACATACTAATCTAGTTCAAACATAGATAACATAACAAAAAGTACCAAAATACAGTGCCACTATGACCATATTTCCAGAAGTCTGATTTGTCTAACTTGGGTGATACCCCTTGAGCTTTGGCGACATATGGACAACAATGGAGTTACAATGTAATTTCAAGTAGCCTTCGTACATGTGAAATTAGTCAATGAGGCCCTACATAGTGAGAACTTATTTGTTAAAAACTTTTTTTTGAAAACTTCATATGTATTGTTCATGCTAAACTTGAAATATAAATATGCTCCATGATTAACATAGCTACTGACACATTTGTCATGCCAAACCTGAAATATGCCCCATGATTAACATATACGTGTTAAAATATCTACACAGCCGCAACAAAAATTTATGCTAAATCTTATTCTATTGAAAACAAAAATTACTATAAAAAAATAACATATTAGTGCTAATAATTTTCATTGAAATCAAATTTATTGGAAAATATATGCCCGTGTAATGTTATGTCTTATCACAAACGTTTAAAAGAAAAATAATAAGCAATAGGAAAAGAAGACTTCACTATTGTAAATATGGCCTCTAATTTTACAACTACAAATATGGCACAGATTCATGTGGTGGAAATCAACAGTTGCAATTTGAAATCTACATACGTTTAGTTCAAAGCGATCCATCAAAACTTTACAAAGGGACCAAAACTGGTTCCAATTTTGAAGATCACCAACATCAAAAGCAAATAAATGATGACGAATTACCTTAGTTATTTAATTACAACATAAAAATTACTAATGGTTACTTGTTGACTACGTTCAATATACACATAAATAAGGTAAATATTGTCAATTACTTTACTTAGAACCCCTATTTCATAAGTTTCAAACAAAAAAGGATGAAAGAGAAATTAGTGGGAAAATGAAAAAGTACCTCTTTTGAGATTAGGGCATTATTGAATTGAACATTGAAATGGATGTGTATACATAACGTGTAACTCAAAGGTTCATGGATGACAACAAAAGCTCTAATTAGTTAACAATCCCAAACATAAATGGTTGTGAACATTCTTGGCCAAAAAATAAAATATAAATAATCTGCATATATGCATATGCATATATGTAGTGCGAGTGTGTGAGTGTGCCTATGTGCGTGGGTGTGTTTGTGTGCACGTGTGTGAGTGGGAAAGGGGGGAGGGGACGGGCAGGAGGCGCGTGTGTGAGTGGGGAAGGGGGGAGGGCACGGGAAGCGTGAGCATGTGTGCGTGTGTGTGTGTGCGCACGCGCATGTGTGCGTGTGTGAGTGGGTAAGGGGGGAGGGGACGTGGCAGTTATGCATATATGCAATATGTATATATGCAGTGCATATATGCAATCTACTGCATATATGCAGTGCATTAATGCATATGCATATATGTTGTGCGAGTGTGTGTGTGCATGTGTTTGTGTGCGCGTGTGTGAGTGGGAAAGGGGGGAGGGGGCGGGCAGGGGGAAGGGGGCACATGTGTGGGTGTTTGTGTGTGTGCGTGTGTGAGTGGGAAGGGGGGCGGGGACGGGAAGGGGGAGCATGTGTGCGTGTGTGTATTTAACTATGGTACTGTCATTCACATCATAAAATTAAAAAGTCACTAAATAAGAAATCAATGAATTACATTTTAACTCACCAAATGAGTAATTAACCTCAAGTGGACATCCAACTCTAAGAATCATCTTCTTCTAGCACAATCTGATACCATTGAAAAGGGTCACCTTATAAGAATATAGTAATAGAAAAAACAAACTTTAGAAAACAAATGCAAAAAAATGAATTATAATTGCAGTAGACTGAGTTGTCCGATAACCTTTACTCAAAAGTTGAATAACTTCAAATACAAAAAGATTCTTGGGCTACCCTCATATGAAAATATGCCAATTCTTATTTCTAAACTCTCCTTTATATAGTATAAGGTCTCTAGTATTTAGGTTCCTATGATACAACCTAAGCTTTTGAGAACACTACACAAATTCAGACCTTTCTCGGATAACTATAATAATTGTATAACTGGATAAAGTAAAGTATTATGGGTTGCTTTCCTTTCTTTTTTTGCAAGTTTTATTTAACCCCTTTTCGTTCCAAACATAACTATATGCATATGCATATATAGGCGCTTCATATATATGCATATGCATATATATATATAGCAGCATATATATGCATATGCATATGTATGGAGTGTATATATAGGCATATGTATATATATGTATGCCTTCGACTTTTGGGGAGTGACAAACGACATTGTTGAAGAGGGCTTGGAGATACAAATGCTTGATATCGTAGACTTGATTGATATCGTAGGCTTGATATCTATACGTAACTATAAATAACCTTTAACGATCAACGACTCCCAACCAAAATTGGGATCAAAACAGAGAGAGACAGAACAGAACAGACTAACTGCATATATATGATGCCGATTGTATATATATGATGCAGATTGCATATATATGCAACTGCATATGGTAAATGATCTAAAATAACACTAAAAACATCAATAATTGATGCCAAATATAAACAAATAGATGAAAACAATTAGTATCAATAACCAAAATATACATGTAAGATTATACATCTAGGAAATGAATAGACGTATCCTTACACCTTTCAACATGTCAGAACACTTCCAGACTATGGTTCTCTGAACAAAAGAAGCAGAACCCATGAAACCCAAACCTAAGAATGTAAATAGGTAAAGGCAAGCTTCACAAAAGGCAACCTATTAATACAAAAAAGTAACTAAAAATGAAGTAAATACCTTAATAAGTAAATACTTTAGCCAAGATTTTCTAAACCTCCATAATGTAAATACTTGTAAATAAGTAAATACCCAAATCAAATGTGAATAAACCTACAAATGTGACCAATAACAATAAGTGAATCAGATGTAAATATCCAATGTTAATACCCAATGAAAATAAGTAAATCCAAGCTTCACAAAACCTCCACAATGTAAAGACCTGTAAATACCCAAATCAAATACAATACCTGTAAAGACCCAAATCAGATAAAATACATCATCTAAGCTTCACCAAACCTCTAAAATGTAAGTACCTAAATGTCAATAACAATGAAGCTACATAAATTGATTTCACACGGGAACATTGAAGTTAATAACGAAAATACATCAGCCAACCTTCACAAAACCTCTAAAATGTAAATACCTAAATGTAAATAACAACGAAGGTACATAAATTGATTTCACACAGCAACATTGAAGTTTATAACGAAATCAAACCTCACACAGCATAAATAATAATGATTTCACACATAAATAACAAAATCAAACCTCACACAACAGTTAATAACGAAATCAAACCTCACACAGCATAAATAACAATGATTTCACAGCATAAATAATGAAGTCAAACCTCACACGACATAAATAACAATGATTTCACACATAAATAACAAAATCAAACCTCACACATCATTGTTATACAACATTGATTTTGCAATGTGTGTGTGCGTGTGTGTGTGTGAGAGAGAGAGACTACCTGATGCAGCGATGGAGTGGCTGGCAGCGGAGGGAGTGGCTAGGGCAACGGATGGAGGGCGACCCAGCGAATGGAGGGCGACGCGGTGGAGGGAGTGGCTAGGGCGGCGGAGGGAGACACAGCGGAGAGAGTGAGAGCGACAGATTGAGGTCGACGAAGTGGAGAGAGGGAGAGCCATGTCGGGGCTTGAGGGTATGCGTGTGAGAGTGTGAGGTAGGTAGTGTTACAAAAATACCCTTAATTTTGAATTAAGGTGTAATCTTTGTGGGTAAAAAAAAGGGGGAAACCCAAATTAGTGAAGGTAAATTTGTAAAAAGGAATGTGAAGTGATCTAAACCATTAAAATGTGTAAAAATATGTGGGTAGGTGGCACCGATCTAGACCGTTAAAAATGTACACATTTTCAAAAACCAAGCTAACTTATTATATGAATATACAACAGCTATATATGTTGTTATATATATATATATATATATATATATATATATATATATATATATATATATATATATATATATATATATATATATATAACTATATAACTGTCAATGCTTCAATCGATAATCAGCTTAATTTTTAGACTCTCAACAACTCACATGTCTTCAATGATACAATATCCAAGAGTTTTTTTTTGTAAGGAATAGACAAATGTTCAATTTTGCTATCATAGAGAATGAGGTAGTTGGCATATGGCCATGTGAATTTGGAATTTTGAAATTTAGTTTTTGAGTACAATCATTTTCAGCTAGATGGATGAGGTGCACTTGATACTTTTGTTGTTGGAGTATTTTATATTTTTTGAATAGGGTGGATAGTCCTGTAAAGAGAGGAAATTCTGCCCAAAATTATTATAGTTTTTACAATTATTTGTGTTGTATAAAAATATTTTAGACTTGTACTCTTTTATTATTTGTTCAGTAATAATGTTATGTTAACTAGTGCCCAATGCAAGGAAATGGTACTCTTTATTGCGGATATTTTGTGTTGAAGTTCATGAAGTACTTCATGGAGGATCCTTCCATACCTTTTGAAACAAAGGTATGTTACCAATGTTCTCTTTTTGTCCTATTATATAAAATATTGTTTAGTTATTAACTATTAAATACCGTAATAATAAATTCAATTCTATCTTCAATTTTTTAGATGAGAAGATTGTCCGATAAAGTGACATACACGTTGAATGAACTAAATGAAGTTCAAACGGAGTTCATTGAGTTCATTACGGATTATATATATTAGGTATTTCCGAGTAATTGTATTTTGTTATGTTATAATGACAATGTGTTGAGATGATTGTGTTTTGATGAAAACTATGTTGATTATATTTGATTGCAGGGTTACTCATTCTGGGTTGGATAGCGTCGAGAACAAATTGGATCGAATATTACGTTCGACAACGTCCTAGCTTGAGTAATATTTTGGATTGTATTCTTATGATGTAATTCGCAATGCTAGTTTTTGGATATTGTGATGTATCATCACTATTTTTAGGATATTATCACGTAAATAACTAGACGTTAGCTAGTTTTTGGATATGAAGTAACTTCACATCAATTTGATTCTAAATATCTTGATGTATATCAAGTTAGTGATATTTATGACCTTGGTTATTATCTATTTACAATGGTTGATTTGACTTCAAATAATAGTTATTTATTGATGGATTAATGATTTTTTTTTTAATTTTTTATATTAACATTTATGTCAGTTTTGAAAAAACTCTCATAAAATTATTAAAACTGACATAAATGTGATTTTATTTATATCAGTTTTTTATGAAAATGTGATTAAAAACATGTTAAATGTCGTAGTTTTTATGCGTGTTCTAAAAAATTGAGATAAATGTGATCTTATTTATGTCAGTTTTACGAACATTTATGTCAGGACTTTATATGTCAGTTATGAAAATTTCTAAAACTGACATAAATGGTCATTTATGTCAGTTTTTGACTGACATAAATGGTCATTTATGTCAGTTTTTGACTGACATAAATGACCATTTTTCTTGTAGTGAAAGTGGCACAATAAATTCTCAGAATGTGCTTTAAGGTGTAATATTTCAGTGTTACAACTGAACCCGATCAAAATATATCAAACAAAAGGTAAATACAAAAGTTTTCATATATATCATGAGAAAAATTGATTTGTAATGCAATCAAATGAAGAAGTTTATATAACTCAGAGAAAAAGTTTTAAGTGCATATGATAAACTTGCACATTTGACCAAAATAGTTTGCAACGCACTGAGCAAATGGAAGGGCTGGTCCTGAGATTTTAAGGGCCTATGGAAAATGAAAAAAATGACGATTTTATATTGTAAAAATGGATAAATTATAATAATCGCCCACATTATAAATGTTTTACAAACTATCAAAAATGTAAAAAAAAAAACTAACACTTTTGATGTACGGTAACAAGTTTTTATCATTTGTTTATATTTTTAGTTGTTTGTAAAAAAATCTATAGTTCTGAAGTCATAAATTAAGAATAATAAAAATGCATACTTCAAGAAGTTAATATTACAATGACAAGTAAGTAATGGCTTACGTTTATGAAGTTGTATGAAAACTCTTAATTTGATTCTGTTTCACCATACAATCTACTTGAAGAATTATAAAATTTTACGAACGGCGTAAATGTGAAACTCTGTTAGATTTAAAAGCTCTAGTAAATAGGAATAAAAACTAGCAAATGTGCCCGAGTTTGGTGATTTGATCACTTTGGTTGGATAGAAAAAATCATTAAAAAATACACCATCTATTGCTCTTGATTGTTGTAAAGAGTAAGAAAAATTGGTCCTTCTGCAATTGATAGTTGTAGAGATAGACGAAAAAAGGTCCCCCTCAATTTCACTACTTCACCTCCCTTAATATTGGGTCATGTGTCGTTGCCTAATTGGCACTTGCCTAGAGTCGACCATAATAAATGGGTGCATATAAACATTAGAGAATCCGTAGTGGTGGAGCAAACGGACGCTCAAATTGATAAATTTACAAACTGAGACCTGCGCAATGGTGGAATGAAACGAACAAATTTTCTAAAAGAAAAAGTAGTGAATTTGTAACTTTGCTGAACCGCTACTAAATTTGTAAATGGTTCCTACGAATTTCATTTATTCGTAGGAATTGATACGGACAAATAAAGTTCGTTGCAATCCGAAATAATCAATTTATTTTGCATATTTAGATTCCAACGAACTATATTACTTCGTAGGAAGTATCCATTCCGCAAAAAGTCATTTATGATTTAACTATCACCATTGTAAATAACCTGGCTAACGAAAAGTAAAACAGTGGATTTGGATTTGTAAAGTTACCGTTCGGAGCATCCACCATTTTGAATGCTCTTAGAATGGTATCTAACACTCTAATTTGTAGCACAGAATTTGAGAGAAAAAGTGCAATAAAATTTGTGACAGAACTCAGTATTACATGAAAAAAAATTGTTATTAGTTCTCAAGCGGAGCAGATATGATTCAAATTTTCTGCCGGAACACTGTTTTTCGCTTAAGATTATATTATTAAGTGTAAGAATATATATACCAAAAATGATGATATTTTTAATATTTTTATCATTTATGTGTTGCAATTATTTCGAGAGTGATATCTTATTTTTGTCATACCATCGTTTACATATAGCATATGCGCCGGTAATGCTATCATACAACACTTTTTTCTCATTATGCTGATGATGCATTTGAACCACAACTTTATTTCTTTCCATTACTTGGGAAATGGAAGATGTGCACCAAGCATTTAAACTATAACTTTCTGGCTATGACGTAACAATGATGTACCATATTACTGTGCAGTGACATGCTATGAAAGCCAATTTAGGGACAGTTTGGGAAGCTCTTATAATCATAATAGATAAATGGTGTGCGTTGGTTGATACATGTGCATACGTAAGCCGAGTTTCTAAGAATAATAGCAATTCTAAAAGAAATTGACCCGTAGGGAAAAAACAATAATCAGTTTCATTTTAAATGCAAAAAGAGACGCTAAATACACTATTCGACCATAATTGCAATTACAAAGAGACCAGGTGGGCTTTGTCCTAATTTCCCTGTTAGTTCTACGATATTTTCTCTTCTCTCCTTTCTACTTAACTCGAGCCTGTTTGAGTTATGTTGTTCTTCTTTTTTGTTACCCTATGTTACATTAATGAAATCCCATTTGGGACGATTAAAAAAAAAAAAAAAATACAGATTTGTTAGAAAAATGAGTATTCAACATTTAAACTCGATCAATTTTAAGTAAAGTGAGATTCATGCAATATTTTGAATGGGTTCACATTCTAACACATTTATGTATGCAAAATGGTTAATGTTGTATATTAGCATATTCAGAATCTTTAAAAAGAGCCTTCAAAAAATCGTTAAATAGAGAAAGTGATATTGAACTCGGTCTTTATTTCAAGTGAGTAAATTAGTGCGCATTTGAATTAAATAAATTTGTCGCACATAAACGAAGAAAAGTTGATACAAAACAGGTTCGATATGTGAAATCTTTCATATGGTCATAGGCTGTAAAAATGACAACTTCCAAATTCTCCTAATTACTGAATCCCTTAAGGAATTCTTTTGATTTCCTGGATCGAATTGGAAAATCCTTATGGAGGTAGTTATTTATTTATTTATATTTTAAATTTGGTAGAACAAAATTGTTTGAGTTAATTACACTCTAACTCCTCCAATATTATTATAATTTCCACTTCCTACTTTTATTTTTTATACTAAACCCTCTAAACCTTTTTAAACAAATCAAATTACCCTAAAACCCTATTGGTATTATGTTTTGGACTGAAAATTAGTCGCATGCGGGTATTTTTGTACAAAAATACCCCTTATGTGTCGTGCACGTGATTAATTTTATGTTCAAAACATAATACCATTAAGGTTTGGGGACAAGTTGGAAGAATCAAAGAATAATTAATTCAAATCATTTCATTTCATAATTTTCTAAACAAAGTGGGTCTGGGCAGTTTGTCTTAGCAGGTAATGATCAATTTAATCATCTTGAACCCATATTGTCAAGTCTAATATTGAACCAAAGTCCTCCAATTAATTCAAGCCTGGTGCCACCCATTTTTTCTCTCCATCATGACGGAGTACTTATAATTGATGGTACATTGTGGTTTCGGGAATAAATATTGGGGGGCCATCAGCACAACCCTTAGTTTAAATGAGTGACAACATGGTATTAATTTAAAATTACTCTTAACTAAAATATTAAATGGAACAATTAGAAAGTCTCCGAGATGAGTAGAGTGGAGGGTGTTTTATAGTCGTGTCCCTTTCTAAACGTAATAAAATTGACACACCTCCATGTGAGAAAGAGAAAGGATTGAAGATTCAATACAATTCCCCGATAAGTCCGGCGATAGATGAGATGTCAGTACTAAAATATTAAACTGCTTGTTAAGGACTTGTGTTTTCTCCAACAGCGATGTATTTAATATGTTCATGTACCAAAAAGATAGAAACAAGAACCAAGATTTCCCCATCCATGACAACTTATTATTATTTTCTCTTATAAATAGTTAGATAATTAGAGGGAGAAAATATTTGGCATAAAAATACAATATAAGAGCATCTCTAAGGATTTAGCCATTTTACAAGGGCGCCATACCTAGTTGTGCCAACCTACTAATAAAAAATAATTAAAAACGAGGAAAAGGTTGGGGGGAATTGAGTTGTCATTGTGTATGATCATGTGATACAAGATTTGAGTATGAAAATGAGTTTCACGTATTTTGGTTCGTGCGTTAGATTCAATTTATCTGGGCAAAATGGGATTTACATGTCCTTTAACATCTCTGTAATTAGTTTTGTTGAAAGCACCACGTTTTTCTGTTGGCGGTGTACTATTATTTTTTAACATAGTGTAAATTTTTTCTTTTGTAGTGTTGTGTTATTTGAGTGATAACAAATTCAGAGTGTCCTTATCAGTACCATTTTATAACGCGGAACATTCTATGGATTAGAGCTTCATAACATGTAAATTCATTAAAAATAATGCAGAAAGTCCAATATCAGTTTATTTCATCCAATTTTTATCTGAATATAAATGTCGAGTAGGTATAATATTATGACCACTTTCACAATTGATATATATATATACACTCCTACTCTTGTGCGGAGTATTCCGCATTTTAAGAATGCGTATATATATATATATACCGTATTTTAAGAATGCGGAACGGACATGTGTCACCTAACGGTGCACTTAGAAATTATCGCCTAAATTATAGGCAGAGTCTCTCTCTTTTCTGGGTTCACCGCCAGGTGACACATGTCCGGTCCGCATTCTTAAAATGCGAACTAGTCCGCACAAGAGCAGGACTGTATATATACAGTCCTGCTCTTGTGCGACTAGTTCGCATTTTAAGAATGCGGACCGGACATGTATCTCCTAACGGTGCACCTAGAAATTATCGCCTAAATTATAGGCACACTCTCTCTCTTTTCTGGGCTCACCGTCAGGTGACACATGTCCGGTCCGCATTCTTAAAATGCGGACTAGTCCGTACAAGAGCAGGACTGTGTATATATATATATATATATATATATATATATATATATATATATATATATATATATATATATATATATATAGGCAGGCTCCTGTGCACACTAAGTTTGCACACTAAGTTTGCACATTGACTTTTAAAAGTAGGCAAACTTAGTGCTGGCGCACACCAATTTTTTTATGTGATATTTAAACATTTCAAGGAACCTATATAAAAAAAATCAGCTCAAAAAAACTTTTTTTGCTATTTTTAAAAAATCAGTCAAACTTTCGCAGTTTTTAAAGGGCTTATAAACTGCGAAAGTTTGACCGATTTTTTAAAAATAGCAAAAAAAGTTTTTTTGAGCTGATTTTTTTTATATGGGTTCCTTGAAATGTTTAAATATCACACAAAAAAAATCAACTCAAAAATATTTTTTTTACTACTTTTAAAAGGTAATGTGCAAACTTAGTGTGCAAACTTAGTGTGCAAACTTAGTGTGCACAGGAGCCTGCCTCTATATATATATATATATATATATATATATATATATAGGGAGAGGATCACAAGTAAACCTAAAGATCAAACATTTTAATGGATTTTAACATAAAAAAACACCTAACAACACATTAATTTAATTCTTATGATGTAACTGGTTTACGACAGCGATAACGAATACGCGTGTGACTCAAGATTCCCTTACCCCTACCAAATGGCAGGCCACTGGTAAGAAAAATTAAGTTGCTGAAATATTTACTCAATAGTAAGAGTGCTGGTGCGAACCAATTACACCATATATATATATATATATATATATATATATATATATATATATATATATTGACAAATTCTTTTAAAATTAATAATTTTGTATATTTTTTAAAGTTTAAGACAAAACGAGAGACAAAGTAAAAAGAATAGGATTGTAACTTTCTGAAAATGTCAACTGAAAACGAAAACATAAATTTAAAATTTTTGCTCAATATCACACGAGTAAACAAGTTAATAGCCATTAATCTTCTAGAAATATCTATCTCGAATGGGCTCAAGCCAAACCTGCCTTTTTTAGTCTCATTAGTTCAGTGGGACCCACTCCTCCAAGATTCTTCTAAATTAAAAAAACAAATTTCTTATAGAGCAGTTGAACTAAAATCTCCCCAAACAAACCTTCCCCACCAACACCAACAGCAGGCAACCCAACCCAATCATTCCCACCTCTTATTTACTCACAACCCATCAATTTAATCTATGGCTGCACAAGAAGAAGAATTCTCTTTCCCCACAATCACCACCAATACTCCACCTCGTTTCATTGAGTCACCACCTTTATGGCCCACCACTTCTACATCCTCTTTTGATTATGAAACCCTACGTACAATCAATAAGTATAATCAAAGAAGGAGTTTTTCATGTATAGAGGGTGGTGTAAAGAGAGAAAGTGAAGAAGAAGAAGAAGAAGAACGAGAAGGAAAGATGGACATGTTATGGGAGGATTTTATGAATGAAGAGCAGTCAAAAGGTCGCGGGATGGTGGCGCATTCGCCCGAGAAGATGGTGGAGCTTGGTTGCGTCGGGGCCCTCAAGTTGTCGAAAACCGGTGGCAAGAGGCCAAACATGGTGGTGTTAGTGAAGGTATTGAAAAAACTCTTCTTGCTTCATAATTCCAATCGGGCGCGCACGAAGCCGATGTGGTGAGCGAATTCAATTGTAATTCAAGTTGAATTGAATAGTGAGATAAGTAGAGGATCATGCGTTTTGGAATCTATATTATACAAGGTTTGTGCAGTGGAGGCGTGACGTGACTTGGAGGTTACGCGGATTTTTATATCGTTTGAGCTTTATTATAGAATCATTGTGCAGTGGAGACGTGACGTGATATGGAGGTTACACGGATTTTTATATTGTTTGAGTTGTGTCGAGGGTAATGTTACATTAATCATCTTAATCTATCAAGTTAATAGATGATATAATGTGTTAGAACGTGAATTACTCATACTTTTAAGTAAAACCCTACGCATTTACTAATTCACTTTCTAACGCATCATTTAATGTATTAACTTGATTTGTATAATATTATTGTTGTTTTCATACCGAAAAATACACTTGACGTAGAAAACATGCTTTCTATATCTATCGAGACAGGATGCCATGTGAATATGATACTTGGTACTCTCTGCACGTTTGACTTGAAGTTTAATATTCAAAATTCGAATGTCCCTTAATATTTAATTTGTTCATAAAAAATTGTCTAATAAAGAATCATTGAGTTCAATGGTATTGGGGGGAATTCCATTTCTTTCATTTTATTGAATTGTTTTGTCAAAATATTTTTGACATTTCTACATATGTTTTGATGTAAAGACAAGATGAGGGACTACATTTAGAACAAAGTTACAAGTATTTACAGAGCAACATTTTGTTTTTATTATTATCTATAAATTTTTATGTGAATGATAGGATGAAAATGGGTAGTTGTTGCTTTGCTCTCAATGTGGATTTGTTTGCTTTTATTAGGTGGAAAGTTCTGGGAAAGGGCGTAGTAGTATATAATTTTATGGACAAACAAGATATGCATAGCGTTGTGTACATTGAATAGCACGTTTCATCTACTAATTTTTGGGTGATTGCGACCTTGCTGTTTATTTAGATGCCGTAAGAGATGGGATTACTTGTGAATTTAGTGCACTAGTGTTGATGACCGGAAGAAACACAAATCCTCATAAGTAGACCTTTCAAAAATGAGTCATGACAATTTTTGGAAGGTTTGAAAAAGAAACTCGCGTATTTCTATCCTTTCCTATAAAGAGAGAGAGAACAATTTGTGCCCACCTTTTGAACTTGTCGCACATATGTGGGAAGTTAGTTTTTAGTGTACATCTACATTTATTATGTGATTTATGATAAAGTTTTCTGGGTATCAGATTTTTTTGTATATTAAGATGAAGAATTTATAGTGCCAAAATGCATGCGCCTGCCCCCTCATGATCAGCTCGTGTTAATTGATATTATACGCGATATTGAGTTAAAAGTAAATATATATAATATTGTTTTTCGAATGGCGATCTATTTAAGGCGATTTACTTGGATTTGAAATTGAGAATTTATGAATATGAAAGGCAACTATAAATGACTTGATATTATGATAATTTTAAATCATCAAATGAGAATTAATTGAGATTAATATAAATCGTATTTATCATTAGGCATATTGAAATATGAATGCACTATTATTTGTACATTTAAGTATAATTAGCTAATATTTGGCTGTGATATTTTGTTGCCAAGAAAATCAAATTTATGCTAAGTCATGGTGTTTGGCATAATGAGATTCAATGAAACAAGAATATTTATTACTTGTTGATATTACAAGACCAAATATGGATCATTACTACATCTAGAACCTTGAAATACACGAATGTATATTTATTAGATATGTATATACTTATTTTGAACCATCTTGTACTCAATATGACACAATTATGCATTGTTCAAGAACACTATATAAATTTTAAAGAAACATGAATATGCAAACATCTTACGAAATCATCACTGAGCTACTAAATACAATTAGCTTGGAATTTTTTTTATTGGGGGAGTACTATGAAGGTTTATAATTGAAAGATGCATCCATATGCTAAAGGTTGTGTATTTTATTAAGAACCATGAATCTATAATTGATTTTGAATCTATAAATGGATATGTGTTTCACATTTTATGATACTATTTTTTTAGAGCCCCAGGATATATTAATTATTAGCACAATTAATGATGCGGTTTATGGTGATACCGTTAGATATGGTTAGTGGGGGAATTAAATGTCGAAAGACCTATTATAAGACACTCATTTATGGGAGATAGATTGATATCAGTCATAGATTGGTACCAGTAATTTTATCTACAACAATGAAATCATAGCTATTATAAAATTTTAGAATTGTAGTTGTGGGTACCCGAAATTTAGAACTATGGGCCTGGATGAGTAGCCCAGTTCTGGCGGCCCAAAGTCCAGGCCCCTCCTCTTTTATAATTGATCCTTATAATTGATTCTTATATTTGATTCGGTCTCCCCCCACGATCCCATGAAGGGAAGTTATAGGGGAAATGGAAAACATGGAGGAACCCATCACCTCAACTCATCTACATGCACATGTATATATTGAACCCTAGGTCCGGGGCAAAAGGACAAGTTGTATTCTCTATAATCACTCTCCGGAGTATATAGAAATAACATCGACTGCACCACCGTGGACGTAGGCACATTTTGGCTGAACCACGTACATCATTTGTTGTGTGATTGGCATCATATATTCCTTGTTCTCTTCTTGATAATCTTTCTCTCATATTTATTTGTGTTTCATAATAATTACATCCACAATTGGCGCCGTCTATGGGAACCGTTCATCTTTCCCTGAGAAGAGCCCACATCAAGAAAGGAGTTTAAGATGTCTGGTTACAGCAGCAATGCCCCCCAATCAGGAGATATTCAAGAGCCACCTTCTCCTCGCAGGATTAGGTCTGAAGTCCGGCATTCAGATCAGAGAGCTCGCCTGGAAAGACCAGCCTCAAAAGAAAGTCAGGGACCAGCGAGGTCCACGCAGATATCCAAGTTGATTGATGCGTACGAGGCAAGGCTCCACGAGCAGAGAGAGTCTTCTCGCAGGTACGAGGCTGAGAATGCTCGTTTGAAAAGAAGGCTGGAAAGACTAGAAAAGGAGCTTCGTCCTGATAACCGGAGACGCCCATATCGCACTCCTAGACCTCAGGCGAGCAAGTCTCGCAGCCGAGGAAGGAGCCCTAGGCGATAATCTCAAAGGGACGTAGGAGGCGAGTCAGACGACGACCTCCACGAACAGCTGCGAAGAGCTCGCCGCCACCAGAGCCCTGCTCGCAGCGACGAGCTCATACGAAACATGGTCCGCAGGGAGATGGACCAGCATCCCGCTCACCACGGGACAAGATCAACTAGAGAACTCGCGAGGCGAGCTCTCAAAACCCAGATGAAGTCACCTTTCACGAAAGAAATCGTAGAGGAGGAAGCTCCCAAGAAATTTGCCATTCCAAGGTTCAAGGTTTACGACGGAAAGACTGATCCCATCGATCACGTCAGGCAATACCGACAGGCAATGACCCTCTGGAGTCACCGTGATGCCCTGATGTGCCGTATTTTCCCCTTGAGCCTTCATGATGTAGCACATAAGTGGTTCGAAAGGCTCCCCCACCGGTCGATTAAGAATTTCAAATCCCTAGCCGAACTCTTTACGGCCCGATTCATTAGCAGTAGCTCCCATCCCAAAAGGATGGATGCTCTACTAACAATGAAGAAAACGCCTCAAGAAACCCTCATAGAATAAGCGAAGAGGTATTGGGAGTTATTCAATGAGATCGAAGACTGCGCGGAGGAGGTGGTAGTGGCCTCCTTCAAAATTGGGCTCCCTAATTCTTCCCTCCTCTACCAATCCCTGACAAAGAAGGAAGCTATGACCATTGACGACCTTATGGCCCGAATCGAGAAATACGCAAAGGTGGAAGATGTCACCCGCTCTAATACAGGAGAAAACGGTCGAGCTAAGCTCACTACCAAGGTAGGTGAGAAGGCTGAGAACCAGTGGAAAGGAGGAAAGAACGGGGGCAAAAATGGCTCCAAAAACGGAGGGAACCAGGATGCATCGAAACCATTCCAGGCGGTCAACACCGTCTTCAAAGAACCAATTTACAAGGTTCTCGCGAAGATCAAGGATGAGCCATTCATCAAGTGGACCAGAAAGATGGGGGAGATCCCTCGAAGAGAAACAATGCGTTGAGATGCGCTTTTCACAAAGAGGGAGGGCACAAGATCGGGCACTGCAAAGCTCTTAAGTCTCACCTAGAAGAGTTAGCCCAGTCCGGGCATTTGAACGACTTTATGGAGAAAAGGGCAGAGAAAGTGACTGCCAACAGAGAGATGAGACCCGACAATGTGCTGGAGGATGATGTTGGACACGAGTTCGCCGTAATTCATGGAGTATCTGACGTCAAACATATACAAGGGAACTCGGCTCGAATGGAGCTGAAAAAACTTATAGCGGTAATGCAGGCCTTTCAAATCGATCCAGCAAAATCACAGTTAGGAAAGCGTCGACGAGCAGAGGACGTCAACTATAACAAGCATATTGTTTTCACGGATGAAGATTTGATGGGAGTAAGGACCCCACATCATGATGCTCTGGTCATTACACTCACGATAGCTAACTTTGACATCGACAAGCGGCTCATCGATCAAGGAAGCTCATCTGAAGTAATGTACCTCGACCTGTTTAGGAAATTGAAGTTAAGCGTCTCCGACCTAAAGGAAGCTACTGTTCCTTTGGTCGGCTTCGCCGGGAAAATAACCATGCCCCTAGGCAAGATAGTGCTGCCAGTTCGTGCTGGGAACGTCTCCAAGATGATTGAGTTTTTGGTAGTTGACATCGAATCACCGTACCAGGCCATCCTCGACAAAGGATGGCTTCATGCAATGAAGGTGGTCTCCTCGACCTACCATCAGAAGCTCAAGTATGTAACCGAGCGAGGAGTAATGGAGATCCACGGAGACCAAGCAATGGAAAGGAAGTGCTTCATAGCAGCCATCCGACCAAAGCTAGAGAAGAAGGCCGGTCAACCCAGCGAGAAAGTTGAAGAGGGTGTGATACCTTCTAAATAGCAACTAAAGTATGGAAGACCAGGAGTAGAGGAGACCAGGCTCCTCCCCTCCGAGCGTGTCATCGAGGACCTAGTAGAAGTTATAGCCGAAGTTGGTAACAGTAGCAGAGTCTTCTTGATTGGAGCATCTCTCACCGATCAAGAACAGAAGGAGTTGACGACCTTGCTGAGACACAACGTAGATGTCTTCGCATGGGAACCATACGAGCTGCCTGGCATTGATCCTGGTATGGTCTGTCATCAGCTGCACGTCGACCCCACGTTCAAGCCAGTCACGCAGAAAGCACGAAGAGCTGCACCTGAGAAGGCTAAAGCGGTCGAAAAGGAGGTCGAAAAACTGCTGGATGCAGGATCCATACGGGAAGTACAATTCCCCAAGTGGTTGTCCAACCCAGTAGTGGTTCCGAAGAACAACGGGAAGTGGAGAGTTTTCATCGACTTCACTGACCTCAACAGAGCATGCCCAAAGGATAGTTTCCCCCTCCCAAAGATAGACCAACTAGTAGACGCCACTGCAGCTCACGAGCGAATGAGTTTCCTGGACGCATACTCAGGATATCACCAGATTCCATTGTATGCTCCAGACCAAGACAAAACGGCGTTCATCACGACGGTTGGGTTGTATTGCTACAACGTCATGCCATTTGGGCTCAAGAATGCAGGGGCAACCTACCAGCGGCTAGTCACAAAAATGTCCAAGGATCAAATGGGAGATACAATGGAGGTCTACATCGATGACATGCTCGTTAAGAGCAAGAAGAAGGAAAATCACCTCTCAGACCTGTCAAAGACCTTCGAAATCCTCAGGAAGTACCGAATGAAGCTTAATGCGAGCAAGTGTTCCTTCGGTGTCCAGTCAGGAAAATTTCTTGGATACTTAGTCAGCAAGAGAGGCATAGAAGCTAATCCGGACCAGATCGATGCAATCAACAGGGTACAACCACCTCGAACGGTCAAGGAAGTGCAGACGCTCACTGGAATGCTCGCTGCCTTAAATCGCTTCATTTCCAAATCCTCCGAGAAGTACAAGCCTTTTTTCCAGCTATTAAAAGGAAATAAACGAATAGAATGGAGCCCTGACTTCTCGCGAGCATTGGACGAGCTCAAGTCTTACTTAAGCTCTCCACCTCTTCTTGTCATACCACAACCAATGGATTCTTTGTACTTATACCTCTCGGTATCCAGTCACACTGCCAGCTCGGCGTTAATATGCGAGGTCGAAGGAATCCAACACCCCGTTTACTATGCGAGCAAGACCTTATTAGACGTCGAGCAAAGGTACCTGCCATTAGAGAAGCTAGCCTTTGCACTAGTAATATCCTCGAGGAAACTGAAGCATTATTTTGAAGCTCATACTATCATCGTCCTTACTTCGCACCCCCTTAAGACGATCCTGAGGAAAGCGGATTTATCGGGCAGATTGTCTAAGTGGTCGGTCGAGCTCGACCGGTTAGACATCCAATTTCAACCAAGGACCGCTATCAAGGGTCAGATCCTCGCTGATTTCGTAGCCGAATTCACTGGCGAAGAACTCCCCGACCAACCTCAACCAACAAAGAAAGAAGAGAACCCAGCAACAGTGGAAACCTGGAAACTATTCGTTGATGGAGCATCCAACTCAAAGGGGGCAGGTGTAGGCATCGTCCTCATCACCCCAGAAAACACCATCCTTGAGCAAGGAATCAGGCTTGGATTTGTAGCCTCCAACAACGAAGCAGAGTACGAAGCCCTAATAGCTGGTCTCCAAAAGGTGCAAATTCTGGGAGCAAAACGTTTACAGGTATTCGGCGACTCTCAACTAGTCTCCAAACAGATAAGTGGAGATTACAATGCGAAGGATGAAAGGATGGCAGCCTACCTCGCCCTGGGTTAACTAATGACGAGCTTTGAGGAGATCAACATCCAGCAGTTTCCCAGAGGGCAAAACAGTCATGCCGACGCCTTAGCAGCCCTAAGCTCGGCAGTTGATTCTAGTCTTAAAAGGGTCATTCCCATCGATTTCCTCATTTGTCCAAGCATTAACCACAGCAGCAAGCTGCCGAACGTGGAACAAATACTCTAGGTGGGATTAGCCCCCAGCTGGATGGACTCCTTAAGAGACTATTTATAGGAGGGCATGCTCCCCGAGGATAAGAAAATCGCCCACCAGATAAGAATCAAAGCTGCTCGCTTTCACTTATTCACAGGAGGCGACTTGTATAAGAAGTCCTTTTCCGGTCCCTACCTTAGATGTGTCCACCCAGGCGATGTCGAGCAAGTGCTGCGCGAGCTTCATGAAGGAATCTGTGGAAGTCATGTCGGAGGAAGGTATCTAGCCTTTCGAGCAACGAAGGAAGGCTATTGGTGGCCATATATGCAAAAGGACTCCGCAGTATATGTTCGCAAATGCCCCAAATGCCAGCTTCACGCTCCAATGGTCCATCAACCAGCCAGCGACCTAAAATCCCTGACCAGCCCGTGGCCCTTCGCCCAATAGGGGATGGACATCGTGGGACCACTACCCACTGCTGCCGGCAATCGCAAATACCTGTTGGTTGCAACTGACTACTTCACCAAATGGATCGAGGCAGAACCATTGGCAAACATCCAAGACGCTGACATGATAAGATTCATATGGAGGAATATAATCACTCGATTCGGAATCCCCAAAACCATCATCACTGATAATGGGACACAATTCGAGAGTGGCCCCTTTCAGGACTTCTGTAACGAGCACGGGATCAGGCACAACTTTAGTTTGGTGGCCTACCCACAGAGCAATGGGAAAGCAGAAGCTTCCAACAAAACTGTGATCGATGGATTGAAGAAGCGACTAGAGCGAGCCAAGGGCGCATGGGCAACCGAGCTACCCCATGTTCTATGGGAATACCGAACAACTCCTCGGCTAGCAACAGGAGAAACCCCATTTTCGCTAACATATGGCATGGAAGCAGTCATTCCACTAGAAGCGGGCTTACCAACAATGAGATCCGACCTTGTCGACCAAGGCCAGAATGATGGGGCGTTGCTCGCTGAACTCGACCTCGCCGACGAGCGTAGAGAACTAGCCCTAGTGAAGCTTGCGAGCTATCAGCAACAGCTCGCAAGGCATTACCACAAAAGGGTTAACCCAAGAAGATTCCAAGTTGGGGACTATGTTCTAAGAAAGGTTCTGGGCAGCACAGTAAGGTCATCAGACGGCAAGCTAGGCCCAAACTGGGAAGGACCATTTAAAGTAACTAGGGACGACCTGCAAGGTGCATATCATTTGGAAACGATGGATGGCAGAGAGATACCACGAGCATGGAATGCAGCCAATCTCAAGAAATTCTATTTTTAAATTCTCATGGAATTCTATTGTTGAATCTTTTTCTGGTATCTGTTATGTGAAAGGAATAGTCCATTCCCCTTATTAATAATGAAATCAGTAAACTGCATTTTATCACACATCTTTTTCCAAATCACAGGCACAATGGTCGATATAAAAGGGGAATACCCCTCATCAGGTCATCGTCTTGAAGCACGAAAGACCTTTTAGACTTGCCCTTGGCAATATATAAAGCCCTACAGAGGATTATTAGGCAATGCGACCAGATTTTATACTGGCCATCAAACCTACTTTGGTTGAGCAAAATCCTGATCGGATGAAGACATCCAATACCAGGTGTGTCCTCGCCAATTTCCCTACTTAGGCCTAAGGGAGTGTGACGACACAACCTAAAAGGTAAAATGGGGCATAATGGTATTTTGGTATTATACTGGACTGGGGGGACACTTGCATGACAAAATAAAAAGGATTATGAAGCAGCGAGAATATAAAAAGATTAAATGAACACGTTTAGTCGGCAAAATCGCCCAAAACACGAACTTTTCATTAATCTCGTATACTTACAACAGTGATAATGTATGTTTAGTCGGCGAAGCTCACCCAAAGAATTTACATTATCAAAAAATACAAAAGAATAACAACTTGTTATATTCACAACAAAGATAATACACGTTTAGTCGGCGAAGCTCGCCCAAAGCGTTTACATTATCAAAAGAAAAAACTTGCAAAAACATTCAAGAAGGAGATAGCCTCCGAACAAGATAATCTGTCACCCTAGCTCTTCGTCCATCATCAGGAGCAGGGACCAGCTCTTCCACAACCTCATCTGCGTCCAACTCTAACAGTTGCCGAGGAATGGCATCAATAGGGATCCATCTATCATCCCTCCTGAATGGATTGGGCAACAGAGTGGAGGAGGACATCTCGTGACGATACCACAACACTGAGTTCCTCGGGACCTGGAGTTCTTTCAAGGCACTCAACCACCACCCTCTGATAAAAGAAAGTTCTTCAAACTCGGATAGTCTTGTGGGAGCATCTAGCCAGCCTTGATCATAACCATCAGCCCATGCTTGTCGAGGACCCTTCTTGAATAAATGCCGAAGTCGAGTAACGTCCCTCTGAAGACCAGCAGCAGTTATATATGCTCGGCGGACATCATCGCGGAGCTCTTCCATCTCCTTATCCCACTGTTCTTCTGCCTCCCTGTTCCTGCCCCTGGTGCTCCTACCAGCTCGCGGGAGGGGAGGACGAGTGGAACCTCGTGACATAGGAGGAGCATGTCCAGCTCGCGAAGACGAGGAGCCTTGCAGAATCGCTGAAGCAGTGCTCGGCGCATGCTCTCTAAGTTGCAGGACTTCCCTCCTCAGATTTTCATTCTCCTGCTGCAGGAATTCCCCAACTTGATTTATCTCGGTGGCCTCTAGCAACCTTGCTCTCAGAACATTAACTTCCTCTTGTACATAAGCACCAATGCCTTACATCTCCTAGAGCCTGTCCTTCAGCTTAGCCACTAGCTCGGACTGATCCTTATATTTTTGGTTCCTCGACCTAAGAGACTTGCAAAGCCTAACAAAGGCCTGACAAACCTGAGGACTAGCATTGGGACCAAGGGTCCTGCCCAATTGAGATGTGGCAGGAATATAGTCTTCTACATCAGTCAACTACAAGACATAAAAATGCAAAGGAGAGAGAAATCAATCAATGCATTGGAAAAAGAAGCCTTTTTATTTCATTATTGAAGGTCAAGTACATCGAGCAGGAAACGGAAAATTATAAACAAAAGTACAAAAGAAGTCCTAAGGGAGGATTAACTAGCAACCTCAGGCTGCCCGGGGGTGGCTGGCTGCTTCCCCTTATCAGCAGCAGCAGAGGCATCCCCCTCTACAGAGATACCCTCGTTCGCCTGGGCAGGACCAGCATCGGCAGGAGTTGTCTGAGAAGTAAGATCAACACCCTCGATGGCTGGGGCAGGGGTTTCTTCGTCCACGGTTGGCCTTTGACCAGGGTCGTGCTCGTCGAACAGCGGAGACTCAGCATCAACACCAGCAGCTAGAAGGGCCTTATTCCAGCCCTTCTTGAAGTTCAAACGGCTGATATAGCCTATTTGAACTTCGGCGTCTTCATAAGCCGCAGTCCATCCGGAGTTGTATGAATCCTCCTTGATGGTGGCTACCATGGACTCCTTCTCCTTCAGCTGCTCGGTCAGGTCCTTGTTCTCCTCCACCACACCCAGCTTGCTCGAGCAGACTAGGTCATAGGCCTGCCTCAACTCGCTCAGCTCCTTGACCGCCGCATCCCTCTCTCGGTTAGAATTGATAAGGTCCAGATCAGAGGAAGCTCGGGCGGCATCAACAGCCTTCAGGTTAGCCTCCAGCCGAGAACCCCTGACTTCCAGAGCGGACTTCTGCTGCTCCAGTTCGCCATTCATCCTCACCAACTCATCGCGAGAACGGTAGAGCACAGCAAAGTCCGTCACAAACTGCCAAAAATAAAGAAGGAATCAAGAGGGAGAAATAATTAAAACTTGTTAAGGAATTGAAAAGGGAAAGAACCTCACCAAGGCCAGTCTCTGGCTAGCTTGGAGGGCTAATTGATCAGACCCAGTGCCCTCTGGCGATCTGCAGGAAGAACTGCCCTCTCAAGCAGTGCAGGAGCCAGCTGAGGGGAAGTGGAAACCGAGGCCCCCTCGGGCAAAGATGACACCGGGACCAAGCCTTGCCCAACCTTCGTCCTCGACTCCATCTTCCTCCTCTCTTACTCTCTCTACTTTTCCTCTCCTCCACCTTCTTCTTTTCCTCCACCTTCTTCCTCTCCTCCTCCTTCTTTCTCTCCCTCTCTCTCACCTGCTATTCTTCTCTCCTCTTCCTCTCTTGCTCCTGAGTGGAAGACCGAGAACCAGTGGTCACGGCCCCAGAAGAAGACTTTTGTTTCTTCGACCTCTGTGCAAGAAGCACATGGTCCTCATCATCATCGTCTCTAATCAGGTTCTTACTTGGAGGCATATCCTCGCCTGAACTGCTGGTAGTGCTCGACGAGTCTTGAGCTGCGGAATCCTCTTCAGAAGAACTGCTACTGTCAAAACTCCCTACACCACTCACAACACCTGCAGGCTCACTCTCAGAGCTGCTCTCCTCTTCGTCCAACTGGATAGGCTCAGCTGTAACCTCTCCAAAAGAATCAAACTCTGGAACACTATCCACAGGTCGTGCTATGAAGCTGGAGCCTGTGTTCTTGTATTCGAGCAAAAAGGCAGCAGATCTGGGATGCTCGCCGTCACCCAGAGGCTCCCTAATATTCCAAGCTTTCACCAACTCCGAGATACGAACCTCGCTGAGAGAAGGCTCCAAATTCTTTGTCCTCGCTGTAAAAGAAAAAGCAAAGAGAGGTTAGAAAAGTCGCAAGTCAACAAAAGTTGAAAGAACAGTACAATGTCTACCTATATATTCTTCCCCATAAAAAGGGAAAGTGAACCTCTCAGACCTCGACCCTTCGAACTGGGGAGGGAACTGCCAATTCCTAACAAGGAAATCCTCTTGCCAGTAGTCCTTATGGGAATCAGGTAGGTTTACTACCAATACCCTATCAGGACTCCTAGCTTTGAGGTATAAGACACCTGAGCTAGTTCGAGAGAAGGAATAGCATAAACAAATCTCAGCAAGTCCTAACCTAGTACCATACAACTGGTTTATTCTATGGACGCCATTTACTATCTTCCACACCTTGGGCGAGCACTGTGCGGGAACAATACCGAAATAACCAAAAAAGTGCAGAAATAGATCATTAGGGGGAAAAGTAAGTCCCCCTGGGAGAGCAACAAAACATGGATCCAGTGGGCATCCTCTATATCCCTAACATTCCTAGGAGGGGAGGCACAACATTCAATAACTACCCACTCAGAAATATTGTAGAACTTCCTGAACTCAGAGATTGACCTATTTCCAATCTTCGCCATTGAAAAACTCAAAGAAACTCTACAAACCAAAGAGAAAGTGCAGAGAAAGGGTACGAGAAACTTACAAAACAGAAGATCAGTTCGAGTAATGAAGAAGCACGAGCTCAAGACGACTAAGAAGCAATGGGAATGGGGATTCAGAGAAGAAGGTACGAGGCGTTAGAGTTCTCAGAAGAAGGAAGAGTAATGGAAAGGCTGAAACGATGAATGAAAAAGAGGCTATCCCAACAAGCCTTCAATTCTAATCATAGCGCACGGATAGCGAAGCGGGTGCCGCCAAAGCAACTTCACAGTTTTCGAAGAATCACAAATCAGCCATAATGGCTGATCGTTTAAATCCATTGGATCCATAAACAGGGCCCAACAAATTTAGGCGCAATTGTGGGTACCCGAAATTTAGAACTATGGTCCTGGACGAGTAGCCCAGTTCTAGCGGCCCAAAGTCCAGGCCCCTCCTCTTTTATAATTGATCCTTATATTTGATCCGGTCTCCCCCCACGATCCCATGAAGGGAAGTTATAGGGGAAATGGAAAACATGGAGGAACCCATCACCTCCACTCATCTACATGCACATGTATATATTGAACCCTAGGTCCGAGGCAAAAGGACAAGTTGTATTCTCTGTAATCACTCTCCGGAGTATATAGAAATAACATTGACTGCACCAGCGTGGACGTAGGCACATTTTGGCTGAACCACGTACATCATTTGTTGTGTGATTGGCATCCTCTATTCCTTGTTCTCTTCTTGATAATTTTTCTCTCATATTTATTTGTATTGCATAATAATTGCATACACAGTAGTTATAAGGGAAATAATGACAAATATATCATAAGCACAACATAGTTTGAGATTTTATAGCTAATGGGTTATGACATTGGATTATGTTCGAACTGATGGGAATGAAACCAAACTGATCCCTTGATGAAAGAACTAGTGTAAGAGAATGCATTTAGCACCTAGAAAGGGATGTGATTAAAGTCCGTTGACAACTGAATCATTTGTGGTGGTAACCCAACCTATGGACTGGAGATCCCAAAAATTATGTTCGAAGGTTAATAGCAAGTTACAAGTGATATGAGTTCTATTATGCTAATTATTGTGCACGGAGTTTTACTCTAACTCCGTCCTTATGGAGTATGATATCCTGAAGCGAGTTAAGGTTAAGTCAATTATAACTCTTGATGAAGAACTATAGATCTATTTTGAGTGGGGGTTTCAATCTATGGGAGTATACTTAATAAGCTCACCTATGTGAATGTGAAAGTGTGATCGCTTCTTATGGTAATTTTTAGCAATTTTTCGAGAGTGTTCACTATACTAGGATAGGAGCACATGGTCGTAACGTGTTGGCTTGAGGACTACACTCAAGTAGGGTTGTGGGGGGGATGTTATGAGAGATAAGATTTCAAAACTACGAGTTAATCTTTTTTAATCTGAATCAATTTTACTACCTAAAAGTTCAAGTCGAATTATACATTTCCTTATGCACAATTCTATGATTTATCAGTAAATAAATTTTCAAAATTTACAAGCGAAGGATTGTTGTAACTTTAGTTGTGTAACTTTTGAAAAACAAAATCCCTTTATTTGTACATTTTACTTAAAAGAGAGAAAGGAGAGTTTTTGTCCAACTTTTGAACTTGTCCCACATCGGTAGGAAGGTAGTTTTTTGTATAAATTATCTACACCCATTTTGGGAATTATGGGTAAGCCCTTTGGGCATTAGTTTTTTGTATGTGTTAGTCAGAGGAACTTATTGGGCTCAAGTCCACGCACGCGCATGCCACCGCCGTTGCCCTTTCAACCCAGCCCGTGACCATGGCAAAGGTCTTGGGTATGGATTGTGTGGGTATTAAAATTTTGGGCAATATATATATATATATATATATATATATATATATATTATTTTTTGGCTGTCGAAAGTGAGAATCCACTTTTCTTGGCTTTCTTTATTTTCCTCTCCCTTTAGCCATTCAAATTATTTCCCTTAGTTAAGGCTTTTAGCCTTTTCGTGAAAAGACCAAAAATAAATTGTTCTTACACCCAAAAATTCTCTCTTTAAAAGGCACAAAAATAGAACTGAAATAGGGCCCATAAAATTCTTTCTAAAAATTTGTGTTTATAAAAGTCTTCCCCTAAATTTTTAAAATTGAGAAATAAATTCGGAGATGGGTGATGATATACCAAAATTCTACCATGCATAGTTTTCTGAGACAAAGGTGATTCTAGACTTGCTTTATCCTGGGGACGACGTGATTGTATACTATTGCATAGAGAGGGTAGAGCCGTAAATTATTTTAAAGAGAGCGACATAATCTGCGACTCAACCCAAGAATCGTCTACTACATATTTTATAAACAATTGATATAGTATTTTTATTTTTATTTTGTGCAGTATATATTTGGATTCAATACCATGCAGTTCATATTTCCGATAATCGTATAAGGTAACAACGTATTTTGAGCAGTGGACTAAAATAAAATACTATTTAATTTTTTAGATTTCTCTATAAATCTCTCCGTTGTGATATTTTAATAATAATTTAATAATTATACCAACAACAATATAACACGACTCAAATAAACATGAAGTTATTGATTAATTTTTCGACAATTAATGATTTCGAATCTTGTTAGTGTCGACTAAATAATTGTGTTAACATGTCCGGTTTGGTACTGACCTCATTCAATACCCATTAAAATTTGTAAGTTTAAGTAAATATGAAATATTATAGGATGGCCTAAAGATTTATATGGCTTATGTTAATTTAATCATAATTAATTCTATTGAATGCGAGTTTATTAATGCAATGAAGTAAGAGGTATAATAGTGATCAATATTGGGCTAATGACGACCCTTATACAATTCAAAATTGTTCATTATCTTCATGGATAATAACGGATGAACATGACACAACATGTTAGGATAAAAGGTTGGATTTGGATATGGCTTTTTCACACAATAAAATATTGGGATTTTTACAAATTGGTATCCTCTATAAAGCATGTGGTTAAATAAGTTCGACAGTGTTTTTTACTCCAACGTTTCCCTTAAAAAATAATTTTGCATTAATAGGTCATATTAGAAAATATGTAATGAATATTTACGATACACGTGGATATGACCTGTTGAGGAAAATTTATTTTACAAGGATTAATGAGGAAATTTCATATGTGAATATAACTTATTTGTCAATCTCTCTAAAAATTCACATATTTAGATACAAATATAGTAAGAACATAATAAAAACTTACTCGAACACGATTCGAGGCGACCCGTTGGTAGATCTACATATAAAGCTAAAATTCTTAGCATAAATGTGGGAGAATCTTTTCAAAAGAAGAGTAAGAGATGAAAATGACCCAATAATTTAAAAGCCAAAAAAAACTAATTAGATGATGAAGAATTTTGTTACTAAAGAAGATGAGTCATATTGAGAACATTTAAATTCACCCCCTTCTCGAAAGTTATAGACAAAGCCATCTAAAATATTAACAATTCTAGTGTGCGTAGAATGTTTTTCAACTCATTTGGATCCAAGCCACGTTCCTTAGTAAGTTGTGTTCTCTTATAGTCCCCTCTCTCCCCTCGAAGCACTCCATATTCTAAAATTTATTCAAGTTGTCCTATAAAATACCGTATCCTTGTGGAAAACCCCCCTTTTTTTAAAATCACAAAGATGGAGAGATTGCGGGAACATATATTAGTGATAATATAGGAATTTGGATATGTTTTTACTATAGAAAATTAAAACAACTAGTCATTTATGCTAAAAATCTAAGGAATTGTAATTTCTTGTTTAATAATATCACATCCCATCTAGAGAATAACTTTTTTATATATATATAAATAGTATAACTAAACCTATAAGCGTTAGACGAATCATTTTTATACTCTAGTTATTAAAGGCCTGTTTGGTTTGCAACTATAATTCTGTTTTCTGTGTTTAAATACAATTCTGATAAAAATCTGCATTTAACAACCTGTTTTTAAACACTGTATTATAATATTTCTATGTTATAATCAAGTTTTTCAGAAAACAGGTTGAGGGTGTTTTATAACTTTTGTTTTTTTATTTTTCAACTCAGAATTATTCATTCTTAATATTTTAATGCATTTATACCTTAATATATAATATACATACATAATATATTAATACATACGTAATTCTTATAAATAAAAAATATATATATACATGTACACAAAATTACGTATGGAATAATATAAAGTTAAATAATATTATTAATAGATACATGATACTTATATATAGTTTTATATATGTATTATTAATGTATGAAATAATATAAATTATACATATATTACATATGTATTGAAAAATATATATAATTTTATACTGAATTATACATGTACTATATATATATATATATATATATATATATATATATATATATATATATATATATATATATATATATATATATATATATACTAGCGGAATGCCCGTGCCTGAAGGCACGGTGAAAATTTCGAAAGCAAATAATTACAAAATGACGAAAATTTCGATGTACGTAATTGCAAAATGGCAAAAATATTATTCCGAACAAAAAAAAGTAATTTATAACAATTGGCCATAATCTCTTTTGTTTATAAACTATTCACCCTGCTTAACAAACAATAAATAGTCCAACAACATCAAACAAATTTACATATAATATGAAATATACAATATTCATGAAATGAATTTCCATTGTGTTTCAAAAAAACAAAGTGTCAGTTTTAAAAAAATTGGACAGAATCTCCTTTGTTTATTGGACTATCCACCCTTCTCAAGGGATAAACGACAAATCCAACAATATAGATAAACACAATTTCGCCTAACAAAAGCTTCAATGAAACAAACATATTAAATATATATATATATATATATATATATATATATATATATCAATGGAAGCCCAAATAATTATGTTCCACTATAATTATTGTCCGTTCTTTTCCAAATGCGACCTGATACAAAAAAGAAAATATAGTTAGTAAATTGAAAGATCTAGTCAAATATTATATAAACAAAGCTAATTATTAATTATATAGCAAATACACCATGTCGCTAACACACTGTGTCGCTAGCGAAGGCACGACGAAAATTTCCCTTGAGTTAAGACGTGTGTAATACTGAACATCAATTGGATCTAATTCTACACAGTTCAGTCCCAATTATAGGATAAAAAAATATTTTTCAATTTACTCGTGTATAAGCTTAAATAATTGAATATGCGACTCTCGACACAATCCAGTCCTTATTCAGCATAGTTTTACGGAGTTTAGACAAAGTTCTGCAACATAGTTCTACAGCATAGAATTTGAAAGAGTTCTACAACATAGTTCTACAGAGTTTAGACACTTGTGTATCTAATTCTACAGAGTTCTACAATTCTTGTTTAGTACAGTACAGTCCTTGTTCGGCATAATTGAATATGTGTATAAGCTCAAGTCTTGAACATGTATTACTATTGAATTCTCTTCAACATTTTCAATATGTATTTCCATGGCTAGAATAACATCTCTATTACTATTGAATGGACTGCTATAGCATCCGAAAGAGTCTAATTAAGTGACTGGAACAGACATTCAAACACACATATTATGCCACATACACTCTTCAGCAGATCTAAATTCTCATTATCTTAAGGTGTTGTTCAAGAAAACACAAAGTAAACTATCTACATGTGAAGTTGAATCACACTCTTTGAGCCAGTACTTCTTTTTTTCATAAATAAAAAAACTAAAGAGTTTCCTAAGGTTATACCATTACTTTTCTTAACTAAAAATAAATACCAAACTGATTAACCAATAAATATTTACATTCATAAAGTGAAACATTAAAAAATAGAATTACCTCATAAAATGAGTTTCGTGGGTAATGGATCTGTGTTGACCTGTGTAATGGATTTGTGCCGACCAGTTCAATTGTTCAAAATGAAAAGGTATAAAAGTTATAGAGTAATCTGGAAAAAAAGGCAACGATTAGAAATCTCACCTGAAAATGTCTGGAAGTGGATCTGTGCCGACTGGATTTGAACCGGATCTCCTCTGAAAATGTTTGGAAGTGGATCTGTACCAAATCTCGGCTGAAAAACGGTCGGGAAATGTTTCGAATCAGATCGAATCCAGATCTTTGCTGAAAAAATTAAAAACTCGTCCATATGTCTAATAAAAAAATAGATAGTGAAACCTTCATAATTACCTTTGTTGCACTCATAATTCTTAGGGGTCCTAGAATCCCACCTTTGAAGAATTGGTTGTTTTCCATGTCGATTGTTTCATTGGTCTTGCAAGTTCCAATTATACTCGTCCTTCCATGAATCCTGATGATGCATTTGGCTAGGCTTATGTAAACAATAAGCACAATACATGGGAGCAGTTCTATGTTTACTGGATTTGTCCCTTTATAGGGGAAATCGTGGTTGCCCCACTTTATTTTTCCGCCTCCTGAAAAGCAGAAAAAAGCCTGAAAAGGAAAACTGATTAGTCTATCATTTCATGCTAAGTTTGGATCCCAAATAGTACAAAATAAAACACAAAAGAATGGGAAAATGTGTAGAATAAATTATTAAAGTGACCAATAATATGCGTGGATGCCTCTCGTAAAGCAATAACTATATTTTCAAGAACCTTCCATGAAGAATGAAAGGGGTCAAATCTATTACATGTAAATCATCTAATGGTGTGCAAATCATAAAGTAAAAATGGCATTAATGTTGTTGTACCTGAACCTGCACCAAAAATTACCAGAACCTGAACCCGACCATAGTAACAATTGTACCTGAACCAAAAATTACAAAATAAATATTCATAAGATCAATTACCTGAATCAACATATTCATGAGATCGATTAACTTGTTTAGTTTTCATTTTGATGTTTCACTGAAAGAAACGACGTAAAAAGATAAATAGCTTTTGAGAAACGCATCCACTATTATCGTTATATGCTCAAAATAAATATTTTTCGAGATAAAGAATATGGAAAACATACCCTCTATGCAATCATTAGTCATATGGTGGGTGTCCCCCGAGTTAAAAAACCCAAGTTGTAAGGTATACCTCAAGATATGGAGTAGAACAACCCTAGAGAGGAGAGTGCATTAGGATGCTGCATTGAGAAGAGTTTTTGCAAGTGTTTAGCAATGACAGGCTACGATGGGGCAGAAGAAGATCCCTCGTTCATGATTGGTGTTGCTGCTGCCACATGATTATTTTCTGTATAAGCGATTGTGGTAATCCCTTGTTCAATAAGCTGGGACAATGTGCCTTCCAATGTCCCTTTTGTCTACAAAATATCTTAGGAAGAATCCCCTTTTCTGTTCAGGGGTGGATCAACTTACAGAATCAGATTCGGGCATAAATTATTCATGTAGAAGGAAGGATGTAAGACTTGGTGACTTGTACATATGAGAGACGTGAGATAAAGTTCTATAGAAATTCAATTGAAGAGTGTAATGTTGTGTTGAGTTGCATTGTCATCTTCCCTATTAATCCTCAAAGAACAGATCCAGCAAAAGCTGAAAGAAGAAGGTATACCGATGCAAAGCAAGTTGCGTTCTGATTATCTTCTGCTATGTGGAGAGCTTTCTAGTCAATTCAACTGCTAAATTGGTGTAACACCCCGCCTAATTAAATACCGGGTGGCCAGTCCCATACCAAATTAAAACAGAATATACAGTTGGCTCATTCTTAGCATCACTGTCGAAAACATTTACAACGCACCCAATACCCAATTCAGCTGGTGTTAAAAAAAACTTTCCAAATTTAAATTTCAACAAAACCATTTCTAGTTTAAGAATAACACAACACATTTTATACTACAACACTGATAACACAATAAATAACTCAAAAGAATTTAAATGCAATTGGAATAAACATTCCCAAATAATATTAATCCATTACAGTAATCCCATCAATAACAACTGTATTAAAAAGACCCGAATACAATAGTATTTGACCTCGATAGAAAAGATATTGAAAATCCTTTGGGTGACATGCCCTAACTAAGAATACTGTGAATCAAAAGATGAGAGGCGTCTAAGCAAAAACTCCATAGCTCCATAGTTCAACATAATCCGCTAAGGTTGGCGTCCCTGTTGCTGGACACCTGATATAGAGATACAATAGAAGAGAAAATATGCAAGGAAACGGGTCAGAGCCCGAATGTGTAGATGATTTTTAAAACAGCAAGTATTTAACAAGTGCAATAAAGCATTTATTATGTACATGTTAGATCCAACTCTCACTTGCTATTCTCACCTCTCAACTAGAGTGCACACTTAACGTTTCCTATTAACCTCCTAGTTAATGGTTCCTCTTTTCTAGTCTCCATATTATAATTCCATTCTCATATCATAATCCCCGTATGTCCCATACCATACGTCACATTATTATTCATTTACATTTCTCCTTTAGTTTCTCATTAACATGAATCATTACTCATTAATATGAATCGTTTCTCATTAACATGAGTTAAGCTTTTCAATTCTATAAGCATAAACATTCATTAACTTAATTCCATTATCTTTCTCTATTCACCGTTATCTACAATTATCACCGTAGATTGATTTAACCATAATATATATCCATTCAATCATTTAATCCATTATATATATATTCATATATAATACGGCACCCCGAGTCACAGCTGCGGTGCAATGCATTACTCTGCTATCATGTCCCATCATCGCAGGTCGCCGAATAGGGGACTAAAGGTTCGGTAAGATTCCACGAACCACAAACAACAACAAACATTGGAGGCGAACATAGTTCTCATACCCATGGGTCACGCACATACCTACGTACCCACAGTCAGTGGACTTATCAACTCCCCGATAAGTCTTTCATAGACCTATGTTCTCGAGCGACAAATCAAAGATCCCATGGATTCATCAAGATATGACTGCCCTCACGCGTAAACCTCCCACCGATAGCAAGTAAGCTAGGTATGTCATACACATAAATCATCAATCAATCAAATAGGTATTATCATACCTATAATATAATATCAATAAGGTAATTATCACTACCCAAAGATATTTCCCATACGTAGCATTATATCTCTTTTAAATTCCACGTATTAAAATATCATATCTTTACTTCATAATTTAATTATCCTCGCATCCTATAACATCTCTCCACTCCCGACGTTGTTAAGGTTCATGCGCTGAGCGTTTCGCAAAGCGAAATCCAAACAAGGAACCCCTCCAATACACTACTACTTAACTTTGTCGATCGAGGAGGTCCGACAACTTCAACTATGCGATCGGGATTAACCTCATACCTTCTTTCAACCAAATGTGTTTTAAACTCCCATCTTTATCCAGGAGACTCACCACTACGCTCTTGTATTACACTCCGTCCTTGCGAAATCAATAATGAGCTTAAACTCAGTCCTTGACGTTCAAATTGTAACCCTACGGCTACCCTCACTCAATACACAAGATTCAAATAGGTTTTTCCTCAACATATATTCAGTAAGAATTCACTAATATCCTACTGGTCCATAACATCATTTCTCCCGAATTACTACGAGTTTAATTCTCCTTTTAATTTAAGGTTAAAATCGATAGTTTCAAATCTCTTATAAACACATCTTCTTTCACTTAGGATTAAACCCTCTTGTAAACTTAAGGATACCCAGGTGTTATATTAAATCACCCCTACTGGTCCTATCTTAAATCCTCATATATCCCCATTTGGAATTTAACAAATGAATCTAGCAACCGAAATTCCATTCAATATAATTTTCATCATTTTAATCACTTGAATCCAAATCAAATTAATTCAAATCTTATCAAGGGTTTACTGATATTTTCTAAGTCCCATAATATCCAAATAATAATCACCAAAGATCCACAAAAGGTTTGGGATAGGAATCAACATTTAAAAAGAAATAACTTTGCATAATCTGGGGAGGTCGATCAATCGAAGGCAGGGGTTGATCGATCGATCCCTCAGGTCCAAGCCTGGTTTCCTGCATTTTCTGCAACTACGGGTTTCACCATTTTTACTCATTCAAACCTTCATATTAACCTCCAAAATGAGTTATAATTATTTCTACATGATATATAAACATATTTGAACGATTTCCAATACTCTAAACATCCTAGAATCATCAAGGAATTGGATTAAAAGCATGTTTCTCTCCTTATTTCCAGAAAATCATCAACATATTAACTTCAAGAACACTACAATGGTTTTTCAGATTTTTCTTCAACATATTCATGATCATTTCGTGGATTAATATCATCCTACAATATAAGTTTACTTCCTATATTATTTCAGTTTCTATAAATCCATATAACAACTCCATTATGTCTTCCAAACAAGAAAATCATCTCTTTTCATAATTATTCTAACATGGACAATTTACGAACTTAAGTTGCAATTATCAAACACTTGCCTTTACTCAAGGCCTGATCCTTTGGTGTAGTATATCTCAGTTGGTTGTCCCTTCTCCACTCAAACTCCGGTGGTGGTTGGTGGTGGTGAACCTTGGTTCTTGTTCTTCTCCTTCCCAAGTAGGCTTTTCCCTTCCCAAGCACTCTTTCACTCTCTCTAGGAAGATGACTTCTCTATTTTGTGTAGAGGAGATGAATAACCCACATACACTTAATCTACCAATACTTATAATAGGCCAAAATCCGAAATCACTATTCATCCCCCCTTCGAAAAATGACAAAAATGCCCTTTCGGGTTGTCTATTCATTTCCAAATGACCCGAGACTCAAAATTAACATCCAAATAGACTTTTCTGACTATTTCAAACCTTTCGGACGCAACGGCGCAGTCGAAATGACTATAAGGTCGATAGAAAATAAATTTCCTTTTTAATTTAATCAACTAGTCCCGACACGTCCCATACCGCGTCTGACTAAAAATATAAATTACCGAATTTATATCACACCGTGATATCAATGACATCACATTCATATATTACCTAAATATCTTTAAGTAATATTCAGAATCATCCATTTTAATATCCACAGTCCGGATAAAACCCAAATGAATTAATTAATAATAAATCCAATTAATCCATTAATTTAAAATATAACCCATTTTAAAAGTCATTTAAAATTACGGGGTATTACAATTGGAGCAATTGTCAAAGCTGAGGATTGGGAGAGACATTGACGATTAATTTGTCAGTACAGGGTAATCATCACTTAATGAAAGATTCTAAATGGGATCGATTATTCTCAGCATATTATAGATTTTTTATTACAATATACTAATCCCGAACGGGGTCAGCGTTGTAAAAAAAGTGATGAAATAAGTAACATTATTATTGAAACTAAAAAAAATCAAGAAAAATAAAGATTTATTTCACGGTATATTTATTCTTGAAATGTCATTACAGAAGGTAACATGATCCATCCAAGCTTTAAAAACTTAACTAATGAATGAGTAAAACAAAAAAAATACGTACCTTTTGTATACGCAATTTGACCCTCAGGTGAAGAGAGCTATGCATACAGACTTGGAGGCTAAGATCTGACAGATACTGAGATTAAACAGTGCGTCGAATTTTTATTATGGGATCCTTAATTTCTTTTAGCGTTACATTATGGGTAATGAAACAAAATTCGTAAAAAAAAAAGGAGAAGCCTACATCAAGTGTAACACTGCCCCTGCTCTAATCAGGTACTGACCCCATACTTGATGCTAATCAGGTGCTGCACCAATAGCACTACCCGAAAGCACTACTGTATGCATATATCCAACGGCTGGATACCGTAAAGCACTATTTGGGCTGCATACCGTAAAGGGCATAACCACTTCAAGTACTGAATAAATGTGAACAACTGCAAGTATTGAAAGAGATCACCTCCATGTTTGGTTTCAATTCTCCGGATCACACTTGAATAATAGGAGTGTATGCCTATGAACAATAACATTTAAAGGATAATTAAAATACTGAAAATTAAAATTGCCTATCATATGCTCGGTTACGCTGTTCACATTTGCTCACTTATACAAACAGGTGTTGCATTATGCAATTCAATATATCCTGTAAATAAAATGATCATGTAAATAAAATTATCAGATCTGTCATTATTTTAGTTCTGTTCTGTCAGCATTTGAAGAGAGGAAATTTCAACCTAATGTTTTAGTAAAATTATCAGATCTTAAAAACCTTCAAAAGATTAAGTATTGAGGGTCAAAGCATAAAATAAGCTTTAATTACTTCCAATTACTTTAGGTACTCCTCAATATTTAAAAAATTAAAAAATAAAGAGAAAAGAGGTTGCCATGGATGAGTGTGATGTAATACATATTTTGGGTCAAAATACCTCACCGTAGAGGAAGATGAAAGAACAAATATTTCACTTCCAAATGGATGTACTAAGGTACTAATATGTTCAAATGGAATATAAGAACCCAAAAGAATATACAAAAGTTAAGGTACTCGTATGAAAAACACAAAAACTAAGGTACTCGTACAACTTCAGAGTTTGTATGAAAAGTAAAACTAAATAGCGTACTCTAAAAAACATATAAAACTAAATAGCATGCTCTAAAATTGCATAGTGAAAAGTAAACACCAAAACATTGATTAACTTTAAAAGCTAAAATTCAAAACCAAGTAATAGGGTAATCATTTCACCTACTAAAAATTCAAAACCAAGTAATAGGGTAATCCATATTCTACCTAACTCCTTTTACGGCACATTATCAAAACAATACCAAATAGAAGAAGAAACATGAAACCTCGCAGCATAAATAAAAGGAAACCTCAACTCTCAACAAAATTTTAGATAATTCTTATAAATAGCAATTCTTATAAATAGAACATACCTAATACTATTGATGCTATTATCAAGAAAAGTTAAAATTAACCTATCCATAAGAAGACTAAGCACACGTCAGCTTTACCATAACGACTATAGTCCCGAAGGCAAGAAGAACGGAACTAAAATATAAAAAACCTTTAAAAGATTAAGTATTGAGGGTCAAAGCATTAAATAAGCTTTAATTACTTCCAATTACTTTAGGTACTCCTCAAAATTTAACAAATTAAAAAATAAAGAGAAAAGAGGTTGCCATGGATGAGTGTGAGGTAATACATATTTTGGGTCAAAATACTTCACCGTACAGGAAGATGAAAGAACAAATATTTTACTTCCAAATGGATGTACTAAGGTACTAATATGTTCAAATGGAATATAAAAACCCAAAACAATATACAAAAACTAAGGTACTCGTATAAAAAACACAAAAACTAAGGTACTCGTATAACTTCAAAATTTGTATGAAAAGTAAAACTAAATAGCGTACTCTAAAAAACATATAAAACTAAATAGCATACTCTAAAATTGCATAATGAAAAGTAAACACCAAAGCATTGATTAACTTTCAAAACTAAAATTCAAAACCAAGTAATAGGGTAATCCCTTCACCTACTAAAAATTCAAAAAAAAAGTAATAGGGTAATCCATATGCTACCTAACTCCTTCTAAGGCACATTATCAAAACAATACCAAATAGAAGCAGAAACATGAAACCTCGTAGCATAAATAAAAGGAAACCTCAACACTGAACAACATTTTAGATAATTCTTATAAATAGAACATACCTAATACTATTTATGCTATTATCAAGAAAACATAAAATTAACCTATCCATAAGAAGACTAAGCACACGTCACCTTCACCACAACGACTATAGTCCCGGAGGCAAGAAGAACGGAACTAAAATATTAAAAACCTTAAAAAAATTAAGTATTGAGGGTCAGAGCATTAAATAAGCTTTAATTCCTTCCAATTACATTAGGTAGTCCTCAAAATTTAACAAATTAAAAAATAAAGAGAAAATAGGTTGCCATGGATGAGTGTGATGTAATACTTATTTTGGGTCAAAATACCTCACCGTACAGGAAGATGAAAGAACAAATATTTTACTTCCAAATGGATGTACTAAGGTACTAATATGTTCAAATGGAATATAAAAACCCAAAACAATATACAAAAACTAAGGTACTCGCATTAAAAACACAAAAACTAAGGTACTCGTATGACTTCAGAGTTTTCATGAAAAGTAAAACTAAATAGCGTACTCTAAAAAACATATAAAAAATAGCAGACTCTAAAATTGCATAATGAAAAGTAAACACCAAAGCATTAATTAACTTTCAAAACTGAAATTCAAAACCAAGTAATAGGGTAATCCTTTCTCCTACTAAAAATTCAAAACCAAGTAATAGGGAAATCCATATGTTACCTAACTCCTTCTAAGGCACATTATCAAAAAAATACCAAATAGAAGAAGAAACATGAAACCTCGTAGCATAAATAAAAGGAAACCTCAACTCTGAACAACATTTTAGATAATATTTATTAATAGTAATTCTTATAAATAGAACATACCTAATACTATTGATGCTATTATCAAGAAAACATAAAATTAACCTATCCATAAGAAGACTAAGCACACGTCACCTTTACCAGAACGACTATAGTCCCGGAGGCAAGAAGAACGGAACTAAAATATTAAAAACCCTTAAAAGATTAAGTATTGAGGGTCAAAGCATTAAATAAGCTTTAATTCCTTCCAATTACTTTAGGTACTCCTCAAAATTTAACAAATTGAAAAATAAAGAGAAAAGAGGTTGCCATGGATGAGTGTGAGGTAATACATATTTTGGGTCAAAATACCTCACCGTAGAGGAAGATGAAAGCACAAATATTTCACTTCCAAATGGATGTACGAAGGTACGAATATGTTCAAATGGAATGTAAAAACCGAAAACAATATACAAAAACTACGGTACTCGTATAACAAAGACAAAAACTAATGTACTCGTATAACTTCAGAGTTTGTATGAAAAGTAAAACTAAATAGCGTACTCTAAACAACATATAAAACTAAATAGCATACTCTAAAATTCCATAATGAAAAGTAAACACCAAAGCATTGATTAACTTTCAAATCTAAAATTCAAAACAAAGTAATAAGGTAATTCGTTCACCTACTAAAAATTCAAAACCAAGTAATAGGGTAATCCATATGCTACCTAACTCCTTCTAAGGAACATTATCAAGACAATACCAAATAGAAGAAGAAACATGAAACCTCATAGCATATATAAAAGGAAACCTCAACTCTGAACAACATTTTAGATAATTCTTATAAATAGTAATTCTTATAAATAGAAAATACCTAATACTATTGATGCTATTATCAACAAAACATAAAATTAACCTATCCATAAGAAGACTAAGCACACGTCACCTTTACCACAACGACTATAGTCCCGGAGGCAAGAAGAACGAAACTAAAATATTAAAAACCTTTAATAGATTAAGTATTGAGGGTCAAAGCATTAAATAAACTTTAATTCCTTCCAATTACTTTAGGTCCTCCTCAAAATTTAACAAATTGAAAAATAAAGAGAAAAGAGGTTGCCATGGATGAGTGTGACGTAATACATATTTTGGGTCAAAATACCTCACCGTAGAGGAAGATGAAAGCACAAATATTTCACTTCCAAATGGATCTACTAACTAATATGTTCAAATGGAATATAAAAACCCAAAACAATATACAAAAACTAAGGTACTCATATAACAAACACAAAAACAAAGGTACTCGTATAACTTCAGAGTTTGTATGAAAAGTAAAACTAAATAGCGTACTCTAAAAAACATATAAAACTAAATAGCATACTCTAAAATTGCATAAAGAAAAGTAAACACCAAAGCAATGATTAACTTTCAAATATAAAATTCAAAACCAAATAATAGGGTAATCCTGTCACCTACTAAAAATTCAAAACCAAGTAATAGGGTAATCCATATGCAGACAATACCAAATAGAAGAAGAAACATGAAACCTCGTAGCATAAATAAAAGGAAACCTCAACTCTGAACAATATTTTAGATAATTATTATAAATATTAATTCTTATAAATAGAACATACCTAATACTATTGATGATATTATCAAGAAAACATAAAATTAACCTATCCATAAGAAGACTAAGAACACGTCACCTTTAGCACAACGACTATAGTCCCGGAGGCAAGAAGCACATAAAAACATCAATTTAGTAAGTGCATAACCAAATACACCAATAGGGTCTGAAACAGAGGGATGGAGAGTATACCTGAGATGTGTTGAACACCAAATTGAAGATAAACAAATTTAGTACCTGGAAAGCCAAAGAAAACACACAAAAGTGCCCTATAAGTAGGATCTTGTCAAAATGACACAAATACTAAATATAAAAAACCTTAAATATTTATCCAAGAAACCCTAATAAAAATGAAAAAAATAAATGAGAGGGGTTACTTGGGAGATCTGAACCCAAACAAATGCACAAACCAAACCTAATTTGAACATTGAACAAAAATAATAACTTAATATAAATCTTCAACCAACTGAACAAACCTAATTATTGAAAATCAAAAGACCTAAGTATACAAATCAAAAGACCTAATTAATGAAAACCTAAAGCCGTAATTGAAGGAGAGGGTGCCAAAAGCAAAAGATAGATTCAAAGATGACATACCTGTCAATCTCATAATGGTACTGAGTTTGGGGGGAAGGGTGCTGCGAGGATGAGGGGTTTCGGAGGTGTATTCAGTTTGGGGGGGAAGGGTGCCACGACGGCGTATTCAGTTTGGGGGGAAGGGTGCCACGACGATGAGGGGGTGCGAAAGCTTTGGAGTGGGAAGGGTTCCACAACGATGAGGGGGTGCAGTGGCATATTGGAGGAGGAGCGGCGGCGGAGTGGAGGTGGAGGTTGATTGGTGAGAGGGAGAGAATGAGGGGAAGCGTAGGGTTTGGAGAGAATGAGAATATGACGGCTAGGTTTGGCAAAGTGACCCTAAGAGAGAAAATTGGGCAAATGATCTCACCACTCCATTTCTTGCATTGGTGTTTTAATCTCAACCACTACTTAGCTTATCAACTTATGAAATAGTGTCAAAATTCTACTCCTTATTATATATATATATATATATATATATACAAATGTAAACGTACACACACACACACACACACACACTCATATATATATATGTATAATATAAATATATATATGTTTGTCAATTTTGTAAAAAAATTCAAAAAACTGTATTTAAAAACAAATTTACCAAACACACACTATATCTCTATATCTCTCTTTGCATATGATTATCTCTCGAATATTCCCATTATTTTAAAAACCTAAAAATACTCTTCTATTTATAGTTTTTCACCACAATGGAAAATTTGTAATAATCAAACTTACTGGAGAAAAAAAACACAAAGAAAAAAGTTGGAGGTCTCTGCCTCAATCTTAGTTATGCCCTAAACATTAAAGGAGAGCCAAAACTAAGAAAAGCCAGCTTAGCGATCCTGATGATCCAACCAATCTCTATAATGATGAAATTGAACCTGCTTGAAGATCATCCCACCATATACCAACCTAATGTGATTCCACCAGGAAATCCTGATGAACCAGCCAAACTCAGAATACAGTGAATCCCGCTCCTCATGTAACCCAATGAGTACACCCCTATAGAATACATATAGAGTATGACCTCTTTACATGAAATATTCAAACACATTAATGCCATCTTCCACCCTGAGAAATAACCACATATGAGAGGGAAAATTCCTCACCTCTCACACCCTACAAATCTCATCCTCGAAATTGTACCGAGCCTTTTTCACGAAAGACTCCCATTTTCCAATGCTCGTAAACAGTCACCCACTGGCGTTCATTGAACTAGCTACACATACCTCGAATCCACCATGGTCCTACAACTCCTCGATTCCAATCGATTAATGCATGTGATCAATTAAATCTAATCAACATCACCTGTTGGCCCTGGAGGGAGACTTCGATCCATCCCCTCCCCTAGTAGGTATTTTCCCATCATTATTGTCCACTCTCGAAAAGCTAGCACATAATGTCTTCATTTCGTTTACAAATGAGACATGACTCGAATGTTCGATCACTTATACAAATCGCTTCCCTATTTTCCTCGATATCTAATTTAGACCATATATCACCTCCTTCACTCCCCTCGCTAGGACCATACAATCGCATGTGACTTTCAAGGCTCCGTCCTTTACTGACACCCGACATCCCTTAGAATCCAAATGGCCAATGGATATTAAATTCTTTTGCAATTTTGGGACATAGGCCGCACCACCCAAAGTGATCACCACCCTATTGAACATCTTGAGTTTCACCATCTTGACACCCTCAACGAAAACCTTCTCTCCATTATCTAAAGACATGGAACCATTTCCATTTTCCATGAAAGTCTCAAAATATTCCCTCTTAGAGCAAACGTGATCTGACAACCCAAAATCCAATATGCAGTCATCTTGATAAAGAGTTAACGTCGAAATTATGAGAAGTTCTCCAAGTTCATCTTTATAATCTATTGTTTCTCTATCGAAGACATTCTTTCCTTTGACCTTGTGATTCCATAAAGGACGATCTACGATCATATGGCCCCATTCCCGTCACTTATAGCATTGAGGCCCTTTACCACCAATACCCATCGATCTAGACCTACTACCATTATTAGATCCTTGGTTGGAGTTCATCCCACCATGTTGCCCACCTTCATCTCTTATCAAAAGGCCTTTATTATACGAATACATGACAGAAAAAAACTTTTCGATATATTTATTTTCGTCGTTGCGTGAAAAGCTCTTCTAATCAAAACCTCAATTACCTATAAAAATTATAATAAAATTAAAGTATAGTGCGGTAAGTAAGGATGTCAATCCACATCAAGGGGTAAAGCTAGAGACAAATTCAATTGTAATTCACTTTTTTATTTTCTTTTTGATATTTCTCTTTTCTATTTTTTTTTTAGCTTTTTCAATATTAAAACAATTTTTAGGAGTGATGGTGAAATAACACTAAACTAAATCAAAGATCTAAACAATTAACTAAAAAGTGACTAAAAATAATGAACTAAGACTAACACTAAAATAAGAGAATAAGTGAGGAAGCAAATGTGAGAACAATTAAGGAATGGGATTACACCACAAATTTTAGTTATTCTAATTAATTAATTTAATTATTTGAATTCTCACAAATTAATATCAAAATTACAAACCAACTTTCGTTGCAAGTGTAATTATAATAGTAATCTTTTAAAAAATTAAGTTTAACCCCCACAACTCTAGAAATTAGATCTACACTCCTTTTAATTAATCACCCGCTAGGATCGATTCATCAAAATTTATGTACATCTTATAATATAAAAATAGAGTTGAAACCCCACTTAAGAAACCCCTATCTCTAGTTCGAATCTAAAATGAGTATTATAACTAGAATTTCGATTTTCTCTCGAAAATCCTTTAGCCTCTCTCGAGGCGTAAATTTAAGGGTGAGGGATCAAAATTAACATTCAAAGGAAATTTTCAATTAATCAAACTAATTAAATCAAAATAACATCAAATAAGGGTTCACCCCACCCCTTGAAAGGGGATTTAGCCTAACATCATATTAAACGTGATAATCCAATAATCAAAGGCTAATAAAATAAAATAAAAGAGAAGAGAACAATCAAACTCAATCTCTTGAAGTGAAATTGAACTCTTTTTTTCTTGAAATCAAGCACCATCCATCCGATATGAGCATCCAACAAATAATCAATTAAATATAATACTCAATTGAATTACTCACAATTTATCCTCACAAATCTCTAAAACTAAAAATAAAAACTATTTACAAAAATAATTTCCTAATTTATTTTCTAATCTAACCTAGCTCTCTACTTTTCTCTAGAATCTTCTCTCTCTATTTACATGATTCTACAAATGGACTTGAGGTCTTCTATTTATACATGGCAAACATGGAGTTAGGGTCTAATTTGGGTAATTGAGAGTGCATATGTGCATGGCAAAGGTGTGAGGTAAGGAAGGTATATGGGTGAGAGAATTGGGTGACAAAATGTGATATGGTTATGGGGTATTTTGGGTATAAGGGTAAAAGATGGTAGTTGGGGATAGTTTGGGTATTGGGGTTAAGTGGGTTATATGGCATGTGGGTCTTTTATTTTATTGGCTTTGGTTGACTTGGAGAGTTTTTTGGAAGGTACGACTTGAGGTGGGTTAGAAAGGTGAGATTGGAAATGGGTGTAAATGGGAAATCGGGTTTGGCTTGAGGTGGCTGGCCGGAGATGGGCGAGAGGGGGTTGGACAGGGGCTCTGGTGCCGGCGTGGTTGGGTTATCGGAGTTAGGTCCGAAGATGGGGCGTAATGGCGGGTCGCTCGTGCTGTCGGGTCTGAGAGGATTTCAGGTTAAAGAAAGGGGGTCCGATTTTTTGTTGTACAGGGGGTCGCCAACGGGCAGGAGGGAAGTGGGCAACCGGTGTGGGGGCAGTTTTGGTCTGGGAATCGCGGGTTCGGAGCTCGATTGGAGGTGCTCGTTGGAGCAGGTGGGACAATGTGTTGGAAAGGGTCCAGTTGGGTTTGTGTTGATAATGGAGGAGAAATGAGAGAGAGGGGGGTTGAGGTTGAAGATGATGGAGGGAGTAGTTGGGTGTGTGAGGTGTAGGGTGTTAGGGTGAGGGTGAGGGAGGTTAGTTAGGTGTGTTTGAGAGTGTGTGGTAATTTGGTGTGAGTGTGTGTAGGTTAGTTAGGTGTTAGTGTGTGTTTAATTTGGACCTTTAAAATATAAACTAACCCATTAAAAAAACTAATAAAACTAAAATAAAAAAATACAATTCTACTCTAAAAATAAAATAAAGACTCAATAAAAAAATGAAACTAAAAAGAAATAAAAATCTATTAAACTAAAACCTAAAATCCTAAAAAAAAGTAAAATCTAATAAAACTAAAAAAATAAATGAAATCGTAAAAATTCTAATCCTAATAAAATAATAACTAATCAAAATCAAAATAAAATAAAATTATACTAATAAAAATAAAATAGAAAAATAGAAAATAAAACCTAGAAATTCTAAATAAATCTAAAATAAATCGTAAAAATAAAACGACTAAAACTAAAATTCTAAGAAAAATATAAAAGGGCACAAACTAAACACACACGAGGTTTGGGATAGGTTTAGGGGCAGGTTTAGGCTCGGGTGAGGTTACGGAACAAGGTAAATTAGCTCCATTTGACTGCAAATTGCCTCGAAATAATGCTGTTGACACCGCAACTGTAATCAAGCCTGCGTATTGAACATTTACGTGCATAAGACCATATTGTCGAGAATTAGAAACTAAAATATGTCTATTCGGGGTATAAAATGTACACTTTTGGGTATAAAATGTCCACATTCCTTCTTTCTCATCATGACATGAGATTGAATATCTTACACAACCTCGTTACACCGGAGCGTTGACTTCCCAAACATGAGAGTGGTCATAACTTGCTCGTATAAAACGGGTAATGATGTAAAAAAACAGCAAGTCTTGATCCTCATTAATGAATTAAAGGTCTATCCCGTTCAAGTCATTTATCAAGGCATTAAAAATTTATATATGCTTTATCATATCCTCGCCTTTCTTCATATCAAGCTTAAATAGTTTCTTCTTGGGGAAAAATTTATTTCACAATGACATGTCCAAATAAATATCTTCTAGATTATATCATATGCCTTTAGACATGGTCTTCGCCATCAGGTGATTTGACACACCATCCGTTATAAGCATCTCAATACATGAGGCATCTTTTATCAATATAAATTTACTCATCATCAATCATGCTTACCGGTCCTCCCTCTACCCCCATCAATGTTAATTAAAACATCCATTGGACAAGAATGCCTCGCATCCTTCTTTGTCATAACCCAAAATTGATCTTCTCACCAAAATCATTCATGTTCGTCCCATTAATCCACTCGATCTGTAACTCAGATCCCATCTCTTAGAGCCTCTGCTCTAGTACTCTCCACATTATTTGTCATTTGAAAGACAAAAGTTATGCCGAAATTTGAAAAACTAATTCAAACTCAAACCAAAATATCGAGCAAACAATGAAACCTAAGCTATCGGTTGGTATGCGAAACCAAGACTATCTCTAGTAACCAATTCAATGAAACTCACTCGGGAATTTTATCAAACACTAGTGTGATGAAACCACCCAAGAACTTATTTCTAAAATGAACTACATGTTCAAACTTGAAACAATTCCAAAAAAACATCAATGAAGCATCATAATGAACATTTAAGCAATAAACAATCAAAATAACAATAATATATGTGGTTCACCCAAGCTTTAGGCTACATCAACAAATGGTAGGATATCTTCTTTTATAGATGAATGACTAGGAACTAATGGTTAGACACACACACCTCACTTATCTCTCTAAAAAGTCAATCACTAACCAACCTTAAGAATTCAGCTTTCTCAAAGTAGCTCTCTATATCTCTTTGACTTTATTTACCTCTCAAATATGCCACTATCTTCAAACCTAAAAATACTCTTCTATTTGTAATTTTCCACCACAATAGTAAATTTGTAATAATCAAACTTGCTGGAAAAAAAACACTAGGAATTTGGACGCCTTTGCCTCAATCTTAGTTTTGCCTCAAATATAAAAGGAAAACAAAAACCGACAAGTGTAGCTTGCAAAGATCCCATTCGATATTACAAATATTTTGGGTATGACCAACTGTTAAGATGTGCCCTCCTATTTATAATATAATTAAGTCCTAACTATTTAAAGTTTTGATCTTTTATAATATCTCTTAGGATCCATCTCCATCGGAATTTATCTTGAGTGCACTAGATGAGTTATAGGCGGGATCAAACAACCATGATGAATAGCTAGAAGGTTTCAAGGATTTTGAGTGATATATTTTCAATTCACTAGATATTAATAGAAGTCAAAGTTAATGGTCAAATATTGGTTAGAGTAAATTTGGAAGTTCTTTTCCTCATTTACTTTTTTGTTGACCACGGCGATTACTTCCTCCTTCAATTCCCTTGAAATTAGGCTGAGTCACCATTGGGGCACTGTTGACCTAGTCATCTAACTGATTGGAAAAACGTGCATCATAGTTGCGCTCACTATCTCACTTCACCGTGATGGAAATGAATGACTTACTTCCTTTACACGTAATACCTAGATACTAGAGCTATATTTTTATCTAACACGTCCTTAGGTCAGCATGGCCCATTAAGCTCATTACCTAGGCATGTGGCCGAGGGATGTAAGACATTGCTCCCTTCACTTTTTGGCACTTCACTTTTTAAGGGTTTTAACCTATTTTTCATCGAATAATGCTTTGTACACCGGTTGTTGGTTCCTAACACGTTTTATATGGCTTGTACTATGTTGTGGGTCTCACCATGATACAAGTCATATAAAGTGTATCAAGTACTAACCCGATACTAACTACCAATAAGTATAACATTACTCTTTTTCATCTTTTCTCCTTCCTTTCATCTATAGATACCCCATTTCCATTTTTCTCGCTGAGAGATTTGATGATATTTTCTTCAAATCTTCATGTTTTTAAAAACCTTGTGGTGCCTCATTCACGGTTGGGAAAACTTTAAGAAAATATGAGGTTTTGAAATGATTTTAGATATTTTCTTTCCACGTACAACATTTATGAGAACATTAAAATTAGTATCCATCCGAGATTTTGAGGTTTATCGTCACAGTTGTCGAGGGAGGGGTACGATTTTTCCTTCTGCCCCTCTTACTGGACGGACGCTCTCCACTTTTATGGGGTGAATCTCCTAAAGGACATATTTTTCTATATCTTTGTGGCAGAGGTTTCTATTAACCAAATTTGCAGTACCAATTTGGGCTTGGATGAAATCAAACAATGCTACAGTTTTCAGACGAGCAATGCATCTGACTTTTCCAATTTCAAGGACTATGAGAGTGCACTAAAATTGTTTAAATGGTTGTCGAGATCCCATAAAAATACGGATCAGTTTATATTTGTGTTCTTTGAGGCCCTCTAAGTAGAAAGAACCAATTACAAGTGTTGTACCGTCCCTGTGGGGTCTATCTTACAGGGATTGTGTTTTTGGACTACGAATTGAAGGTGTCCTCTACCTCTCCAACTTCACAAGTGTCCCTATCGTCACTCCAGCTGACAACACTAATGTTGGCATAGTTATCCTTCCTATTCTAAACATGGGCAGTTAGCATCTCCCAAGGAAGGAACCCATGACCTTGGCTGAGTCACCCATTCTAGTTATGATCGCCTCCCTAAGAAAAACACAAAACATCTGGTGCTGGCAAAGCCTATTTGTCATTTCTTTCAAAATATTTATAAGTCATTTATAACTCGTTAATATTGACTGATCACTCGTCATTGTTTATTAGCCATCAAGGTCTTCAAGAAGTCACTAAAGGAGTAAATAGGTTTGTGATGAGGTTTAAATATAACATTTATGTAGTATGATATTTCATTCATCATGTTTCGGAATACAAAATAGTGTAAACACGGTCGGTCCTAAGATTAAGAATGTTCTGTGCGAAAATTAATTTAGGATCCTTCTAAAAAAATATTGTACAAAGATATTAAATACCTAAAATGTACCTCTAAAAAATTGAACTTATTTTTTAGGGGCCCATTTTAATTGGGTGAGATTTTTGAGTAGTTAAATCATTCTTTGTACATATTGTTTTTAAGATAGTTTTTGTGTAGTTTTTTCAGATAGTTTTTGTGTAGTTAAAAAAAATGGGCCCTAAAAAATTGATATTTTTAATATACATAAAATATTTTTGGACCCCTAAAATATACATATATAAGTGCATACTCTAAAATGGCCCCTGTGCCATTGCCCATTTGGCGCATGGCCAACGCCGGCCATGAGTGTAAACTAAAATAGTGTAAACTATGCAAATTTTGTAGGTAATTGTAACTATCCTCATTTTCTCAAGTAAACGTTCGACACACACATTACGTCGAAGATGAGATTTATTATACAATATATATCATTCTCAGCATCAGGACACGATACAACTGTATCAATTAATACAAAATGCATTAACTGTAGTCAACATGATAAAACGTAATCACCTACATTCATATTATCCATGCCCAAGGAATCCTAGTCTCATAGATCTTGTGAAGATGACTTAAACATCTATTATGCGCAATATAGTATGGGACTATAATCTACAATCTACATTCTTAAACAAATTAATTAACCTCGGTTAATTTATTAAATTGAATTGTAATTATATACAATCATGATATCGCTTTCGAGAGTATCCCGATCATGTTACGCGTAAAACTAACATAAACATCTATTATGTACACCACATGGTGTGGGGCATGTAATTTATTATCTAAATTCTTAGACAATTTAATTAATCTCATCTAATTCGGGTAATTTATAGTCCTTTCATATATTAGACACACAAAGGCATCTACCGGTCGTGTCTTATTCGTGCTCTATCGCCAAGTCCGAAGGAAATTTCTATCTAAGTCAAACATCACAAAACACACATAAGTGGGGCGATTCCTACACAGTACACCAATTCACAACACATACCCATCGGTGCCAAAGAATCCCAGCATCAACATGGCGCTGATACGTAGTACCTAAAATGACCTACACAATGTCTAGCACACATATACCGACGATTGCTACGGGCCAGAAAGCGCGAAATCCCAAGCCGATAGGACTGTCCACGAATATTGGTACGTCCACACAGATAAATATAAATACATATTATAATTCTCATATAACATGTGTACTTAATTACTTTATAATTACCTAAAGTATCCCAAATGATATCCACAAATATTCGTCCATTAATAATTGATCATCTATTTAATTATTAATCCCTTATGCTTTAAAAATTATTTAACCATCTAGTTAGATATAATGCCCCAATTGATTTGTGTGCCACATTTACATGTTTAATAAATTCATCGTTGACCCAAATACCATCCCACCAACTCGTATAAACTTCTAAAAATACCCCAGAACTAACCCCGATTCCAACTCAATTTGTCCCCAGGACCGAATCGATTCGGTTTCTCAGCCGAATCGATTCCCAAGACCAAATCGATTCGAAATGTCACAGCAGCCCAGATGTTGTAGTTTTTTTATTACGGAATTTCTCAATTATTTCCCAAGATTTCTTCCAATTGTTCATTCCTTTACATAACCATATGATCGAGTTCCTACAACTTACTTACTCATCTTAGATACACTAAATTCATGTATTTACATTGATTTCTTTCCCCCAATTTCTAGAATTCATGTTTTTCAACCATGACCTCTAATCCATATTTCTACCACAATATCAACTAGGTGTAAATAAGATTATGGGGCATATAACATAGTCACAAATTTTCATATCATAACATGCATCAAAAGCTTCTACATCCAATTCCAAATTCTCCAAATTTATTCCAAGAACCTTGAGGCATCTATCTTCAAATTCAAGATTCGATTATCCTAGATTTCTAGGTTAGAACCGTATATTCCAATTAATCCTCTATATGCATAAGATTAATCCCTAACATCAAATCACCAAATTACAACCTAAAACCCAGAAATCATAAGGGGTTCACTACAATGAATCAAGAAGCACATTGAACCTTTAAATTAAGCAAGAAAATTCTTGCCTGGATAAATTTGTTGAATGACCTTTAGTTGAATCCCTTAGCCCCTCCGTGAGTTCTTCCCCTTTGATCTTTAGGAACCTCTTTCCTTTAGCTTTTGATATCCTCTCGCTGCTAGGTTTAGGTTTTGTTAAATGTGGGGAATCTCTTAACCTCCTTCCTTAACTTATATTACTTCAAATCCCGAGTTAGGCCAAAACTCCCATTTTTTTACCCCTAAATGAGCTCAAACCCATAGGGGTTTCTTAGATCATAATATTCCAAATTTAATAATATTCCAAGGAAATGAGATGGTTCACATAAGATTCCAAATTAAATTATCTTTTTGATTTAGCAATTAAGGTCCACAAATTTTATTTTCTTCAAAATTAAAATTAAGTCAAACAACAAAATATGAATATTTGGATTTAGACTTAAACGAAAAACTTAATTCAATTCAAGTTGTAATTTATGCCAAACAACCTAAGCATGCATTCTGCTAAATTAAAGGTTGCAACTTGAATTAAATTAACTCAAACATTACCCAAATTTACTTCGCACCAAATTAAACTAAAATTTTGATTTAAGCCAAATTTTATCTTTTTAATCTACAATGCATCTAGGTGATTTTGTGAGATAAAATAAACAATCACAACCACAAGGCGCGATGTACGAGAAAAATCGACAATGGAAAAAACCTCAGACGGCCCAGTCTAGGAGTCCACTAGGTATTACAAAAGACACAACAAGAGAAAACTTACAACAACGACTTGCCTTTCAAGCCTTGACGCTCCCTCGTTCTTCAACCTCCGCCTAGTCGACAACTCCGAAATCTTGGAATCTACCAATAGGGTCTGGCTACCGCCAACGCACAAACGGTGCCTTTCACCATATGAGCACGCCGCAGCAAAAATAGTTTCCTTTTTGGGTAGAGAAGAAACCCAAACTTTCTCCTTAATGGGTGGAGAAGAACCTGGTGCCAAACAATCTCTCTCTCTCTCTCTCTCTCTCTCTCTCTCTCTCTATATATATATATATATATATATATATATATATATATATATATATATATATATACTTGGATTTAAACTCAACAATGGGTGTAAAACTTTTGTTTTCATGGAATTAATACATTTAAATTCAAGAACACAAAAGGACTTTTTGAGTGGAAGTATTTTTCCTCCCAAGTCTTTCAAAACCTCACCAAAGTCATGTAAAAATATGCCTTCCCATCCTCTTAAAACTGGTAAAAGGTAGTGGGGTAATGGGTGGTTAACAAAAAGAAAACCGTATAAATAATTTCCCGCCCAGGTCATTCGAACGACATCCTGAAGTCTTTCGAACGACACTGTTCAAATGAGAATACAGAAGATAAAAAGGTCAAAATCTCGTTGGATAAATCTCGTTCAAACAAAGACGTTCAAACGAACTTTGAATGAGAAAACAGAGTATTTCTGTAAAATTTCATTTGAACCTCGTTTGATGTTCGTTCAAACGACCTAGGCATCTCGTTCGAACGAGATCCCAGTTTCGTTCGAACGACTTATCAGAAAACTCTAAAATACATTTTAAGCCCAAAAACTTTTATGTAAAGTCCTAAAATGATTTTCTGAGGAAATGAAAAATCTATTTGACAAAATGTTTATAAAAAGTCACCCATAAAATATCCAAGTCTCTCTATATATATTAAATGCATTCATACCTTTTAGAGACCTTGGAATTGATGAAATGTTGATGACATGAAACATGGAACTAGATACCGGCAATGATGCAACGTTAATATCTGGGTCGCTGCATCTTCAACTAGCTTGTCATAGGCTTGAAAGGATACAACACACGACAATCCTATGACACAAAGTGTTTTGTCCGGAATTAATCCAACACTACAAATTGACTCGATTGGAATTTTTTTCTTACACCCAATAACCTCCCAACTTATATACCTCTACCCCGGGACCATTTCTAAAGCTATAAAACACCTAAACAAGTTCATAAGACCTCCCAGAACGCGTCCAATTTATTTTTACCCAACATACATATTATCATTACACTTGATCACTACATGACCATAACTTAATTTATATTCACTTTATTTTCTTGAGTGATCCCATTATGCTCGATTGAGTTCAAATTAATATGAAATCACAAAAAATCAATTTATCCTTAAATTATATTCCACCAATTTAATTTAAATTATAACAATTTAAATTGGTTCTCAAAATTGTTTAATTAAATTTTGTTGCCATATTTTATTCCAAAAATACAGGGTGTTACATTCTTCCCCTCTAATAACAAAATTCTGTCTTCGGAATTCAGTGAAGCACAACATCACATTATAATCCGCACAATTATCATAAGCTTTATACTCAATTATTCTATCCTCGTGTCTCACCGAGATGAAAGAAAAGCTCATCTACGCCTGCAATAATATTACTGGGATGTCCATACATCATATAGTACATATACACACACATGCACAAACATCAGATATGAATGACACCTATACATCCAACTCGAACCATACATATCATGTATATCTATAAAACAAAGCATATTCAAATAGCATACTGACTGTGACTTAATTAGTCTACAGATTGTCCCACTTATTCTACTAGTGGTGTAAATAGTACCAAATGCTTTTATCAATACACTCTCGGCCCAACTGGGCTTAATGATAGCGCGCAAGAGGTGTGCGTGTGTAAGTGCACAGTCGTTGTTTTCATCTTGCCGCGACTATACAAACAAACCTAAATTACGACTACACTTGCGAGGCAAGCATAGCGGTAAGCCGGGTGTCGAAAATCTACAGGGACGAGTTGCTAGAATTTATACGATCTAATATTTCGAAATAAAAGTGTAAAAGGTGAATTACAAACTAAAAAGTAAAAGATGCATAAAAGGGAAATATTAATCTAGGCAAGGGAAAATAAACTAGATTAAAAAAGCGAGTAAAACTATAGGTTGCGTCGAATATCCCTCACCCGGGTTAATTTTTATAAATGGATACATGGGTCGACGAGTTACTTAGAATGCGTTTCGTTTCGCCAGTTAATTGAATTAAGGATTGTCACGCCCCTAAATCCGCATAAAAGCCTAATAAGATTTTGGTGTCAACAAATATCCCGAAAATTGCGCACGCAAGGTCGTAAGCACGGGACATATATGATATGCCCCGTCAAATCTCCTAGGCACAATAACTAGGACAACGCACCCAAAATAGACCCGTAAACACCATCACCAAAGCCAAGCAATGCGTCAACTCGAGAGAGTTCAATTCAAACACAACCTAATTTAAATTAGATAGAAAGCATGTTAAAAACGCGGTAAATAAAGCGAGTAAATAAACGCGGTAAAGTTACACTAGAAAGTGATTAAATCAAAGCATGTAAACCTAAATTAGAAAGCATGTAAATTATCTAAAAAGCAAGAATTAATGAAATACAACTATATTAAATGGAGAGGATGATGAATAGTGTAACTCACAACCCAATTGGGTGTCAAACCAAGAAGAATCAAAACCAAACTCTCAAAAACCCAAACCATAAGCTAAACTATCTTCTAAAAACTAGTATATATGAATGTATATCTCAAATAGAAACCAAAATTGGTTTATATAGTAAGTGGGAAAGAAAATAAAGGAAAAAGAAAAGAAAAGAAAATATCTCAAAATATCTGCAATACGCGGTCGATTGGTCGCAGGGGCGCGGTCGACCGGTCCCTTGGGCAAAAGTGCACTATCTCCTTCCCACGAAAAATCACCAAACCGTGGTCGACCGATCCCCTGGACGCGGTCGACCGGTACTCTGTTTTCTGCAATCCTTGGTCCTTGAAGAGGGGGAAACGTCCAATAACGGAGTCGAGCATAGCTTCTTTGTCCGAACTCCAAACAATGCACCATTTGCGGCCACGCGATGCAAACTCAACAAACTACGTATCCGTGGAATTTCCATGAGCTGGATAAGAAATTTTTATTGACTAAAATGCCCTTGAAGTACCGTTCGGCTACGGAACTTCTCCGAAATGCAACGGATCCTCACTTTTAGCGTTCCAATACCTAAAAAGCACAATTAACCCCTGCAAAACATGTATATATCCAAATCCAAGGTTGTCTGGTTAATGAGCATAAATATAGGCATTAGGACCGTAAAAGCGCTAGAATGCATAAAGATAACGGGCGAAAATATGCAATATTTTATACGAATCACACCCCCTAACTTAAACATTGATAGTCCCTAGTAATGAAACAAACAAAACCAGTCCACAGACGGCGGTACAAGACGTATATAGGCATCAAAATATAAATGCCACTTTCGTAGGGAGCACAATTGCATTTAGCATATGCAATAAGCCGTTAAACCCCTAGGTCACCCTAGTGAACGAGTGTGGTCTCGTGAGGATTTTCAGGGATGGTACCCACAAACATCACATGGTTTCCTCAAAATATGCCCAAACCAACATGGGACAAGCCCAACAATGGTGAAAAAGATTTCATACGCATTATTAGCAAATTGAATGAATTCAAACAAAAGTCCAAATCATTAACATTGTAGAATGAACCTCATAGAATTGAAACCTTAAAATGTGGGAGGGGAGCGAGCACATGCAAAGTGTGATTTGGTAAAAACTTAAATAAATCGGATAAACGTTAAAGAGCACATACATTCAATCCTCACGGGCCTTACACTCATCAAGAGAATTCACTCGAAATAGGGAGGTAATACACGAAACATGCTGGCATAAAGAGTAAATGTAAATGGAAACTAGGCCGTGCACATGTCACAAATGAAGAACACTATATATAAACTGAAAAACTATAATCTCAATGAAAGGATACCGCACACTAAAAGAGGCGAAATGCATTTTCACAAATTATCAAAGCTATTATGACTTTTAAATTACATGCACTTAAGATCACATAGGACTTTAATAGGGTTGTAATGTAGGATAGGCTAGGGTACGAAATGAAGGAATGTATGTACAGATTCAAAGTGTTTGGGATGAAAACTCGGGATAATGGGAAAATGCGGGCAATACCAAAATTGAAAAACGATTCCAAAACGTCATTAGATATATCATCGGGGAGAGTAATCAAAGCTTATTGAACTATATACAACATTTACAACTTTCTCTTTATTTTCTTTTCTTCTTTTTCTCATGTTTTCTTTTGTTTTCTTTTGCTTTTTGCTTTCTCTTTTTCTTCACTTTTTTCACATCTCTTTTCTTTACTCTTCAAACTCTCATATGCCTAAATTGCAACCGACACACAACAACATCATTCAATCCCAAGTAACATTCCAAGCAAAGGTATGGAAGGTGTATGTATGGTATATAACTCCAATTTAGAGTTGGTTATGGGATTTAGGTAATGAAACGAAGGGCTATATTTAGGCTCAAAGGGGTTAACGAGGGTAAACATATAAGGGTGAGGTCAAGGCTAATATGGGTGATATAACAAAGAGGGCCTATGATCATTTCCAAAAGTTTACGCAATTCTCGAATCAAAATAATATATGAAAATCATGATCAAGTAACACATTTCAAGTATGAACTCAATTAATGAACGATCAAATGAAAGAATAGTGGGATTACCAACGAATTCAACGTTTTTAATGAGAAAAGAATAGTGTATACACTCTCAAACGACGAAAGGTACAAAGCTCACTCGGTGTAAGTATATACAATGCAACAAAAGATTACCGAGTTATAAAAATCTTAAACCAAATCAATATAACAAGAAAAGCGCATGTGCTCGTGGGATTAAAGTTTAATTCATGAAGTTATTCATAATATCAATAATTAAGACTAAAATCTAATAACTTCTAAAATCGAGAACATGCATCGTTGGGCTGTCTATTGGGTCGGGAAATTATTGAAATTTATCATCGAAAACAAAGGCAAAATGCCCAAAAAAGAAGAAAAAAGAAAGAAAATCTTTTTTGTAATTTTTCAATTTTTCTAAGAAAAGCATACTAAGTAACTAACATGTGAGCAAAAACATGGACTAACTAAAGAAATGGATAGAATATCCCACACCCCTTAATTTAAAACTTGACATTGTCCTCAATGTAAATTAAGAACCAAGTCAAAGAGAGGAAAATAGTGATATTATCCAAAATTGGAGCGATCCCCATAAGAACAAGTCGAAAGAATATACAAAACAAGTTAGTACAGAGCATAGCAAAAACAAGTAACAAAAAGTTAGCTAATTACACTAAACTAAATTAAAAAGGAAAGAAAAAATAAAAAGAAAGAAAGAATAAAAAGCTAACTATATACAACCTACTATTTAGGCTTCACACTAACTGTACACTAGAAGTCTAAATAGCTGAGGGTCCACCGTAAAAACAATTTGACTTTGGAGGATAACCTATGTACCCTCACATATAAGCATGCCTTCCAAAAAATATGAATTCCGTTTGAACAACGGAAGGTATGTGTAAGGCGGAAGAAATGAACCATCGCCAATTAAAAGTTTTGGAGGAACGATGGGGGGTTTGGATTGAACGGGTGACAAAAACATGTGGGGACCAAGAAAAGCCGAATATCCTCCCAATGATTTTGAAATTAGAATGGGAGGCGGTGCACACGAAGGCACGAATGCGATCGTGGAAGGCGACTCGAGCAAGTACTCCTCATCGGTGAAAAGGTTTAAAACATTAAAGTTTGAAACCGAATCATCGGGTACTTGTGACGGTGTGATAATTGAGAATGAAAATGGGGATGAAAGAAATTCAAACTCGTGAGATGAATCATCATCGCATGAAGATTGAGTTTCGAAGAAAATAATATCATTTTCAATTAAATGTTCTTCTTTGGGGGCCAAAGAAGAAATCATTTCATTGCAAATATATATTACGTCATTTTCATCCTCACTTTCAATATCTATTATGCAATGGGCAAAGTCTAGAATGGTTTGTTCCAAAGTAGGCACAAGTACCTCATTTGGTTCAAAACATTCCTTGACTTCGAAGCTATCGAAAGCAAAATCGTCGTCAGATTCAAATAATAAATCCAACTCATGTTCCGAACAATAATTTTCTTCCTGATAATGATTTTAAATTTTTTCATTCTCATACATACGCAAACCCTCACCGAATGTCATAGGTCGAGGTGCATATGCATGAAAATGGGAACTTTGAAAGTTACTATCGGACTAAAACGAAAACTAATTATTATAGTAATTTTGAAAACTATTCGAATTCGTTTCAAAATTCCTATTATAAGTAATAAAAGGCCCAAAATCATTATCATCATCATCAAAATTTCAATAACCTAAATTTTGACTTTCGTTATACTCGCCCAAAGTCATATTTTAATTTGTTATACTTTGGGATTCTAAGTATTCACCGAAAGTCACAGGTTTGCGAGAATTGTGAGAATTATAACAATGATTACCGAAAGAATTGGAATAAGACATGCTTACCCCAAAAATGGCTCAAGTGGCAAATTTCACAAAGTAAGTGCGGGCAAGAAAAATTTGAACGTTTCTAAGTGCTCAAATGTGGAAGTCCTGCAAAATATTAGCAAATAATACAAATAGAAAGAAAATACGATGAAATACTAAATCAAATAAAGTCTAAAACAAACTCATCCCCGACAACGATGCCATCTTGATAGCGCGCAAGAAGTGTGCGCGTGTAAGTGCACAGTCATTGCTTTCATCTCGCCGCGACTATACAAACAAACCTAAATTACGGCTACACTTGCGAGGCAAGCATAGCGGTAAGTCGAGTATCGAAAATTCACAGGGACGAGTTGCTAGCATTTATACGATCTAATATTCCGAAATAAAAGTGTAAAAGGTGAATTACAAACTAAAAAGTAAATGATGCATAAAAGGAAAATATTAATCTAGGCGAGCGAAAATAAACTAGCTTAACAAAGCGAGTAAAAATATAGGTTGTGTCGAATATCCCTCACCCGAGTTAATTTGTATAAAATGGATACATGGGTCGACGAGTTATTTAGAATGCGTCTCGTTTCGACAGTTAATTGAATCAAGGATTGTCACGCCCTTAAATTCGCATAAAAGCCTAATAAGATTTTGGCGTCAACAAATATCCCGAAAATTACGCACGTAAGGTCGTAAGTATGGGACATACATGATAAGCCCCGTCAAATCTCCTGGGCATAATAACTAGGACAACGCACCCGAAATAGACCCATAAACACCATCACCAAAGACAAGCAACGCGTCAACTCGAGTGAGTTCAATTCAAACACAACCTAATTTAAATTACCTAGAAAGCATGTTAAAAACGCGGTAAATAAAGCGAGTAAATAAACGCTGTAAAGTTACACTAGAAAGCGATTGAATCAAAGCATGTAAACCTAAATTAGAAAGCATATAACTTCTCTAGAAAGCAAGAATTAATGAAATACAACTCTATATTAAATGGAGAGGATGATGAATAGTGTAACTTACAACCTAATTGGGTGTCAAACCAAGAAGAATCAAAGCCAAACTCTCCAAAACCCAAACCATAAGCTAAACTATCTTATAAAAACTAGTATATATGAATGTATATCTCAAATAGAAACCAAAATTTGTTTATATAGTAAGTGGGAAAGGAAATAAAGGAAAAAGAAAAGAAAAGAAAATATCTCAAAATATCTGCAATACGTGGTCGACCGGTCGCAGGGGCGCGGTCAACCGGTACCTTAGGCAAAAGTGCAATGTCTCCTTACCACGGCAAAACACCAAACCGCGGTCGATCGATCCCCTAGATGAGGTCGACCGGTACTCTGTTTTCAGCAATACTTGGTCTATGAAGAGTGGGAAAAGTCCAATAACGGAAACGGGCATAGCTTCTTCGTCCGAACTCCAAACGACACATAGTTTGTGGCCACGCGATGCTAACTCAATGAACTACTCATCCGTGGAATTTCCATGAGTTGGATAAGAAATGTGAATTGACTAAAATACCCTTGAAGTAGCATTCGATGACAAAACTTCTCCAAAATGCAACGGATCCTCACTTTTAGCGTGCCAATACCTACAAAAGCACAATTAACCCCTTCAAAACATGTATATATCCAAATCCAAGGTTGTCTGGTTAATGAGCATAAATATAGGCATTAGGACCATAAAAGCGCTAGAATGCATAAAGATAACGGGCAAAAATATGCAATATTTAATACGAATCACTTAACTCACATAATATATTAATGCCCAATGCGCTATATATCTACACATGTAAAATGTAGTAACAAAACATCCTAGAACCTAACGTGTCTCAACTCCCTACCTTAGATAATTTCATGTGTGGGATGTCTCGCAAGAGAAATCCAAACAAGGAACCCTCCCAATACACTATTGTGTAGCTTCATCAGTTATTAAGATCCATTAGTCCAGGACTTAAAGAAAAAGAGAAAAATACTTTACACGAATCACATAGATTTTAACTTGTGCTAATTTCATCAAAAGGCTCATCATTTTCAAGGGATACACTTAATTTCGATAAACTTATCGATTCGATAATGCCAAGAACAATATGTTCTATTTTTTTACTCGTACGACAAGACATCATATGTTCATTATCAAGTCTAGTAGAGCGCTTAATTACTTCTAAGCCTCTAAAGACCTAGCAATTCCCATAAGGGCTACTACTGCCCATTTTTTATGACATCTTAATTATTATAACACTATTCGTGTTGGTACACATTTTTATATAACCGAGACTATCACTAGTCATAAAGTTTTCTCAAATTCCCAACCACCTTTTACCATATGAATACTTCTCATTTTGCATATCCCTTATAAGGAAAATAAACCCGTCGCTGGATAACTCTCGTCTTTATTCGCTGTTTAATGTATACCATTATTAGCATCTACTCTATGTCCACAATCCCGAGATAGACATTCATTGTATCCCTACTTTGAGGAATACTTTAGTAACCCATCCTGAAATCTTCATATTATTCTGCCTACTATCAATAAGGCAACTTTTCCCAATTTATGCAAATCCCGTGTCTACAGTCCCAGTGCCCATATAAACTCTCACTATATTGGGCTTATAATTCCTTCGAACCATCATTGGTCCTAAGATATTATCTCCAGATTTTTATATTTGGACATCTGCTTGTCCATAAACTTTATCCACTATTAGTGCATCCACGAAACACCTGTGTATGATACACAATTCACACCATCCTAAAAAAAATTTGAGTCGTCACCCCTTATATTTCCAAAACTATAAAGTGACCCTGTCCCTAGGCCCAAACACTCGCATTTGATTTTCATTGAAATCATGTATGATGTAATAATAAATCTTGCCCAATCTGAGTACATCATAAATTTAGTGCTCTCTACTCAGAATTTATTCGCCTCCAAAATCTCTCCTCAAGATTCTCATGATCGTATCACTACACGATTCTATCTAAATTGTATAAAAATCATCATGCCAATTCGAATTTTTCGTCGCCACCCATATTACCATATAATTATTTCTCGTCACTCATATCTTTAATACAAAAGATAAATTCATCATCGGCTAACCATCCCACGTAGCCATCCCATAATGTATACTGCCATCAGCATATAGCCCTTATCAATACTTCGAGCTCGAAAATCACCTTCAATAGACAAATTCATATCGTAAGCCAAAAATCAATTTTATCATCACATTCACTACGACATCACAACTTCCCAAGAATAACTACTAGAACCCATGATGTATTTATGAAACCCATCAATTACTAGGTCCTCTCCCAACATAAAAATAAATAATGAAAACTTAAGGGACACTCGCATGCCAATCATGATCCAATATCTAAGTAAAAAGATATGCATAATATACCCATACATAATAAATCACATAGCCACTTCCATATGGAATAAGGTTTCCCACCACCAACACCAAATCCTAGTGGACACCAACCCTAATCCACGTGGTTGCGTCAACAGTACATCACCATAAAATGCATAGATATCATGAACATCATGCTTCATTATATTTATACTCCAAGTACTTCGTCAATATCCAACTTAAATCATCACCTCATCGCACCCACTCTCAAGTAAGCGGTAATTCCTGAATCATACGAAATATACATCTAACCCTAATGTTTGTTGAAACGTCCACCATATAAAATCCATAAAACCTCAATCGAACCATCCCTGGTTCTACTATGCTATACCTCGAATCCGCATTCGAGCAACTGGCAAACATGTTACCACACATCACACGTTGTGATATTTAAATCTCAAATCCCCTTTGGTGTCCTCCCTCTCGGCTCAACTCGGCATTTCGCAACATCATCTTTCGTTTTCCCCTAATTATATCTAATAAGGGTACTCTCAATTCCTACTTCACAATTAAAATCCTTAACCGAAACATGCTCATTCTTTGAGTTTTTTGGATCTTTCTTGTCCCAAAATCTTGTTTATAACTGATACACTAACAAAATACATGCCTATAGTGAACATGTAACTCCATCCTTATACACTTATCTAATCGGATTATCTCAACTTGAACCACATGGAAAATCAATGTTCTCTTTCCCAAGTTCCATCCACATAGGTGCATTTAAAATTTTCTAACTATTCTCCAATCCTTAATACGTGACCACGCGATGAAATTACTACTAAGTCCAAACATTCTCATTCTGTCATTATAGATATCACAAGCGGTTTCACCACGTAAATGAGCATTGCTCAAATCCAAACGTAACACCAAGTTGGCCCTTAAATTAGAATTAATCCCCACTTAAAATTTTCGTCAAAATTTTTATATTTTGCTAACACACATTAACCCAATGCCTTCTTTATTAGGTGCACAAAATATCATAAGGTCATTCTACTAAGATAAATTTCCATCACAACCCAGATTGCCATACATAAAACCCTAAAACTCCAATAAGCTCCTCAATAACTAAAATCCATTAATATTTCCAAAAAAAATGGACACAACATGAAAGACAACCGTTAACTTGTGCTCCCTAGAATCTTTACATTGTAGACTTTACCTCCAAATAAGATCATTTAGCATAGTAATTTTCAGTACACTACACCAAAATTGGCGATTGGTCACGGCCAAAATCCCTGACCAAAACTGTGGGTCGCGGACTTGGGCCGTGACCATTTAGGGCGTGACCATTTTCGGGGGTCGCGGCCCAAGTCCGTGACCAAAAAATGGTCACGACCGAGAGGGGGTCAAGGCAGATGGTCGCGGACTTGGGCCGTGACCCATGCCGTGACGGGTCACGGCCCTCATCCGTGACCCACAACCGTGACAAATTGGTCACGGCCAAAGTCCGCGACCCACGTCCGTGACAAAGAAATAAAAATAAAATTGGTCGCGACCCTCATCCGTGACCCACAACCGTGACAAATTGGTCGCGGTCAAAGTCCGTGACCCACAACCGTGACAAAAAATTTAAAAAAATTGGTCGCGTCCCTCATCCGTGACCCGCAACCGTGACAAATTGGTCGCGGCCAAAGTCCGCGACCCACAACCGTGACAAAAAAATGGTCGCGGCCCAAGTTCGTGACCCATAACCGTGACAAAAAAAAAAGACAAAAAATGGTCGCGGACTTTGGCCACGACCATTTTTATGCGCGCCGAAAAAATTAAAAATGGTCATGGACAAAGTCCATGACCATATTTAACTATAATTTTAAAAAAAATTATTTTTTTGGTCCAATCCTAAAATTGGGGTTCCTGTGAGTGCACCGTCGGTTGCCACGTGTAACGTTGGACGCGTACGAGGTGTTACAAAGATTTATTATTGGCAAAATAATAAAAAAAATCACAAATTGCGAATCGAGAACGTTGTTAATAAATAAATATATATACAAACTTAAAAATATTACACGTCTTAATAATTCACAGACCAAAAAAAAATTGGGCAGAGTTTCCTCTATTTTCTTGACATTTCAAACCCTGTAAATGTAAAACCTGCTTATTATAAAGCCCGCACGGCCATAAAATTCAACAATAAAATTATAAAAGCCTGCACGGCCATAAAACCAAACAATAAAAGCCCGCACGGCTGTAACACATAAAAAACAAAATCCTGAATCTTCACGTTGTAAACCATTGCCTCCTCCATTTGTTCTGCGTGCAAAAATCCTACAAATGATAGGATACAAAAAAAATATCAGTAACCGAGTAGTTTTACAAAAAATTTAATCAAGCTGAAAAATTGCATATATGAGTTAAAATTATCAACATATAAATATTTCTATGCCTAAGTCTAAAATATGCAAATTACCATCGTATTCTCAAACCGAAAGTCCCGCGGAAGCGTAGTCAGTTCCTACGAGTTACATTCGTGGGAGGTGTTGGTGCCACCCATGGGGCCGTTCGGGGGTTGTTTCGAGTTTTCACCCTCTAACGCCATGTTTTGCTTAAGTTTAGAAATATGCAAATTATCGTCGTCATCTCAAACCGGGAGTCTCACGGTTGCGCGGTCAGTTCCTACGAGTTACATTGGTCTCGTGGGAGGTGTTGGCACCACCCACGGGGCGGTTCGGGGGCTGTTTTGGGTTTTCACCCTCTAACGCCATGTTTTTCAGCCTAAGTCTAGAAATATGCAAATTACCGTCGTATTCTCAAACTGGGAGTCCCGCGACTGCGCGGCCAGTTCCTACGAGTCACATTGGTCCCATGGGAGGTGTTGGTGCCACCCACGGGGCCGTTCGGGGGCTGTTTCGAGTTTTCACCCTCTAACGCCATGTTTTTAAGCCTAAGACTAGAAATATGTAAATTATCATCGTATTCTCATACCGGGAGACCCGCGGCTGTGAGATCAGTTCCTACGAGTTACATTGATCTCGTGGGAGGTGTTGGTGCCACCCACGGGGCCATTCGGGAGTTGTTTCGAGTTTTCACTCTCTAACGCCATGTTTTGCTTAAGTCTAAAAATATGCAAATTATCGTCGTCTTCGCAAACCGGGAGTCCCGCGGCTGCGCGGTCAGTTCCTACGAGTTACATTGATTTCGTGGGAGGTGTTGGTGTCACCCACAGGGCCGTTCGGGGGCTGTTTTTGGTTTTCACCCTCTAACACCATATTTTTAAGCCTAAGTCTAGAAATATGCAAATTATCGTCGTCTTCGCAAACTGGGAGTCTCGCGGATGCGTGGTCAGTTCCTATGAGTTACATTGATCCCGTGGGAGATGTTGGTGCCACCCACAGGGCCGTTCGGGGGCTGTTTTGGGTTTTCACCCTCTAACCCATATTTTTAAGCCTAAGTCTAGAAATATGAAAATTATCGCCGTATTCTCAAATTGGGAGTCTCGCGACTGCGGGGTCAGTTCCTACGAGTCACATTGGTCCCGTGGGAGGTGTTGGTGCCACCCACGGGGCCGTTCGGGGGCTGTTTTGAGTTTTCACCCTCTAACGCCATGTTTTTAAGCCTAAGTCTAGAATATGCAAATTATCGTCGTATTCTCATACCGGGAGACCCGCGGCTGCAGGGTCAGTGCTATTTTGTGTTTTCAACCTCTAACGCCATGTTTTTAAGCCTAAGTCTAACTGGGGGTTATAAATTTCCATTATTGGGGGTTGTGGCAAAGTAATTACACGAATAGAGCTAGTGAGAGTCATATCAATAAGATTTCTTTATTATCCAACAGACAGGATTGGAGGATAGAACTGGGACTGGTGGGAAGAGCCTTATCAGGTTGTAAAGTCGATTTCTCAATATGAGTAGCTTTGGGGCCTTTTCTATTCGCTTGAGTCCATTCTTCTTCTCCAGTTACATTAGTGGTGGTAGCTTTAGTGTCAGGATTTATCATCCACACTCTTTTAATTTTGGGGCATTTGGATATATTATGGCCAAAGGCAACATAGTGGGAACATGAGTTGGTCATAGCTTGCTATTTAACCTTAACACAAGTGGAAGAACCATCCTCCAAAATGAGGTTAATGGAGTTTGGGTAGCTAACTTTTGGCACCATTTCAATGCAAATCCTAGTAAAGCTAATTCTATTCATATTTCTAGTGACTGAATCAGCATAGATGGGGATTCCTATGGCACTAGCAATGTGATTGAGGCCTTTAACAGTCCAATATTGCATAGGGATGTTGGGGAAGAGCACCCAAACTGGAACTCTAATAGTATCCTCTTTAAAGAACTTGAAGCCATGTTTCCATTTATTCAAAATCATCTCTGTAAGTGGGGCTGTGATATTTGAAGAAAAAGTATCCATCATCATGAGCAAACAATTTTCTTTTCATTCAACTCTTCTAGTCTTATCACATTCGTTACCAAGAAAAAGTATTCAATTCTGCTTTGTGTTGGGGATGTGAACTAAAGTTTGGTTACCAAGGAAGCTTTGGATATATTTAGTAGTTTATCAGGGCTTAGGCCTAATCGTTCTAAAAGTAATATGTTCATTACTAGCTTAGATGAAGAGGAGACTCTTAGTGTGATTAGCAATCTCAACATTAAAAGCTGGACTAATATGCATGTATATATATAACTGTATATGCATGTTTATAACTGTATATATATGCATATATATATATATACCAATATATATATTGTATACATATTGCTCTGCATATATATGCAGTATATATACTGCATATATACTGGTATATATATGCATATATATAAAGTATATATACTAGTATATATATGCAGTATATATACTTTATATATATGCATATATATACCATTATATATATTGTATATATAGTATATATATGCAGATTATATACTGCAGTGTATATATATGCAGTATATATTATATAGTATATATAGTATATATATATACATATATGCAGATTATATATTGCAGTGTATATACATGCAGTATATATATACTCTGCATTATATATTACATAGTATATATAGTATGTATATATATATACATATATGCAGATTATATATTGCAGTGTATATATATATACTCTGCAGTACACTGCATATGTATATATATACTGCATATATATACACTGTACACTGCAGTATATATATATACTAGGGTGTACCCGTGCCGATGGCACGGAAATAAATTTGTTCCCATGATATTTTGTATTTTAAACGTCTCGCCAATAGAGAAAATATAAATAATGTTGATCATCTCATGGTACTCTTACTCGTCGTGTGTGGATGGCACGGTTAGCATATTGATCCAATGCTTGAGGCATAGTTATGATTTTCATACGGGTGTGCCCGTAACGATGGCACGCTAAAAAAATTTCTCCTGAGTATTTTTTATTATAGCACACACTCATACATATGTCGATGGCACGGGAATAAATTTTCTCCTGAGTATTTGTGGTTATAGAACACGCACACACTCATACATGTGTCTAGTGTACCCGTGTCGATGGCACGGTTGTAAAAAAAGATCCAAATATTTCCTCGTAGTGATTAGATCCATTAATATCTTGATACTAACATTTTTTTTAGGAACATATACCAAATAGTCCCTCGAACGTTTTTTAATACACGCTTAGTTCAAGCTTTTTTATTTTGCACCAAAAAGTCCTTCACCGTGCCAAAAAGACTTTACCATGCCGCTGGCGCGAACCTTTAAATATAAGAGAAATAAGGGACTTTTTGGTACCAAAAAAAAGGCTTGGACTAAATGTGCATTAAAAAATATTTGAGGGACTTTTTGGTATTTAATTCTTTTTTTTATAATATTCTAATTAAACACATATATACTTTATTACAAATTAAACACATATATACTTTATTACATATTATACATAAAGTAAAAGGTTTTTCTTTACCTGTTCAGTATTATCACTTGTGCATCAACATATTTTCACAATATCTTTTATTGAGTAGTCAAATCTTATCTTAGGAAAATTTTATACCTTTGATAGTAAATACATATATATTACTTCGAGTTCCACATTGTCATAATTCCTATCCATTACAAATAGATAACTGACCTTTAATTATTTTTGGGCAGATTTTTTTTATCCATGCCATTGTGTCCCTTCATCTATTTTTTTGACGATCAGTTTTTGATACCGTAAAAATCACTCTGTGTCCCTTCATCTATTAACATTGAGCCACACGCATAATTTCACTTTTCTAAGCTTTTATTGACAGTCAAATCCTCTGTATATTATATTATATATTTGTTTTATCCAAAGTTAATACACCCTTTAATATTTGAAACATATACCAAATAGACTTTCGAATTTTTTTTAATACACATTTAGTTCAAGTCTTTTTATTTTACATCAAAAAATCTTTCATCATGCCAAAAAAATTTTACCATGCCACCGACGCTAACCTTTAAAGATAAGAGAATAAGAAACTTTTTGGTACAAAATAATAGATTTTAACTAAATGTGTATTAAAATATGTTTGAAACTTTTTTATATTTGATCCTTAATATTTTCACTTGGACAACCTTATATATATATTTGACAACGACGTGCTCTTATAGATTTATTCATGATAGACCAATTCGAAAGTGTCTAACATCCTTAAAGTATTCCGCATACATTTTATGTTACCCAAACTCATTTCTTAGGGTACAAAAATATGCATCACAACACGTTCTATTATAAAATAATGGGTGAAATAATAATGAACTCCACATAAGCTAAAGTCCAAAGCCATTTCCTTATCCAAATCTAAGGGAGAAAATGGACGGGTTCATGCCCCTTAATCCCAAATGTTCAAAGTATAATCCTTAGTTACATCGAGAGTACATCACCAGCCTATGTCCCTAGACTCCATGCCTACTGCTAACAACTTTATTTATCTTTCAAAGCACTCATTTGCAAAACAAAAAAAGTAACTGCTCTGAAAATCAGGGCACAATTCGTTGCTTCCATTGATGAACTAAATATAAATTTTACAAATGGACATTGAGACAGTTATGAAGACATAACTAAATATAAAGCCAGTTACGAATCCCTTATCTTTGACATATTTATTTCTATAAAAAATATTTATTTGACCCACTTATGAAGCAAGAACTAAATATAAATCCAATTACAAATCCCTTATCTTTACGATATATATGTCTATAAAAATATTTATGTAACATCAGGGAATCTTTGACCTTGCCTAACTCTAGACTTTCTCCTTTCTAGTAGTGCTAGAGTTGATCCTCCAAATACAACTGCTCTGCTGCAACCTGCTAGGCTACAACCTGCTCCTCTCAAACCTACACCCACTCTATACTTAGAAATCATTAGTGTCTTCTTCCTACCCCTAGATTTGAATGTACAGACATAAAGTTAAAACCATCACCACTTTATTTAATCTTTTACAAATGGTAAAAATAAAACGTAATTTTTTTAAATCCTTAATTTCAAATATATTTTTTGAACTCCTCGAACACATGATGTATATTAATTTAATATTAACACATGCTTGATATATGTTGATTTAGTATAAACACTTTGTAAAAACCCAGCATGCCCAGTAAATATTATTACCCAAAATCAACATAAGTCAAGCACCAAAAACTAATATGAAAGGCAAACGACAGTTAATAAGAAAAGGTAAATGACAACTGATAAAAAGTAAAAATAAAAACTATAACACTAAATATTTAAATTGAATAATTAATTTAAATTTTATTCTTATAACAAAAAAGAAATGGTCAAAAACACTGACTTCATACAAAGGCAAAAACATTTTTTCATCCAAATTTTTTGAACGCCCTCGATACCAAATGAGAATCATTCAAAACTACTTCACGAATTTGAAATAAATCAAAATACGAAATTTGAAACCAACATTTATACTTTTCGTACCATGTATGCTATATCAAAGTTGTACTGTTGAGTGAGATAATCTGAAAACTAACTATAAACAAAGTAGATATTCCCACTTGCAAGAATGTATATAGAACCCAGAAATCTTAAGGTTAGGTTGCACCGGATAACATACTCGAAAAATGAACACTAAATCTACTAATAATGTATATAATAGAATCTATAAAAATTGTTTAATAGAAATATTAAACAATTTTTAACCAGAGATTCAACAATTGAAAACAAAAAATCTAACAACCCAAATTTGGTTTTCAGATTTCTTAAAAACTAAAAACGTGAAGATCTGTAAAAAAAATGCTTTAAATCAAACTTCTAACCCATGTAACCAAAACCCCTTGTATCATATCATCACCAACATGGACATAATCCAATTTTCATTCTTCTCCGTGATCTCAGCCGGTGGCGCCACAGACGCAGTTGGCAAGATAACGCCCTCGTGCTGAGCATCAAGAATCAAAGATCTGCAAAGGATTAGATTTTCAAAGGAGTTTAAAAACCAAACAGCAAGCGTGTACAGGTAAACCCCGTATCAAATAATATGGTCAAAAGAAAGAGCAGAAGTCAAGACCTGCAAAAAAAAAACAAATCTCAAACCCTTATCTTTGAGTAAAAAACTCAAACGCTTATCTTTGAGTAAAAAAACTAGCAAACCCTTGCCTTACCTCCGATGTTATGCAGAAGAACAGAGGTTTCAGCCTGAATTACCCCTCCATTTCTCTAATTTTTAGGCCAGGGGAGATGAGTAAGACGATTAAACGGAGTTGAGGGAGACCGATGGGATAGAGAGAGAGAGGGGGGAGGAATAGTGAGGATCTAAAGAGAGAGAGAGGTTTGGTTATGAGTGGGTACAAATAACTCAGAGTCTCGAGCCATGTGCCACGTAATTAACTCGAGCCTTGTCCTTTGTACTTGACCAAACTTGCACCATATTCTCCCCTTTGCAACAGATGGTTAAATCTCGGCCGCGAGTTGATAAACACCAAATTGATCAACTTTCGATCTGAACCGTCAGTTGGGGAGGATAAAAAGTCCCTCCTCCTTTATTATATATATATACGCGGCTGGTTCCTACGACTCACATTGGTCCCGTGCGAGATGTTCATGACTCTAACGGGACCGTTTTGTGTTCATTTTGTGTTTTCACCCTTACATGGCATATTTTTTTACGCTTAAGTCTATTTTTTTATAAATTTACATCGTACACTCAAACCGGGAGCCCCGTGACTACGCGGTCGGTTCCTACGAGTCACACTGGTCCCGTACGAGGGGTTCGCAACTCTTATGGGGCGGTTTAAAGGCTATTTTACATTTTCACCCTTTGATGGCATGTTTTTATGCTTAAGTCTATTTTTTATCAAATTTTCACCATACACTCAAATCGGGAGCCCCGTGACTATGCGGTTGATTCCTACGAGTCACATTGGTCCCGTGCGAGGTGTTCGTGACTCTTACGGGACCGTTTTGTGGTTGTTTTACATTTTCACCATTCGATGGCATGTTTTTATGCTTAAGTCTAATTTTTTACAAATTTACGTCGCACACTCAAACCGGGAGCGCCGTGACTACACAGTCACTTCCTACGATTCACATTGGTCCCGTGCGAGGTGTTCGTGACTCTTACGGGACCGTTTTGAGGTTGTTTTACGTTTTCACCCTTCGATGGCATGTTTTTATGCTTAAGTCTAATTTTTTACAAATTTACGTCTTAAACTCCAACCGGGAGCGTCGTGACTACGCGGTCGGTTCCTACGAGTTACATTGGTCCCGTGTGAGGTGTTCGTGACTCTTACGGGACCGTTTTAAGGTTGTTTTATGTTTTCACCCTTTGATGGCATGCAAGTCTAACTTTTTGTAAATTTATGTCGTACACTCAAACCGGGAGCCCCGTGACTACGTCGTCGGTTCCTACAAGTCACATTGGTCCTGTACGAGGTGTTTGTGACTCTTACCTGACCGTTTAGTGTCTATTTTAGATTTTCACCATTTGATGGCATGTTTTTATGCTCAAGTCTAATTTTTTGCAAATTTTCATCGTACACTCAACTCGAAAGCCCCGTTACTATGCGGTCGGTTCCTACGAGTCACATTGGTCCCGTGCGAGGTGTTCGTGACTCTTACGGGACCGTTTTGTGCTTGTTGTACGTTTTCACCCTTCGATGGCATGTTTTTATGCTTAAGTTTATTTTTTTTGCAAATTTACGCTGTACACTCTAACCGGGAGCCCCGTGACTACGCGGTCGGTTCCTATGAGTTATATTAGTCCCGTGCGAGGTGTTCGTGACTCTTATCGGACCGTTTTACGGCTGTTTTACATTTTCACCCTTCGATGGCATGTTTTTATGCTTAAGTTTAACTTTTTTGCAAATTTACGTCGTACACTCCTGTCGGGAGTCCCGCGACTACGCGGTCGGTCCTACGAGTTACATTGGTCCCGTGCGAGGTGTTCGTGACTCTTACGGGACCGTTTTAAGGCTGTTTTACATTTTCACCCTTAGATGGCATATTTTTTATGGTTAAGTCTATTTTTTTATAAATTTACATCCTACACTCAAACTGGGAGCCCTGTGACTACGCGGTCGGTTCCTATGAGTCACACTGGTCCCGTACGAGGGGTTCGCGACTCTTATGGGGCCGTTTAAAGGATATTTTACATTTTCACCCTTTGATGGCATGTTTTTATGCTTAAGTCTATTTTTTATCAAATTTTCATCATACACTCAAATCGGGAGCCCCGTAACTATGCGGTTGATTCCTACGAGTCACATTGGTCCCGTGCGAGGTGTTCGTGACTCTTACGGGACCGTTTTGTGTTTGTTTTATGTTTTCAATCTTTGATGGCATGTTTTTATGCTTTAAGTCTAATTTTTTTTTCAAATTTACGTCGTACACTCCAACTGGGAGCCTCGTGACTATGCGGTCGGTTCCTACGAGTTACATTGTAGTCATAATCTATACACACACACACATATACACACAAATAGCTGCCACAAATCATAACAAATCGAAATGCACACACACACATACACATGCATATACATACACACACACACACACACATACACTCGCATACACACATAGCTGCCACAAATCAAAACAAATCGAAATGCACACACATATACACACATACCTTTCACGATTCTTAGATAAAATCAATAAAAAAACCCAAATAGCCCAAATCCCAAATCGCCCAAATTGTCCAAAGCTGAACCGCGAATGGCAGAAATTTGAGTAGCATTGTAAGTAAATCATCTTTTAATATGTTGACCTGGTCACGGCCTAGAGCCGTGACCCAACCTCCACGACCAATTAGTTATCCCCTGACCACTGGTCATGGCCCTAGGCCGTGACCCACCATGCTCAACCAACAGTCCACCATGAGCGACCAATCCCCCTTCGAATGAGGTATGGTCACGGTCCCAAGCCGTGACCCACTTCAAAAATTAGTTTCGGCCTCCAGCCGTGACCACCATGCGTGACTAACATCCCTTCGAATGAGGTATGGTCACGGCCCCAAGCCGTGACCCATTTCAAAATTTGGTTTCGGCCCCTAGCCGTGACCCCATTTGCCCGACCAATTTTTTTTCCCGAGGTGGTCACGGTCCAAGTCCGTGACCCATCCATGACCAAGTTGGAGGGAATTTTGGCGGGGTTTTGGTGCCAACATGGTCACGCCTTGGGTCACGGCCAAAATCTGTGACCCACAGTGGTCAGCGACTTGAGCCGTGACCACTTCCAAAGCATCCATGACTCAGTGTAAAAATGGAAATGGTCACGCCAAAAATTGAGTTGGTCACGGCCCAAGTCCGTGACCAGCTGGTCGCGGACTTGGGCCGTGACCAACTGGGCGTGACCATTCGCAGGATTTGGTGTAGTGATAGTGAGCACCATTGTCCAACCAGTCGTTCCACGCCTAACCACTAACTTGTAACGGTCCCCATTTTCATGCTTTTCTATGTTCACATACTCTAGAAGTCTTACTAATGCTCAAATGATATCTAACGATATCGTCACACACTTCATCGTGACACCAGATTATCATATCCTATAACGGGCTCTAGCCACATCAAAGAATTCTCAGCAAAAAACTAAACGGACGCAACACAGATACTAAGGACACTAGAACTTGGATGCTCCGATACCAATTGTAACAACCCCTATTTTCTCACGTAAAGGTTAGCCAGATACCGTATGCTGAAGATGGGGCTTGTAATACAATATATATCATTCTCAGCATCAAACCACGATAAAAATTTTGTATTTCTTTCTTTTAAAAGATGACGAACAAAACAAACTATTTAAATAGTCACTAATAATAAATAAAAATGATTCAACGGTCAACTAGTCATAAAATCCAACAACAATACGGATTGTCCCAAATAACGAGATAATAAACTCGGGCTTATGCCCATACAATAATTCGAAACAAACTAAACTCGCCGAAGTGAAAATAGCAACCTATGATAGGATCAAATGAATTAAAATAGTCGCCATGCAAATATGACCAAAAATCTGATCTCCTGTCAGTCCTACTATCCCTGTCAACATAAATATAAGGGGGCAACATTTTATAATTTGGATCAGCACCCTAGAGTTGCAAGAATTAACTTATTCAACTAAAAATGCAATAAATACAGTCAATTCAAAGTAAATATTTCTCATCGTCACTCAGATGCAATTAACATCTCACCCCTCAGCTAAGTATAATATTACCCACATCCAAACAAGTCCTGAAATAATATATGATAATCATGTCAATTAATATAAATCCATTAACTATATGATAAAATGTAATCCTCTACATTCATATTATATGTGCCCAAGGAATCCCAGTCTCATAAATCTCATGGAGGTGACATAAACATCTATTATGCACAATATAGTATGGGTATATAATCTATAATCTACATTCTTAGACAAATTTATTAATCTAATTTAATTTATTTAATCGAATTGTAAATTAAATTTTACATTCATGGTACCACTTCCGAGAGTATCCTAGTCACGTTACTCGTAAAAGTGACACAGATATTTATTATGTACACTACATAGTGTGGGGCCTATAATTTATTATCTATATTCTTAGACAAATTAATTAATCTCATTTAATTCAGGTAATTTATCATCCTTTCATATATGAGACACATAAAGCCATCTATCAATGATGTCTCATTCGTGCTCTATCGACAAGTCCGAAGGAAATCTTTATCTAAGTGAGACATCACAAAACACACATAAGTGGGGCGGCCCTACGTAGTACACCAATTGACAGCCCATACCCAGCGGTGACAAAGGATCCCAGGATAAGCACCTACCTCTCGTAGATGGCCCTGCTACGTAGTAACTAAAATGACCTACACAATGTCTAGCACACCTATATCGACGAGTGCTACGGCCCCTGATGCGTGAAACCCCAAGCCGATAGGACTGTCCAAGAACATTGGTATGTCCACACAAATAAATATAAATACATATTATTATTATCATATAATATGTGTAGGTAAAATAACTACCTAAAGTATCCCACATGATATCCACAAATATTCATCCATTAATAATTGATCATCTAGTTAATTATTAATCCCTTCTGTTGAAAAAATTATTTAACCATCTAGTTAAATATAATGCCCCAATTGATATGTGTACCACATTTACCTTTTTAACAAATTCATCATTGCCCCAAACACCATCCCACCAAATCGTATGGACTTCTAAAAATACCCCGAAACTAACCCCGATCTCAACTCAATCTATCCCTAGGACCAAATAAATTCCGTTTCTCAGTCGAATTATTTCGCAGCCAGACCAAATCGATTAGAAATGGCATTGCAGCCCAATTCTGGTAGTTTTTTATTACGGGATTTCTTAATTCTTTCCCAAGACTTATTCCAATTGTTCATTCCTTTACATAACCATATGATCGAGTCCCTACCACTTACTGACTCATTTTAGAGCCATTAAATTCATTTATTTATATTTATTTCCTTCCCCCAATTTCCAGCATTCATGTGATTAAACCCCGACCTCTAATCCATATTTCTAGCACAATATCAACTAGGTGTAAATCAGATTATGGGGCATATAACATGGAATCAAAGTCACAAGTTTTTGGATCATAACATGCATCAAAAGCTTCTACATGTAATTCCAAATTCTCCAAATTTATTCCAAGAACTCTAAGGCATCTATCTTCAAATTCAAGATTCGATTATCCTAGATTTGTGGGTTAGAAACCTATATTCCAATTAATCCTCTACATGCATAAGATTAATCCCAAACCTCAAATCACCAAATTACAACCTAAATCCCAAAAATCATAAGGGGTTCACTATAATGAATTAAGAAGCACATTCAACATTTAAATTAAGCAATAAAATTATTGCCTGGATAAATTGGTTGAATGATCTTTAGTTGAATCCCTTAGACTCCTCCTTGAGTTCTTCACCTTGGGTCTTTAGTCTCATCTTTCCGTTCGCTTTTGGTATCCTCTGACTGCTAGGTTTAGGTTTTTTTAAATGTGGGGAGTCTATTAACCTCTCTCCTTAACTTATATTACTTCAAATTTCGAGTTAGGATAAAAGTTCCAATATTTGAACCCCAAATGAGCCCAAACCCATAATCTAATAACCCAATACCCTCCCAACCTATATACCTATACTCCGGGGCCATTTCTAAAGGTCTAAATCATCTAAACGAGTTCATAAAACCTCCCAGAATGTGTCCAAATTATCTGTACCCTACATACACATTTTCATTACACTTGAACACTATATGACCATAAGTTAATTAATATTCACTTTATATTCACCAGTGAGACCATTATGCTCGGTTAAGTTGAAATTAATATGAAATCATGAAAAATCTATTTATTCTTGAATTATGCTCTACCAATTTGATTTAAATTATACTAATTTAGGTTTGTTCTCGAATTTGTGTAATTAAATTCTATCACCATATTTTATTTTTAAAATACAGGGTATATAGTATTTAGATATATGAGACAAAGATGAGAAAGAGGATATTTTTAATTATTCAATTTTATAAATCATTATGTATATGTTTGGAACACCTTTGATATTTTATTATATGATATACCCAAACCAAGCTATGTGTGTGGGCTCTCTTTGAAATGAAAACTACTCGAATTTAATAAAAACATTTTCTTTATCCTCACCCCTTGTAAAAAAATATGAATAGTATATTATCTCACCCTCTTCGATCAATAGAAGTTATGAAAGAAGCTCAAATCCCTTCATTAGACCCATTTATATATTTACCTGAAGTTAGATTGGGCCAATTATGGTTTCTAGAGAGTTATGATTTTTCTACTTGGTGCACCGACTATACTAGGGACTCAAGACAAAAAATTAAATTGCATTACGAACATAAATATTTAAATCTTAAATTAGCCTAAGTAAATTATTTATTTTTTTGTTTAATTATAATTAATTTCACTAAATAATCATAACTTCACTCCAATATAATTATCACAAACTTACTCGAATAAATAAGCCTTGTTTGCAAAGTTTAATAGCACATAATATGATTCCTCGCATTAACTATTTGATACCCATTTGGTAAAGTTTAATTTATCGTGAATTAGTTTTCACCAACATCTTACTTATTCTTGATATCAAACTTAACTTATTTATTATTGTATTGGACGAGATTTTCCAGTTTTACTCGTAGAAACAAAACTTATAAGTTTGTTAAGGGGTTATCACAACCCATAATATATATCGGATGATAATTCATTTTGAATATGACCTTAGATATATTCATACAGTGATTTCCCAATTTATATATATTATTGACCAAACAAATCGATTATCACCCATAAGAAATCAAAGAAAGAATTATGCGAATATTTTAATCCTCGTATATTTGGTATTAAAAATCTAAGTAACCTTTTTGAAGTATTAAATTATGCAACTATAATCTAGTCATCATCTAGACTTGAATATCACCCTTAGTCTATACTATCTTACTCTAACTATCACATAAGTTCGTGAACATTCTACAAGTTTTCGTTGTCAAGATAAACTACAACACATAATTTTTAGGATGGTAAGTACTTATCTTGGTTATGAGTTACTCAATTGTACTAGGAAAAAAATTTGATCTTTAATGATCGAGCCAAAACAACTCACCAGAATTCATACTAAGTACAATTAATCGCACATATTATATACTTATAAGCAAAGATAAGGAATTTCCTTACACATGATTCATATTTCAAAATGGTCAAATATAATCGTTTGTTAACAAATAAAAATGTTATAATACACGATTTCAAGAATAAAACCCAAAAAATTTCCACCTAGTTTAAAACTAGTTTTATTCATATAACATCCATTCCCATTACATAATTGACAAAAGACTTAGCTGGTAAGCATTTATTTAAAGGATCTTTTAAGTTATCCTGAGATGCATAAGTGGTTACAATGACGTTGCATCTTCACGCGATCTCCCATTTCAGGTGACACTCTCTCTCAATCTATTTCTCCCTCTTATGGATCTTGAGTTCTTTCGAGTTAAAAACCTCTCCTTTATCATGACAATAAAGTGTAATAGTCGGCTACATTTAAGGAACCACTCTTAAGTCCCTTCGGAAGTTTCTGAGCTAAACATCCTCATTTGTTGCCTCCAAGGAGGCAACATACTTGGCTTACATAGTCGAATAAACAATATAAGTGTATTTGATACTCCTTAAACTTATGGATGTACCTATCTTGACGTTCATTTTTTGGAATTATTATGTGATGAAAGCTTTAGCATGTGTACCCATAAGGTACAAGATAATTTATTGAATAAAAAAACATAAAATATTTAGTCCTTTGTAGGTACACAAGAATGTGCTTTACTGTAGATCAGTGCTCCTGACCTCGGTTAGACTGGAATTTGCTGGCCATGCCAATGGAAAGAAAAATTTGATCCTCTACATAGCGTAACATGCATAAGGGTGTTCAGCATCAATGTATATTCCTCACTATCTCTATTTATTAAGTGTTTTAGTACACTGATCGTTAGATAGTGTGATTCCATGCTCAAAAGGAAAAAAATGTTTCTTGGAACGATGCATGCTAAACTTAGTGAGCATATAATAAATGGCTCATTATAAGACCAACATCCTATTTTTTGGATTTGGTCATGCTTGTTATGGCTTTGGTCACGGACTTTAGTCATGACCACCTGGTTATGGTCTTGGTCCATGACCAGTCTCGGTTTGTGGTGTAATCAAGGATATGACAGGCTTCTCCAGAGTTCGTTATATTGAACTAGATAGACAACCACGCTCTTATGCTGGAAAATACACTTACATTATCAAGATTAAGAGAATATCATTCACATAAAGCACCATAAGTAACACCAGGTTCCTTTTATGCTTTTATACCAACAAGTTTCATCCGGACATTATTCAAAACCAAAATATTATATTACATGATCAAACTAAATATTCCAAGATCTTGACTCTTGCTTAAGTCCAAAAATCTACCTCTTAAGCTTATAAATGTTTCTTTCTTTGGTACTTCTATAAATCCTTCAAGTTGCATCATATAGATTCATTTGTCAAGAATACCATTCACATGTTGGGGTTTTATTTTTAAAACCATGTATGATGTTTATTTTTCAATATAGGTGTGTTAAGTTTATTTTTAAATAATAATTTTGTTTGTGAGAATACAATATATGTATTCTTTAAAACGACGGAATGAAAAGTAAATATAAACTACTAAAGCAGATAAAATAAATCTCCAACCACACTACAAAGATCTCCAATACATCCTATGAAGCTACTTCAACAATTATACTTGAAATATTGGTCAACGCAATGGGTCAGATCCCACCGCATGAATACTAGTTACTCCTCCCAATTAGGGTCCGTAAACCCAGACAATAGCATTATACATGATAAACATCAAAATAGATTATTTTAATTTAAATGAGATATATTAACATGCAAATAAAAATAAACTATCATTATCGATCCACATACTAAGCCACCATGTTCAAGTCCAAATTATTTCATTTCAATAATTTAATTATCTTAAAGATATAATTTTAATTTAATTTGCTTAACTTATTATTATAACGGTGTCATCGTAGCCAGCCGACCTTTCTATTGGTCCTGCACTTATTTAGGTCTGTCTAAAATTTTACATCACACACAATTCCCCTCGCTATAGCCAGCCGACCTAATTTTGTTATCGGTGCACTAATTGACGAGGTTCCACGCATAACACATCACAATAGTTAGCCAGCCAGTTTTCTATCAGCCTGCACTTATTGGTGACACCAACACATACCCACGCCGCTATAGCCAGCCAACCTATATTTTGTCAGCCCTGCACTTATTGGCAATGCAAATTCATTTTAATGCCCGTTTATTATCTTAGGCATTAATTCTCAAAATTTTCAAGTTCTCATTATTTTTTATTAGTTCCACCCTTTTGTCGGGAACTAATTCCAAAACCTACCCCTAGTCCCATACCTAGAGGTCTCCAAAACACAAGCATATCCTAACCTAACCTTTATCAAGAATACCTACCACTAGCTACTACCTAGCTTCGTACCTAGGCTCCCGATCTAATGAAATGACATACAAATCAGTCCCAACCCGGAATAACCATTTGTAAAAGTCTACACTAACTAGTCCCATATCTAGCAAGCATTACCAACAACTAAGGCCTACCTACTTGAGAGTGCGTCGATAATCAATGAACTAACTTGTTTAATTAAATTCCAACTTTATACCTAGTAATGAACAAACACCCTAACTCTTGCAAACAATTGTGATTGACTTAAAAATATAAAAGCAAGCACGCATGCAACCAAAAATTTGAGGAAAAATCCCCCAAAGAGGCAAAACCTTTTTATTTCACTATATTGGGTAACAACTTAAAAATACAAAGAAATACAACTTAACACATGAATACCTGTAGTCGTCGGTTCGTTATCGTCGGCAAGATATCTCGCAAGAGCTCCAATAGTCAGCAATAGAGAAACATCCTTCTTCTCCATAAGTGTACTCCATATGAGTTATATGAGTAATTGTAACGATTCACATATATATATATATATATATATATATATATATATATATATATGTGGGACAGTTTGGTGAATCAAAAGAGGTTTAAAACTCTAAAACGAAGTCTTAAAATCGCAGTTGTTCTGCAGAGAACGAAGTTGTAAAGACTTGAAAAACCTGACTACAAAAAGTAGGTATTTATAAAAAAAAAAAAAATTATGTGCGCTCGCTCGAACTACATAGCCATGTCGCTCGAACGAATTCAAATTTCATTTGATCTTTGCTACGCGTGAGACTTCAAACGAGGTTAAACTGTAAAACAGTACGGGTTTGTTTGATACAAAGCTTGAAGCAAGCTTTAAGAAACCTATCATATGATATACCATGTCGTTTGATAAGGTCATTTGAACGATATGGCTTAGTCGCTTGAATGACTGAAGCGACAATTATAAGTACGCACATTACTTGATGATGTTGCACTACACATGTATGAAGATGATGGGTGTGTGAAGCTTCAAATTCAGATTGAGGCCTCCATGGATGATTGAGTTGACATGTCGACTATAGCAGTATGAGACATACTTTCTGTGATCTCGGACACTTAGAAAATTTTCTAAATTCTAAACGGACATTATAAAATCATGTCCTTACAAATCTCTCCCTATGTCTATGCCGTTACATAAATAAAAACTATTTGAATTATGCTACCCAAACTCAAAACAAATGACATACAATTTAATATCCCCATAAACCCAAAAACTGGAAATACTAAATAACATATCTTCAAAAAATCTTCAACATCTTTAATTCTTCAACTTCTTCAATCCTTCTTTGTCATCATCAGGTGTGCAAAAATAATCCTTAATTTTGTACCTACACACATGAGACAAGAAACAATACTCATGACGAGCAAAAAACTTGACAAATAATGATAAGCAAAAATTCAATATCAATTAAGCTCAAGCAAACAAAAGATCTCCCTCGTAATTCATTCTCCACCTTTTTATGATGCCCCTAAATAGACAAATATAATGAACACAAAGCAATGCTTATGGATAAGTCACTAGGTAAGAAACAATCTCTATTTAAAATTTTCAAACTTTTTCTCACAATTTTACAACAAAATGTCACACCATGAAAGAACATGAAAATAACCAAGTCGGTGATAGCAAAAATGTAGGGATGTGAACAAATTCGTTAGGAAACTCAATGCATACAAACATAGAATATGTGCACAATGAATTTTGGATATTCCTAACGAATGAACTCAACATGGTCCTTGTTGATGTAAAAAACTAGATCGCTCTAATTTTTCAATCACAGATAAATAAATAAGACAAAGATTTTTAAAGTGGTTCGGCTAGGAATAAAGCCTACGTCCACTGTTATGTTATTGCTGAGTGTTTGTGGAATTCTTGATTACAAGTTCTCTCGAGAAATTCCGGTCCCCTTGAATGAGGATGATACAAGGTATTTATAGCCCTTAGGCTGTACATGAAAGGTCCAATACATTAAATGATATACATATGAAAGGGTAATACATTTAATGCAGCGTGTGTGTCAAGAATATAATGAATAGTTGAACAGTTGTCCGTCTGGTAATTAATGATACGGCCGAGATGCAGTTCGGACCGCCTTAGTTGCTCGTTGATCAAGAGTTCCTCGGAGTGCTTAGAGTATCTCGGGATGATGTAGTTCCTCGGGATGTTGTAGTTCGGAGCGAACATGACTTGGTCGGGGGAAATAAACTTCCTCGTTGTTATTGTGCCATGTAGATTGACACGTGTCTTCTTATTATTGGTCCACGTCAGTAGATTAAATTTGGTATCAACAGAAGCCCCCAATGCTTCATGCTTGATGGGTTACTTGAAAGGATGGAGTATTTGTTCAACATAAAGTGCATTATCTGCCGCTTGTAGCTTGTCATAATCTTCAAGTATGTTGATTGGTTTGCCAGCCGACCTACTGCCTCCTATGAGCTAGTGGTGGACTTCGAAACATTTTCATATAACTTCTTCTTCAATATTGGTTGGGATAGTAGTAGCAAAGATCTCAATACTGTTGATGTTGACTTTGATTTCTACCTCTGCTCGGGGACGAGCAGGAGTTTCTCGGGGACGAACAAGTGATTCTCAGGGACGAGCAAGTGCTTCTCGGGAATGAGCTAATGCTTCTCGGATAGATCATCTGTGATGAATATCAGAATGTTGAAAGATCTTAACTTCATAAACTCCCCTTATATTTTAGATGATCCTCCTGCTAGCGAGGAACCTGTTTCAAAAGTAGAAGGAAAAGAAACCAATAGAATAGGAATCTCAATGTAATAGTTAGTATACATTTTCATTCTCAATGTATTTTGTTTTTTATTTTAATGAAAGACTTTCATTTTTGTTCGCAATCTTAATTGCTATTGTCTTGTAAATATCAAACACTTTACATTTATGTATATGTATAACAATATTGTGTTGTTCATCGACCAACTTAGTAATAAAGAAGTTACAAGTATTAGTAACGTTGCTCGATCACTTAATAATAAAGTAATGAGTATAAAAATGTTAAAATTTTTCCAACCAACCAAGGTTGTTAAATTATGCTTGTCGACCAACTACAGTTGATGGGTTTTTATCCCCGACCAGCCATACTTGGTTCAATTTCAAATATTTTCATAAAAAGTGTCCGACCAACTAAGGTCAATAATTTATCCTCGTCGACCAACTACAGTTAGTAGGTTTTTATCCCCGACCAACTATACTTGGTGTATTTTGAAATATTTTGTTCTTCAAAGAACTTTTTGTAATAATCTTACCTCCCGACCAACATAAGTTGTAATGTGAGAGTATTTTTTTTATCTTACCAACCGTAATTGATCATGCTGGTGTACACCTTTTAACCAAAGGAATATTTTTGGCTCCTTAGAGCTGTCCTCCTAACCAAAGGAGGTTGGCTACTTATAGCACTTTTGCTCCGTAGAGCTGTCCTCCTAACCAAAGGAGGTTGGCTACTTATAGCACTTTTGCTCCGTAGAGCTGTCCTCCTAACCAAAGGAGGTTGGCTACTTATAGCACTTTTGCTCCGTAGAGCTGTCCTCCTAACCAAAGGAGGTTGGCTACTTATAGCACTTTTTGGCTCCTTAGAGCACTTTTGGCTCCTTAGAGCACTTTTTGGCTCCTTAGAGCGCTTTTTGGTCCATTATCTCTGACGATATCCTGGCGCTGAATGAACCTTCAAAATGTTTGACTGATGATAATAGGCAGCAAACTCCTCATTTTTAAATTGTGTTCCATGGTCTGTGATGAAGGCATGAGGGAGACCATATCGGCAGATGATGTTCTTCCAAACAAATTGGTACACCTTCCTTCTCGTATGTCATGTCAATAAGTGGCTCAGCTTCTATCCACTAAGTAAAATAATCTACTGCGATGACGAGGTATTTGAATCTTCCTCGAGTCGTCGGCAATGGTCCAACCAAATCAATCCCCACATGGAAAATGGCCAAGGATAAATGATGGGTGTCAACAATGTTTGTGAAGTTCTTCGGATGGAGGAAAAGCGTTGGTACTTGTCACATTTCTTGGCATAAGCTATACAATCAGCTCTCATCGTCGGCCCGTAGTATCCCTGCGTCATCACCTTTTGCAAAAGTGTTCGTCCTGCTACATGGGCTCCACAGGACCCTTCATGGATCTCTTTAATCAATTCACCTCGGAGGGATGTACACATCTTTGCAAACCTGCCATAATTCCTCGTCGAGCAGCTTTAAACTTCCATTTCTTGGCAGCGAGCTTATCTTCCAAATACCATTATACCGAGCAGCTTTAAACTTCCATTTCTTGGCGGCGAACTTATCCTCCGAATACCATTATACCGAGCAGCTTTAAACTTCCATTTCTTGGCAGCGAGCTTATCCTCCGGTAATTGTTCTTCCTCAATATATGCTCCGATGGGATCCATCAAGGGTAATAATATTCATCGTCAGGTCTTCATCTATGCTCCGACTTTCTAATACTTCAATTGGTATCGTTCTTCGCAGCTCGGTATGAGTAGCTGATGCTAATCGGGCCAAGGCGTATGCTCTCACATTCTCCATTCTTGATATTCTTACCAGTTAAACAGCAACAAACTCTGATACTAACTCCATCACCTTTGCTTGATACTTGATCATCAATTCTTCTTTGGCTGCATATATTCCCAACATTTGGTTTACGATCAATTGAGAATCACTGAAGACAATAACCTGCTGTGCCTCCATAGTATTTGACAAATTAAGACCTGCTATCATGTCCTCATACTCAACCTCATTATTAGAAGCTTTGAATTAGAAACGTAGGGCGTATTCCCTGTCGACCTCATCTGGGCTGTTCAAAACAATCCCTGCCCCACAGCCTGTAGTGAAAGATGATCCATCTACATATAGCCTCCATATAGGCAACTTGTCTTCTAATTTCTGGTCTGACAGAGTTCCTCGGTGGAATACTTTTCGCTTTCTTTCATCATGTCCTGATACTTCTGAATACACCTCTTGAATTTCGATATACCTCCTGAACTTCAATATTCCTCCTGAACTTCAATATACCTCCTGAACTTCAATATTCCTCCTGAGAAAGTGATTAGTCGGGGTTGAATTTGATGCTCGACTGCATGATGATATAAGAATGTGCCACCAAATGAACAAATATATCTATAATAGAAGCCTCCAACTGTGGAATGTGAACTTTGAATGAGATTTACCGACCAATAGCAACCGGAGTTGGATTTTATCTACCAACCGGAGTTGGATTTTGTCTACCAACCGGAGTTGGATTTTATCTACCAATCGGAGTTGGTGGTAATTGATAATAAATGATGAAGACTTCCTCGGAGCTGACCAACAGATTGTTGGGAATAAGATAATATAAATGCTGGAGACTTCCTCGGCGCTGACTAACAGATTTGTTGGGAATAAGATACTATAAATTCCGGAGATATCCTTGGAGCTGAATAAGATATAATAAATGCAGGATACCTCCTCGGCGATGACCAACAGATTGTTGGGAATAAAATATAACATAAATGCAGGATACCTCCTCGGCGATGACCAATAGATTGTTGGGAATAAGATATAATAAATGCTGGATACCTCCTCGTCGAAATGAGAATAGAATATGCATCCAAATAGATATAAAGAATAATTAAAAATAATAAAGTGCCTCGCCGATCCGTCGAGGTAGAATCATATAATGCCGAACAAGAATAAGATCTTTCAGAACATAAGAATATGGCCGAGAACGTTGTCAGGCCTGAATATAAATAAGAATTATCCGAACGAATGTTGTAATTCTCCTTAAAGCTGAATAAGTATCTTGTCGAGGCATAATTGCAGAATGCCGAATAAGAATAATATTTTCCAGAACATAAGAATATGGCCGAGAACTTTGCTGGGCCTGCATATAAATAAGAATTACCCCGACCAACTATCCGTTGGGGGTGAAATATAATAAATGTTATAGTTCTCCTCGGAGCCGAATATATATAGAGAGAAGAAATTTTTCGAGCTCCATGCTGAGATAAATATAAAATATGAATCCGAACGGATATAGAATAATTTGTGCTTCAGCATTCGTCGGCATTGAATCTTGTGCCTGTAAAAATTAATAATTTGCTCTACCATATGTGTAGGCTGAATTGATTAGTCATGAGAATAATTTACTCATCCAATCAATATATGATATGTATCAGCATAAAAATTTCAAAATATGAAATAATATGTTTTATGCCAAATGTGTGTGAGATGGACAAATTATTATCAAATATGCATCATAAATAAGACGTAAAGTTTTTTGTAAATTTATTTAATCTCCAACAACCAATCAGGTATTAGTTGCTGTTTAAAAATATTTTTGGGGTGATCATAAGTTAAAAAGACTTAAGCCCCCTGCTTGTCCCCAAGCCGAACTCGTGTTTAAAGAAATATCAGGGGTGCTTCGCATTTTTTAATACCCCAAGATTATACTGCTGCCGACAAACGACATGGATGTTGCCGACCAACATTTAAGGATATCTCAAATTATAGAATATATGGTTGGATGACCAGAATATCTCGAATCTTGAGATCAAAAATAACATTCAATGTAAAATTTAAGCCTTAAGAATGTTAATTAAATGAATAAATATATAACCCACTAGATCGTGTGATTTCGACAAAGAAACCTTGTGATGTGATGAACGAGGGGCCAAAATATTAAATTTGTGCCCAGAGTCTTGATATGGTCATGATTATTTTACTGATCCTCTTTTACAAGAGGTGGGTAATGATTTTTCAGGTGAGAGAAAATTATTTTTTTTTTTTTATATTGATCCCTTCCTATTCCCAATTTGGAGAGATAAAAATATGGTGAATGATTAAAGTTATTATCAAATTTATATCAAAAATCAATCAATGAGACTTTATTGACATAGATGGAAGATGAACCAAATTAAGTATATAGTTCATAAAAATGAATACAAAGAGACTTAAACTTGTGAATGCAAAGAGACTCAAACTTGAAGAGAGAGAAAATAGATCTGGGTCATGATTTCCATGAGAAGACTTTTCATTGTCTTTAACCTTTTCCCATTCTTTTATTAAAAATATGATGGGAATTTGAATAGACATCAAAGATCTTACAAAATTTATTTCAAAATCAACAATGAAAATGATTAAATCCTATCATCGTCGTATATATTGGCATATGTAATCATTTAAAATATTTATTTGATGATATAAAATTAAAACTTGAGAATCAAGCAAAGAATTATGATTTATGAAATCTACTATTTTTCAGATTTCTAAATAAGGATGAATCTAACAGTTATGATTTAAAAATCATGATATGCAATATTTTGCAGATAAAAATTGGATAATTAATTTATGTATATAAACATAAAAATCATGATTGAATCAACAGATGTATGTATAATTGATTATACGTAGAGAAAATAAAAACTTAGCTTTTGGTGGAGAACAACGCTTGTAACACGTTCCCACAGACGGCGCCAATCTGTTGATGTAAAAAACTAGATCGCTCTAATTTTTCAATCACAGATAAATAAATAAGACAAAGATTTTTAAAGTGGTTCGGCTAGGAATAAAGCCTACGTCCACTGTTATGTTATTGCTGAGTGTTTGTGGAATTCTTGATTACAAGTTCTCTCGAGAAATTCCGGTCCCCTTGAATGAGGATGATACAAGGTATTTATAGCCCTTAGGCTATACATGAAAGGTCCAATACATTAAATGATATACATATGAAAGGGTAATACATTTAATGCAGCGTGTGCGTCAAGAATATAATGAATAGTTGAACAGTTGTCCGTCTGGTAATTAATGATACGGCCGAGATGCAGTTCGGACCGCCTTAGTTGCTCGTTGATCAAGAGTTCCTCGGAGTACTTAGAGTATCTCGGGATGATGTAGTTCCTCGGGATGTTGTAGTTCGGAGCGAACATGACTTGGTCGGGGGAAATAAACTTCCTCGTTGTTATTGTGCCATGTAGATTGACACGTGTCTTCTTATTATTGGTCCACGTCAGTAGATTAAATTTGGTATCAACAGTCCTTATGTGAAAACATGGTTGAATTATAAGAAATTGACTCAATCTAATCATAAAATCAAAGCTCAAGGTGATTCCCACACCAATAACGTCCAAAACTATGTAATGCTTTTTTAGATATTTAAGAAAGTGCAAAGCCGTTAAATTCAACCAAACTCCCTCAAAATTTTATTCATTTTTCATTTTATTTTGAGGTATCTAATTTTCACAACTTAGAGAATTCCAAGGGCCCCATTTTTGGCATATGACTTTTTTATTGCATTAATTTTTTTCTTGAGCTCTTTTAAATAGTGGCTTTCACGACGAGTTAATTATTTTTTTGTTTAAACTCACTCATTTTTTTATTTTTTCATTTTAAACCTCATGGTAAACGGTTCTTACATGCACAATAATTATTATTCTTGTTTTATCGCATTTGGTTCGTTCTATAGACAAAATTGAGATGGAAACACTCAAACTAACATGTGATAGATAAGTACAACATTCAAACAAAACCATGCTCGCGTGCATTAATGGAGATAGGGAGCCAAACCTGTAGAAAGATATCACTTGTCACATCTTAATGAGTCCATACATTATAAAGCACATGGATGAAATGATTAGCATCTCAAATCACTATCAAACAGTCACGTGGAATATGGAAATGAAGTTGTGACTATGGCTATCTTAAATGTTCATCCATAAATGGTGTAAACGAAATACAAAATTATTTTTGTATTTTTCAAAAAAAATTATAAAAAGAAAATCTTTTTGTCTTTTTTTTTAAATTTATCAAAAATAAAATCTTTTTGAATTTTTCAAGTTTTCAAAAAAAATAGAAAATCTTTTTGTATTTTTCTAAAAAAAATAAGAAGAAAAAAATAAAACCAAAAACAATAATATAATCTAGAGATAGGAATCATATCATATGAACATGAAAAATGCATTATATTCTAGACAAGGTAACCACCCCTCAGTCAATTGTGCAAATTCCTAAAGATTCCTTAAGACTCTCAAATCTAAAGGCATCTAAAGGCTTCGTGAAAATATCGGCTAGATGGAGGTCTGTAGAAACAAAACTCAAGGATACGACCTTTTCTTCTACTAGCTCACGGATAAAGTGCTCGCGTATCCTAATGTGTTTTGTGCACGAATGTTGGACTAGATTACGGGATATGTTTATCGCGTTCGTGTTATCACAGGAAATAGTAATGGTTTCCTATGATATCCGATAATACTCCAGTATTTGATTCATCCATTGAAGTTGCGTGCAACAACTCCCGACAGCTATGTATTCAGCTTCCTTTATGGACAAAGAGATGGAGTTTTGTATCTTGCTCAACCAAGAAACAAGATTATAGCAAAAGAAGAAACACCCACCAGAAGTTCTCCTACATCCATCTGTATCCCCGACCCAATCGGCATCTGAATAGGCAGATAAACGGACATCGGTTTCAAAGGAATACCAAATGCCAAATGAGAGAGTCCCACTCACGTATTTGATAATACATTGAAGAGCAAGTAAGTGCGACTCTTTCAGGGATGTCTGATATCACGCACAGACTCCAATGCTAAAGGCAATGTCAGGACGACTGGTAGTCAAGTAGAGAAGATTACCTACCATACTCCAATACAAGGTTTACTCTACATCCTTAACTGAAATGTCCTTACTAAGCTTTGTTTAGGTACTCATTAGGGTACGTGTGTGCTTAGCATAGTCTAAACCAAGTTTCTTCACTAGGCCTATAGAATACTTGGATTGGGAGATGAACATACCATCCTCTAGCTAATCAACCTGGAAACCAAGGAATAATTTAAGCGCAACAACCATGCTCATCTCAAACTCACTCTTCATTTCCTCCTCAAAGTTGTGAGCATGTCGGGAGCACATGGATCCAAAGACTATGTCATCCACATAAACCTGGGCATCCAAAATAGCACTATCTCCTATACTAACAAACAACGTCTTATTAACTTCCCCTTTTATGAAGCCACGGGTTGAGAGATAGGAAGTAAGCCTCTCATACCAAGCACGAGGTGCTTGATTCAAACCATTTAGGGATTTCCTTATAAAATAGACGTGATCAGGGTACTTAGGGTCTTTAATCCCTTTTGGTTGTTCCATGTAAACCTCCTTCTATAGAATTCCATTCAGAAATGCACTATTGACATCCATCAGATATAACTTGAAGCGCAGATGACATGTGATAGTAAGCTAACGGACTCAAGCTTCACACGAGGAGCAAATGTCTTGTCAACGTCTATACCCTCTATCTGTGTGTAGACCTAAGTGACCAATCTAGCCTTTTTTTTTATAATAGTACCATTCTCATCCATTCTATTCTTATAGATCCACTAGGTACCAATCATATTCTTCTCACTAAGTCGGGGGACTAGATCCCAGACATCATTCTTTCTAAATTGAAGTAACTCATCCTGCATAGCAGATATCCAGTATTCATCCTTAACTGCTTCCTTGACGTTCTTGGGCTTGACTTTAGACGTGTAGCACACAAAACTAACCACATTCTCTAGCTGAGCATGAGTCTTAACTCCTAAGGTAGGATCTCCTAGAATGGCAATACAATCATGACTGCTGCAGACCCAAGCAGGTGTGTCCCCTAAGTCGGGATTAAGTTCCACCCTAGGTGTGTAAGGGAGAATGGGATCATCAGCAGGAAGTGCGTCATCCTCACACAAAAGGTTAGAATCAGCAAACGTCGATGGTTCGTCATCTTGCACGGTGACGTTTATTGATTCCATAACCTTAGAACTCATCAGGTTAAAAACTCGGTATGCTCTACTTGTCATTGAATATCCTAATAATATTCCCTTATCGCTCCGGGAGTCAAACTTTCCTAATTGCTCTCTAACCCGTCAGATGTAGCATTTTTTCCCAAAGCCACAAAAATATGAAAGGTTGGGCTTCTTTCCAGTACACAATTCATAAGGCGTGTGAATAGTATGGCGATGAAGGTAAACCCTATTCACCATATGGCATGTGGTAGACACCGCCTCTGCCCAAAATCTCGTGGCAACTCTACGACCTAAAAGCATAAATTTAGCCATATCCTAAATTATCCAATTCTTCCTCTCAACAATCCCATTTTGCTGAGGAGTCTTCATGGTTGAAAATTCATATTTGACCTCGAGGCTATCACAGTAAAGATATACTTTAGCTTCCTTATTCAGTGTCATCGTCACGATGCATTCTATTAATAATAACACCGTGTTGATATTCGATGCTGGTTTTTTTAAGAAATTCCATAGCATCGAATATCTCTCTCAAAAAACCAACTAATAAGTAACGAGAGAAGTCATCTACCATCACAAGGATATACCTCTTACCACCCAAACTCTCAGTACGAGTAGGACCCATAAGATTTATTTGTATCAACTCAAGCACTCATAAAGTGGTAATGGAATTTAACTACCTGTAGGGGGCTACGGACTTGCTTTATCAACTGACAGGGTCCACAAACTACAGAAGTTAGCTTCCCAAGTGATGGTAAGCCACGTACTTGGTTAGTTTTAGCTAATCTCTCTAAATCTCTAAAATTCACGTGACCTAGACGTTGATGCCACAGATCCATAGAAGTGATCGTGGTGTTGTTCTAGACAAATGAGAACTTTGGCACAATCCCATAACAATTATCTTCAGTCCTCACCCCTTGCAGTAGAAGTTTACCGGCTTGATCATAAACATTACACTCGTTCCGATCAAACTTTACTATAAAATCAGCATCGCACAGCTGGCTAATGCTGAGAAGGTTTGCTTTCAAACCTTTGACATACAAAACTTTCTCTATCTTAGGAAATTATGGTATCTCAATTGTATATCGTCCTACTATGCTCGACTCTCCTATCTCCAAACGTAACTTAACCTTCCTTACGATCATTTAGGTAGGTAAAAGATGAAACGTCACCAGTCATGTGTCTGGAGCACCCACTATCAAAATACCACTGAGAGGTATTATGTGCCTTAACAGAAAGATAAACAAGGGATTTTGCATCGTGCTTAGGTAACCAAGAGGTGGTAACCTTCTGTTTTCCCTTGTAATTGTTAGTTATAGTCGGGATTCTGGAAGTATTCAAAGACAATAAAGAAAACCATTGGAACTCTTTCATTAAACTTTGAGATGTGGCGACTAGAAACTCAACATGCTCTCTAAAATCACTAGTGGCACGTGGTGAAGCAAATTTACATCGTGTCTGACCCAAACTATAGCAAAACTCCCTAAAGTGGCCCTTTCTTTTGTAGTAGGTACAAAAATACACAGTCTTAAGCCAACCTTGATTTGTTTTTCTTAATCGAACTCTTCTTTGAGGTTTTGGGTGATGGCCTTATGGATTCGTAGTAAACTCAGGAATTAGTTCCGATGTCACATGAGATGTGGGAGCACCATCAAAACCTATTCCCTGACTTTCACCAAATCCTAAAGAAGGAGCGAGGAGAATCTTTCCCATCTTTCCATATCTGTTATATATCCTTACCTTGACCTCCCAAGCTCTCTTAAGTTCATGAGTAAGTTGGGCTACAAGGACCTCAAGTTTCTTTCGAGCCTTCACAGAGGAATGGATCTTTCTCATAAGACTATCCACTTACTTGGCCAAGTCCCCTTTCTCTTTATCTAAACAACTCTCTCTACACAAACTCTATCTCTCTCGCTCTCTCTCAAGGCAGTGCTAACGAAGGACTCTCTCTCTTATCTTTCCCAAGTCTTTCTCTAAGGCGATGATCCTAAGTGCTAACGCTTTTTAATTTTAAATGAATCAGCATATAAATCGGCATATGCGCATTGAAGATCATTCTCGCTCTCACTTGCACCATCTGGTCCCTTGCTCACATCGTTTTCACTATCAAGGTGTCCCTGTGAAGTAGCATTCTCATCATTATGAGGCACACTGCCAGTACTCACATGACTAGACATGAATGCGATGAAGTTACTCGTCTCCAGAATCTACCGACTCGACCTCATTTTCGGCACTAAGGGAGACATTTAAAGCAGCTTTGCCTTTGCCTTCTCGTTTCAGCCTAGTAGGACACTCAAATGCCTTATGACCTCTATCGTCACACTCATAACATCTATCTTCACCTTTCTTAGGCGTGTCCTTTTTATCTTTGTCATTTTTCTTTTCAAATTTATTTTTCTCAAAATTCTTTTTATCTTTGAAATTGCCATTTTTCTTTAATTTGAGAAATTTCTTGAAATTTTTTGCAAACAAAACCAAATTGTCTAAATCAAAATCAAACTCTGAATCTCGCTTCTCTTCCTCTTTTCTCTTAAACGACCCACCCCTGTTTCTTGCAGACCCCTCACTTTTTCTAGCTTGGGCTTTAAGTGCTACCCTTTTATCTTTTGATTTTAGCGTGTTAGGAAACATGTCATATTCATAAGTCTGGAGGTCTCCTACCAATTCTTCTGATTTCAGACTACTCAAATTTCCAATAGAATTCAGCACAGTGACATTAGGGATAAAACGCTTAGGCAGTGATCTCAAAATCTTTTTAACTACTATAGCGTCAGGAATATGTTCATCAAGATTGAAACTAGTGTTAACAATATCAGATAAGCATGAATAGAATTCATCAAAACACTCAGATTCAAGCATGGTGATTATTTTAAATTGTGTAGTTAAATTTTGCAATTTAAATTCTTTAACTTCATTAGTTCCCTCATGGGGTAAGTTGAAGAAGCTCCCATACTTCTTTAGACATAATACACATTATGATGCATTAGAACTCTTCGGGTGTGATGGCTCCCGAAATTGCACTAAGCCCACGCAAGTTATATGTGCTCCATTTAATTTCATCCTTAGTCCAGTCAGTCACAGGTTTAAAATTCGTGACATTATTAGCTGTGATGGTGGGAGGAGTCCACCCTCTTTCACATACAACCCAAACACATTCATCAATGGCCTTTAAATGGGATTTCATAGGGGATTTCCAATATGAACAGTGTGACCCATCAAAAATTAGCACCCGATTATACAAGTTTTCCATTGAAATTGCGCTTTTTCAAGAAATAATTTTTAGGCAAAAATTGATATCCGAAAACAATTTGTGGAAAACTTATACGGTATAGTTGTGTAATAGGCTCTGATACCAATTTAAGAGTGCGCCAGCAATCAATGAACTAACTTTGTTTAATTAAATTCCAACTTTATGCCCAGTAATGAATAAAAACCCTAACTCTTGCAAACAATTGTGATTGACTTATTAATATTAAAGCCAACATGCACACAATCATAAATTAGAGGAAAATCCCCCAAAGGGGCAAAACCTTTTAATTTCACTATGTTAGGTAACATTTTATAAATACAGAGAATTACATCTTGACACACGAATACCCACGGGCGTCAGTTCGTTGTCGTCGATAAGAGATCCCGCAAGAGCTCCAATATTCAGCAATGGAGAAAAAACCATCTTCTCCACAAGTGTACTTCAGATGAGTAATATGAGTAATCTAGGGTTTAGAATGATTCACATATATATTTGGTACAGTTTGGTGAATCAAAAGAGGTTTAAAACTCTAAAAACGTAGTCTTAAAATCACAGCTGTTCTGCAAAAAATGGAGTTGTAAAGACTTGAAAAACCTTACTACAAAAAGTAGGTATTTATAAAAAAAATAGAGTCGGCACTCTCCCTCGAACGACATAGCCATGTCGCTCGGACGACTTTAAATTTCATCTGATCTTTGCTACCCACGAGACTTCAAATGAGGTTAAACTGGAAAACAGTACGGGTTCATTCGATAAAAGGCTTCAAGCGAGTATCAAGCGATCTATCGCGCTATATATAATATTGTTTGAACGACATCAGCCTGTCATTTGAACGACATGGCTTAGTCGCTTGAACGACTGAAGCGACAATTCTAAGTTCTCCTTCTGATTTTTGAAAAATAAATTTAACATAGAAATCGAAATTTTTGATAAAAACATTTTATAAAAAATTTGTAAATAAATAAGAAAACATTAAAAACTCCAAATTAAACATTTTACCCTAATTGCGAGTCGAGTAGTGGGAATGTTGAAGATGCACGTTTGTATGTTGCTTGATGATGTTGCACTACACACGTCTGAAGATGATGGGTGCGTGAAGCTTTGGATTCGGATTGAGGTCGTTATTAATATCGAGTTGACGTGCCGAATGTAATGGTATACGACATACTTGTTGTGATCTAGGACGCTTAAAAAATTTCCTAGATTCTAAACAGACGTTTAGAAAATCATGTCCTTACACTACTAGTCCCATACCTAGAAAGCAACCTAAAATAAGATGAGAATACTAACTATTCGTTGTTCCCGCGGTGTCAATTATTAATAACATTAACAAATCATACATACCAAATTTTCAACTTATCACAACCATTCTTTTGATTAATCGCAAGATTACTATTTATCCCAATTATGTCCGTTTAATTATAATATTTATTAAATAATTTATTTGTCAACAACTTAAATGATTTCTACCACATGCATAGTTTCAAGATATAAACCATAAATTTCTATTCTATATGTAACCTATAAATAACATATTTTTTATATGTTGAAATCAATTTATAACATCCTTACGATTCATTCTATATGCGAATGTTATGAATCCTAATGGAATCCCCACATTAAATTTATGCATGCAAGGGTTTTGAGCCTTAATTCGTATTAACGATTTAAATAAAAACAGTCCCACATTTGGTTTCACTTTTCCTAATTAGTCTCTCTAATTTATTTTAGGAAAATAATGCTTATTAGTGTTTGGGCAACATTTAAAATGTGTAATACTAAAGAGGAACAATAGAAGTATTCATGCATGTAAAGAAGTCTTTTGAAGAATCCAAGTGCACAGTGGTGTTCCTCTCGAGAAAACAATAGAGAAGAGCTCTTAGGTGATCTTAAAAAAACTTAAACTTTGTTTAAAAGTTATTTTCAATGGGGTTTAGGTTTTGTAAATGAGATAGAATGAAATTATGGGAGGCTACTGATTTTTTATAAGTCTAATATGTGTTTCAAAGTCCTAAATGCATCACTTTATGTTTATATACCAAAAAGAATTTGATTCATAATCAAACACAAACACTAAAAAAAAATATTAAGGACCATCGGACTGTCGAAATTGGATGAAATTTTGATATGTTTTAGCTGAAGGCGAGACGAAGCTGTTCAAATGAATTTAGCTCAATGGGACGGTCAAATATTTTTATTTTTCTCCTTAAGTCGGATCCTCCCCCGATTTTTATACAAAATTTTATAATTTCCAAATTTTAATCCCGATTTAAACCCCACTAAAAACCTTATTTTTATATACAAATACCAAACTTTTTACATATCAAAATTAAATCGATTTCAAAAATTATATTTTTCAAAATTTAAGTTAACAAAGATTTTTACGACTCAAAAATCACGGGGTGTTACATGGTAAAGTTACGACTATAATCCTAGCAGTTTATATCAACTACGGGAACCTATCTCATGGTTCGTAAGAGAATTGTGATCAGTACATTCAAGATTGTACTGAACAGGACCAAATATGAGATTCAAGTATAGGTGCTGATAATATTAGACTTGACAATATCATGGGTTTTCAAAAGGTGAATAAGTTCTTAATCCCAAAAGTTATGAGGATTTGAATGCTTGCATAATTATTTCTTTAATTGTTATGAGTGGGATTCAATTTTATTTGGGTCTAAATCTCTACAAATTGGGTAATCATTGTATACGTAGGTCTCAGATCGTAATTTGGAGGAATACGTATCCATAAAAGATCTTGGATTGTGATACCTCCTTGATATATTTATAATTTTTTATGCTACTAGTATACCTCGCTAATGGATTTATATCAATTCAAATATGCTACTGATTTGATTAAATGTTTTGATTTAAATACTGCTAAAACGCCTGTTAGCTCTTCTCTTAAACAGTCAAGAGCCTTATCTACGAAAATTATTGATGTCACAATGTATCTTAGTATGATAGGTAACCTACTTTACTTAACTACGAGTATACCTGATATAATGAATAATGTGTGTGTGCTAGATATCAATGTGAACATGAAGAATCACACTTAGATGCCATAAAGAGTATTATTAAACACATAAGTGGAGTTATAAACTATTGTATCATGTACACTTTTGAAACTAATTCCAAAATAACTGAATATAAATGTTAACTGGGTTAGTTGTGACTATGATAGTAAAAGAACCTATCTTGGTTTTTTTTACTTGGGACGCAATCTAGAATCCAGGTCACCTAAAGGGAAAACTGCATCTCTCTTTCACCCCACAAGCTGAATAAATTGTTACTAAAAGTTTTTGTACTCAGCTTCTGTGGATTAAACAAATGTTAAATGATTATGGTTTAAATGAAACATTTACTTTAATACTATTTACCAATAAAAGTGCCATTAGTATCTCAAAGAATCCATTTTTCATTCTGGAACAAAATATATCAAAATGAGAGAACACTTTATTAGAGAATTGATTTAGAAAAAGAAAATTGATATTGAATATCTTAACAGTGTTGATCAATTCACGGGCCTTTTCTATAACTCCCCAACCCAGTTTTGGATCACCATTGGATCGACCCGCATTGAGCCAAGGAGTCAAAAGGGGGAGGGGGATTTTATCAATTTATTTATGAAAACCTTTAATTTGACTCATAAGTTTGGTGCTTTAAATTCTTATTTATAAAAAGGTTACCATTATAAGATTAGTTATTTATCATCCATGGTTTTGTAACGTCGTTATTCTCGAGAGGAAACCCAACCCTTAGTTACTTCAAGTTTATCAAAATCCCCTTTTTACCCCTCTTAGTTATATTTTTAGAAAAACGTTCATTTATTTTTATTCCTGAATGGCACAAGTCAACTATGTTCATAATACCATGTTCATCATTTCATGTTCAAAACCAAATTCTTCCCTTTTTTGTTTTTTCACATAAAATCATATCCAACATGCTTAAGAGCATCATCATCAAAGTTCATTGTCTTACCTTATCATTCCATGTAAATTCTTTCATTTATCTTATTCTCACCATACTATGTCCTAATAAGTTTGGGTTTTTTTTTTACTTGTTAGTTTCGAAACAAAACCCATCCTAACATGTTTGTTTAAGCCAATATTATCACATGATAGCTTGCAACATATTCTTATAAGTTCATGGGAGGTTTTCATCCTAGAAATACCTCAATCATGCATTTAATCCACATAATTCATAGCTTTAAAATTTCACATGCTTTCTTCTAATTATCAAGGTTTTAAATTCCATTTTCTTCATGCGTGGAAACACCCACTTAGAGCTTATTTTGAAAATGTTTCATTATTACAAGGCATAGATGTAACACTCCGTAATTTTGAGGATTTAGTATTTAATTATTTTTGGGATAAATAAAACTATTTAAATTAGAGAAACTTAAATTTATGATTTTGAGAATCTATTTGAGTGGGAAGAATTAATTATATTTGGCGACTTTAGGTTTAATTATTCAAATTATTGTTGTGTCGCATTTTGAGGTCGAAATTAGAGAATGTTATAAAGTATTTCGGATGACAATTCTGAGTGCACGATTGGGTCTGAATGGGTCGAGATAGTCAAAAAAGTGTACCCGGGGCGGTAGCCGAGCCCAGACGGGGTAATTGGGGCATTTAATTAGGCCCATGTGACTAAAAAAGGGATTAGGGGATATAAACCTAGGTTTGGGAGTTGTGGGCAGCCATAACTCATCTAGGATAAATCTAAGAACGTAGAGGAAATAAGAGGGAGAAGTTGGAGAACTAAATGGGGATCTTTTGGAGACTAATCTAGAGAGAGATTTGGGTGTGCTTCATCAAACCATCCTCTACACCAACAGATCAAACTCTACGAACTTTCCAGGCAGGTGGTTAAATGTTGTGATTCTTAAATAGATGATAATCAATTCATATTATGGTAGGTGTAAACCGAAATCCATTTTTGGGTGGGTTATTGCATGAAATTGAGTTTTTTATGAAATTAAACATGTTGTTGGATTTCATAGTAAAATTGATGTTATAGAAGCATTCAGTGTTGATTGGAACTAGAACTATAACAAAATACCGTCTTTAGATATGAGTTGATTGGGATTGTGGAATCAGATTCTTCGAATAACAATTGGGATTATACCGTAGGAATTCATTTTTTAGTTGGTGATAATTTATAAAAATCAATGATGCTAAAATGTTTTGATGATGATTATAGTTCATATTAGATGTAAAAAGTTGATAAATATGATGGATTAAGGTTGGAAACTGAGAAAAGAAAGCTTGGGTTTTCGTTAATGGCTGAAATAGAGAATCGGATAAGAAAGGGAACTGGTCGATCGATCGATCGACCCAGGGAGTCGATCGATCGACGGTCCCAGATTTTTGACCGGTCGCCCATTTTATACATAAGGGGAAATTAATTTAAGATTTAATTCCCATGCATTATTTACTGAAAAATATATATGAAGCACATATTCCAAACAATTATAGGGGAATGTAATTGGTATTAGGGAGGATTTATGTGAGGCACTTTACGGATAAATTTGGGGAAATAAATTCCAAAATGATTACATACGGATCGAGTGAGCAAGTCTAGGTATATTGGTTGAGTGACGCCAAGGTAATAAAATTGATTAATGGGTAAATTAATTAAATTAGAGTCGGACCATAGACTCGGGAATATACAGGCTAGTGTTACGGATTTCAGTACACTATAAAGTCGGGATTTGTATTATATATATACGGTGTGTGATCGTATATATATATATATATATATATATATATATATATATATATATATATATATATATATATTATATATATTGTGTGCTTATAAATATTAGTGGCTAGATATTTAATTAATTTATGTACTCTAGTGCTATCAAGGCAGATTGCGCGATGTGGGTGAATCCTCTAACTTGAGGAGTAGGGCGAGTATATTCTCAGGTCATAGCGTCTGTTATATGGGTGAGGGGCTTATCTCACTTTCAGGAAGGAAATATGACCGCCTCTAACGTTTATGTTTTTGGCCAAGTTCGTGAGAGATTCCGACTTGGGGTAACTAGGTTAAGTGAGCACACCTGGTATGATAGCACTTTAGACGAAATCATCCGGTGAGGGTATACTCGGAAGGATGGGTATACATATGTCATATGTGTGGATATTGTAGTAAAAATACATATATAATGGTATTAAATATTATATGCGGGTAATAATACAGAGTGTAATGTATTTACTTATATAACTTGTGTCACGGTTATATGATACTATTTTAAAGGAATTAATTAAGTTAATGTGAGAGATAACTTATAACCCATGAGTAATAATACTTGGTTTAGAGTAGTATGGCAAGGGGAGTTTATACCAGGACTAGTTGGACGGGGTAGTGTAACTAGGTGAGGTTAAGGTAACCATTAGGTGTATACATTAGTGGAGGGGTGAGTAGTGCGACACTAATTTAAATATGAAACACATTCATATATTTTAATTGCTGGAGTTAATTCACTTGCTAAATATTTTCAAAATGATTTTGGGTTATAACTCTTGCTATAAAACTATTTTCAAAACTTTTTAGGTGTCCAGCCACTGGGACCCCTGGCTTGATATTCTATTCTGGGGACACATAGCTGCGGCACATGTGGATGCTAGCGGGAGCTTGGATTAGACGCATTGTTCATTCTTTCCTAGAGTAGAAATCATCTATCAGTTTCAGTTTTACTTAGAACTTGTCGCCCAGACTTTCAGTGTAGTTTTCAGATTCATTTATTCAGTTGTTGGACGATTGTTATTGGACTATTTATTTTTGTGGCCGGTGGTTTATTCGGCAAGTAGTTTATTTATTTGTTCAGTTGATTTGATTCAGTTGTTGTGAATGGCTCATAGTACATTTTCACATGTTATTATTTTTGTTTAAATAAAAAGATAAAATTTGGCACTGACTTTTTGGAATACTAGGTGATTAGTAAGTTTTAAAAAGGTTTTCAACAGTGATGCTAAGAATGAACCAATTGGGATTCCTACTTTAATTATATATAGGGTTGATCACTCGGTATTTTATTAGGCGTGGTGTCACGGATGGTATCAGAGCATCAGGTTGTAGTGTCCTTAGGATCTGTGCGGCTTTTCACATTTCGATTTAACATTATTTGATATAGAGCCCTATCATAGGATTGTTGTATTCTTATACATATGCGTATTTACGTTCTTTTGCCAGTTACTTTATATTTGATGATGAACTCATACAATTTGTTTCTCATTTCAGATGTCGCCTAAGAGAGAGAGGGAGGGAGAGCAGCTAGGGCAGCGGGAGGAAATGAGACTAGAGAGGCTCATTAGGAGCTAGAGTTACCGCAGCAACTGCTAGAGATGATTTCAGTTGCGCAGGTGACTAAATTAGTGGCACATGAAGTTAACATGATGATGATCTCGATGGCAAGATACTTTCCATAAAATCAGCCACAACCGTTTGTGGCACCAGATGTTCAAGCCCACCCGGGGCCATCAGAGTGGTAGTGTGTACGAAAGGCCTTTTAGAAAATCCATCCACCAGAGTTTTAAGGGAGTTCAGATGTGGTGCTAGCGTGTCAGTGGAAGAAATACATGCAACATCACTTACACATGGTTGACTATAGTGAGGTACAAAAGCAAATGCTAGCCACTTTTAGGTTAGTGGGGGCAATGCTCCAGTGGTGGGAGTCGATCACCACCATTGAGGAAAGGGACACATTGACTATTGTCGAGTTTTGGGTGCGATTCGATCGCAAGTAGTCGAGATGAGGAGGAAATTCAATGAAGTGAATCAGGGGGGCCGTATAGTGGCCGAGTACGAAGAAGAGTTCACTTGTTTGGCAAATTTTATACCGGATGAGGTAAGCAATGAAGAAAGAAAGAAAGCAAGGTTCATGGATGCGTTAGCCTGGAGGATCAGGTAACATTTAATCAGTAATACCTCATTAGCAGCTTATACAGATGTCGTTAATGTCGCATTCCTACACTGCCAAGAGCACCGCTTCCACGTGAAGGGAAGCAAGAGGGGAGTTGAACCCAGTCATCCACATAAGGCAGGAAGGGGCAGTGCCAGTGGGGTATCCCAGTAGCAGACAGGGGGATATCAGGGGCAGTATTCCCGACAGGGGGATCAGGCCAAGCGATCTAGATCTGAGGGATATCGATAGGATGACTAGTACTTCCGACAAGGTCAATAAGGAAGGGATCACTGGCAGGGTGAATTTATTAGGAAGTGTTTCTCTTGTGGGGAAGCTGGACACATGAAGAGATATTTTACTAAGTGAGGCAGGGGCAACTACAGGACGAGGTTCTGGATGTACAGCTGTTACAGCAGTTTATGGGCTTGTTCAGATGAGAGAATTTTAACTAGGATCCCGAGAATCGGCCATTGCAGCTAAAGTATGGAGGTAATTATCTTTTTATCCTATGGGCATGGGATATGTTTTGAGTAACAGTGAGGGCGTCAAGAATCACATTATAAAAATTTATTTTCACTAGAGTTCGCGGGTAAGTCGAATTTAATGGGTACACTGGCTATAGTATCCATATTATGTATATAAATTTTTGTGGGTAGCAGATTTCTTTGTCATTAACCACGAGAGAGTGGGGGTGTACACAGAGAGGAGGTTTGAATTGTAAGAGGGGTCATTACTTTAGAGAATTATGGGAGTAGTGTAGATGATTTTTCAAGTATCGGCTGGATAGCGATGAATTTGAACTATTGTGGCTAGTGATAGTAAGTTTTGGTGTTCGTGGCACCAAGGTATGAGTAACTTCTACTAGGTGTCACCTGAGAGGGAGGGTCTAGCATATATATATATATATATATATATATATATATGTGTGTGTGTGTGTTTGTGTGTGTGTGTGGTATAATAGACACATAAGCAGGGGCAGGTCGAGCATAGGATGAATTGGGGTGGTCGCCCCAATTGTTTTTTTTTTTTTTAAATTATAGGATTTTTTGGTCAAATTCCAAACTTCAAGGTATATATATATATATATACATACATGTATATGTGTGTGTGTGTGTGTGTGTGTGTGGTATAATAGACACATAAGCAGGGGCAGGTCGAGCATAGGATGAATTGGGGTGGTCGCCCCAATTGGTATTTTTTTTTTAAATTATAGGATTTTTTGGTCAAATTCCAAACTTCAAGGTATACCTCTAATTATTTACAAAACTGAGGGTGTAAGATTCTAATTACCTGAAATATTAAACCTACAAATATAACACAGCAGCGGATGCCTCTCATCTCATTTATCGCATCCCTTCCCTTCTTCCCTAAACCTATTTCCCCTCCCTCCTTCTCCCAGCACAGCAGCGGCTCGACTCCCTCCCTCCCTCCCGGCACCACTGTCCAGTCCAGCTATTCATTTCAGGTATTTTTTTTTTGTATGTGATTATGTGTAGTTTAATTTTTTGTATGTGATAATGTGTAGTTTAATTTTTTTTGTAGCCTAATTTTTTGTAATAGCAATTTTTTATGTAGTCTGAAATATGTAGTATTTTTTAAATAGGAAGTCATGGAGAAAATTTTTAAACGAAAAGAGGAGACAACACACAACCCTTTAGGGTAATATTATAAAAAAAAAATCCATGAACAAAGTAGGAATCCAAATTTAGTGAATTATTACCTCAAACATTTTTAAGGGTAAAAATTATAAAACAAAAGTAAAAAAAATCCAAAAAAATCGGTTTGGGGGCTCCTGCCCCCGAACCCCTGGCCTTCGTCACAAATTTTCACCCCACTTGAGTCAAATTCCTGGATCTGCCACTGCACATAAGAGTGTCTTATGTTATTATATTTCATCCCGGTAAGTAGGGATGCCTACTGAAGTGAGTCAGGGTGGTTAGGTTTATTTTTGAGTGGGGAGAGATAGCTCTGGGTTTATTTTGCGCAAGAACTAGTAAGGGCGCGGTATTATATGTTGTCTTTTGTAGCATAAAAGTGGACGTGTATACTTTTGTGTTAAGAGACAGGTATTTGGGGGGTACGTGCTGTGGATTGAGGGCTTAACTGATCTCAACGTCCTTGTTTGGATTTTTCTTTGCGAGACGTCCCAGGCATGAAACTTAATGCATCGTTGGGAGTGGGGAGATGTTTAGTTGTTAGTACATGGGTTGGGTACCCCGGTTATTATTCATGTATGTGATATGACTATGGGTTATAAGTTATATTACGGTTCACAGCTAGTATAGTCGAGTGACTTTCGTGCGGTTAAGCAAGGGGACAGGGAGTATGGGCGCCCTGGTTAATTAGCGTAACTTTCATACAGTTAAGCATGGGTACAGGGTGTATGGGCGTCCTGGTTAATTAAAATGCATATTTGAGTAACTCATAATTAGAAGTAAGATAGGTAAATGCAGCGATCTTAGAAGCATAGAACCACGGAGATATTCGAAGGTTGGAGTACTAGGCTTATCTTAATTTCGAGGACGAAATTCCTTTGTAAGGGGGGAGTATGTAACACCCCGTAATTTTGAGGATTTAGTATTTAATTATTTTTGGGATAAATAAATCTATTTAAATTGGAGAAACTTAAATTTATGATTTGGAGAATTTATTTGAATGGGAAGAATTAATTATATTTGGCGACTTTAGGTTTAATTATTCGAATTATTATTGTGTCGCATTTTGAGGTCGAAATTAGAGAATGTTATAAATTATTTTGAATGACAATTCTGAGTGCACGATTGGGTCCGGATCGATCGAGATAGTCGAAAAAGTTTACCCGGAGGTGGTAAATGGGTCTCGGTGTATTTTTGGGCATAGCCGGGCCCACACAGGGGTAATTGGGCAGTTTTAATTAGCCCATGTGGCTAAAACGGGATTAGGGGATATAAACCTAGGTTTGGGAGTTGTGGGCAGCCATAACTCATCTGGGAGAAATCTAAGAACATAGAGGAAACAAGAGGGAGCAGTTGGAGAACTAATTGGGGAACTTTTGGAGACTAATCTAGAGAGAGATTTAGGTGTTCTCCATCAAACCATCCTCTACACCAATGAATCAGACTCTAATAACTTTCAAGGCAAGTGGTTAACTGCAATGATTCTTAAATAGATTATAATCAATTCATATTATGGTAGGTGTAAACCGAAATCCGTTTTTGGGTGGGTTATTGCATGAAATTGGGTATTTATGAAATTAAACATGTTGTGGGATTTAATAGCTCAATTGATATTATAGAAGCATTCGGTGTTGATTGGAATTAGAACTATAACAGAATACTAGTATTAGATATGAGTTGATTGGGATTGTGGAATCAGATTCTTCGAATAACAATTGGGATTATACTGTAGGAATTCATTTTTGAGTTGGTGATAATTAATAAAAATCAATGATGCTAAAATGTTTGGATGATGATTATAGTTCATATTAGATATAAAAAGATGATAAATATGATGGATTGAGGTTTGGAACCGAGAAAAGAAATCTTGGGTTTTTGTTAATGGATGAAACAGAGAATTGGAGAAGAAAGGGAACTGGTCGATCGATCGATTGACCCAGGGAGTCGATCGATCGACGGTCCCAGATTTTTTACAAGCCAGACAGTTTTATACATAAGGGGAAAGTAATTTAAGATTTAATTCCCATGCATTATTTAGTGATAAATATATATGAAGGACATATTCCTAACAATTATAGGGGAAAATAATTGGGATTACAGAGGATTTATGTGAGGCACTTTACGAATAAATTTGGGGAAATAAATTCCAAAATGATTACATACGGATTGAGTGAGCAAGTTCTGGTATATTGGTTGAGCAACGCCAAGGTAATAAAATTGATTAATTGATAAATTAATTAAATTAGAGTCGGACCATAGACTCGGGAATATACAGGCTAGTGTTACGGATTTCAGTACACGGTAATTCCAGGATTTATATTATATATATACGATGTGTGATAGTATATATGTATTGTGTGCTTATAAATATCAGTGGCTAGATATTTAATTAAATTATGTAATCTAGTGCTATCAAGGGAGGTTGCACGATGTGGGTGAATCCCCTAGCTTGAGGAGTAGGGCGAGTATATCCCCAAGTCATAGCATCTGTTATATGGGTGAGGGGCTTATCTCACTTTATGGAAGGAAATATGACCGCCTCCAACGTTTATGTTTTTGGCCAAGTTCGTGAGATATTCCGACTTGGGGTAACTAGGTTAAGTGAGCACACATGGTATGATAGCACTTTAGAGGATATCATCCGGTGAGGGTATACTCCGAATGATGGATATACATATGTCATATGTGTGGATGTTGTAGTAAAAATACATATATAATGGTATTAAATATTATATGCGAGTAATAATACAGAGTGTAATGTATTTACTTATATAACTTGTGTCACGATTATTTGATATTATTTTAAAGGAATTAACTAAGTTAATGTGAGAGATAACTTATAACCCATGCGTAATAATACTCGGTTTGGTATAGTATGGCAAGGGTAGTTTATACCAAGACTAGTTGGACGGGGTAGTGTAACTAGGTGAGGTCAAGGTAACCGTTAGGTGTGCACATTAGTGGAGGGGTGAGTATGTCCTCAAGAGAGTGCGACACTAAATTAAATATGAAACGCATTCATATATTTTAATTGTTGCAGTTAATTCACTTGCTAAATATTTTCAAAATGTTTTGGGTTATAACCCTTGTTATAAAACTATTTTCAAACTTTTTAGGTGTCCAGCCACAGGGACGCTAGGCTTGATATTCTAGTACGAGGACACGTAGCTGCGGAACATGTGGATGCTAGCAGGAGCTTGGATTAAATGCATTGTTCATTCTTTCCTAGAGTATAAATCATCTATCAGTTTCAGTTTTACTTAGGGCTTGTCGCCCAGACTTTTCAGTGTAGTTTTCAAATTCATTATTCAGTTGTTGGACGATTTTTATTGGACTATTTATTTTTGTGGCCGGTGGTTTATTCGGCAAGTAGTTTATTTATTTGTTCAGTTGATTTGATTCAGTTGTTGTGAATGACTCATAGTACATTTTCGCATGTTATAGTTTTTGTTTAAATAAAAAAATAAAATTCGGCACTGGCTTTTTGGAATACTAGGTGGTTATTAAGTTATAAAAAGGTTTTCGACAGTGATGCTAAGAATGAACCAACTGGGATTCCTATTTTAATTTGATATAGGACTGATCACCCCGTAGTTTATTAGGCGAGGTGTCACAATAGCATTTTATGAATAAAACTACATATTTTTGACATAAAACTTCACCTAGCCTTTCCTAACTCCATTTCATAGCTAGAAGAACCGTGAAAGTTTGGAAAGAAACCTTACCTTTGATTTTAAAGAGGAGAACTGGGTGACTTGAAAGCTCTTATATTCCTAGCTCCAAGACTCTAGGTCCACAATGCCTTAGCTTCTTAAACACTCCACCAAGGTTTCTCTACAAGGGTATTCCACCACCTCTTTCTTCAAGAAGAGAGCTTGGATAGTAGAGGAAGGTGTAGAGATGGGTATTTTATGGTATGGGAGTGCTTGGCACCACTCTAAAAATGGAGGAAGGGGATTGAAGAAATGGTGATAAGTGGAGAAGCTCTAGAAATAGGGGAGGAAGATGATAATAGTGGTGGAGTATTATTCCTCCTTATCTCCCTTAAATAACCCACCAAAAATCCTCTTAAACATATAAAATTCCCCCTAAGACTCATCACATCCGTCAGTCCCTAAGGAGCTGACACGTGTTTCCATATAGGGTTGTTATTGTGACATTATTTTTGTCAGAGTCGCTCGAACGATATGAACCCATTTCGAACGATTATAGCCTGCAGTTCGATGCTCCCCTTCTCGTGACCGTCTCGTGACTTTCCACTGCTTTCCTTTCCCTAGGTCATTTGTAACTCGTTACCAGTGATCGGTTCTCGCGACATAGGAAAGTCATCTATAGCTCGTTACTAACGACAAGTTCGCGCAACATAAAAAAGTTGTTTGAACGAGCCCAACCTCGTTCAAAGTACTAAATTTTCCTAAGTTTTACACATTAGCCCAACAATCCTGAATTCATAAAAGAGCCACCAAACCAAACCAAATTAAAGGATAGAACTCTTTAAACAAGGATTTCCTTTCTTTAAATTCTCGTGATTATGAATTACATGAAAAAAGATACAACATTAGGTCAGGGTATTACATTTTCATAAAACCTTTAAACTATTAATGTTTTGAAACTCTTAGAATATATATTGGTGTTTTTTCCTTGCTTATTAATTGTGTTCGGATTGTATTTTAGTACTTTTTATCATAATATCTTTTGGTGCTAATATCGTTATAAGATCTTTCTTACCCTTTGTCTCTTTGTGACATATAGGGAGAGGATGAGAGACTTTATATTTTAGTTTGGAAAATACATGAGACTCCTATTTTCTGGTGTATTTGTTGAGTCTCTTAGGGCATATATGTTTAACTGAGTTATATAATCTTCCTTTTAGGACATACGTGTTGAGCTAAGTTAAATACTCTTCTTTTACGACGTATGTATTTAGTTGAATTCTGTACTCTATTTTTATGAATCTTCTTTATAATTAAGTTATGTGTTTGTATGTGTGTGTGCGAGACTTATTTTTTTAGTCTTAATTTGATTTGTCCCAAAATTAATCAAAGGGGGAGATTGAAAGTACCCTTTTAAAATCAAAATATCTAGTTTAAAAACTCATAATTTGAATTTGTTTAATATATTCTATTTTTTTATTTATACATTCTATATATATTCTATACTTAGATATTTTTTTTTATTATAGTTTTCTTAGTTTTATAATTTTTTAGAATTTAAAAAATAATTTTCACAATATATATGGTTTATTGGAATTTTTAAATGCTGATTTAAAATTTCACAAGAAACAAAATTAAAATCAATATATATTTGTTAAAAATTTAAACATATAACTAACAATAGCTTTTTGAAATATGATGGTTCGTTTTGTTGGTGATCCGTGTGGTTGGGTTTGGACCAATCAGGGCCATGTCTGTAACACACGCGATTTTATCATGCGCTAACTTTATTGGTGAGTCTACTTGACTGCAGGCTGTAGATGGTGGTTTTACACTATCACCCCTCAATATGTCGTGGTTTACTACGCATGTGCCCTCACAACCTCGTCCTTTATACGATTCTTATTATGCCCTTACATGCCCTTTGTTGTTTACTTGATTGCCCTTATTATTTGGGGAATTACGATTTAACCAAAGCCATTCATTCGACTCTATAAATAGGGGACTTGTGGTCTTCATTTATAAGAAAGAAATAATATTCATAGCTAAGAAAAACTCTACCAAAATTTTCTCAGCCTTCTCTCTCTAAACCCTTTCAAGTGTTTATATTTGTTTGAGAGTTTTTCTAAACATGTTTACATCCTATAATTATACAACATATAAGATGAGTGTTTAGATGTTGGTTTTGGAGTTGGAGATATTTTATGGTTTGATCATTTGAGGCTTTTGGAGTTCATTGCTTGTGTTTTTTCTTTACTTGTGAGATCTTAGTTGGGGAATAACTTCTAAACCTTTTACATACATGAAAAACCTTGTATCTTATTTATTTGTGATTTTGGATTTTTGAATGACTTACTAGTTTTGAAATGTTTTACAAACCCTAATTTGAAAATATCCTTTTTCTCATATTGATCTACTTAAAATGTTAACACACACACACACACACACACACACACACACACATATATATATATAAATATATATATATATACACTTTGTGTTATAAAATCTCATTTAAAACTAAATATGTGTTCTAAACTCATATATACTTTGAAATGTGATTTAGTTCTAATTGGTTTGTGAATATCCTTCGGTGATTTTTTACAAATCAAGATCTAAATTTTTTTTAATACACAAACTGTTTTTATTTTTTATGAGGTTGAAATATCAAATCATAGAGCAAAATTTTCTATTCTTGTATTTAGAGTAAATCTTCCAACCATCTGTGAAAATTAAAATTATTAAAACTTGATTTTATGTTACATATTCACTGGATACGCTGGCTTTGAGTGTGAATATGTGTGTGTACTAGTAATCCACTTTTTATTATTTAGTCTAGTTCAGTAGTTATGGGGTTATTTAGTGCTTGCCTTGGTAAACTAGGTGTAATCGGGTTTTTCTTGTAGACTGGCTTCCTCGATATCAAATTATGGTGTTCAATCCCCTTCTCCTCATCTCATTCCATTTCTAAATTTTACGTATAAGACTTTGAACATCACACTAGCTGACAAGCACCGAAATGTGTGTGATATGTGTGAATGTACGACTCAAATATAAATCGATCTCTCAAGTAGTAAAACTCGGTAAGTCGAAGTCAAATCCTTCAGAAATAGAATACTCTCAACAAGAATAGGAACGGTCTATAAATTTCAAGCTTTGATTCACAAAAGTAAACAAAAGGTGATGAAATTTTGTGCGAATTGATTTATAACTACCAGGATAATTTAAGTTAATGAAATAAAAAATTTAACTAATTTATGTGAAGATTAATTTCAATTTTGAAATAAGTTTCGAAATTAGGCTAGGATTCAATACTCATGAAGGTTTCTAAGATAAATGAAAAATTATTTGAACTAAATAATTAATTAAAGGAAAAGCATCAAGTCGAGTCGAAGCAACAAATATGTTTGGGCACTTACCCGCGTAATAATTGGTCAACAAATGATGTGCGTGATTGATACCTTAACCGACACGTATAATGCATCCTAAAATACTCGGATTGCTTTTGACAAATTGAGTAAAGAGAACTACAATGAATAATTCCGACTAATGTTTAAACCTCGGTGAATTAATTAGCTAATTAGTACGAATTTTGCATTTAAAGCTTGAAACCCTAGGTTAGGTTCATGTTCACCAACCAAGAAAGAAAATTAGCCAGACATGATGTTTAATTGAAAAAAATTTACACTAAACATGTTGGAATTCAAATTTTAAATATGAAGAAAGGAACAATTGAATTATAAATACCAAATGAGATGAATCAAAAGTGCAGGAACAATGAAACATCAGTCAAGAAATAATGGCAAGCAACTTGAATAGCATATTCCTTTTGATTGAGATACAATTGTTGAAATTACTAAGATTGAGTAATTCCAAATGTCAAAGATTAATTACAAGATTAATTTAAGATGAAGTGTATCTAAAAATGCTCCTACAATCCCTATTTAAAGACCCAAGAACGGCTAAAGGGGTGGATGAACCCACTTTCCCACTAAGCTACAAAATAGGGGAATATCTGTAACAAATCAAACCCCTTGACTTGACCGAACCTCTTGGGTAGATCGAACTGATTCACACCAAAAACAAAATCGTTTCGATTCTCAGTACTGTCCTGGAACTTAAAGCATGTTTAAAACTTTTTCCTTTTTTACATTTTGACCTTAGGACTTAATTCAAATCTTCAAATTGATGTATCCTATTCATCAGGTCTCGAAATGAGATGCCATTTATTCTTGTGCTCTGATAAACTCGATGTCTAAAATTTTCATGTTGGCTCCTTCTCGGGGTTCTAAGTAGAAAAGGACCAATTTGCCTTTGACTATTCTTTCTTTCTTTGGATTCTTTTTTTTTTTTTTGCGATATTTTCTCCCATTTACTTGCACAAATTACCTATAAAACATATAAGAGATCTAAAAACAAGAAAAACTTGCCAAAAAGATTAGTTGCAATTAATATTAGTTAATTTCAGGATAAATGTTATGTTCAGGGTTGTAAAAACGTCGAAATTAGAAGGATGATTATGAAATAATAATGTCGAATACCCCCCCCCCCCCCCCGCCAAACTTAATACATTGCTAGTCCCGAGCAATGGAAAGAATAAAATATAGGGTCCGAAAGAAACATTTATTAACTAAGGAATAGAATGCCTATTTCATGGGCATGCGGTTGCATTTAGCATATGCAACAAGTCGTTAAACCCCTAGGTTACCTTTGTAGGACTAGTGGTGTCTTGTGATGGTTTGTAGTGAATTTGTCCACAAAATTCAATTTGTACCAGATGTCATGACTCAAGGGAAAATCAAAATAATCAAAAATGGTACAATTTAAAATTATACAAATATAACAAAAAAATTATTAATAAATCTCAATTCATAGTGCACGTGTGTGAAGTCGAAAATTAACTGTTGACATCCACTGATTGATCATCACGTTACTTTTTGAAAATTTATTTTCATTTTGATTTCTCACAGGATGAACTCATAAATGAATCACTCAAATAGTGACTTTATTTTTCTCTCGGTGTGCATGAAAGTGCGAGTAAATATAATGGACACGAGTTCACGCACACTAATTAAAAGACGAAAATTTATCCGGTGAAAAGATCTCATGAAAGGATTAAGGTTATTGAAAAATGAGAAAATATTGCTCTTTATTCGCAACAATTTGTCTCCTTATTATTATTATTATTATTATTATTATTATTATTATTATTATTATTATTATTATTATTATTATTATTATTATTATTATTATTATTATTATTATTATTATTATTATTATTATTATTATTATTATTATTATTATTATTATTATTATTATTATTATTATTATTTTCGCATTCAGACTCAGTTCGAACTTTTTACAATTATTATTGTAGCATTCAGACTCAGTTCGGACTTTGTCATTCAGACTCAGTTCGGACTTTTTACAAGTTAAGGGTAGTTTGGGGACTTATGAAAAATTTCGAAATTTTCAGAGGTGGAATTTTTTTTGTGAAGGTCCGTTGGAACTTTTTCGAGCTTTTGCACATTTTTCTTTTTATTAATTCCATTTCCTTTTCTATTTTTCTTTTTTTTCTTGGAATTTATTTTTGATATTTATTTTTTTATTGAGCATTTTTCTATTTTTCTGCCCCTTTTATATATTTTATGGTCCTAAAATTCTAATTTTACGATTTTCATAACTCTGGCTCATTTTAAGTTTCGATTTAACAAACGAAATGGATCTGAATTTTTGTCTCAATTTAGTTTTCAAGTGTTAGACATTTTTATGGAATTTTTCTGGCTAATATTTTTTGGATAGCAAGCGATGGCCTAACTTTATGTATCCGAACGCTATTCTAATCACCATATGCGTTTGAGAGTAGTTATTATTCTTATTTTTGAGATATTTTTAGATGCGTTTTCAAAACAAAGTCTCCCCATGTTTCTCGTAACTGATTAAAACAAGTGATTCAATATCTACGAAGAAATATACCGAAAGAAAGTTTGAGTTATGAAAACGTAGAAAATTGTTATTAACTCTCAAAATTAAAACGGTTGGCTCGAGAACTCGTCAGGTTTAAATCACTACACTTATTCGTATAAGTCGTCATCTTTCGTTCAATTTCCATTTTAAATTAATTTCAACTTAGTGAATGAAATTTTTACAAATTGATATTTAATACAAAAAATTTGTGATATATTTAAGGACTTTAAATTCCAATTTTAACTTATTTTGAAAAAATATTTTTGACTTTTCAAAATTTTGCAATTTTGTTTTGGGCGTTTTGAGATTGTGATGTTTGTAAAGACTCGCTTGTAGCCTAGCACCCCCCCCCCCCAACTTAGACCTCGCATTGTCCTCTATGTGAAGGACTGAAATCCATATGAGGAAAAATAAGTGCGGAATTTTAAGACTAGCTAAAATGTAAAAATTAGACAATATAAAACAAAACATACATTTTATTTATAAACAAGATGGAGTTCTAAATAGCTTCTTAAGAATGAAACATATATAATGAATAAACTACATAACAAAGATGCACAACCCAAAAGGTCAACACGAGTGGATGGGATCATTTGGATCACGAGTATAGGGATCTTTAAAGTAGGAAGGAAGGAAGCTCCTAGACCCATGCTAAGTTGATACAAGTCGGCTTGGCGCTGCATCATCATGGACATATCACGATGGTAATCAGGTCAAAAATGTCTCGATATTAACGATACTTCACTAAGAAATTGTCAATTTGGGATTCTAAGAGATCCATACGGCTATCAGTCACCGCCGTCTCATATGCCTGTTCATCAAACTTGCCTTCGAAATCCGGGTCTGCCAGATCATTTTCCTATTGATCGTAGGTGGAGGCATTCCCACCAACATCCTCCTCATCTTCTATTTTATCTCCACCATCACCTCCCTCCCCCATCTCAACATCTTCAAAAATAGGCACGGGGCTGAGTTGGTCGATTTCTTTCCTCCCTAACACATCTATTAATCGATGTTTCATTAATCGGTTTAGGAGCCCATGCCATCTCACCCCAGGGTTAGGCAAGGATGCCGACCCCATTTGGTCAAATCCACATGTGTGATTTCATTGAAATAAATATGCAGTAGACTAAATTTTTCGAACGGGTCAAACAAGAAGTATAGGAAAATGACTTGCCTCATCCGAATGGTAGAATCATTCTTTGTGGGTAACACCATTTCGCATGTGATAAAATTTTCTAGTCGGCTGCGAGGAGGTAGAATTCCTAATGAGAAAGTCTAGGTTACCCACAGTGTGTCGAGTGCCCAACGATTTTACATTTCAGTCTCTGGAATGTATTTTCAACGGTACGATTAATTGTACGAATGGTAAGATTTGACTCCTACGGCACTCATTTTCCTTTAATGATGTCGATAGAGAGAGGTATAATTACCACGTCGATCTGAGCCTCGTAATTTACATTGGAGATGTGGATAAGGGTAACGTAAAAATATTGGGTAATGTGATCATTAACTGTGTCCTCATTTTGGGAAAACCAAATGTTCCATCTGAATTCAGAAAAGAGACTAACGACGTCATTGGGAAAGTCATCCTAAATGACACGACGTTTTATAAATAGAGTGGACCTTTCTGATAAGTACTCGTTGCACTAATTTCGCTCTTGAGGTGAATGATATATATCGCATCCACCGTCGACGACTTCAATGGAATTATACTTATTGAGATATTGTTTGAAAGCCATGGATATTTCTAAGACAAAATTATAGATTGAAATTTTAAGGAATTTTAGGAAGGATAAATTGTTGGATGAAGGTGTGGAGAGATATAGGGGTGAGGGGGTGAATTTATAGGGTAAAATACGAGGGGAATTGGAGGGTTTAGTTTGGAGGTAAAGGTTTGGATTGGGTGGTGAAGTGGTGGGAAGATGGAGGGAAAGGATACGAGGGGATTTTCGAGTTTATGAGGGATGTGAAAGGTTTGATTGGAGGGAAGATGAAAAGCAGAGTGGGAACAAGGGAAAATCTTGAATCTGCCAAACAGTGAACTCAATTGATTCGCTCGAAAACCGAACTAGTTCGCTTTTTTCTTTTTTCTCAATTTTTTTCTGATACCAAACCTCTTCCCCAGGGTTCGATTTTTGAGTGAATGAGTTCGATTTTCTGAATGAATTTTTATTGTTTTCTTATTTCTCCCACAACTTTCAAATCCTCTTAAACACGGGCAGTATACTTCGAAAAATCTCTCAAAATTTATCCTAAAACATGGTTATCTATGAATTTTCACTCAAATTTCCATAAACTCTTTGGTTAACTCTCGTATCAAGACTTGAGACCGGTATACTCCAATCTCCCTTATATACAAACAACGACTACTACATATAACAAACACTCACACGGCTTCTATATATAATCAACACTCATCCCACACATGTCGGGGTATGATTACCTCCCACTAAAACTTAACCATCACCATATTAGGGGTTTGACAATAATATTTTCTCCACTTCCCCGATGCACGCCTCTAAATATGGCTTTAGACACTATCCATTAACCTTGAAAGTGATCTCATCCATGAGGCTTTCCACTACTATATCTCGTATGGGAATACTTCACTCACTACAAATGGTCGGGACCATCTTGACCTCAACTTTCAGGGAAGCAAATGTAATCGCGAGTTGTAGAGCAGCACCTTCTGTCCCGAGTAAAACTCCTTACGCATTATGTTTCGATCTTATGCTAGTGTTATTCTTTCTTTCTATTCAAGAGATCTCTTACGCATCATTGCATATCTCTTCCTACTTGTTCAGTTGAAGCATTCGTATCTCATCGGCTTTATCTAAATTTAAGTTCAACCTCTTAATCACCCAAAACATCTTGTGTTCTAACCCTATGGCATTATGGCAAGGCCTACCATACACAAAACAAAATGGTGACATTTTGAAGGGGGTCTTATAAGCAGTCCGGTAAGCCCATAGTGCATCAAGTAATTGGAGAGACTGATCCCAACGAGTGGGATTGACAGTCTTTCTAAGTATGTTCAATGTCTCGATTTACTAATTTGATTTCTCTGTTTGTTTGTGGGTAATAAGCTATCCTAACGTTGTGAACAACTCCATACTTTCTCATCAACTTTTTGAATGGCTTGTTGTAAAAATGTGAATCATTGTCACTAATGACGAATTTGGAAGCACTTAAAAGGGAAAGTATGTACTCATGAATGAATTTTACCACCACCTTGTTGTCACACGTGCATGTAGCTATGGACTATAAACAATTAGACATGTATTCTACTACAACAAGGATGTACAAAACATTAAAAGAGAGGAAAATATCCCCATAAAGTCAACGTCCCAGTATTCAAACATCTCAATAGCAAAAAAAGGGGTCAAAGGCATCATGTCTCTCCTAGATATAGAGCCTATCTTTTGGCATCTCTCTCAAGAAAGGAAAAATCTATGCACATCACGGAAGATAGTGAGCCAATAGAGACCGCATTGAAGAATCTTTACGACCGACTTTTTAGTGGAAAGTGGTCTCCACATCCTTTCGAATGATAAAAATGGATGACGATTTGAAGTTCGTCATTCAGTATACACTTTCTGATAATTTGATCGGTGAAATACTTGAATAAGTATGGATCATCATGAAAGAACATGCGAGACTAAGTGAAAAACTTCCTCTTCTCTTACGGAGTTCATTATGAGGGAACGAATCCGATCCCTAGACATTTCACTATGTCCGCAAACCTAAAGCACCCTATATCTTTGACTCACTTAAGTCTACATTATATAGGCGCTCATTTAGTTTGGAAATATAAATAAAATTTGAGTCATCTATTTTTACCAAAGAACCTCAGAGACTACATCAGCTTCAATGACCCTCTAATGGTCCTAAAGGTAGAATATAAACACACTGCACACTATAGGACTGCATAGTGCATATTTCATGTCATTGATGAGTAGTGTCTGTTAATATTGGTAAAAATGATTTTGTACATTTTTAAATAATTTTTAGGAATTTTTACAATAGTTAAAACCCTTTTTAAAGAATTAAAATTAGGGCTTTCAAAATGTTTGGGGTTGGTTTTGAATATCCAAAACTTTCTAAAATATAGGTTGGGTAGGGTCCAAAACCGGCATAGAATATTGTGGGACAAACTGAGATTAAATAAACATAAAAAACACACGTCTGAAAATCAATCCAAACCACACATGTGTTGCACGGATATCGAGCAGATTTGTGTTTGTTTATACACTCAAACCTGAGACCCATTTACAATCGTTGGATTAATTTTTATCAATGGTCTGCATGTGTTTTGAACTATCCTTATGACTTCATTTTTGACCAATCATCATCCATATAATTGCGGTGCTTTGAGGACCCTTGATTTGGTCATTCCAATCGTAGAATTAATCCTAACCGTTGATTTGAGGATGGTTTCAAGATCCTTCCATCGTCTAATATAAATAAACACCATCATCTCAGCCTTTATAATCTTTTGAAGCCTTAGGGTTTGAAAGACAAAAGAAGAGAGAGAAATAAACCTCAAGATAAAAATTAAAACCCTAAACCAAACTCTGTTCAAATTACTTTAGAAATTTAAGAGGAAGAGTGGAGGGTTTTTGGGTTTGTTGTTCAAGATCAAAGTCCTCTTTGATTATTATCTCTCATCTAACACAGTCACTAAGATTTAAAACTTTGTTTCTAATAAATAGAAACTTGAGGATCTAATCTTAGATTGTGATACAGTCACGTAGTGTTAGATTTGATTTCTTATTTAGAAATCATTCCCTTGTTGGATTTATTATGTATATGGTTCTATTCTATTTAGATCCAACATCTCTTTTACAAAATAAAAATATTATTTGCACATTTTTCAGATCTAAGTTTTTCGTTGTGAAAAACTTGTAGATAAATAATATTTAAAGAATCTCCTTTTTAAATATTCTTAAAGTTAAAGAACTCATATCTAAAAAAGTATAGCTTAAAGATCAAACATATTTTCAGTTGTGTGAAATCTTGCATATCATTCCTTGAAGAAGTTTGTATATTCGTAGGAAAATTATCTGTATAAGTGTGTGGGATTTCATGCATGTGTTAGGCACATCACTAACAAAATTTATCACACTACAGCACTTAAGAAGTGTGTTAGTTAAAAGATTATGACCATCAAGAGTTGACGTAAATCTAAAAGGAGAAGAGGTGCAAAACTACAGAACAATAAGGACAATTTCAGAACCTTCGGAGAAGTCAGATTCGCTTAACGGAGTTGGTATAAATTCTTGACTTAGTATAGGTATGATTGTGTTCTTAGTTTGTTAATAGTTTGTAACCTAAAATTCTTTTTAGTGGATTTTGTTTTACTCAGTAGAGGGATTCGTGGATGTTTCCCCAATTGGGTGGGGTCTAACCACGTTAAATCCTGCATCTTCTACATTTTCATTATTCTCTCATCCCTTCTGTCATACTGCTGCTATAACTAAAATTTGTTTTATTTTTCAAAACTTATTCACAAAAATCTGAAATAACTTGTCCTACTGTTTTAAAACACATCTTGTGTTCTTCTTGGTTTGTTTTCTAAAACCGTTTTCAAGAAACAACTTTAGAGCCTACTAGACTGTTTTAACTAGTGTTAAACAACTTAGGTAGGCATTTTCAAAACTGAGATAGAAATGAAGTGGCAAAAAGTTACTCATCCGAGAAAAATTCATCTATGGGTACGGGATCTTAAGGTACGTCGGATGAAAGCCTAGACAAGTGATCGGCAATGACGTTGTCTATTTCCTTCTTATCTTTGATAACAGACCAAACTCTTGGAGTAGCAAGATCCACCTAATGACATCCTTCTTGGAAAAGAGGTATTTTAATACCGCGTGGTTAATACAACAAATGATGGGTGACTTGATAAGATACGAACATAATTTGTCAAGGGAAAATACCAATGCTAGCAAATCGTGGTCAAGTGGTTTAATTGTGGTACAACTAAGGTCTAGCTAGCGTAGTAAATGGCATGAGCCTTTTTATATTTTGGTTGACCTAAAATATTCCTTGTCGCAGAGTCATTCATATCACACATTAGCTTGAATGGAAGACTCTGATTCGAAGCTTGCATGATGTGAGAGGAAATGATCATACTTTTCAACTTTTCAAATGCCTTTTGTCAAGCTTCACTCCACTTTAATGAGACGTCCTTAGCACGTAAGTTACTTAAGGGTCTAGATATGGAGCTAAAGTCCTTAATAAACCTAGGGTAAAATCTCCCATGCCCCCAAAAAAAGCGCACGTCTTTGAGTGACTTGAGAAGGGGAAGTTCGACAATTATGTCAATTTTTTACCTATCCACTTCAATCCCCTTGGATGAAACTATGTGTACTAAAACCACTCATGTGGTTACCATGAAATGGAATTTATCCCAATTAAGCTCTAGGTTCTTTCCCATACAATGAGCAAGTACTTTCTCAGGATTAGCAATACATTATTCAAAATAGGGGACGAAAATGCTGAAATTGTCCATAAACATCTCAAGGCCTTTCTCAACCATGTTACTAAAAAGACTTAACATGCACCATTTAAAGGTCATTAGTGCATTAGATAGCCCAAATGGCATCCTTTTATAGACACAAGTACCAAAAGGGCATGTAAAAGTTGTCTTCTCTTGATCAAGTACGTCCACCTTTATTTGGTTATAACCGAAATAACCATCTATAAATTAGTAAAATGGGTGGCCCGACACTCTTTTGACCATTTGATCTATGAAAAGTAAATGGAAGTGATCTTTCTTTGCGCCGGAATTAAATTTTTAGTAATCAATGCAAATGTGCCACCCGGTGGTGATACATTTTGGAATAAGCTCTATATTATCATTCTCTATGACATTCATTCTTGATTTCTGGGGAACGATTTGGATTGGATTAAACCGCTTACTATCCGAGATGGTATAGATTATTCCCTCATCCAATAACTTAATTATTTTTATTGTAACCACATATTTCATTATCGGGTTAAATCTTTGCATTTCCCTAGAGGGATTCTGTCCTCCTCTAGGTGGAATTTATGGGTGCAAATCAAAGGACTTATACATTTCAAATACGCTATCGACCAAGCAAAAGCACACATGTGCTTCCTCAATATTTCTAAAAGCTTACCTTTTTTCTCTATATTCAGGCTAGAGGAAACAACAACAGGATATGTCACATCCTCCACCAAATAAGCATATTTTACATTTAAAGGCAGCTTTTTCAACTCGAGTTTCGGAAATTTGACAACGGAGCGAACCTTATAATATTCGCTCAGTGGTAATTTTTCGAAGCGTAAGACCCAACTTATACTTATCACGTTATCCTCGATTTCACTCTCGCTAAGCATCTCCATCATCATATTCATTTCACGATCGTATTCTAAACACTCACTCTCCTCCTCAAAATTTGTTACTAAATGCGCCCTTAATGAATCCTCATAACTAGTACCCTCAAAGTGCTCTTTTACTTCCTCCTTTATAATATTTGTATCGTGTAGATTGTCTTCATCACTCGTTTACTTGGTGATGTTGAAAATATTCATCTCAAGTTTCGCGTTCTTAAAAGTTAATTGTATTTTCCCATCATTATTTGCTCCTGGAGGCCCCCAAACTTCCCTTACCTAATTGGTATTCCGAAGGCGCTCCATGGAGCGATATGCCCTAACTAGCCTAGAGAAAACCACTACGCCTCCTCCATAGTGTCAAACATGACAAACTATATCTGCCCGATCTCCTCTACCAAGATCTTTGACACCACCCGCTTCCACAGCCATTTTAGATAATCTCTAGAAATATGCAAACCCTTCCAACAGATTGAGAAGGATGGGTTGACGACTGACGATTCTCCTACAGAGAACCCAACCGCCTGCATAGGGCTTCAATCAAATCCTCTACAATAAGGGAAATCTAGGGTATGGGAAGGTACAATTTGTTCCTATCCGACTTGGTGTAGAAGACACTAGGAGAAATAGAATGAGTTATACCAAAGACCAAGTAACCGAATAAATCAGTATTCCCCCATATCCAAAATGGGCTGCAGCTCCCCCATCATGGCACAAACCAGCCTAGGCATCGAGCTCCATGCTCCACAAACCAGTTTACCCAATTCTCTATGGATCGGCCAAAGTTGATGAAATAACGAGTGAATAAATTTGGAATAGCTGCCAAGGGATATTCAGGGGGACCGTCAAACGAAATCTCTCAGCCAGCCACATAAATAGCATAACCGGGCTCCCTCTCAAAAAATCAGAATAGCTTTCTCGCCAAGCATCTAAACCGTTCAGGGTCATTGCTAGTATCACCGTTACAGGATTGTGATGATATGACATCCATGCTATAATGGAAACCATTTTAGGGTCCACTATTAATTCCCCCGTCACCAGTAAAATCCTCGCAGTGGGGCCCGAGGCAATAGCTCCGCTGAAGCCAGCATCATCAAAACCCTTCACAATCAATCCCCAGTAGATGCTAAACATCTATGGGAGTGATAGTAACCTCCTCAAAGCCAAGATGAAAAGTATGGGTAGTGTCCCACCACCTCTCTCCTCAAGTGCACAGCACCGTAGTAGAACACAACATCTCATCCAAACCTACGGCTCTAGTATAACCAACATCATTACAGTCTGTTCAACATAACAGGTTTGGAACAACCCAATGAAGGCAATAAGCCCCACTTTACAATCAATCTTTCTCTCCCCTCATCCATATATCAACCAAGCCGCCAAGGCCTTCCTCAATTCAAAAAAGTCCAAAAAAACTCATTTTTTAATTTTTCTCAAAATAGATCCATTCAAAAGGGAAGCACTTTTTCAACCAAGCCTCTGAGGCCATCTTCAACTCCAGCATATTCAAAAATTTACAAAAAACACTTTTCCTACTCTTCCTAAAGCAATAACTCAGTATCAAATTAAAGTACATGTAGAGTTTGCCATTACATCAAGATAATCAAACAAAATATGCATCTCTTTTGGCCTTGTTAAAGTCTCTTTTTAGGTGCAATACCGCTACATCAAGCATGCAATATTGTCAACGCTAATCTCCCCAGTCAACGATAAATCTGTAAGAAAGAACCAGAATTAGATGTCTCGTCATCTGCCCTGCAACTCTCTCTCTCCAAGGTACCAGACGTACCCACTCGTATAACTGTAATCACCACATCTATGCATACCCGTAACACCCGTATCCCAAGGGGCCATCCCCCAAGGGTAAAAGATCACCTATAATTCCCAACAGAGTATCAGCATCTACTAAAGAGACAAAAAAATCCACAAAATGCCAGATAATTCCAAAAATTCTCTGAAAAATTCCTAAAATAAATACTAGAACATTTCTTCACCAAGAAAATAATTTTTCAAGCTCTCAAAATTCCCTGCCAGATTAAAACTACATTTTATCCCCAATTTAAACCCTAAAACAGGGAGCCCGCGTCCCCAGAGTCCACTACAATTCCCTAGCAGGCTTCCCCAGCAGAACTCAAAACCTCAAAAATCAAAGGCTTCCCCAGCGGAACTTCCAAATCCAACTTCACCAGTGGAGCTATTAACCATTCAAATATCTCTCCCCGACAAAGTCTCGGAGAAAAAAATTCCCCAGTGGAATCCCAAAACCTCAAGTCATTAACTGCTTCCCCAACGGAATTTTCAGACTAAACTTTCTCCCAATCCATCCACCATAAGACTTTCAGCTCCTCCAGCAAAGCTATCTCCGCTCAAAAGGATATAATCCCCATCCAGATGCCTTTTCCCCAGTAGAGTCTCAAAAAGGGTAAACTAAAGGCTCACCAGAGGACACAACGTTAGGTTCTCAGAATTGGCCTCGACCCACAGAATTGGTCGCCAAAACTTTAGGTCCTCAGAATTGACCTCGACCCTTAGAATTAGTTACCACCAATTTAGGTCCTTAGAATTGAACTCGACCCGCAGAATTGGTTGCCTCTACTACAGTCCTCAAAATTGACCTCAACTCGCAAAATTGGTCGCCACTATTACAAGTCCTCATAATCGACCTCGACTTGCAGAATTAATTTCCACAGGTCCTCAGAATTGACCTCAACCCGCAGAATTGTTCACCACTACTATAGGTCCTCAGTATTGACCTCGACAGGCAGAATTGGTCGCCATAACTATAGGTCCTCAGAATTGACCTCGACTTGCAAAATTAATCACCTCTACTGTAGCTCCTTAGAATTGACCTCGACCCGCAGAATTGGTCACCACAACGTTAGGTCCTCAAAATTGACCTCGACCTGGAAAATTTATCGCCCACTTTAGGTCCTCAAAATTAATATCATCCCATAAAATTGATCGCACCTACTTTAGGTCCTCAGAATTAACCTCGATCCGCAAAATTGGTTGCCATAACTTTAGGTTCTCATAATTAACCTTGACCCGCAGAATTATTCGCCACAACTTTAGGTCCTCAGAATTAACCTCGACCCTCAAAATTGGTCACCGCTAATTTTGATCCTCATAATTAACCTCAACCCGCAGAATTGGTTGCCTCTACTACGGTCCTCAAAATTGACCTCGACTTGTAAAATTGGTCACCACTATTAAAAGTTCTCATAATTGACCTCGACCCGCAGAATTTTTTGTCACAGCTATAGGTCCTCAGAATTGACCTCGACCCGCAAAATTGGTTGCCTCTACTATAGCTCCTCAGAATTGACCTCGACCCGTAGAATTAGTCACCATAACTTTAGGTCCTCATAATTGACCGCGACCAGCAAAATTTGTCGCCCTACTTTAGGTCCTCAGAATTAACCTCGACCCGTAGAATTGGTCGCACCTACTTTAGGTCCTTAGAATTAACCTTGACCTACAAAATTGGTTGCCATAACTTTAGGTCATCGTAATTAAACTCGACTAGCAGAATTGGTTTCCACTAATTTATATCCGCAGAATTGACCTCGACCCACAGAATTGGTCGCCACAACTTTAGGTCCTCACCTTGACCCGCAAAATTGGTTTCATTTACTTTAAGTCCGCAGAATTGACCTCGACTCGCCGAATTGGTCACCATAACTTTAGGTCCTCATAATTGACCTTGACCCATAAAATTGGTCACCATAACTTTAGGTCCTCAAAATTAACCTCGGCCCGCAGAATTGGTCGCCTCTACTTTAGGTCCGTAAAATTAATTGCCCCAACTTTACATCCTTATAATTAACCTCGGCCCGTATGATCTATCGTCCCCAGCAGTACCCTAGGTCCTCAGAATCAATCTCAGCCATCTGAAATGGTCATCTTTGTCCATTTAGTCTGCAGAATTGACCTATTCCCCAAAACATCATGTGGTGTCTATTCGACATCTTTCACTTGTTCTAAGCCCACCCATCGACGGGTTCTATAGACTCCATATTCTAGGACTTTTTGACGTCTCTCCTAAGGTCCCTAATTTCTCCCCATTTATCATAAACCCTAGGTCATACTCTGAGTACCATTCTAGAGTCCAACGAGGGCTCTTAGGTCTCGTTTGACTTTGATCAACTTTATCATCTGAGCAAAATCTCATTGAATCTCTGAAGGACTCCAAATTCCCTTTCCAAAGATTCACCCCATTTGGAAATTGGCATAAAGATTCGGACGAACGGACCATTTTAATACCAAAAACCAATCTGGAGGCTTTTGGGCGCTCCCGGGCCCCGATTTGACCCCAATCAACTTCACCATCAGAGCGAAACCACATTGAATCTTCTAAGGGCACTAAAAAACATTTTTAACTTTCCATCCCTTGTGTAAAATGGCATAACCATTCAGACGAATGATCCATTTTCCCCAAAAAATTAAAAACTGATTTGAAGGCTACCGAGCGCTCCCAGACTATGTTTGACCAAAGCCAACTCTTTAGCTCGAACAAAACTGAATGAATCTTCAAATGGAACTGAATACCCTTTCTAACAGTCTACCCGGTCCGCAAATCGACCTTACGCACAGATGAACAACCTATTTTACTCCGAAAGGTCACCAAATGCTTTTGGGATCAATTTGACCAAAGTCAAATCTCTAAATAGAGTGAAGCTCTTTGGAATATCGAAGTTCATTACATAACCTTTCCAATAATTTGCCTCGTGCGTGATTCAGACTTACGATTTGGACAAATGATCCATCGTCGTCCAACGATCTCCTGTTCAACGGATTGATGGGAGCTTTTGAGCCCAATTTGACCCAAATTAAACTCCCAAATCCAAGAGCAGCCCAAGTATTATTAATGGTATCAAAATAACCTTTCCAATGGTATGACCCATGCACAATTTGGACTTACATATTGCGTTTTACAACCATTTTTCTGGAAAATCTGCATGAGATTGCTAATTTCCAGTTCCATTTCCTTGCCTATCGTAGTATATCTAGGGTTACCTACCCATAGGCAGGGCAAGGAAAATGTCGATCGAAAGTCGCTTGACCCTATATAAGGAGAGCATGAGCTCACCATAAAAGGACCTCAAAAATATCAATTTCAGTGATCTCAACAACATTCTTCTTAAGTCAGCAAGGTTTCCTTGTTTGAAATATTTCTCCACCTTTCATTTCCATCACTTTCACACCTAATATTGGAAAAAAACCCTCTACATTGTTCACCCACTTTCAAAGAAGCTCATCATCAATCGAGATCAATCTCCAAGTTTCCAAATAAGGTCCAAATATTATTTTCTCTCTTTAAATTTCTTTATTTTCGCATCCATTATATAAGTTCTTAATATTGCTTTTAATTTAGACCATGCACATATTAATCTTCAATCCTTTATTAGTTATTGTACATAATATATTTTCTATAAAAAAATCCAAAACAAGAAAAAGAGGGTTACACCTATAAATTCCAACGGGATTCTTCACCATATATTCTCAAAACCAAAAGCACATTTTTCTTACACACGCATATAATAAAATCTTCATTTGAATTTATGGCATATACCCCACCCTTGTGTCTCATGCGAACTACATGAACTTTGATGCCTTTATAGGCTACGTAGGCGTCTCGAGCTAAATCCCGAGACTTGAGTCCTATTTTTCTATTTTCCTCTTTTTCCTATTTTACCCATATATTATTTACATATATATCATATTTATGATTAATATTTGCGTATTATCCAACACATATTTTCAATTCATCATAATGATTAATATCTCTATAAGCGCATATATCATATTTTTAATTATTATTTTGGAAACATTCATATAGATGACCTCCCTTCGTCTTTTTCATGACGTGAGTCGAGCGATTCTGATCACCACTTATATATACATGCACACGCACTTCATGGATAAATTAAGGACGATAGTAACATAAGCCCATGAGAGACCGAAAGGGAGGAATGGGTGCCTAACACCTTCCCATTCCGTAACTTAGCCCTCTGAATCTCTCATCTAATTGGTTTCGCAAGCATTAGATTGTCTTTGATTTCATTCTCTCGAGGCGGCAAGATATTCTTTTGCCTGTTTTGTGAAAAATAGGATGGCGACAATATCTCTTCATATCACCCCACATAGACAACGGTCGAAGAATTCCTAGGAAGGGTGCGAGACCTCTCTCTCTCCACTGCACGTGCAAGCGCCGACCCCCTAGATGGAGAAGGAGAAAAAAACAAGGGAGCTTGGCCACAAAATGTGCATTTTCATCTAAGGACTTGAGCATTTTTTTATGTTTTTAGGATTTATGGTTTTTTATGGATGTTTATGAATTATAGTCAATTTAGAAGTCGATCTCTCAAGTAATAAAACTTGATAAGTCGGGGTCAAATCCTCAAGGAATAGAATACTCTCAACGAGAATAGGAATGGTTTCTAAATTCTAAGCTTTAACTCCCAAAAGTAAAAAAAAGGATGATGAAATGTTGTGTGAATTGATTTATGACTACCAGGACAATTTAAGCTAATGAAATCAAAAATTAAACAAATTTATGCGAAGACTAATTTCGGTTTTGAAATAAGTTTGAAAAAGAGGTTGGGTTTCCAACTCCCATATTCTAAGGTTTTTACGATAAATGTAAAATTCTTTAAATTAACTAATTAATTAAAGAAAAATCTTCAAGTCGATTCAAAGCACCAAATATACTTGGGCGCTAATCCGCGCAATAAATGGTTGACAAATTGATTTGTGCGATTGATACCTTAACCAACACATATAATGAATCCTCAAATACTCGCGTCCCACATATCTATACTAATACTCTAAAATGCATTACAAGCCATTAAGAGTGCTAAACTATGAGGCAATCCGCATGGTTTAAGGCTAATTTTCCATATTCAATCACCTGAGGTTATCTCATGCCCATGTCTAGTTTACGGACGGTTGATATCCGTCTCTTAATTTTCTCCTGTATGACCTTTAATCTTTCCAATCCCTTCTCCTTCCTAAAATGGTTTATATCTCTTTATTGGAGTCTTATAAATTAAGTGGACACGGCCACAAAGAAAAAACCACGCTAGAATGGCCTTTCCATCTTCATCTATATGAAGATTTCACAAAAAAAACACCCGATTTCCATAGAAGATTAGAAATGATCTTTTAAACAACAGTAACCATTACAGATGTTGATGTAAAAAATTAGATTGGATCTAATTATTCAATCACAGATAAAATAAATTAAACAAAGAGATTTTTAAAGTGGTTCAGCCTTATAAGAATGGCCTACGTCCACTGTTATATTATTGCTGACTGTTTGGGAATTCTCGATTACAAGTTCTATCAAGAAATTTCGGTCCCCTTACAATGAGGATTGTACAATGTATTTATAGCCCTGAGGCTGTAATGTCAAAGGGTAATACATTAAATGATGTACATATGAAAGGGTAATACATTAAATGATGTACATATGAAAGGGTAATACCTTCAATGCCCCTTAAGCGTACGTGTCTGAATGATAAGCATTTAATGAACAGTTAAGCTGTTGGTTATCCTGCTATTAATGCTTTGTTAGAGGTGCAGCTCGGACCGCCTGAGTTGCTCGAACCGCCTAAGCTTCTCGGTACTCAAGAGTTCCTCGGAGCGTATGAGTTCTTCGGAGAGATCTTGTAAGTCGGAGCGTCTGAGTTGGTCGGGGAAGCAATGTTCCTCGTTGTAGCATGGTTCCTAGGAGCATTTGAGTTCCTCGAAAATGTTTGTTGTTGCCACGTAGATTGCCACGTGTCTTCACCCAATTGAGCCATGTCAGCAGACTACATTTGGTATCAACAGAAGCCCCCAATGTTTCATAGTTCGAAATTTGAGGAGTGTGGAACATTCTTTCTCGGAATATGGCAGTTTTAAATGGTCATCCTGAAATTTAGGAGTCTTTTGTATTTATTTCTCCTTCCAACTTCGTAGAACCAGGCTTTTTTGAACTTTTCCACTCGCTTCGATTCTCGCGCCCTTTTTGTCTTTTTAGCCGCCGGTAGCGTAATCGTTTCTTTTTGTAATCATTACTTTTTCCTTTTCCCAAAGCAGAGTATTTAAGCATCACAAACAATCCCATCGTCTTCTACTTTTTCAAATTTGTATCTTCGAATTTTCCATTATCTTTTTCTCTCTTGTGCACTCATCTTTTCCATTGTTCGTTGTCAACAGATCCACTCTTTTTCTGTAAGATCTTCTTCCTTCTTATTCATTTCCTTTATTCATCATGGTTTACCTTGTTGAATCTCTTGATAAATTTCACTCTGATTTTTCTATTCCCTCCTGGGTTGTTCTGGAAGAGCTTTCTGAGCCTTCTGACTAATTTCGTTTGGCTGAGGGACATTGGTTCCCTAGTCTCTTTGTTACTGAATGTGGATTTTCTTTTCCGCCCAATCCTCTATGTCTGGAATTTTGTCAATATTTTGACGTTGTTCCTGCAAGAATAGCCCCCAATACATGGAGAATAGTTAATGGGGTTCATAGGTTAAATCAAATTCATGCAACTCGCATAGGAATTCCAGAAATCATGTTTTGTTATAGATGGGCAGTGGGTGATAACACTTTTTATTTAAAAACTAGATTTTTAATTAGGGCTTTAGTGGTCAATCTCCCGGATGCCAATAGGGACTATTTTGAGCACGGAGTTGTTATAAAAAATTGGCAACATGCTCCTTTATCTGGAGATGAAGTGTATCAGGGTCCCAGATGCCCTCCCTATGGCAATGGGATAGGTTATTTTTATTTCATTTTATTTATTTTGAAATTATGCTTCTTCTATGTTTGATAAAATGTGTCACTGATATTTTAATGTTTATTTATTTGCAGTTGATAGCAAAAGAAGGTGTCCAAAAGAGGCAGACGTTAACATAAGACATTTGAAACTTATCTGGAGTTTGCATCAGTCTGTTGCCGACGAGCACATTAGGTCAGCTTCATATCTGCTGCAGTACAAGAGCTACACTACTTATTTTACTGCTCGTCCGGTAATAAGCGACGCAGAGCCAGTACCAGCCTCTACCAGTTCTTCGCCTAAGTCACACGTTCCTTTAAGTGAAAGGATGAAGAAGAGAAGACCTCCCACCCTTTTTGAGAAACCCGCCTCTGGTGCTGGGGAGGCAAAAATAAGTAAGATTGACGTCCTAGGGGATGGGACAAAGAAAACTGATGGACCTTCCTCGGCTGCCCCTGTTGTGAAGGTTGTCGAGAAGCCCCAAGTGGCTCCGAGCAAGTCTGCTGCTCCAGGAGAAGTGATTGTAATATCACCGACCAAGAGTTCCTCCTTGGTTGAATCTATTCTTGCTCCCCCGAGGAAGCTGAAGAAGAGCTCCTCGGTCAATTTGGCTGACACCGTCTCTCAGCCCCCGACTAGTGGAGTTCCCACTTTTGTTCCCCCGAGCTCTGCCATAAGCTCGGTGAAGACTTGGATCATTCCCGAGATCCAAGGTATTGAGGAGAACCTTTCTCGGGACATGGTCACCTCATTGGTTGCTCGCCATATTGCTTCTATAAGTCTTATTACTTTGAACTTTTCATCTTTCCCTTGTTATATCTGTCTCTCACTTACTTTCATTTTCTTTTCACAATTGGTGAGCTGCTTCAATACAATTTTGAAGAAAGATGAAGCTATTAAAGCTTCAAGCTCCTCCTCTGGTGTGGAGGAAGCTCTGGTGGGCCTAAGGCAGTCTTTGGAAGATTCTCGTCTGAAGTACGATGCTGATAATGCAATCTGGGAGAAGAAACTTACCTCCACCGAGCAAGAGAAAGCTCAAGTTGTTGAAGTCTCCAAGGAATTAGAGAAGAGAATAAAGGACTTGGAAGGGAAAAATAAAGAGCTCGACAGGAAGATCAAAGATGCTGGAGAGTTTAAGAATAAACTCAAGGTTGCTGAGGAAGAGTTGTGTCATTTTTGGGAGGTAAATCGGCAGAAGGAGGAGGCTGAGAATAAATTGAAAATTATTGAAAATCTTCTGTCCGAGAAGCTTTCCTCGGAGAAGTTAAAGAGAAAATTGGTTGTGAAGAAGTCTTTCAGCGTTGGCTGGGACAAGGGGTGGAACAAGGGCTTGGCTGCCATGATGTCGCAAGTAGAATATGGCAGCCTCAAGTACTTTAGGGATGGATGGGTCGCTGCTCTACAGGAGAAGAAAATGGATGAAAATTCCGAACTCTTTCAGCGACACATCCCTGGCCCCCCTCCAACTCCTGAAGACGAAGAAGAGGACGAAGCGGCCTCCGAAGAGTCTTCCATGGTGATGGGAGATCAGGTTTCTCTTCCCCCGACTATCCATCCCGCTGACGAGGAACTTCAACTACCTGCAACTTCCTCTGAGAAACCTCCAGCACTTCCCCAACCACTATCTGCTCCATCCAAGCAACCTACTTCCTCGTCCTATCCTCCCGAGAAAGTTTTGGGAGACAAGGAAAAGGTGTAGAGTTGTTCGGATTTCTCTATTTTATTTTTCTTTAACAAATGTCATCCTGAACATGTAACTCTGAACCTTATACTTCTGACCTTTATGATATAATAAAACTTGAACTTGTGTTTATTCATATTGTTGTCTCTTCTTCATGTTCTGTTTTGATTATTGATTACTGCTTTTTCTTCCTCTACTAGTTTCTGGCCAGGATGGAATTACTGTCTGCTCATGATACCAAGTTGTTATGACAATGCAATGAGTATTTTAAGGCTGGTCACACAGATCTGAGTGCAGCACAAATCGTCGACATCCTCGGCCAAGATGCTTCGGAACAGGCAATTGAAGATAACCAATACTTGAAGTGTCTGCTTGATTGTGCAGTGGCCAATAATGTGGCTTATTATGACATGATCGAGGATCTCCAAGGCACTCTTGAAGACCTTCAGCAACAATATGTAATACCCCGTATGTTTATGCTATATTAATTTGGGGATTTATTAAATTTAATGTGAATTAATTATTTAATAAAAATCCGGAAATTAATTATGTTATAATTATTAACGTGATGAGAGTTAGTAATTATGGGAAAATTTATTGAATATTACTAATGAGCAAAGTAATATATAATAGTGGCCATATTAAATATCACGAGTGAATAAAATGACAATTTTAGAAAATTGAGTCGAGACGCGCCCGTGTCGCGTCGGGACTAAATATTGATAAATAAAAGTAAATATTTTATAAGTTGTTCGTATGGTCATTTTGAGTGCGCCAACGCGTCCGGAAGGGTCGAGATAGTCAGAAAAGTATACCCGGGAGTTTGATTTGGGTCTCGGGGTGTTTTTAGGCCTAATTAGTACCCCGGGAGGGCATTTTAGTCATTTTGTATTTTTGGGTAATTAAACCCACGAAAATTAAAGGAGTTATATCAGATGTTTAGGTTATCTCCTAGGGTTAGATAACACAAAACACTAGAACGGCCATTGGAGAGGAGAGGAGAGAGCTCTCAAGGCATTCCAAGGCTCAAAACTCACCCGTTTGCACCGCCGCCACCGCCAACACGTAGATCGCGAGACGGGGAACGCAACCATACCAAATTCAACACCAAACCAGATTTCTGAAAATCCCAGGCAAGTGTTTATCTTGCTTATTTCGTTGATGCATCATCCATATTAGTTTAGGAGTTATTAGGATGAGATTTATGGAAGAAAAACCCAATTTGAGATAGGAAATTTTCATGTAGTGATGATTTATATGATATTCTGGAAACCCTTTGTCATGTAAAGGATTAAGAGTTTGATTAAGAAAAGAGTTCTAATCAGATATAAACACTAAAAATTTTATTCCGGATGATCGGACCATTGGAATCGCTTGAAATTTTAGTATGTTGTAGCGAACGGCGAGACAGGACTGCTGACAAAAATTCAGCTTGATCGAACGGTCGGATTTCTAAAAATATTATTTTTACTAGAGAGTTTTATGTTTTAAGGACTCTTAGAGGGAAAAAAAATTCAATTAAAACTCCATTTTAATTCCGATTTCGAAACCGTTTGAAATTCTCATCTTTGAAAATAAAATTCAAAATCCTTTAATGTAAGGCGAAATCTATATTTTTGGGATATTTTGCATAAGGGATAATGTAAGTATATATTAAAGGGGAGAGACACGTAAGAGGGAGTTACGCTGGAACATAAATGGATATCTACTGAATTGTACATTTGTAAGAATAGAGTCCATGAGGGTTACGTAGTAAGTTGGAAAAACCCTTCGAATTAAAGTTAGAAACGAACCATTATACTTGATAAATAATAATGGGAATATAAGGATAAATGTTGTGAATGTGGGTTATTGGATAAACCTAAATTGATATAATAAACGTGGTATATTTATATGATTGTGTATGCATATATTATATACTTGTGAAAATCATGCCCGCGCTACTTGCTATCCCTGAGGTTTCCGCGCTGGGATGATCTTATCTCGTGTGCCTTATGGGGGATATTGACTCGTACCCTAGAAGATAGAAATCCTAGGTACAGGCTATCGAATCGGTAGTCACGGTCCTAAGAGACGTGAGGGTATGTACTGACCTCTTGGACTTGGAAACTATGCTTCGCCTCAATATTATTTGTGTATGTATTTATACAGTTCGAGAGTGATTCCGAACTTGTATTCCCTTTAGTACGATTGATACAGGGATTGGATAGCAAAGTATGCCCGCACCATAAAATTTTATGTGGGGTGCTGTTAGAATATATATATTATACGAGTATTTAATATATATATATGAACTTCTGAAATATGGAAAACTGCCTACTGTGTTATGGTAAGTAAGACATGTATAATGACTCAAATTGGAAATACTTGTTTTGAAAAGTATAATATGATATTGAAAAACTTTATGAATCAATAAAGTTAAAATGAGCGTTTTGTACTAAATGAAATTATCCTTTTTAAACCATGATGTTGTTAAATCTTAAATTTTGAGAGTCACCTAAGATAAGTTAAATCCTTGGGGAAGGATAGTGTGATATATGATGAGATAAACCATTGGGAAGGTTAATGCGATAGGAGTGCCCATTAGAAGAGAGGTGAGAATTTTTCAAGAGAGTGTCGCACTAATATGTTGTTGCATTGGCCTGTATCAATTTAAATACTTGCTAAACGAATTTTTAAATCATATACACTATCGGGCTCTGGCCCGTTTCTATTCCTCTTTCTCTCTTGTATATATATATATATGTATATATTACAGGTGCCCAGCCACAGGGGCGTCTTGCATAGGGTCCTTTGGTAGGAACGCGTTGCAGCTTAGGTGGGAGTTGCAGGCCTGTTGTTTAGACGACTTCATCCATTTGATTCTACTCCTAGCATGTTCATTATTGGGGCATGTGTCGCCCTTTCCATTTTTCAGTTGTTATTTGGATATTGTACTTCATCTATTTCTAGTATTGTCACGTTGGGATTTATTATATTCTGGATGGTTTACTTTAAGTTTTATTGTTAGTATCCAGTTGTTGAATGTTAAATTATTGGATTGATTGTTTAATAAAATAAATAAATAAAACTTGAAAGGAATGTTAAAAATGGTTTTGACACTTAGCTTAATTAATTAGGGTGTTTAAATTGGAACGACAGTGATGCTAAGAATGATCCAACTGTTCACCTTGATTTTAATTTAATAAAGGAGTGATCGCCCGGTATTTAATTAGGCGGGGTGTCACAGGTGGTATCAGAGCATCAGGTTCTAGTGTCCATAGGATCTGTACGGCTTATTTTCGCTTTCAGCTTAACGTTTTTGCTTTAGAGCCCTATTTTTAGGATTTTTGTATTTCTGCTTTTACGTTTACGTCTTCAGTCATTTGGGATTTGATAATGACTGTAGACTAATAAACTACTTCACGTTTCAAATGCCTCCGAGACGTGCACCGAAGGATAGGCGTGCCCAGGCCGAGCATCCAGCAGCTCCGGCACAAGGCACTATGAATGCTAGTGAAGTAGCCGCCATTGTTGCTCAGGCGATGAATGCCGCGCTAGCGGTGGTTCATCAGGCTCCACCCCAGATTCAGGCAGTGGCGCCAGTACCAGCACAGCTTCCATCTGCATGGGAGAGGGTTAGGGACGCTTTTCAGAAGGCGCATCCCCCTGAGTTCTCTGGTAGCTCAGATATCGTCACTGTCAGCCAATGGAAGAAAGACATCCAGCAGCATCTTCGTATGTATGAGTGCACCGACGTGCAAAGGCAGTTATTGGCTTCCTTTAAACTGGTGGGGGCCGCTTTGCAGTGGTGGGAGTCCACTACCACCTTGGAGGAGAGGGACACGATCCCTATTCAGTCGTTCTGGGAGCGGTTTGACCGCAAGTACTTTCCACCCGCCGTGCAGACTGAGATGAGGCAGAAATTACTGAATTTGAAACAGGAGAACACTACCGTTGTTAAGTATGAGGAGGAGTTCACGAGACTTCTCACCATAGTACTAGATGAGGCACCTACTGAGAGTAAGAAAATTTTGTTGTTTGTGGATGGGTTAGCTTGGAGGATCCGTCAGCATCTTATAGGGAATCTATCTCTGAGTACTTTCACTGATGTACTCAATGCTGCGTTACTACATTGCCAGGATCACCGCTTCCATCTGCAGGGAAGCAGGAGAGTCCAGCCAGCAGGGCAGGACCGGGGGTAGTAGTGCTAGTGGGGCACCATCTCATGGACAGACTCGTCAGTATGAGCAGAGTTCCCATCAGGGGGACCCTGCTAAGCGATTCCGTTCAGGTGATTCCAGGCAGGGATTTGGGGGTTATAGGCAAGGCCAGCAGGGCCAGCCTAATCAACAGGGCCAACAGCGTGCTAATCAGGGCCAACAGGGCCAGTGGCGGGGAGGTAACGGCCAGCAGGGCCGTGGTCAGTAGGGTCAGAGGGGAGGTAACTTCAGAGGCCGGTGTTTTGTATGCGGCAAGCATGGTCATAAGCGCCAGGATTGCCCAGAGGGTAATAGGGCCCCACAGCAACAAGGTGCCCGTAATGATCCATAGAGACCACTTTTTCCAGCTGCCCTCCCAGCTCCAGCCCAGGTGCCAGCCCTACCAGCCATTCCAGCAGCTCTAGTGCAGCAGGGACAGTTACAGTACGGACGTGTCTATAACGTCCACCAGGCAGCAGCTCCACAGGCACCACCCGCGATTGAGGGTATGTTTCCTATCCATGGTACTATGGGTCGGGTTTTGTTTGATACTGGGGCGACGCATTATTTTATAGCTACGCATTTTGCGAAGGCTTTAGGGTTGTTAGCCATAGCAGAGAGCACGGTGACGTGTGTAGACTCACCACTGGGAGTGGGTCGCTTATCTTCTTTATATGCCGGGGAGTGGGGGTAGAGATTGGTAGTTTGGTATTACCTGCAGACATGTTAGTCTTAGATATGCATGAGCGTGATGTTATTATCGGTATGGATTGGCTCGCAGCTTATAGAGCCATGATTGATTGCTTCGGTGGGAGCATTGTTTTTTCCATTCCAGGACAAGAGATGTTTGTAGTGGCGATGCCTCGCCCAGAGGGAGGTTCGACCACTCATTTGTGTTATATAGAGGAGGATGCCTCTAAGGAGGTTGTGATTCCTTTAGACTCGATCCCAGTCGTTCGTGAGTATTTTGATGTATTCCAGGAGATACCAGTCCTACCCCCCAGTCGAGAGATAGACTTTGTCATAGATTTATTGCCAGATACGAGACCTATAGCACGCGCTCCATACCGTATGGCTCCGATGGAGATGCGAGAGTTACGAGATCAAATAGAGCAGCTGTTAGGTCAGGGCTTCATTCGCAGGAGTTCTTCACCTTGGGGCGCTCCAGTCTTGTTTGTGAAGAAGAGATATGGTTCACTGAGGTTATGTGTGGACTACCGGGAGTTGAGCAAGGTCACGATACGGAATAAGTATCCGTTGCCTCGAATCGATGATCTGTTCGACCAGCTGAGGGGAGTAACTTTCTTTTCGAAGATAGATCTGAGGTCGGGGTACCATCAGCTACGTATTAGAGAGCAGGACATTTTAAAAATTGCCTTCTTGACGAGATATGGGTCTTACGAGTTCAGAGTGATGCCATTTGATCTCACAAATGCTCCAGCCGTATTCATGGACTTAATGAACCGAGTATTCAGAGAGTTCTTGGAACAGTTTGTCATCGTCTTCATAGATGACATTTTGATATATTCACACTCCGAGGAGGAGCATGCCGAGCACTTGAGGCAGGTTCTTCAGACTTTACGAGAGCATCAGTTGTATGCTAAGTACGAGAAGTGTGGATTCTGGTTGCGAGAGGTACAATTCTTGGGACATGTTGTTTCTGAACAGGGGATAGCCGTTGACCCGAGTAAAGTGTCAGCAGTGAGGGAGTGGGGACAGCCCACGACACCGACAGAAGTGCGTAGTTTTTTGGGGTTAGCCGGATACTACAGGAGATTCTTTCGAGGATTCTCCAAAATAGCGGGTCCATTGACGAACCTGACTCGCAAAGGGGTACCATATGTTTGGGATGAAGCTTGTCAATTGGCTTTCGACGAGCTGAAAGACAAGCTTACTTCAGCACCAGTCCTTGCTTTACAGAAGCCGGGTATGGAGTACTTGGTTTACACCGATGCCTCTTTACGGGGACTTGGGGGAGTACTTCAGCAAGAAGAGAAGGCTATAGCTTTTGCCTCCCGCAAGCTTAAGCCGCATGAGAAGAATTACCCCACCCACGACCTGGAGTTAGCAGCGATCGTCTTTGCATTGAGGATATGGAGACACTATGTATCGGGGGAGAAGTTCCGTTTGTTCACAGATCACAAATCACTGCAGTACCTGTTCACTCAGCGAGAGCTGAATATGCGTCAGCGCAGATAGTTAGAGTTTGTGAAGGACTATCAGTTCGACATACAGTATCATTCGGGGAAAGCCAAAGTAGTTGCTGATGCGTTGAGCCGAAGACCGGTAAATGAGGTAACGGACGTCTGGAAAGCGAAGTGGAAGGAGTTGGGTCACCAGGACGCAGTAGCCCGTTCCTTCATATTTGTTATGACAGTCACACCCGAGACTGTTACGAGGGTAATACAGACCCAAACCATAGACCCATTTCGCCAGGAGCAGATTGTACGACTTTTAGCCAAGGGTGCTGAGTCCTATTCTGTTAGTTCTGATGGGGTTTAAGGTTTAATGGGAGGTTAGTGGTTCTGGAAGGGGAAGAATTGCGTCATGCAGTGATGACCCAATCTCATGAGTCCCGATTTGCGGTACATCCTAGAGGAGATAAGATGTACCAGGATATGAGGAGGCAATACTGGTGGAGTGGGATGAAGAAGGACATTGCTGAGTTCGTGTCCAAGTGTTCTACCTGCCAGCTGGTGAAGGTGGACCATCAGAAACCGTCAGGATTGCTTCAGCCATTGGAAGTACCCGCGTGGAAGTGGGAGAGTATTTCCATGGATTTTATTACAGGGTTGCCTACATCACAGCGGGGCCACGACTCTATCTGGGTGATTGTAGACCGTTTGACCAAGGTGGCTCATTTTCTGCCGGTGCGGACAGATTATACCACGGGTCCGTATGCTCAGTTGTTCATTTCTGAGATTGTCAGATTACATGGGATGCCCCTGAATATTGTGTCAGATAAAGACAAAATTTTTGTGTCACATTTCTGGGAAAGCTTTCAGGAGGCTATGGGTACTGAGTTGAGGCGGAGTTCAGCTTATCACCCACAGACAGATGGACAGACAGAGCGTACTAATCAGATGTTAGAGGATATGCTACGCATGTGTGTTCTTGATTTTGGAGGAGGTTGGGAACCACATCTTCTAATGGTAGAGTTTGCTTACAATAACTCTTATCAGTTTACGATTGGTATGGCTCCCTTTGAGGCTTTGTATGGCCGGCCTTGTCATTCTCCAACTTGTTGGCTCGAGGTGGGGGATAACAAGTTGCTAGGACCAGAGGTAATTCAAGAAACCTCCACGAGGATTGAGATGATTAGGAGTCGCATTCGAGTAGCCCAGGACAGGCAGAAGAGCTATGCCGATGCGAAACGGTTCTTTCGGGAGTTTAATGTTAGGGATCAAGTGTTACTGCGTGTATCTCCTATGAAAGGAGTGATGAGGTTCGGGAAGAAAGGGAAATTGGCCCGAGGTACGTAGGACCATTTCCCATTATCGAGAGGATTGGGCCGGTAGCATACAGATTGGGACTACCAAAGCATTTACATCGCATTCACGATGTATTCCACATCTCGTCGTTGAGACGGTATCTTCGGGATGATATGGCCCATACTCACATCGCGATAGATGAGATAGACTTACAGCCTGACAACTCTTACGAGGAGAGACCGATGGCTATCCTAGACTATAGTGAGAGGAGATTGAGGTCGAAGATAGTTCCACTTATACGGGTCCAGTGGGAGCATCATAACATGGAGGAATCCACTTGGGAGCGCGAGGCCGATATGCGCGAGAGATATCCAGATTTGTTCTTACCAGGTATGCCTTATATTCCGAATTTCGGGACGAAATTCCGTTATTAGGGGGGAAGTATGTAATACCCCGTATTTTTATGCTATATTAATTTGGGGATTTATTAAATTTAATGTGAATTAATTATTTAATAAAAATCCGGAAATTAATTATGTTATAATTATTATCGTGATGAGAGTTAGTAATTATGGGAAAATTTTTTGAATATTACTAATGAGCAAAGTAATATATAATAGTGGCCATATTAAATGTCACGAGTGAATAAAATGAAAATTTTAGAAAATTGAGTCGGGACGCGCCCGTGTCGTGTCGGGACTAAATATTGATAAATAAAAGTAATTATTTTATAAGTTGTTCGTGTGGTCATTTTGAGTGCGCCAACGCGTCCGGAAGGGTCGAGATAGTCAGAAAAGTATACCCGGGAGTTTGATTTGGGTCTCGGGGTGTTTTTAGGCTTAATTAGTACCCCGGGAGGGCATTTTAGTCATTTTGTATTTTTGGGTAATTAAACCCACGAAAATTAAAGGGGTTATATCAGATGTTTAGGTTATCTCCTAGAGTTAGATAACACAAAACACTAGAATGGCCATTGGAGAGGAGAGGAGAGAGCTCTCAAGGCATTCCAAGGCTCAAAACTCACCCGTTTGCACCGCCGCCACCGCCAACGCGTAGATCGCGAGACGGGGAACGCAACCACACCAAATTCAACACCAAACCAGATTTCTGAAACTCCCAGGCAAGTGTTTATTTTGCTTATTTCGTTGATGCATCATCCATATTAGTTTAGGAGTTATTAGGATGAGATTTATGGAAGAAAACCCCAATTTGAGATAGGAAATTTTCATGTAGTGGTGATTTATATGATATTCTGGAAACCCTTTGTCATGTAAAGGATTAAGAGTTTGATTAAGAAAAGAGTTCTAATCAGATACAAACACTAAAAATTTTATTCCGGATGATCGGACCATTGGAATCGCTTGAAATTTAAGTATGTTGTAGCGAACGGCGAGACAGGACTGCTGACAAAAGTTCAGCTTGATCGAACGGTCGGATTTCTAAAAATATTATTTTACTAGAGAGTTTTATGTTTTGGATACTCTTAGAGGGGAAAAAAATTCAATTAAAACTCCATTTTAATTCCGATTTCGAAACCGTTTGAAATTCTCATCTTTGAAAATAAAATTCAAAATCCTTTAATGTAAGGCGAAATCTATATTTTTGGGATATTTTGCATAAGGGATAATGTAAGTATATATTAAAGGGGAGAGACACGTAAGAGAGAGTTACGCTGGAACATAAATGGATATCTACTGAATTGTACATTTGGAAGAATAGAGTCCATGAAGGTTACGTAGTAAGTTGGAAAAACCCTTCGAATTAAAGTTAGAAACGAACCATTATACTTGATAAATAATAATGGGAATATAAGGATAAATGTTGTGAATGTGGGTTATTAGATAAACCTAAATTGATATAATAAAAGTGGTATATTTATATGATTGTGTATGCATATATTATATACTTGTGAAAATCATGCCCGCGCTACTTGCTATCCCTGAGGTTTCCGCGCTGGGACGATCTTATCTCGTGTGCCTTATGGGGGATATTGACTCGTACCCTAGAAGATAGAAAACCTAGGTACAGGCTATCGAATCGGTAGTCACGGTCCTAAGAGACGTGAGGGTATGTACTGACCTCTTGGACTTGGAAACTATGCTTCGCCTCAATATTGTATGTGTATGTATTTATACAGTTCGAGAGTGATTCCGAACTTGTATTCCCTTTAGTACGATTGATACGGGAATTGGATAGCAGAGTATGCCCGCACCATAAAATTTAATGTGGGGTGCTGTTAGAATATATATATTATACGAGTATTTAATATATATATGAACTTCTGAAATATGGGAAACTGCCTACTGTGTTATGGTAAGTAAGACATGTATAATGACTCAAATTGGAAATACTTGTTTTGAAAAGTATAATATGATATCGAAAAACTTTATGAATCAATAAAGTTAAAATGAGCGTTTTGTACTAAATGAAATTATCCTTTTTAAACCATGATGTTGTTAAATCTTAAATTTTGAGAGTCACCTAAGATAAGTTAAATCCTTGGGGAAGGATAGTGTGATATATGATGAGATAAACCATTGGGAAGGTTAGTGCGATAGGAGTGCACATTAGAAGAGTGGCGAGAATTTCTCAAGAGAGTGTCGCACTAATATGTTGTTGCATTGGCCTGTATCAATTTAAATACTTGCTAAACGAATTTTTAAATCATATACACTATCGGGCTCTGACCCGTTTCTATTCCTCTTTCTCTCTTGTATATATATATGTATATATTACAGGTGCCCAGTCACAGGGGCGTCTTGCATAGGGTCCTTTGGCAAGAACGCGCTGCAGCTTAGGTGGGAGTTGCAGGCCTGTTGTTTAGACGACTTCATCCATTTGATTCTACTCCTAGCATGTTCATTATTGGGGCATGTGTCGCCCTTTCCATTTTTCAGTTGTTATTTGGATATTGTACTTCATCTATTTCTAGTATTGTCACGTTGGGATTTATTATATTCTGGATGGTTTACTTTAATATTTATTGTTAGTAGCCAGTTGTTGAATGTTAAATTATTGGATTGATTGTTTAATAAAATAAATAAATAAAACTTGAAAGGAATGTTAAAAATGGTTTTGACACTTAGCTTAATTAATTAGGGTGTTTAAATTGGAACGACAGTGATGCTAAGAATGATCCAACTGTTCACCTTGATTTTAATTTAATAAAGGAGTGATCGCCCGGTATTTAATTAGGCGGGGTGTCACACAATACAAAGAATCCACTGCCCTCTTGCACGAGGGGTATGAGAAGAAATATCAGCAACTCAACGCTGACAAGGGATACGAGCAGCGTTTTGCTGGCTACGATGTGAGGGATAGAACTCTGATGGCTGAGGTCGAGGAGTGAAGACAAATAGCTGAATTATTAGAGCAAGAGAATAACAACCTACAAAGAGAGTTGTCACAGTTGAAGTCTGCAGCTTCCACTTCAAAAGCCTTGATCCCCGTGACTGATGAGGGATTCTCATTCTTGGAGGTCGAGAACGCCAACTTGAGAGACGAATTGGAGAGCTTGAAGAGAGCTGGCCCCTCTACATCTTCTCGGGGACGAGCAAGAGTTCCTCGGGGACGAGCCAGAGCTGCTCGGATTCTTGTCGAGGAACAGGGGACCCAATCTTCTTTAGAGAACCAAGCTTTCCAATTAATGGCGAAGAACCAGGCGTTGGCTGAAATGTGAAAGAAGATCAGGGACCTGGAAGATCAACTTTCTGCTCAGAAGTCTGTCCTGGAGAACAAAGAGCTCTTCATCAAAAATCTCCACGAATAGCTGGAAAGATTGACTTATCAATTCCACAAACAGCCCAGGGAGTTCTGGATGGCTGGGTACAACGAGGCTCTCTACCACTTGGACGATCGTATCCAGAATGCCAATAATGAGGGCTACAAACAGGGCTGGCTGAATGCCTTAGGTGTGCTGCAACTCGAACAGGGTCATTACCTGTGGGACTACCATGATCCTGGGCTGCTCGACCTTCCAGTGCCACCATTCAAGCTCGACATGAGTTGGATCCCTGCTCGGGCCATTTCTCGGTGCTTGATTTTCAAATATCTCAGTGTCTACAATCTCCATTCAAATGTCGAGATATGTCGTCCCGAGCACCTTCTAGATCGACCATCCGTGATGAATATCAGGATGTTAAAAGATTTGAATTTTATAAATTCTCCTCTTGCTTTAAATGATCCGCCTGCTGGCGAGGAACCTGTTTCAAAAGCAGAGGGGAAGAAACAAATAGAGTAAGAATTTTGATGTAATAGTTAGTATGCATTTCATTCTCAATGTAATTTGTTTTGATTTTAATGAAAGACTTTCATTTTTATTCGCAATCTTAATTACTATTGTCTTGTAAAACACTTTACATCTGTGCATGTGTATCTGTTAAAAAGATAACAATATTGTGTTGTTTGTCGTTCAACTTATTGTCGACTAACTTGAATTTGTGGTAATCATTTGGCAAAAATAATGTTTTGTTTCTCGACTAACTTAGTAAAAAGTTACGAGTATAAAAAATGTTGCTCGATCACTTTCTCGTCTTCATAAAATGTTTCCGACCAACCAAGGTCGGTAAATTTTCTTTGTCGACCAACTACAGTTAGTGGGTTTTTATCCCCGACCAGCCATAGTTAGTAGATTTTTTCTTAACGAGTAACTTTGGCACTTTTTGGAATAGTTGTAGCTCCCGACCAACCTTAGTTGGTATTTTCGAGAATATATTTACTTCCTAATCAATATAAGTTGGCATTTTTAGGAAAACTTTTATTTCTCGAGGAACACATAGCTTTACTTCCCGGAGGAATAGAGGTAGATTTACTTCCCGGAGGAATATAGGTAGCTTTACTTCCCGGAGGAATAGAGGTAGATTTACTTCCCGGAGGAATATAGGTAGCTTTACTTCCCGGAGGAATACAGGTAGCTTTACTTCCCGGAGGAATATAGGTAGCTTTACTTCCCGGAGGAATATAGGTAGCTTTACTTCCCGGAGGAATACATTTTTTTCTCGACCAACCTTAGTGGGCATTTTCGAGAAAAAATTTTGAATGCCGAGTTTCGCCGAGTAGTGTGGAGTAGTGTGTAGCACTAGTATTCCCCAAAAAACTTTCAATAAAAGGAGAGAATACACATCACTGATAATACTTACGCAGGTGCTCTGCGTTCCATGCATTCTTGAACTCCTCCCCCTCTAAAGTTGCTATTCGGTAAGTTCCTAGTCGAACAACTTCTGTAACTCGGTATGCTCCATGCCAGTTTGCCTCCAGTTTGTTGTGCTTTTGAATTACTTTCTTCAGCACATAGTCACCTTCTTTCAGGTCGCACTTCTTCACTCTCTTGTTGTAGAACAAAGTTGTTCGCTGCTGGTAGGCAGCATTTCTGATGGTTGCTTCTTCTCTAACTTCCTCGAGCATGTCTAAATCCAATCTTCTCATTAAGTCGCTGACATGGGAATTGAAATTCAGTACCCTGTGTGTTGGGAGGCCCAACTCGGCAGGTATAACAGCTTCACTTCCAAACGCCAGCATATATGATGATTCTCCTGTTGTTACTCGGGGAGTAGTACGATAAGCCCATAGTACTGATTGTAGCTCGTTGATCCAATTTGATTTCGCGTTACTTAGTCTTTTCTTCAAGCCATTTAGCAGCGTTCTGTTTGTCACTTCAGTTTGTCCATTGCTTTGAGGATGGCCTGGTGTTGAGTGGATCTTCAAAATGTTTGATTGATGACAATAGGCAGCGAACTCCTCGTTATCAAATTGTGTTCCATGGTCTGTGATGAAGGCATGAGGAAGACCATATCGACAAATGATGTTCTTCCAAATAAATTGGTACACCTTGTTGTACGTCATATCGATGAGAGGCTCAGATTCTACCCACTTAGTAAAATAATCCACTGTGACGACGAGGTATTTGAATCTTCCTCTGGTCGTTGGTAGTGGCCCGACCAAATCTATTCCCCACATGGCAAATGGCCAAGGGGAAGTGATGGGTGTCAACAATGCTTGTGGAGTTCTTCGGATGGAGGAAAAGCGCTGGCACTTGTCACGTTTCTTGGCATAGTCTATACAATCAGCCCTCATCGTCGGCCAGTAGTATCCTTGCGTCATCACCCTTTGCATAAGTGTCCGACCTTCTACATGGGCTCCACAGGACCCTTCATGGACCTCTTCAATCAAATCCTTCTCCTCGGTGGGATGCACACATCTCTGCAAACCTGCCATAATTCCTCGTCTATATAGAATACCGTTAGTTAATATATACCGAGCAGCTTTAAACTTCAATTTCTTGGCTGCGAGCTTGTCAATTGGTAATTTATCCTCCTCAATATATGCCCTGATAGGATTCATCCAAGATGGTCCTAAATCAAGGGTTATAACATTCGTCGGCAGATCTTCATCTATACTCCGAGCAGCTAAAACTTCAATTGGAATTATTCTTCGTAGCTCGGTACGAGTAGCTGATGCTAATCGAGTTAAGGCGTCTGCTCTTGCATTCTCCATTCTTGGTATTCTGACCAGCTGAATAGCAGCAAATTCCGATATCAACTCCATCACCTTTGCATGATACTTGATCATTAATTCTCCTTTGACGGCATATACTCCTATCATTTGGTTTACGATCAGTTGAGAATCACTGAAAATAATAACCTGCTGCTCCTCCATAATTTTTGCCAAATTAAGACCTGCAATCATGGCCTCATACTCAGCCTCATTATTGGAAGCTTTGAATTGGAAACGTAGGGCGTATTCCATGTCGACCTCATCCGGAGTGCTCAAAACTATCCCCGCGCCACATCCTGTAGTGCAAGATGAGCCATCTACACATAGCCTCCATATAGGTAACTCGTCTTCAAATCTCTGATCTGTCAGAGTTCCTCGGTGAAAAATTTATTGTTTCCTTTCATCCTCCCCTGATATTTCTTTCTCTTCGTCGATCATCTTTTCTTGCCCTTTTACCAACCGGAGCTGGTCTGGGCTTGAATTTGATGATCCTGTAACATCTACTTGCCCTTTTACCAAACTAAGTTGGTCTAAGCTTGTGTTTGATGATCCTGTAACATCCACAGGTTGATCAGCGAGCAACTTTTGCTCCTCGGGGGTATCAGGATAGGTGAACTCTGCTATAAAATCTGCTACAGTCTGCCCTTTTAGCGATGATCTGGGTTCATAAACTATATCATATTCACCGAGCTCTATTGCCCAGTACATCAATCTCCCTGATTTTTCTAGTTTATGAAGGGATTGCCTCAATGGCATATCAGTATATACTACTATGGTATGAGCCTGGAAGTATGGCCTCATTCTCCTACTCGCCTTAATCAGCGCTAGTGCTAACTTTTCCAGCTTTGGATATCTGATCTCTGCTCCTCGGAAGGCCTTACTAGTATAATAAATTGGTTTTTGTACTCCATTCTCAACTTTGATCAACGTCGAGCTAACTTCATTCTCCGATACTGCTAGATACAAGTACAATTTTTCTCCCATCACCGGCCTGGACAACAGTGGAGGTGTTCCCAAATATTTCTTCAAGTATTGAAAAGCCCTCTCACATTCATCGTTCCACTCAAAAGTCTTTCTGAGCGTCTTGAAGAATGGGAGACATCGACCAGTTGCTCGCGATACAAATCTTTTGAGTGCTGCTACTCGTCCTGTAAGACTTTGCACCTCTTTCTTCGTCGTTGGAGATCGCAGCCCTAATAGAGCTTTGATCTTTTCAGGATTTGCCTCAATGCCTCGTTGATTGACAATGTACCCGAGAAACATGCCTTCTCGTACTCTAAATATGCACTTCGTCGGGTTTAGCTTCATTTGATATTTATCCAGTTGATCAAAAGTCTGGCTTAAGTCAACTAGATGATCGGCAGCTTTCTTGCTCTTTGTCAGCATATCGTCAACATAGACTTCCATATTGCAACTGATTTGTTCAATAAAGACCTTGTTCATCAGCCGCTGATATGTCGCACCTGCATTTTTCAAACCAAAAGGCATAACATTATAATAATAAGTTCCCTTAGGGGTAATAAAAGATGTACTTTCCCTGTCTTCAGGTTTCATTTTAATCTGATTGTAACCAGAATAAGCATCCATGAAGCTCAATAGCTCGTGTCCCGAGGTAGCATTCACCAGTTGATCAATTCGGGGCAATGGAAAGTGATCCTTTGGGCATACTTTATTGAGGTCGGTGAAGTCTACACACATCCTCCACTTGTTGTTATTCTTCTTTACCATCACCATATTGGCTAACCAGTCTGGATATTTAACATCTTCAATGAAGCAAGCTTTCTGGAGCTTCTCGACTTCCTCCTGTATAGCTTGATTCTTCTCGGGACTAAGTACTCTTCTTCTCTACTTCACAGGCTTGATCTCCTTATTCACATTGAGTTCGTGACATAAGAAATTTGGGTCTATCCCAGGCATATCCTCATGACTCCACGCAAAAGTTTATTTTCTGCTTCTTAAGAAAGTTATCAATTCTTGTTTTAGTGAGGCTTCCAACGACGAACCTATTTGAGTAGTTCGTTCAGGATGCTCGTCGTCCAGGATGATATTTTCAGTAGCTTCCACCACTTGACCCTTCACGAGTTGCGACTGATCTCTAGGATCCAATGTTTCAATTTCGGCACCTTCATCCACTTGATAGGTAGTAGTCCTTTTCCTTGATTCTTCCAGTTCCTCTTGCTCGGCAGATGAATAATAGCATTCCCGAGCTACTTTCTGGTCACCTTTCACAACTCCCACTCCAAAATTTGTTGGAAATTTTAGGCACTGATGCACTGTAGATGGTACAGCCTCAAATTTCTTCAATCCTACTCTTCCCATGATGATATTGTATGATGATTGAACATTCTTATCCATCACGAAGAAGCATATTCTTTATGTTCGACAAGCAGGCCACGTACCAATAAATATATCCAACTTGATCGTCCCAAGTGGAAATACTTTCTCGCCAGCAAAACCGAGGAGGGGTCTATGATAAGGCTCTAGTTGAGATAGCTTTAGATTTAAACAGTCGAAGCACGAGTAGAACATGATGTCTGCCGAGCTACCATTGTCGACCAGTACTCTTGAAATCATTACATCCTTCATCCTCATTTTGATCACCAATGGGTCATCATGAGGATATAGAACACCTGCGAGGTCATTCTTTGAGAAACCAATGATCAATCTCTCTTTGTTCACCTTTCTTGGGCGATCCTCCTCAGCTAGATTTATTATTTGAATGTACGAGCAAGCTTGAGCCTCACAGAGGTAAGCTTTTCTTTCGGCAGTAAGGTCTCCTCCTCCTGCATCTCCACCTGTAATAACATTACAATCAAATGACCCAAAGCGTATTGAAAATACCTCACGTTCTGGTTGCCTTGGTCTCTTGGGAAGATCGGGGTCATCTTCTGGATCAACTTCATGGTCTCTCTTCCTGTTCTCCTCTGCTCGACGAGGAGATCTAGACCTCTCTCTTGATCGGTCGTTGTTTCTTCTATCATTTCCCCGATCAACATACTTTGTCAGTTTTCCTCGTCTGATGAGTGTTTCAATCTCATTCTGAAGAGCTATGCAATTTTTGGTCATATGGCCATGATCTTTGTGAAACTCGCAATATTTTGCTTTATTTCTCTTTTCGGGGTCTGCCTTCATTTTCTCTGGCCAATTTAATTCCTCGTTGTTCTTGATTTCTTCCAGAACATGGTTGATGTCCTTCAAAGGAGTATAATTATCATATTTCTTCATTACGTCCCATACCGACCTAGTTTTTGAATTTTTATCATTACCATTGTTCTTATGCTCTTTCTTCTTAGCTTTATCACCTTCCACCTTGCTTTCTTTGGCATCCATATTCTTCTTCACAGCCATAGCCTCCTCGGCATTCATTATCTTGGCCGCTTTTCCCATCAAATCTGATATGGTTCTAGGTGGATCTTTCACCAAAGTGTAGTACAATTTGTTGGGCAGTAGTCCACTCATCAAGGCAGTAATCGTTGTCTTTTCCTCATAGTTAATGACTTCGAGCTTTTCGTTATTAAAACGAGTTATATAATCTCTGTTACTTTCACCAACTTTTTGTCTAACACTTAACAAATGAGCTACTCGTTTAACAGGCTTTGCCCCAAAGTAAAAATTCCCAATAAATAACTCGGCCAGTTGAAGAAAAGTTGAAATCTTACCCCGAGGAAGATTATTATACCACATTTGAGCAGATCCGATAAGAGTTCCCGAGAATGCTCTGCATCTCATCTCATCTGGAACAGCATAGATGTCGGTTGCAGCTTGCCATTGTTCTATATGAAGGACAGGGTCAGTCTTTCCATCATATTTGGGAGTCGCAACAGGTGCTTTGAACTTTGATGGTGTTGGGAAATCTACAATGGCCTGGACAAAAGGTGTTCCTCGAACAAAGGTTCGTTGTAGAGGGTTCTTAGCTTTAGCCATTTCCCCTAATCTATCCTCCAGCCTCTGAATAGAGCCTTTCCATGCATAATTTCCTTCCTCGGGCCTGTTGGTTCGAGCAACTGACCGCGTTGATGTGGCTTCCTAGGATTTATCCTGACGAGCAGCTGGTCGCGACTGGGCAGATCCTTCTCTTAAGTATGATGGTCGTCGAAAACTCCTCGATGGGGCTCTAGGAGGACTTTTTCTCCTTCTAGGTCCTAATCGATTGAAAGGTGATACCCTACTTAACCTCTCTAGCGCACTAGTCCTTTCTAGAGAGAGAGTGACACGTTGTTCAGTATTTGTGGCCCGTACTGATGAAGTTCGTCCAGGTTGATAAGAAAAATCTTCAGATTCCTTAGTACGATATGAATCAGTACGCCTAGTACGCGAAGAAGGTGCACGGGTATTTCTTTGAATGCGTCGTGGTCCTGAATGGGTTGGTGCACCGCCATGGAGGGTTTGTATGAGTTGTCGCATAGTTTCTTGCATTACGGTCTGGCCCTGAGCCAGATTTGTCATTATTCCAGCCAGATCTGGAATATTTGGCGGAGCAGATTGATTTGGAGGGCTTCCAGCATTTTGATTGCTGGATTCTGGAATATCAGCCATTTGTGATGAATTATTTTTGATGAAAAATGATATTACCAGTCGTTTCCCACAGACGGCTCCAATCTGTTGATGTAAAAAATTAGATTGGATCTAATTATTCAATCACAGATAAAATAAATGAAACAAAGAGATTTTTAAAGTGGTTCAGCCTTATAAGAATGGCCTACGTCCACTGTTATGTTATTACTGACTGTTTGGGAATTCTCGATTACAAGTTCTATCAAGAAATTCCGGTCCCCTTACAATGAGGATTGTACAATGTATTTATAGCCCTGAGGCTGTAATGTCAAAGGGTAATACATTAAATGATGTACATATGAAAGGGTAATACATTCAATGCCCCTTAAGCGTACGCGTCTGAATGATAAGCATTTAATGAACAGTCAAGCTGTTAGTTATCCTGCTATTAATGCTTTGTTCGAGGTGCAGCTCGGCTTGCCTGAGTTGCTTGGACCGCCTAAGCTTCTCGGTACTTAAGAGTTCCTCGGAGCGTATGAGTTTTTCGGAGAGATCTTGTAAGTCGGAGCGTCTGAGTTGGTCGGGGAAGCAATGTTCCTCGTTGTAGCATGGTTCCTCAGAGCGTCTGAGTTCCTCAGAAATGTTTGTTGTTGCCACATAGATTGCCACGTGTCTTCACCCAATTGAGCCATGTCAGCAGACTAAATTTGGTATCAACAACAGACTTGACATCTTTTTGGCTCAAGTCACAGTGGCTCAGCCCCAGTTTTCAAAAATATCCGGCGTTGAATTAAACTATCATATTAGATCTTATTTAGGCCTGAATATTGAAAGTCAATCATTTTCGAGGTTTCTTTTTTTTATGGTTATAACTACACATACAGGAAAACGCGTATGAAATCAACACTTAAGTAATTAGAAGAGCGGGCATGGCAAACGTTAGTTAAGGGTTAGTCCACATTCATGGTTGTAGATAATGATTATAGAATTCCCAAACGTGTAAAAACCTAGAATGAGGATGACATTAAATTGTCCAACTACAATTCTCGTGGCGTGAATGCATTATTTTATGCCGTCACACCGGAGGAATTCTGTTATGTTATAACATGTGAAACATCGAAATAGGCTTGGGACATACTCCAATTCACTTATAAGGCTATTAGTGATGTTATGGATTCCAAACTCCAAAACCTCATGATGAGGCATAAACTTTATATTTAAAACAAGTCGTTGGGTGTTTACGCCTGATAAAAAATGAATACCACAACTTGGTACACTAAAATGGAAGTGTAGCGACAAGTAAGGATCGTATCCACGGGGAGTGTTAATAGATGGTAATAGATTTACTGTTTCAAGAATAAAAGTGTAAAAGGTGATGGTTTGGTTTAAAAGAAAAGGGAGAAAATAAGGAAGTTAACTCTAAACAATATTAATTAAGCGAGAGTTGGGATCGTGTACCCGCCATGGGCTAAACAATTAATAATTAGAATTTCGGTTCAAAACTATTTAACCGCGCATATTCCATTGAGCATAAACATCACGGAAGAAGGAATTTAAACCAAAGTTGCGAGATTAAACATTTAATCAAAAATGGTCACACGCTGAATAAATTCGAATTATAGCTATAAACACTAACATTCCGTGACAAAGAAAGTTAAACGCATAATAAACCAATTTTAATACACGAGGCTTCGATTAAATGTAATTTTATACAAAACCTAATTTTCAGAGCTCGACGCCCATCAACGGACACGCAACCCAAACCCTATTTAACTACTCACACAACATGAATAAACTAATTAAACTACACATGATTAAAGCTATAAATAAAACTAATTAACCAAAGCAAATAACTAATTAATCAACAAAAACTAAATACAAAGCAAGTAAATTAACTAATCAAAGTGTAAAACAAGTGGAGATGATAATGAATAGTAGAGTTCTTACATAAAATAGGTGAAAACCCAAGGGAAAAAAGAGGAGAGGGTGAAAGCTCCCAACAACACACCCTAAAACTAAGCTAAAATGACTTATATGATGGATCCCTCTTCAAAATGAAGAGAAAATGTATTTATACATAAACCCTAGGTGGCATAATTGTAAATAAAAAGGCTGAAAACAGGAGACCGAATCGATTCGGAAGGAACTGAATCAATTCGAAATAGGGGAAGTAAAAAAGTAGGTTCTGGTGCCAAATCGAATCGATTCGAAGTTGTCCGAATAGATTCTTACCTGAGAGTCTGCAATTCTCAGCTTTATCCAACTTTACGGAAAATGCCGTAACTTCTTCTTTATAACTCGAAATTAGGCACGATCGGAGGCTACGCAAAGATAACTCAGAGATACAACATCCAAGAAGATATTAGGTAAAAAAACTATGAAAATACTAAAATGCCCTTGAAAGTTCCCTTGAATGTACCCTTGAAGTCAAAACCATCCTAAAAATGCCATAACTCCTTCGATACAACTCGGATTCATGCGCCGTCAGTGGTTGCGCGAAGAGAAATCAAAGGGATTCAACTTCCATGGAGAGGTCGGGATTAAAACCTAAATTTTGAAATTATTAAAATGCCCCCGAAGCTGTAAAAGTCGACGAAATTTCACCGGAATGCTACCGTACTTCACATTAAGCATCGAAATACCTACAAAAGCTCAATTATACCTCATATAGCATGTAAACATATAAAATGTAGGTTGCCTGGTTAACGAGCATAAATATAGCAATTGAGGTACCCGGGGGGACTAAAATGCACAAGTATAATGGTGAATAAATACAATATTTGTGTCGAATCACACTCCCTAACTTTCACACTGCTAGTCCCTAGCAATGAAGTAAAAAACAAGAAGAACTACAAGTAAACCACAGAAAAAGAGATATGTACAAAGGGGATAAATGCCGCTTTCGCGGCCGAACGATTGCATTTAGCATATGCAATAAGTCGTTAAATCTCTAGGTTACCCTAGTGGACGAGTGTCATCTCGTGAGGGTTTTCAAGGATGAAAATCACAAACATCATATAGTTTACTTAAAATATGCCCAATCAACATACGATAAATTCAACAATAACTAAAAAGATTTCAAACACGTTATTAGAAAAGTGAATAAATTCACACGAAATTCCGTTTTTATTAACATTCTAGAATGCACCTCATAGAATTGAAACCTTAAAATGTGAGAGGTGAGCGAGCACATGCATAGTATGATTTGGCCAAAACTTAAATAAACCAGATAAGCGTTAAAGCGTGCATATATCAATCCTCACCGGATATTACGCTCAACAAATGAAATCACTGTGAAAGGGAGGTAATACACGGGACATGTGGGTATAAAGAGTAAATGTAAATGGAAACTAGGTCACGCATATGTCGCAAATTAATAATGCTATATATAAAATGAAAAACATGTAATCTCAATAAAAGGTACCACTCATTAAATGAGGCAAAATGTATTTTCACAGACTATCAAAACTATTTAAACTTTTAAATTAAATTTACCCTAAGATCACATAGGGCTTGCATAGGGGTGTAATGTAGAATTGGGGTTAAGGTTATGAAACAAAGGAAATATGTACAGATTCAAAGTGTTCGGGGATGAAAAACGTGGGATAATGGTAAATTGTGGCCAATTTCAAAATTAGAATATGATTTCCATAACAAGCATTAAATATGAAATTGGAGAGCGACGAGGATTATTGAACACTATATACAACATATACAACTTTCTCTTTTCTTTTCTTTTCTTTTCTTCTTTTTCTTTTCTTCTTTTTCTAACTTTTTCTTTTGTTTACTTTTGTTTTTCGCTTATTCTATTCTTTTTCACTACATTTTTTTCTACTTTTCTCACTCTCTATGCTTAATTGCAACCGCAAAACAATAACATCATCCAATCCCAAGTATCATTCCAAGCAAAGATATGGAAGGTAATATGTATGGTTTATAACTCCAATGTGGAGTTGGTTATGGGATTTTGGGTAATGAAATGAAAGGATAATATTTAGGCTCAAAGGGGTTGACTAGGGAAACATTTAAGGTAAGGTTAAGGGCAATATGGGTAATATAACAAAGATGGCCTATGATCATTTCCTAAAATTTACGCAATTCTCGAGTCAAAACAAATTTTGAAAATCATGCTCAAGTAACACATTTCAAGATATAAACCCAAGTAATGAACGATCAATGAATGAATAGAGAGATTACCTATGAATTCAGCGCTTTTAAAGAGGAAAGAATAGTGTATACACTCACAAATGATGGTATGTCTCGAATCTCACTTATGTAAGTATATACAATGCAACAAAAGATTACCGATTTATAAAAATCTTAAACCAAATCAATAAAATAAGAAAAGCAAATGTGCTCATGGGATAAAGTTTAATTCATGAAGTTATTAATAATATCAATGATTTGAGGACTAAAGTCTAAAAATTTCTAAAATCAAGAACATGCAACATTGTGGATCGGGCAATTATTGAAATTTATCATTAGAAACAAAGGCCAAAAGCCCAACAAAGGAGAAAAAAGAAAGAAATTTATTTTTGAAAATTTTTAATTTTTAAAAAAAGCATGCTTTGTAACTAACATGTTATCAAATCCATGGACTAAACATGAAATGGATAGAATATCCTACACCATAACTTAAATGTTGGATTATCTCAATGCAAATCAAGAACACAATACAAAGATAGGATAAGAACGATATTACCCAAAATTGGAGCGATCACCATTGAGTAGGAGTCCAAAGAATCTACAAAAAAAAGGTTAGTACCGAGCACAACGAAAAGCAAAAAAAAAAGTTTAACTAATTACACTAAACTAAACTAAAAATAAAGAAAATTAAAAAGCTAACTATTTAACTATTTGGACTTCACACTAACTATACACTAGAAGTCTAAATACTTGAGGATCCACCCAAAATACAATTTGACTTTGAAAGATCAACGGTGGACCCTCTAAAAAAATCATGCCTCCAGGAAAATAGGAATTCCGTTTGAAAAATGCAAGGCATATGGGTGGTGGAAAAGGTGAACCATCGCCAATTATAAATTTTGGGCAGACGTTGGGGGATTTGGATGATACGGGGGACAAGACCTCATTAATCTCGAGAAAAATAAAATCACCACCCCAAGGTTTTTCAATTGTAAGGGGAGGTGGGGCTAGTGCAAGTTAATAAACCATGAGATGAAGCATCTCAAAATAACATTCTCGTTCAAGAATCGGGTCAAAGTCCTCAACACTTTCAATCGATTCTTGTGATAAATCTAACGGTTCGAGAATAGTAGGGAATAAAGGAAAGGAAGGACCTTCAACCTCAATATAATCGAAAGAATTGATAAGAGGCTGAAATTTGAAAGTGCTTGGATCACTCTCAATCATTTCTTCCTCAAAAAGGGGTGTAGGTGAAACACAAGTTTCAACCTCAACCCAGTTTTGTAGAGAAATGATTTCATCGAGCATGGCGTTATTTTTTAAAAATCAAGGCTTAGAACTCTCGAATCGATCATTAATTTCCTTAATCATTAACTCGTGGTCAAACCAACAAGAAGACATTTCATCTTCTTGTGCGGGCTGCTCATAGCTAACGGCTTCCTCGCATCCCAAATTATCCTCACAAGGCGATGTGGGATTACTTACATACTCTTGAATTTCACGCTCAATGCGCTCATCTTCAAGAATTTGTAGGCATTCTCTCATTTTCTTGGGAGTATAACTTGGAAAACAATTCTCATAACAATTAAGGTTATCTAAAGCGTAATAGCGAGACATTTCACAATAGGCAATTCAATTAAGCGACAAACACCAAAATTTCAATTTCCCGAAACAATCTAGCACAAGTCAAAAAGAAAGAGGAAAATAAAGAATATAAATACGAATAAAAGAAATATTATGAAATAATAAAGCAACTATTATCTATAAAACACTCCCCGACAATGGCGCCATTTTTTATCGGGCGTAAACTTTATATTTAAAACACGTCGTTGGGTGTTTACACCCTGTACAAAACAAATACCACAAGTTGGTACACTAAAATGGAAGGGTAGTGGCAAGTAGGGATCGAATCCATGAGGAGTGTTGATAGATGGTAATCAATTTACTATTTCAAGAATAAAAGTGTAAAAGGTGATAGTTTGGTTTAAAAGAAAAGGGAGAAAATAAAGAAGTTAACTCTAAATAATATTAATTAAACGAGAGTCGGGATCGTGTACCCGCCATGGGCTAAACAGCTAATAATTAGAATCTCGGTTCAAAAATATTTAACTAAACATATTCAATTAAGCATAAACATTGCGCAAGAAGGAATTTAACCCAAAGTTGCGAGACTAAACATTTAATCAAAAATGGTCATACACGGATTAAATTCGAGTTATCACTATAAACACTAACGTTGCGTGACAAAGAAAGTTAAACGCATAATAAATCAATTTTAACACGCGATGTTTCGATTAAATGCGATTTTACACAAGACCTAATTTTCAGAGCTCGACGCCCATCAATGGCGGACACATGACCCAAACCCTATTTAAATACTCACACAACATGAATAAACTAATTAAACTACACATGATTAAAGCTATAAATAAAACTAATTAACCAAAGCAAATAACTAATTAAGCAACAAAAACTAAATACAAAGCAAGTAACTCAACTAATCAAAGCATAAAACAAGTGGAGATGATAATGAATAGTAGAGTTCTTACATAAAATGGGTGAAAACCTAAGGGAAAAAGGAGCAGAGGGTGAAAGCTCCCAACAACACACCCTAAAACTAAGATAAAATGATTTATGTGATGGATCCCTCTTTAAAATGAAGAGAAAATGTATTTATACATAAACCCTATATGGCATAATTGTAAATAAAAAGGCTGAAAATAGGGCACCGAATCGATTCAGAAGGAACCGAATCGATTCGAAAACAAGGGAAGTAAAAAAGTAGGTTCTGGTGCCAAATCGAATCGATTCGGACTTGTCTGAATCGATTCGCACCTAACAGTCTACAATTCTAAGCTTTGTCCTACTTTACGAAAAATGTCGTAACTTCGTCGTTATGACTCGGAATTAGGCATGGTCAGAGGCTAAGCGAAGATAAATCATATGGATAAAAATTCAAGAAGAAATTGGGTAAAAAAACAAAATTATGAAAGGACTAAAATTCCCTTAAATGTGCCCTTGAGTGTGCTTTTGAAGTTAAAACCATCCTAAAAATGCCATAACTCCTTCGATACAACTCGGATTCATGCACCATTGGCGGACACGTGAAGAAAAATAAAAGGTATTAAACTTCCTTGAAGAGGTAGGGATTAAAACCAGAAAGAAAATTACTAAAATGCCCCTGAAGCTGCAAAAATCGACAGAATTTCACCGAAATGCTACCGAACTTCACACTAAGCACCGAAATACCTACAAAATCTCAAATATACCGCATAGAGCATGCAACCATATAAAACAGGGGTTATTTGGTTAACAAGTATAAATATAGGGATTAAGGTACCAGAGGGGGCTAAAATTCATAAGTATAAGGGTGAATAAATATAATATTTGTGCTGAATCACCTCACCACTCAGTTTGAAACATTAGGATGGATGAGAGTGAGGACTTCGAAGAGTTATGTGCTAGATTGTCATGTACTGCAAACTCGTTTTCAACTGGAAAGTGAGAATACCCGAAACCCGTGTAATCAAGAAAATTTTAAGGCAATTGTTTGAAAGATTTAATTCAAAAGTGACAGTTTTGAATTACTTGGGTACTTTAGACCTACGAAACTCGAAGAGCTTATGGGATATCTCAAAACCTATGAGCTTGACAGGTATTCCTTCAAAAAGATGAATAAAGATAAGGGCATTGCTTTCAAACCCAGAAATAGGAAACACAAGTTTCGAAAAATGAGTCTAAAATCGATCCAATGATTTGGCCACATATACTAAGATGTTTAGAAAATTTTCTCAAGTTTGAAAAATAATCAAAAGATGTAAATATGTTTTAGAAAAATAAGTATAACAAGGCCAATCGACACCCTGATAACTATAATGATAACTTTAAGAGAGACGAGTCGAATAGATGCTTTGAGTGTGAGGGTTATAGTCATATGGCAGTTGAGTGTCCCACTAAACTAAGAAATGAGGGAAATAGATCAAAGGTATACAATGCCACCCTTAGTGATAGTGATCCGAAATCGAAACCTGATTCCCCTATTAGGCGCAATTACACTGCATTTATGTTTAGTCATGCAAGCCTTGATGAAAAATCTTCTCATAAAGATAATTCTGAACATGACATTTTTTGGCCATTACTTTTTATTCCCATGTGAGTGTTGGTGGAGAGAGTGAAAAATAGGAGTAGTAGTAGTAGTAGTAGTAGTAGTAGTAGTAGTAGTAGTAGTAGTAGTAGTAGTAGTAGTAGTAGTAGTAGTAGTAGTAGTAGGAGGAGGAGGAGGAGGAGGAGGAGCAGTAGCAGTAGCAGCAGTAGTAGTAGTAGCAGCAGCAGCAGCAATAGTAGTAGTAGAAGTAGTTATAAAAAATAATAATAATAATAATAACAACAACAACAACAACAACAATAATAATAATAATAATAATAATAATAATAATAATAATAATAATAATAATAATAATAATAATAATAATAATAATAATAATAATAATAATAATAATAATAATAAGAATAAGAATAAGAATAAGAATAATAATAATAATAATAATAATAAGAAGAAGAAGAAGAAGAAGAAGAAGAAGAAGAAGAAGAAGAAGAAGAAGATTTGTATACAAAAACAATAAAATTGAAAATGGATAACTTGAAGTTGGAAGCTAGATTAAAACAAAGTGCCATAGGTAGTGACGATTCTAAATTAATTGTGGATCTTAGGTCATGTGTGAAGACTCTTAGGAAAAAACTCACATTTGTTGAGGGGGAGCGAGATAGCCTTCGGAGATTAATGGAGATTTTGAATAAGGATTCCCTAATTTTTTAAGAATCTCATCGTTTACTCGAGTCTCGAGTAATGAAGCTAAAAGAGAGATTGAGAGAATCAAGTCATGTCAAATTTAGTTTGGAATCTAACTCAAAAAAGTTAGATGAGATGTTAGGCATCGTCCCAATCAAATATGACATGTATGGTATTGGCTTCAATATTCCAAATTCTCCTGCTACTAAAGATGAGACCATGATTTTTAGATATTCAATCGTTACTAGGAACGTTAAAAAATGTCAACCTAATGGTAACATTCCTTGTGTCTTTACATGCACACATTGTCATAAGAAATGCCAAATTAGGTATTTTTTCTTTGATATTAAAAATGGTCCTACGAAGTTTAAGTCTAGAGTTATAGAGGTTCCCAAAACCCTAGGGTGTCACGTCATACCTATGAGTCGGGAAATCAGATTTGGAGACTCTACATGTTGGACTTATTGATTCTCGAAAGCTTGCACATTATACTTCCTATGCTAAATTTAATGGTTGATTGTGTCCGCATGTTATATACACTAGTTTTCCTACTTCATGATATATGTATTTGTTAGTTGTATGTGGTTTAAATCTTTTGTATTTATTTTTTCCATTAGAGTCGCACATATGGTAACGATGGGGGTTCGCATCAATACTTGTAGTGTGGTGGTTGGGCCTACCCACCCTATTTGTTCCATGATCTGTGGGTCTACTGGAGCTACCCACTTTGATCAATTAGCAAAGATTTTGACCGGATACGAAATCACACGGGGCTCGATCTAGTGGTATTTTTATGGGGATTCTATCTATCACAGTAGGATCCCTATTCAAGATCACTATAGTTCCTTTTCGGGCGGCTGTAAGACAGAAGGCCGCCTATAGGTGGTAGGGTAGGGTGGGTGGTATAGCTTAGATTGCGACCAATCTTCCTAACCGCGCGCGGGCGGGGCTTAAAGCGCGTGAAACTCATCACTACCTCGTAAGGGCCTTGAGACCAAAGCATGTTACACGAAAGTAGAAATTTTGATTTCCAACCATTAACCTTGTGTTTAATAGCTTGAATCAGGCTCTCGTAGTAATCACCTTTATTTCTACCTTTAAATAATGGGCAGCCTGACGCGACTCAAAATATGTTACTAGTGTGTGCTAATTACGGTTCAAGTGCAAATCGATCATGTAAGTAATAACCCGGAAAGAGGGGGTCGAATCCTCGGGGAATAGGTGAAAAACTGTTACTAAAGCCGTTTAATACAAGATTAAACTATTTAAGTAACTCCGAACTGTTTTTTGAAGAAACTCTTTTCTAGAAATCAAATCAGTTTAATCACAAGAGGTGTTTAAAAAATATGCACGAGATCTGTTCAAGATTTGTTAACAAGATATGAAAAACAAAACTAAAATAGTTTTAAATCAGCACACTAAACAGAAAGGGATGCGGAGACGTAGAAAGATTAATTACAAGATATTTTTAACGTGGTAAAACCTCAACCAACTGAGGAAACATCCATGACTCCCTCTACGGAGTAAAAAAAATCCACTAAAACAAATATAGCAGTTACAAACTATATAATACACATGCACACAAATTAGACCTATACAAGTTTCGGAATGTACCCACTGGTGTCCTTATAACTTTTCTGCATTTCTGATTGTTGATGTTGTTCTCCCAGTTTGCTAACTTCACTTTGTTCCAGTCTTTACGTCGACTCTTGTATCAAGATCTTATTACCAACACCTTCAGTGTTGTAGTGTGTAAGTGTTTGTGATGGTGATCTAACACATGCATGCACACATTCACACTTATATTTACAAACAATCCTAGTAAATAACAAATCGGATCTATATGCTGTGATTTTCAGTTTCTCTCTTCTTAGGAAACTTTGAACCTTATTTGACCTTTAATAATAACTTAGAATCCACGGCTATCTTGCTCAGAAGACGTATCAAGATCTTAATCAATCTCAAGGTTTTAAAAATATTTTTGAGATTGAAAATCACCAAGTGCGATTCCAACTAGGTCAAAGGTCTTGTTTCAAAGGAACTAGAAACAGAAAATATTATTCTTGATTTTGAGTATGAAAACATTTATAGAAAAGAATCAACAATAAATTTCTCAAGATGAGTGAGAACGAGAGAATTACGTGTGATAATTGATTAACTTCGCAACTTTCTAATATAGCACACTTATTTAATTTCAGCCCCTAAACATACATCTAAGGGGCATGTGTCAACCCAAAAATAAATAAAGGATGTGACACAAAAATATGCTGAGACACAGATTTCAGGAAAAAACCCCTTTTGGGTAAAACTTTTATTTCACTATGAATATACAAGTCGCAACTTACAATTACATAGAGAAATCTGCAATGGATTAACACGCAGTCAACCCACAAAGACACGCAGTCTTGAACTCAGCATGAGAATACACGCAGCACCCTCCAAGGACTCGCAGCCCAAACAACGAAGGAAGAACCGCAGCTCTCCTCAATGACACGCAGCTATAAAAACTTTGTAGAGACTCCCTCAGCAATGACAGACAGCCCTCGGTTGCAAAGATCTCTCCACAAAGATGAACAACAACAAAGCTTGTGTTCTAGGGTTCCAAAAGATTCACAAAAGTAATTGGGATTTTTGTGTGTGAATCAAAAAGATGTTTGGCACATCAAAAATTGAAGTCTTGTTGTGTTTTAACTCTTAAAAAACGTTTTCTCAAAGACTTGAAAAAATACACCACCGAAATAGTTATATATATAGGAAAAATAAGTTGGTGGTAAAACCAGTTACGAAACTGCTCGAGTTTATCCCAGGCGGACCGGTCCGGGTCTGAGGCGGATCGATCCGACCTCGGATCGGTTCTTTTAAAATTTAGCTTCTTCAGTTCGCTTTCGGTCCGGGGTTTACTGGATCTGCAGCAAGCAGATCGGACCGGTTGAGGGGCGGATCGGTCCGGTATAGAGGCGGACCGGTTCGGCTTCCCAGAAAACTAAAAAACTTTTAAAAGCCTCATTTTGATTGAAAAAACTTACTTCTTATTTTTATAAAAAATATTTTATAAAAATTTCCCAATACTAAATATGAACTTTAAGGAACGTAAAAACAAAATTTTACCAAGTTCATTCTCGCAGAGGCTATGATGTTGAAGACACTTTGATATTCGGATCCGTTGATGTAGATGCGATCTTGAGTTTCTTCAAAGGTGTAACGGCGTACGACATACAAATTGATAATGGACAAAAATGTCCTTACAATGAGAAACTATAAATGCAGATCTAGGTGTGATGTAACATAAAATGCTTAGATCTATGATTTCTACGAATAAGAAATGCAGATCTAGCTAAATGCTTAAGTTGGAAACAAGATCTTAACACAAAGTGGTTACAACACGAAACAGCTTAACAAACTAACTCTCAAACACTCAAGGTTGTGTTTGGTATATAACTAGTTTTGAAGAGATTAGGGTTTGAAAGGTGTTTTGGACGATTTAGGGTTAGGGTTTCTAACTCTCTCTCTCTCTCTGGTTTCTCTCTCTCTTCTCTCTACTTTCTTTACTCTCTTCTCTCTCTAGAAATGAAGAAATGACAAAAGCTTCTAAATGGCTGAGAGTAAGGCTCCTTATATAGGGGCTAAGAAGGAGGTTCAAAATCAAGGGCTACGATTTAGTCTTTAACTATTGACTTTGATCCAACGATATAGGAGAAGCAGCGGATTAAAACGCATTTGATTGGTTTAAGAGGGATTCACTGGGATTAAGCCAGAACGCATGCAGATCGTTGATTAAAACAATCCAATGGCAAGAAATAAGCAAGGCTTATGTCTCACAGAAGAAACACAAATCGGATCGATATCAGGCTGACAGGTGTAAGGCTGAGATTAAAGCTGAAACGCGTGTTTTGAAAATAATTACACAAACACCTTTAAGTCTTTAGCGCTTTCGGTTTCTACCGTAGTGAACTTCCAGAGATAAAATCATCAATCCAAAATTGCAGATTGACCCCAAAACTTTTAATTCCATTTTTAATTTAGAAAAAAAATGTTTTAAAAATTATTAAAAAATCCCAAAAACTTATTAAAATTCAAATTAAGGGAAATTAATACATACAATACACATATAACCAATTATATGCAATACGCAATGTAGGAATGCAATACTAATATGTGTGAGTGTTGGTAAATATACCTTAGATCAAGAGGAATAAAATGAAGAGAAGGATTGAGGCTCTTTGGTTTCTAGGATGGGACTCAATTTTGTTTCTATTTCCAAACTAGATGAGCACTTATACAATATAGACTCAAGTGAGTCAAGAGTATAAGGTGCTTCAATCTCCCCCTTTGGAAATATGAGACAAAATCTCCTTTGAGTCAACTTGGACTCGTAAGAAAACAAAAAGAAAAGGAAAAACCTATTCCTATACAAAAATTCTATCTACCCATTTCCTAGAACCGAAAATTACATAACTCAACTAAATACAATTCAATACCCTATTACAACTTTGAACATAACAGAGAATAACTGTGAAAAACTGTACAGAATCCTGCAATTAATCACTAAGAACAAGCTCTTTAGAATATGTACAAAATAAATAAATTTTTATAAGACTCAAATTTCTCCCCCATTTTGTCTCAAATGGACAAAGGGAAAAATTATGTAAATCCAAGAAATTATTCAGCACACACCATTCCAATTGATTTACATAAGCCAATAAACCTATTATAATCCAATGGTTTGGTAAACATATCTGCGAGTTGCAAATTAGTGGGAAGATAATTGATTTCTAATTCCTTAGTCTCAACTAATTCGCGGATAAAGTGATGCCTTATTTTTATGTGTTTTGTTCGCGAGTGTTGAACAGGATTTTTAGAGATATTGATCGCGCTTTGATTATCACAATAGAGATGTAATTGTTCTTCTTTAATACCATAATCACTTAGCATTTGCTTAAGCGAAAGTAATTTATCACAGCAACTACCAGCGGCTATGTATTCAGATTCAGCAGTGGATAATGAAGTGCAGTTTTGTTTCTTACTACTCCAAATTATCAAATTATTACCAATATAATAACATGCGCCTGATGTGCTATTGCTATCGTCAGTACACCCTGCCCAATCAGCATTGGTGTATCCTATTATAGTGCTAGGTGTATCATTGGTGTACCAAAGTCCTAAATTTTGAATGCCTTTAATGTACTTGATAATTCTTTTAACACAAGTTAAATGACTCTCTTTAGGATTGTTCTAGTAACGATCACAAACGCAAACAGCGTACATAATATCAGGACGCTAGGCAGTAAGATATAGTAAGGTTCTAATCATACTACGATAAAGGGTGGGATCTACGGAATTCCCTATTTCATCCTTAGACAGTTTAACAGTAGTACTCATGGGAGTTTTAGCATCTTTTGCACTTTCAAGGCCGAATTTTTTAATAATCTCTAATGTGTATTTTGATTCCGAGACAAATAATCCTTCTAAATTTTGTTTGACTTGAAGACCTAAGAAAAATTGTAACTCCCCCATAAGAGACATTTGAAATTCTTTATGCATAATTTTAGAAAAGCATTTAACTTCTGAAGGGGAAGTTGATCTAAAGATGATATCGTCTACGTAAACTTGAGCTATAATGATATGTTTGTCAAAATGTTTGACAAAAAGGGTTTGATCATTTCCACCTCTCTTAAAACCTTTGTCTAAGAGAAAGTTGGAAAGGCACTCATACCATGCTCTTGGCGCTTATTTTAGGCCATACAAAGCCTTCTTAAGACGAAAGACATAATTTGGATATTTAGGGTCAATGAACCCTTTTGATTGTTCTACATAGGTCTCCTCAGTCAATATTTATTTAAGGAAGGCAGATTTGACGTCCATTTGGTAAACCGAAAAATGTAAGTAGCAGGCTATGGCAAAGAGAAGACGAACAGATTCTAATCAAGTAACGGGAGCAAAAGTTTTGTTAAAATCTATTCCCTTTATTTGAGAGTATCCTTGATCAACTAATGTGGCTTTGTTTCTAAAACTATCCCACTTTCATCAGATTTATTTTTAAATATCCAACATGTGCCAATAACCTTTTTGTGATCAGGCCTAGGTACAAGATACCAAACATCATGAATGACAAATTGAAGAAGTTCATCATGCATTGCAGAAATCCAATAAGGATCATTCAATGCATCATTAATATTCTTTGGTTCCACAAGGGAAACAAAACATGCATAATGAGCATAGTTTCTTAATTGTGATCTTGTACGCACAGGTTCACTCGGATTACCAACAACGTTGTTTATGGGATGGTCTTTACCAACCCAATTAGGTACTTCAGTTGTCTCAATTGGTAAAGAATCATCTATTTCTAGTGAGTCATTTTCTAAAATATTTTCAGACTCTACCACAATAGTTGGTTCTCCAGTCTTACTCTCTACAGTAGTGTCACTTACAATTACGTTTATGGATTCCATTATGGCCTTAGTGCGAAGGTTATAAACACGGTAAGCTCTACTATTAGGAGAATATCCTATAAAGATGGCTTTATCTCCTCGAGTCTCAAATTTGGATAAGTGTTCTCTGTCTTTGCAGACATAACACGTACTGCCAAAAGTTCTAAAATACTTAAGATTGGGCTTCTTCCCATACCAAAGTTCGTAAGGAGTTTGTTTATAATTCTTTCTAAGATAGACCCTATTAATAATGTGACACGCAGTACGAATGGCTTCTACCCAAAAATACTTAGGTAAAGTCTTGGCATGAATCATAACACGTGCCATCTCTTGAAGGGTAAGATTCTTTCTCTCAGCTATACCGTTCTGTTGAGGAGTTTTAGGATCACTAAATTCATGTTTGTAACCATTATAGTCATAATATTCTATAACACCTGTATCTAAGAACTCTCCACCTCTATCACTACGAATCCTATTTACCTGAGAGTCTTTCTCATTTTCAATTCGAAGTAAAATCTTCAAAAAGGTTTGAAATGTGTCAGACTTTTGTTTTAAGAAATCTACCCAAGTAAATCTAGTGAAGTCGTCAACCATAACAAGAATATAATTGTGTCCACAGAGACTAACAGTTCGAGAAGGACCCATAAGGTTCATATGGATGAGCTCCAAGGGTTTAGAGGTTAGAATATCTTTGACTTTCTTATGAGGGGACTTAATAATTTTTCCTTCTTGACAAGAACCACAAACAATGTTAGAAATAGGTTTGATCTTAGGTATATCTCGAACTATTTCTTGAGACGACAGTCTACAAAGATTTTCATAATTTATGTGACCCATACGATTATGCCATATCTCACTGTCATCTATTCTGGCAATGTTATAGACCTCAGCATTATTTTGAACTGTATAACAATTGTCCGGAGTCCTGAGTCCTGTAATTATGCACTCACCTTTTTCATTTAAAATTTTACAATTATTCTTTGAAAAGGTGACAGTATGATTTGAGTCACAAAATTGCGAGATACTAAGTAGGTTTGCCTTAAGACCTTTTATTAGAAGAACATTTTCAAGTAAAGGTAATCCTTCTTCTTGGAGTGTTCCTTTACCAATGATTTGAGATGATACACCATCACCAAAAATAATTTTTCCTCCACCAAAGTTGGTTTTGTTTAAAAGTTTGGTATCATCCCCAGTCATGTGTTTTGAACATCCAGTGTCTAAATACCAACCAGATGGAGTGTGTTCAGCTTTTAAAGCAGTAATAACAATATTACACTTCATCTGGTAATATCTCATATTTCTAATCCAAACAGCTCTTGTTTTTATTTTTCGCTTATTTGCTCTTAATTGATAAAATTTGAGAGCATTAGATTTTTGTTGAAAATGTTTTGCGCGTGAGGTTGAATTTTATGGAAAGAGAGAGCATTTGGTTTAGAAAGGATTTTAGGGATCCTTCTGGGAAATGATCTTTTAGGTTTAGTCTTTCTCCTTCTATAGTTAGAGTTTTTGTCTGGTTGTCTAGGAAGAACATAATTGTTACGACTTCTCATAGAATAGTTAAAGTTTTGATACACAGGAGAATTAAAGACAGGGTTGACTATACGTCTAGAGTAGAATCCTTACAAAAGAAATGACCATATAGATCACAGTAAGAGCAGTATAGATTGCTCGACGATGGTATCTCCTTAGGAAAGTCTCTAAACATAGGCTTTATGAGTTTTTGATGTTGAACCTTATTCTTAGGGAGTACAGTTTGAAAGACCGAATCACTCTTCCTAATAGGGGAAGACATATTTAGTCTTAGGTGGACTTTCACACTTAGAGTAACTTGATTACCCAATATCAAACTTATATAGGTTTTTATCAAACTCATTTTTCAGAGAATGACAATCTGGACAAGTTTCTGCAGGTCTTTTGCCTCCTGACACAAACTTAATTGATTCAAAAAATTTAGTTTGAGTCTTCAAATTGGGGGAAAATCCTATTCCAGTTCGATCATCAGAATTGGTTTTGGAATCAGTAACAAATCCATCAAAATAGTTTGAATTATTTTCAAATTTAGCAATTTTTTTGAAAACTGTTGTTGTCTTCTCTTTAGATTGTTCCAATTCTAATAATGTCCCTTTATATTTTTTCTCCAGTGTTTCATTTTCTTCGATCAAATTCTTCAATTTTTGATCAAAAGTTTTAGCTTCATTTTCATGAGTTAGACATTGGGTAGTATACTCTTCAGCGTTAAGTTTAACCATCAGACTTAGGTCTTCTAATTTCTTAGTGAGATCTTTCACTATCTTTTCTAGTCTAGTGCTTTTCTTGAGAGTTTTCGTATAAAGTGTGTGAATGTCAGGGAGGTCTTTAGTGTCTGAGTCACTAAGTGCAGTGTGTGAAGTGACCCCTAAGGATTCATTTCTTGAACTCACGCACCCATGGACATCACCATTATCGCATTCCCTTTGACTCACACACCTCGTGGTAGAACTAACAGTATTCTTAGAAAGTAAAGCATCTAAACCAGTAGCAGCATGATTCACAACAGCATGAATAGAGTTACTATCATCATTCTCATACATAGGCATATCATCATTGTATATTATCTTAGCAAAGAAATACATGCAAGGATCAAAAACATCAAAAGATGTAGGTTCCTCATTCTCAGAACAACTTGAATCATCCCACATTTCGCAGATGTTGGCCCTAGTATGTTTATTGACAGTGTTCAGTTTCACTCTACAGTCTTGTGTTATGTGTCCTAGTTTTCCACATCTAAAACACTCAATGTTCTTGAAGTCTTTGTTGGGTCTCATGTCCCTGTGATGTTTGTCTTGACCTTTCTCATGAGGTTTGTAGTTAGACTGACTTGGATAATTTGGCTTGCCTTGTCTGTTTGCCAATTTATTTCTGAATTTGACAATTTTCTTAAATTGTTTTGACATCAAGGCAATTTGATTATCCAAACTATCTATATCACATTCCTCATCAGAATCATCAGTGGGAATGGTAAACTCGGGTTTCATCAACTTAGAGGAAAAACTCATTTTGGAACTAGTCTGTTTCCTATGGGACTGGGTCATTTGTTTCTTAAATTCTAATTCCATTTCCACAGTTTGAAGTTTGAAGTTTACTACTGAGTAATTCAGGAGTGAGATTTTGATCACACATTTCCTCAATAGCCTATCTTTTATTATCAAATTTCTGTGGTAATGACCTTAGAATTTTAGATACAATTTCATGTCTGTCATAAGTTATTCCATTAGCATGCAGTTTGGTCATAATGTCGGTTAATTTCATGTAGAAATCATCGAAGGTTTCAGAATCAGACATAATTAGTGAGTTATACTGCTGAACAAGCATTTGAGTTTCAGCAGCCTTAACTCTAATGTCACCCTCATGTGCAGTGATCAGTGTATCCCAAGCTTCATTAGAAGTGGCACAAGATGAGATCCTTTTGAACTCATATTCATTTATGGACATAAAGATAGCATTCTTGCCTTTGTTATTATTTCAAGAAGTCTGCTTCTCTTCTTGTGTGAACTCACTTAATGCTTTCTTAACCCTCTCATTACTTCCTTCAGTGGCTGGTTTAGTAGGAAAAGAGTATCCATTTTCAACAATATCCCGGACATCATCTCCCAAGGTTCCTTGTATGAAAGCAACCATTCTTACCTTCCAATAAGCAAAGTTGTTTCCATCAAAGAGTGGGGGTCTGGTCAAGTTACCAAATCTTTCATTTTTCTCGTCCATTGTTATGGTTTTAAGAAAACAATTTCATAAACACAAGATTTTTTAAAAATATTTCCAAGGCTCTGATACCAATTGAAAAATTGTTACTAAAGTCGTTTAATACAAGATTAAACTATTTAAGTAACTCCGAACTGTTTTTTGAAGAAACTCTTTTCCATAAATTAAATCAATTTAATCACAAGAGGTGTTTAAAAAATATGCACGAGATCTGTTCAAGATTTGTTAACAAGATATGAAAAACAAAACTAAAATAGTTTTAAATCAGCACACTAAACAGAAAGGGATGAGGAGATGTATAAAGATTAATGACAAGATACTTTTAACGTGGTAAACCCTCAACCAACTGAGGAAACATCCACAACTCCCTCTACGGAGTAAAAAAAAATCCACTAAAACAAATATAATAGTTACAAACTATATAACACACATGCACACAAATCATACCTATACAAGTTTAGGAATGTACCCACTGGTGTCCTTATAACTTTTCTGCAGTTCTGATTGTTGATATTGTTCTCCCAGTTTGCTAAATTCACTCTGTTCCAGTTTTTACGTCGATTCTTGTATGAAGATCTTATTACCAACACATTTAATGTTGTAGTGTGTAAGTGTTTGTGATGGTGATGGTGATCTAACACATGCATGCACACACTCACGCTTATATTTATAAACAGTCCTAGCAAATAACAAATCAGATCTATATGCTGTGATTTTCAGTTTCTCTCTTCTTAGGAAACTTTAAACCTTATTTGACCTTTAATATTAACCCAGAATCCACGGCTATCTTGCTCAGAAGACGTATCAAGATCTTAATCAATCTCAAGGTTTTGAAAATATTTTTGAGATTGAAAATCACCAAGTGCGATTTCAACTAGGTCAAAGGTCTTATTTCAAAAGAACTAGAAACATAAAATATTATTGTTGATTTTGAGTATGAAAACATTTATAGAAAAGAATCAACAATAGATTTCTCAAGATGAGAAACTATAAATGCAGATCTAGATGTGATGTAACATAAAATGCTTAGATCTATGATTTCTACGAATAAGAAACACAGATCTAGCTAAATGCTTAAGTTGGAAACAAGATCTTAACGCAAAGAGGTTACAGCACGAAACAACTATACAAACTAACCCTCAAACACTCAAGGTTGTGTTTGGTATATAACTAGTTTTGAAGAGATTAGGGTTTGAAAGGTGTTTTGGACGATTTAGGGTTAGGGTTTCTAACTCTCTCTCTCTCTCTCTCTCTCTCTCTCTCTCTCTTCTCTCTTTACTCTCTTCTCTCTCTAGAAATGACGAAATGACAAAATCTTCTAAATGGCTGAGAGTAAGGCTCCTTATATAGGGGCTGAGAAGGTTCGAGAACGAGGTTCAAAATCAAGGGCTACGATTTAGTCTTTAGCTATTGACTTTGATCTAACGATATAAGAGAAGCGGTGGATTAAAATGCATTTGATTGGTTTAAGAGGGATTCACAGGGATTAAGCCAGAAAGCATGCAGATCGTTGATTAAAACAATCCAAAGGCAAGAAAGGAGCAAGGCTTATGTCTCACAGAAGAAACACAAATCGGACTGATATCAGGCTGATAGGTGTAAGGCTGAGGTTAAAGCTGAAACACGTGTTTTGAAAATAATTACACAAACACCGTTAAGTCTTTAGCGCTTTCCGTTTCTACCCTAGTGAACTTCCCGAGATAAAATCATCAATTCAAAATTGCATATTGACCCCAAAACTTTTAATTCCATTTTTAATTTAGAAAAAAAAATGTTTTAAAAATCATTAAAAATTCCCAAAAACTTATTAAAATTTAAATTAAGGGAAATTAATACATACAATACAGATATAACCAATTATATGCAATATGCAATGTAGGAATGCAATACTAATGTGTGTGAGTGTTGGTAAATATACCTTAGATCAAGAGGAATAAAATGAAGAGAAGGATTAAGGCTCTTTGGTTTCTAGGATGGGACTCAATTTTGTTTCTATTTCCAAACTAGATGAGCACTTATACAATATAGACTCAAGTGAGTCAAGAGTATAAGGTGCTTCAATAGGACGTAGAACGTAACTACAAATAGGAAAGACGCTTAACCCTAAATTGACTCAGAAAAAGAAAGAAAAGATGATTGATTTTAAGTTTTATCTACTAGCTAAATGAAAATTAATTGAACTAGTAACTAAACAACGTATGCGAACATAAACTAACTATAAAATAATTAATATGAAGGAGAAAATTAAGTTAGACTACAATCCCCTCAACCCTAGTATGTTTACCGGATATAAAAACTAATTGTGAATTAGATAATTAATTAAACCACAAACTTTATTAATTTCAAGCATTACATATATAACGGTACAAGCCCGCATCATACATAATCAAGAATAGAAATAAAGTGGTGTCGAAATAACTGACATGCGCGTCGCACTCTTAATTACCCCGGTTACCTAGGGCAAACAAGGTCAAAATTCCTACGACGGTTGTAACAACTAAACAACACGATTCAATCATTTCTTTAATTCAATGAATTACTTTTATATCCATGCAAATTACATCGGGTTGGGTTCATGCATACCAACCCTTGAAAATCTAGCTGGACATTGCGAAACTATGATTAATCAAGAAATCTACATAGCATGGAATCATTCTAATGCTAAAAGTGTGATCAAACATGAGAAATAATAATAAAAGTGCTGGAAATAAATGTTACTAAGATTGAAGAACAAGAACAAGAACAAGCAAGAAGAAATCAAAGCTTGAAGAAAAATAAGAAAAGCTCTTGAATTAAAAGTGCAAAATATGTAAATTGTTCTCCTAGATGTTCCTCCTTGTTATGGAGCTTTACAATGAATGAAATCTGAGTTGAAAGACTCTTAATATGAATATATATAAGTTAGAAGTCGTTTCGAAGAGTCCCGACACTCTAAAACTCTTTTGGCTAAAAAAAATAAAGACAAGATAAAAATTCCGCATATGGAAATTTATTGCACTTTTTAAGCGTGACTAATTTTTGTAACGGTTCTAGAGCGTGGCTAAAGGGAGAATTGGTTAGGGCTTCTGTTTTCCTTCGTTTTGCCTCTTTGATTCTTCTCATCTTCAAATGGGCATAACTTATTCACCGTAACTCTAATTGAGGTGTCACTTTTTCCAGTGTTCTTTTAATTTCAAGATCTTCAACTTTTTAGTTGGCCCCACCTCTGGACTAAGACTCAAAAATTACAAAAATTCCCTTCAACTTCTCATTTCTTCGTTTATTTCACTATTTTGAGTTATCTCTCGCACTTTCTTGCATGAAATATGTGTAAAACACATAAGATATACACAAAATAGTAAAAGGGTTAGTAACATAAATATGAGATAAATCCAAGTTAATTACAATACATGGGATCATAAAAACATCAAAATTAAGGGAATAAATATGAAATATTTATGCCTAATCACATCCCAAATATTTGAAAGGTAGATTTGCAAATTTAATCCCAGTTAAAGATTCAAAAGTGGATATCCTGCTTCTAAACACCTTTGATCCAGTAGTGGAATTGCATTTAAGGATGTTAATGAGTTGGCCAGAGAATAACTCATACTTTTTTAGGAACAACAAAAAGAAGGTGAGACTTTTCTTAACACCAATAGTGAAAATAATTGTATCATCAGTAAACATTAAGTGACTTACTTAGGGGAATTGTTTAGGATGAGAATGAGGGGCAATCTTCCCAGAGTTCATAAGATATTGAAGACGTATACTCAAAATTTCTGAAGCAATGACAAATAAGGTAGGAGACAGGGGATCTCCCTGCCTCAAACCTTTAGAGGACTTAAAGAGACCTGCTGGTAATGCGAACTATACTAATGAAATACAGGCATATATATATATATATAGGTATAAATGACTACAAAATGACACAAAACATACGTGTTACACTTTAGCATAGTATCGATATGTCTAAATATGTGGGATGGAGTTAAGGGTGTGAACTAGAAATAAATGAATTATGACCCTATCACCCAAAAATGTACAAGGAGTTCAATTTGACCGTAAAACTTTATCAAATTAAGATTTAGACTCAAGTAAGCGAAAAAGTGAACGCAAAGAACAAACTAGCACATTGGACACAAGCTTAGAATTTCAACAATTCTACAAATCAATAGCATTGTGACATGAGAAACATAACTAGGATTCATTGTGCAAACCCGTTGATTTTCAATTATACCACCCTCAAAATTTTTAAAAAAAAAGGTCATATTTTCTCACTCAATTTTTTTAAGATGCCATTTCTTAAAATCAAACAAACAAATAAGTTGGCCTTTAATCTTTTCTTCTTGCCTCTTATTTTTAGGCTCTTGCCAACGGTTGTGTTTTCGCAAAGGATATTTGTTTATTTCGTATCGCTTTCCTTTGCACCCTTATATATTCAATAAAAATCAATATTCTCATGGGGAAACGGTTCCTACAAGAACAAATCTCCCATAGTAAAAAAATATGCATCTGATAAGATTGATGGTAGAACATCTCATTATCTCAAATATAACATGTGAAGTTAAAATCCAATAAAGCTCATGCATGTGTGTGTGGAGGCATATACAAAATGAATCCATTAAGCAAATCAAAGTCGAATAACTTCATGCAAGCGTGATTAAGAACAATCTAAGCATTCAAAATCATAATCAAATGTCATAGCCACGTGAAAATATGGAACAAAATGGATTCAAACACACCAATATGCCACACAAAATGCGTAAAACTAAACTACACAAAACCAAAATATTTTTGAGTTTTTAAACATTTTTCAAAATGAAACCAATTAAAAAAAATAACTCAAAAGACAAACAAAATCTTTTGTATTTTTCAATAAGACCCAATGAATGAAAAATCAAAAAGAAAAAAGTCAAACCATATATAACTAGCAAACACGTATAACATGAAGTATAAAAACCAAAGTATGCAAACATGTTAACACAATCGACTATTAGATTTAACATGGTAAGTATCATATACAAGCATTTGAGAATCAAAAAGTCTATCATATAAAGCCTTCAAATTTGATTTATAAACCCACATAAGTGAAACTCTTGGGTTTTGAGAAACTTGATGACTAGATTTAGACTTCGTATGACCATTTCTTTTATCAAAGCAAAAACATTTATGGTGACCTCTCATATCGTAATGTGTGCATGTATAGACACAAGGAATCTTACCATAGGGTTGACCTTTTATAACGTTCCTAGCAATGTTTGACTCTCTTAAAAGCATGGTTTGGGCTTTAATAGCGGAAGCATATGCAATATCGAAGCCAATACCATAAGTGTAATCTTTGATTCGGACGGTGCCTAACATATTATCCAACATGTTTAACCTAGACTCCAAATAAAATTTGATATTACTCGAGTCTCTCAATCTCTCCTCTAACTCCACAATCATAGACTTGAGTAAACGATGACACTCATAAAAAAATAGGGAATCCTTATTCATAATCTCCATAAATTCTAGAAGGATATCTCGCTTCCACTCAACAAACACGATCCTTTCCCAAAGAGTCTTCTCACGTTACCTAATATCCACAATGAAAGCACTATCATCATTAATTATAGTACATTCTTTTAACCTAGCTTCCAACTTCAAGTTTTCTTTTTTTAATTTCATTATTTTCTCATACAACTCATGGAAGGCAACTGGGAGTTCACTATCCTCCTCTTCTTCATCATCTTCTTCTTCCCCACTCTATCCACCATCACACACTTGGGAATCACAAACGATGGCCTCACAAGTGTCATGTATAAAATTATCCTCATCGAAAGATTTTCCATTAAAGCTCTCATGACTAGCCATGAACACAGTATAGTTGCGCTCAATTGGGGAATCGGGTCCCTTTTCTGGAACACTATCACTAAGGTGATATATACACCTTAAATTTTTTACCCTCCTTCCTTAGTTTAGTGAAACACTCGGCTTCCCTATGGCCATAACCCTCACAACTAAAGCATCCATCCCACTCGTGTCTTTTAAAATTATCATTATTGTTACCAGGGAATCGATCGGCCTTGTTATATTTATTTTTCTAAAACTTCTTTACATAGTTTGATTGTTTTTCAAACTTGAGAATTTTTTTAATCTTCTTTGAAAACATGGCCATATCCTCAGAATTTATGTCAAACTCAAGATTCTTCCATGAACCTAGGATCACTCTAGGCATCCAATTGTGGAAATCTGTCCTTACAAATCTCACCCTTTGATTATTTGGGGATAAAACACAAAATAAAAATATATGGGCCATTAATGTAATCTAAAAAACTCAATCTCAACCTTAAAAGGAAAAGGAAAAGGTACAGACACTTGACGACACATACTCTAAGTAGCTTTGCTCTATGAAAAGTTTTGTCTATCGTTTCAAACATGCACGCTTAAATACGCCTTCAAATGTAAAGAGTATATAATAATATAAATTTACATAACAATAAACCCTCCCCCTTTATCTAACAATCTCTACATAAGTAGGATGTCTCCCTTTAAGGCAAAAATCTTCTCCGGACTATAGAGATTGAAATACCATTTCTCCCCCTTTTTATTTAGGAATAGATAAAGAATAAAGGTGAATGATAAAATCATTTATCCCTAATACAACAAAATCTATCTCAAAATGAAACAAATGTAATGTAATGCCCCGACACGGACTTATGGGTTACCCGTAGTTAACCCAATTCGACCCAAGCGTTAGGTGTGAAGTTTAACGAAATAACTTACATAATGTTTCCAGTTTTATTTAATTAACATTTTACTTGTTTAGCATGCGATTTCCATTTCAATCAAGCTATGTGAGGGACCCGCAGCAAGCGTTCCCGAAACCCAAGCATACAGCGCTACTTATGTAAAATAAAAATAAAACTTACTTGTATAATGCTCTCAAAATACGAAACCGCACCCAACATGCCATAACAAAGACGAGGGAATGAGCCGAATGCCCAATGGAAAATTACAACAATGCAATATAGAATCAAACAGCAGAAAGGAGACTCCAATACGTTATGTCTACGTGCACATGTAACTATATATATAACTATAACTCTAACTATATATATATATATATATATATATATATATATATATATATATATATATATATATATATATATGCATGAAATCGTTTTTCTTCCAAAAACGTTACTTACCCCGATTAATTCACCTTACTCGTAAAAGAAATTCCCTTTTACTTGACTTGATAGTTATTTCTTGATTTAACACACCTGGTTAAATGTTTTATATGATATTCCCGACTTAAGGAAAATCATTTCTTTTACAGAAATTTCCTTATTCCTCATGCCAAATTTATACTAGTATTTTCATTGAAAATCATCTTTCAATACACGCAAATGCCGTGTTAGAAAATACTTATTTTTCTTTGAAATATTTTATAAACACACTCATGTGTCAATTATGGGTCAACTCTCTTTAGGTTTCCCAACTACCCATTTAATACCTTCACTTTACCATTCCTTTACCTTATGGACATTAATCAATTTTCTCATTACTTGTCCACTGTAACTTTTACCGAAATATTTATTAATTCATTCAAGTTAAGTTGTATTTTCACATATTCACTACACAAACCATTTCTTAACATGTTCTATTTGTTGTTATCTTTTTTCTCGGAGTCTTCTAATATCCGCATACTTTAACAGGCTCCACATCGTCGGCTATGCTACCATATGCGTTGGCCAGTTATTTTGGGTCTTACCCTAGGGCTCCTGACCTTCCTTAATTATTCCGGTGTCATTCTAGTCCATATTAATGTGTTTTAATATTTTTGAAAATATTCACATTATTCCATCTTTTCCTTTTTCCTGGTCAAAGCCAAAAATCCCGGGTTTCACCCTAGCTTGTGTTACACTTTAAAATCATCATTTCTTGTCCTTTTTACTCTAGAATTGATTTTATCCCAAAAATTATGTTCATTTAGGACCATTTTGTGAAACACGCTTTTCAACATTTTTATTTCATAAAAATGTTCTAATTTACGTAAAATTACCATTTTACCCATTTATTTTCAAACTTGTCATTTTCCTCCATTTCCACAAGTGTTATTTTCCAAACACTTTAAATTACCCACACTAACTTCTTAAGTGTTTTTAGCTCATTAACACTTATTTAACACTTTATAGTAACACACATCACAAGTTGAAAATCTCTTATTTCATTACTTTCTTTTCCAAGAAATCATTGATGAACATCTATGACTACTTTATAATAAAAATACATGTAGTCTTGATACCTTACACTTTTCACTTTTTAACACCCTTTTCACATACCTTGAGAGTTGAAATTTATAATTTTTTTATTTCATGTTTAAACTCAATAAAACCCTCATTAAACTTGTTTATATGTTCAACCACAAAATACTACAAGTTTATATGCATGAGAAAATGGATTCTAAGTCTTAAAATCCTATCAAATGCGTCTAACATCTGATTTACTCTAAAATTTCATAATGTTTGCACAAACATACTTTTCAAGGCAAAAGACATTTTCATTTCTTCAAAACTTGAATAAAATGTCCATTTATATAAAAATCCTAATTTTTCACGAGAAAACTTTGAAGCATTATTTCATAAATTACTTCCGACAATGTAATATTCTTCCAATATTTTTATTTCATAAAAATGTTTACTACCAAGTTTAAAATATATCATTTGGCTCAAAACCATTGAAATCCCTTTTTAAATCCATTTCACAAATTATAAAAAATAATATTCTTATATCATAAACGCATCTTACTCTTACAAACTCTAAGTACATAACCAACACATGGAAAAATAGAGTTTTAACTAAAGAGTAGAGTTTTTTAACCTCAAATGGAGCTCTAAAATAGCTGGATAAAGAAAAAGGTGATGTCAACCCCCCCCCCCCCCACACACACACACACACACATACCCCTCCTAAGGTGGCCTTAAGGAGGTTGCCTAGCTTCACAAATCTTGCCTCCATAAAATCTTTAAACAAAAACCTCTTCAAGCTCCATTAATCTTCCATCTTCATCTTCAAGAACCCCTAATAGCACCTCCAAAATCCGTAGCTCTACCCAACAATGGAGAAAAGGGGTTTATTGGGCTTAAATATGGTGGCATAAGGTGGAGACATGGTGGTGTATGGTGGTTTGTGGTGGTGAAAGAAGGGGCTAGAGAGAGAGAGAGAGAGGAAATGTTGAAAATGGTGGAGAGACCCACCCCCCACTCTCTCTTCTTCTAAACCCCAAATAACCCCAAATAAGGCCTTATAAAAACCCATTCCAACTCTATAATCCTTGTTTTGACTAACAAGATGCATCAGGAGCCAACACGTCATCGATTTAACGGTCCAAAATGCAATAGAACACAAGGGTATCTCGATCTAAAATTTTCTGAACAACTCGTTCGAACGAGAATGGGACCTCGTTCGAATGAGATTAAGATCTCGTTCTATCTTCTGATTGAATGACCTTTTAACGAAGATGGAACTTTATACAGATGAGGGTCATTGGATCTTCATTAGATGCTCACTTAGATCAAACTGGGATTTTCGTTCGAATCACATTAACCTCGTTCAAACAAAATGAGAATCTCGTTCGAACGACTTTTGAGCTCGTTCGATCTAACAAGATTCCTTAAATCTCTAATTTTACCCACAAACTTCCAACAATTACCATTAAGGACAAAGAATAGTCGTATAGAGATAAAATCACATATATTAATGATCTAATTTCCAAGGATTCTATATGATTACAATTTGCACGGGAAAAATAATAAAATATTAGGCACGAGTATTACATTCTTTCCTCCTTTGGAAATTTCATCGCCAAAAATTATTGATCCGCCAATTCCTAAAGTTTATGGGATTTACCATCTCTAGTTCTAAATCATAGAAATCCTCCATGAAAAAATCATTGAAGTCCTCAATAGTCAAGATGACATCACATGCTCTTACACAAGGGTTGTCACCAAAAGTTCAACATGCGACATGCTCTAACGCTCATCGTTATTCTAACTATAGCATCATACAACCATCCCCGACTCTCCAGTCACTTAACAATCACATTCAATCAAGTACCAAGACTATCTTGCTAGCTGTGACACACTGCCTATTCTAATCCTGGGTGATAAGTCCATTATTAAATTAAAGAGGAATCATTAATGGTTTCATTCTTAGCATCACTATCGAAATCCAATTAATTACCAATACCCTAATGGCCCGATGTCAAAATTTCAATTCTTATTATTAACATGAAACTAATATAAACTAAATAAATGACATTCACCTTTTCCACGCACATAATAATGAATGATAAGATAACGAAATAAATAAATGCATTCGGAATAACCCTCAAGATAAAACTCCCAATACAGTCATCCATAAATAAAATCTAAATCCAATGTTGGAAACAAAATAAAAGTACAATGTCTCAATAATAACCACCGACTAAGAAAGGGGCGAACCGCCCGACTAGAATAGATAAAATGCAAAACAGGAAGTGAAAGATGTGGAGACATCTAATACCAAGGTCCTGCAACTTCCACGGCAGTTGCAACACGTCAAGTGAAGGAACTCCTAAGCCAGGCATCCCTATGGTTGGGCACCTAAAATGTTTTTACAAAAATGGATATGAAACGAGTCAGAGCCTAAGTAAAACAGATTGAAAAGGCTTAGAATCAAGATAAGATATTATATACATGTTAGCTCTGCGTTCTCTCACTTGAGTTCTTCACATCTTAGCTATTGTGCACGCCTAACGTACTACTCTAACCCACCTAGTTATGCTACCCGCCTAACTAATCTCACTTACATCTCTTCCCACCTAATAATTTATTGTGCCCACCCGTATTGCCCATGCAATACGATACTATATTTCCTATTCTTTTTATTAATTAAGAGTCACAAGTTTATGAATAAGCTCTCATACACTTAGAGTAATTTAGATATCATTATCTATCTTATCTACTAATACACCCGTAGTAGAATCAATCATACATATATATATTTACATCACTCTTATAATATATACGTTCACGGAATCCCTAGGTGGAGACATGCGAAGCGGGCATACTCTGTTATCAAGTCCTGGTACATCACATATAAAGTAAGGACATCGGTTCGGATATCACCCTCGAACCATAAATCAAATCACACATATTAGAGGCAAACATAGTTATAAGCCTTTGGGTTAAGCACATACCTAACGCACATAAATTACTGGTTACATCCTTATTCACACAAGTGGTACTCAATCCATAAGATCTATGTTCTGAGGTACAAGTCCATACCCCCCAATGGGCTCATCAGAATAAGACTGTCCATGACGCGAAACCTCGCGTGATAACAAGTAGCCTAGTTATGTTTACACACAATAAATCAAATAATAGGTATTCATGCGACCCATTTATATATATATATATATATATATATATATATATATATATATATATATATATATATATATATATATATATATATATATTCGATATAGGTATACGCACAACCTACATTATATATCTCATACGTAGTATAGTAACTCTCGAATATTCTACGTATCATTACTTCACCATAATACTTCTCATTGTATAAGCCCGAGTGCTTCCCAATACCCGAAAGGTTACCAATTGTCCCTAGAGTAAATTCAGTAGATATATCACTCATACCCTACTGGTGTAAGTCATACATTCCCTTGATTTTTCGTGATATGATATCATGCTCTGAATTATGTTTTATTACTCCCATTAAACCTAATCAACTATATCTTTAAGTTCTCCTCATGTGACTAGTCTCAATCCTAACATTTGCCTACTGGTCATTAAGATGTCTCCCATTAGGTTTTAAAATGACTTCAAAGGTTAACCTAGTCATTTCCCATGAGTTTTAAGCAAAATGGGGGAAATTTGTGCAATTCCAGGAAACTGAATCGATTTGGCCTTGGTCAGAATCGATTCGGCTAAGGATCAGAATCGATTCGCCTGCAACAGGTCTCGTCTTCTCCAATTATAGCAGTTTTGGGATTCACCATTTTTAACCCTCAAACCTCTGTGATTCATTCCCAATCTCCAAACCAAGCATATTAAACACTACACTAACATATATACATTATTTCTAACATATTGTAATCATTAAATCATCTAAGAACACCTTTAAATTTAATTAATTCAAGATTAATTCTTTAAAAACCATAGTTAATCATTTTTGTTAAACAACTTCAACATAACTCGAGATTTGTTCATAAATTCATTAAACTAATTCATCAAACTCGTCCTATATGTAGAAGTAATCAAGGCTACCACAATTTCTACACATGAACATACTTTATATCTTCCAAATTAAGCCAAAATTCATAAAACCAATAAATTTATCATCCTACTCTAACGTGGATGGCATATCTAATCATAAGTCAGCAAGATAAATACTTGCCTCAATTCAGAGGTCTGATTTTCTGCGGAATTGATGGTGGAATTGTGTTCTCCTTCTCCCAATCTATAATTCGATCGTGGTGGTGGTATAAGAATGGTGGTGTAAGAATGGTGGAAAAGCCTTAGAGTATCCCTGAAAACCCTTCTCCTTCCTCCACATGTAGCCCCTTTATTTTTCTTATTGTTTTTACCCTAACTTCCCTTACGTAACTACAGATATAACTATCCAATTTTCGTAGGTCTCTTTTTCCCAAAATTTCAAAAGACCAAAATACCCCTCTGGGATGCTGGTTCGGCCTAAAAATGCCTCGGGACCTAAACTAAACCCCCGCATACACTTTACTGACTAGGCCTGTAAACGGATTGGATTCGAACCAGATCAGGCAAATCCAAATCCATATCCATTTATGTTAAACGGATTCAGATCCGATCCGTTTATTAATCGAATCCGATCAAGCAAATCTATATATGTTTATGTTAAATGGATTCAGATCCGATCCGTTTATCCAATTATCCGTTTATGTTAAACTTGGTTTGCAACATTTTTATTTTCAACTCTTATTTCATAAATTTATTTTGCAAATGTTCCAAAAAAATAGATAATGAAAGAAATAACTATTATAATACATATTTAAAATATTATTAAATACAATATATATTAATTAAAAAAAAATATATATATATATATATATATTAAAAATATTAATCGGATCGGATTATTAACGGATCGGAGTATATGAATCCAAATTCTCACCATTTAATAAATGGATATTCGGGTAATCGGATAATCGAATTTTAGGCATGATCCAAATGGATCGGATTCGGATTTGGATAAAATCCGATCCATTGACAGGACTATTACTAACTATTTCGACCCTTCCGAACCCACTGGCACACTCAAAATGAACATTTGAATTATTAAAACGAGCGTGTCTTTTATTTTTCAAAATTAATTCACGACACGACTGGCAAGCGCGCCTCGACTAAATTTACCGTAACTGTTGTATTTCTCATTCACAACAATCATAATATTTTCTTATCAATTTATAACTCATTCACTAGGTAATATTCAATATAAATATGAACCCTTTACTTGCTAACTAATATTTATTTTAATCGGGATTAATTTCTCAATTTAATTTAAGTAATCCCAATAAAAAAATCATTAAAATTATAGGGTGTTACATACTTTCCCCTAATAACGGAATTTCGTCCCGAAATTTAGAAAAAAGAAATACCTAATATGAATAACTCTGGATAATTATCATGCATCTCATTCTCGCGCTCCCAAGTGGACACGTAGTCATTATGATACAACCACTGAACACGTACAAGTGGAACTACATTTCGACCTCAATATCCTCTCACTATGGTCTAGGATATCCACCGGCCTCTCCTCATATAAAATATCGGGTAGCAAATCGATCTCCTCTAAAGCAATGTGAGTGTGAGTTAACTCATCCCGGTGGTATCGCCTCAGCGAAAAATTATGAAATACATCATGAATTCAATGCAGTGCTCCGATAAATCGAGTCGATATGCAACTAGCTCAATCCGTTCAATAATAGGGAATGGCCCCACATACCTTGGTGCCAACTTTCCTTTCTTCCCGAACCCCATTTTCCCCTTCATAGGAGATACACGTAGTAACACCTAGTCCCCCACATTAAACTCCAAGAAGAACCACTTGGCATTGGCATAGCTCTTTTATCTGTCCTGGGCTAACCGTATACGACTCCGTATCAACTCAAATTGGGCCGACGTATCCTGAATCAACTCCGATCCAAAAATCTTATTGTCCCCCACATCTAACCATCAAGCGGGGGAACGACAAGTGAGAGTGAGCCAACAATCAATGAATGAACTTGTTTAATTAAATTCCCATTTTAGTCCGAAAATCCTAACTCTTACTATTAATTGTGATTGACGAATTAAATAAATTCAAGCATGCAAACAATCAAAAGAATTAGGAAAATTTCCCCAAAGGGGCAAAACCTTTTTATTACACTATATCTTTTAACAACTTACAAATATAGAGAAATACAACTTGACACATGAATACCCGCGGGCATCGGTTCGTTGTCATTGGCAACCGATCCCTCAAGAGCTCCAATCGTTAGCAATGGAGAATCAGCCTTCTTCTCCACAAGAGTACTCCAAATGAGTAGAACAAATAATCTAGGGTTCAAATGATTCACATATGAATTTGGGATGATTTGAAAAGGGGTTAAAATCTCTCAAAAACGAAGTCTTAAATTGCAGCAATTTCTGCAAATTTGGAGTTCTGAAGACTTCAAAAATGTGAGTGCAGAAACTGGTATTTATAAGAAAGTTAGGTTGTGCTGTCGCTCGAACGAAGTAGGGATGTAGCTTGAACGACAGACAGTTTCGCTGGAACAACTTCGCGCGAGATGCGTATGTCGTTTGAATGACAGTAGCATCTCGTTCTAACGACATAAATAAAAAAAAATTTCCACCTCAACACTTAAAAAATATTCTTATCACATCGAAAAACATTTCACCTACTGAAAAACATTTTATAAAAATTCCCAAATTAATACGGAAACATTAAAAATCCCAAATTAAATATTTTACCATAAATACGAGTGGATTAGAGGGAATGTTAAAGACGCACGTTGCTCAATGATGTTGCACTATTCACCTTGAAGATGATGGGAGTGTGATAACTTCGGATTCAGATCGAGGTCGTCATGAATGATCGTATTGACGTGCCGAATGTAGCGGTATAAGACGTACATGATGTAATCTAAGACACTTAAAAACTTTCCTGGATACTAAAATGGACATTTATAAAATCATGTCCTTACAACAAGGTTTATCGTATAATGCCTCAAATGGTGCCATGCCAATCGTGAACTGGCAGGAATAATTGTACGCAAACTCCATCAATGAAAGATACTGCTCCCAACCTTCCCTAAACTCAAGAATACACATCGTGATCAATCCTCCCTAATCACTTTACTCCAAAATACTCCTTCAATTCCCTTACTATTTCCTCTTGACGCCTTGATCTTCTTTTGATAATATTCCAACGCGATTGGGTCGATATTCTAACGACTATACCATTCACTGTCCTGGGGAAAGGTCCCCTTAGGTTCCAACTTACATCTTTTTAAATCATATACTCCCTTCGTGGGGGATATCTGCAATCATATCCGACTATTCACGTCAGAATTTTACATCTACAGTTGGTTATGATGCAACTCTCGTCATTTTACTCCTCTGCTCAGAGTAGTTCCTGATTATTCTCAAAAATCTGAAATGTACATTCCTCTGACTTTTTAACACTATAATGACCCATATTTTTCTACTCTTCGATTTCTGGTGACACTCCTTGCTCATAATGCAACTACGTGCTCTTTATCTCATTCTAGTTTTGCTTCTAATTTACTCATAAATCTACGTTTATTTTAGAAGTTTTGACATCTTATCCTCATGAATGACACTGAAAATATCAACTAACTAGGGCGCCCATACACCCTATGTACCGTACATTTATACATAAATCAACCGAACGTAATATACTGGTTTTAAATTAAGCCACGACTATACAATAAGGGTACACTCAACCACCCTACTAATCGCAGCTCAATCATTCTCACATTAACATAATATGGCTCTAGTGGCCTTAAATCATAATATAACTATCAATTCTTAGTTATAACTACACACACGTATAAAAACTAAGGTACTAAACCGATGTCCTGAAGTCCAAACATTTCCCAACTCCCGACGTTCTCTATGTTTCATGCATGGGATGTCTCGCAAAGCAAAATCCAAACAAAAAAAACCCCGATACACTACTAACTAACATTGTAGATCGTCGAGATCCATTAAGCCCTCAGCACACAACCAGTACCCCTAACTTCTCGCCTTTTCACATAAAAAGTCTACACGTCCACTCTCGTGTCACTAAAGACGACATACAACACGGCTCTCTCACTATCACAAGTCTTCAGCGCTATATAAATAATGAGTTATATCTATTCGTTTGACAAAGAACACATAGCACCTTGAATCACATCAGTAAAAAGTCCCTACGCATCGGGATCAAATATAGCTAGATAACATACTCACATAAGTCTACGAATACAATACCATTTACATATATATATATATATATATATATTTCAACCCTCTTCCAGGTGATGCCTCCCCAAAACAATATAACTCACCCTCGAATAACAAGCACGATAGTCTTATCGCACAATCTACTACCGCTCAAACCCACGGTATCCAGTCACTATACAAGGTAATGATAATAACTCTACTCTCATAACCCTCAAAAGGAGCAAAAATTGCTACATAATATAAAAATCCTCTTGGTTTCCACACACGCTCCTCCCCGCAGGCACCACCAAAAATCCTGCTACCTAGCAGTAGATACATTCATAATAAGGCTGATACCACCAATGTGCTCACTAAACCCGACTCACACTCGAATAATAGTGTTACACGTCATATTGTGATTCATTCATGTCACCCAAAACCTACCTTATGCTCATAAGGATAAAACAAAAATCCATTTCCATTTGTCAGTTACCTCGCCTGGTTAATGGGTCCCTGAGCATAACCCTCGCGCTGGAACTGACCCATGATCTGTTGTAATGGTTATATATCCAGGATTTCATGTGTAGTTGCCCCTGCCTCAGTTCGAGGTAATCATTCTTTATGTGGCCCGTCTCTCCACAATCGTAGCAACTGTTAGAGGAACTTTCCTACCTATGGCCCTGGCCTTGCTAGCCTACCCTGCCCTTCTCTTGGCCCCAGAGGGCCTAAAAAACGGGTTGTTATTACTATTGAAGACCTTGTTGGTCTAACATGGACTCAACATTTCTCAAGTTGGTAATCTCTGAGCCTAAATCTCTTATCCGAACCTATCAAAAATCTCGCTCCTGCTGCTTTTGTGCCCCCACTGACATCGTTCCCATCTACCTTTCCAGTCTGACTGGTCTCACTGTGTATAAGTTCAATATAAGTGGCCCTACTGTCCAAGTATGGGACACATTTCTATGCCATCCCACTGTCTATGGCCCCACTGGCCATGTCAGGGTGTTCTTCTTCTGCATCTGATAATCTTCACCCTAATTGCTACCCCCGTTGTCCCTTTGGCTCCGCAAGCCCTATGGAACTCGATGTTAGCCTTGACTTACCTAACTAAATCAACCATCACTTGGTAGGACTTCCATTGGTCTCAGTCATTTAAATGGGTCCGCTACTAGGTGCACCCTCTTGTGATGCTTCATTAACACCGTTTTACTCGAGTCTTGCTCTTTGGTTATATTCTCCAACCCTCTTGGCACCCTTCTCATGGAAGAGTTGCTATAAACTTATAATATACGACCTTGACGACATCGTCACTAGTCATCCTAGCCAGATTTCACATCCACTCTTATACATTCTGTCCAAGACTCCATTATCAACTTACAGACCCAATTTCTTCCTTGTATCTCCTTCGTCGGGTACGAAGTTTGCCAAATAAGTCAACTTCCCTCTCACGATCGGTCCATATCTGACTCACTTGCGATATGTTCCAAAAATTCATTCGCATCTTTGTCTAAACAGTAAATGTAAGATCTTATGATCAAACCGAACCCAAATTTCCCTTTATTAATATATCTCTCCACTGTTCTGGTGACTGAATCCCAAAATTACAACACTGCTCCTGTGAGCAAAATAATTCCGCCTGTAATTTAATTTTGGGTGTCGCCTGACTCCACCTTACACGATTTTGAGAACACACTATATATTGACTTACATGAGTCTATATATATAGGAGTTCCAACTAGTTTGGATATTGAGACAAAGTAGGTTAATTTTTATGAGTTGCTCCATCTTACAAAGGTTCAAGAAGATTGAAGAATTCCAGTCCATGAAAACCTCAAGGTCAACCTAAAGGGAAGTTAATTCCTCCTATAACCACTTTAGGACACCTGCACTGCATATTTTTTATTCCTATGTGCATATGTGGTTTTTAAACACTTCAATTAATTTTTAAATCAATTTAACTCATTAAACAACATTTTTAAAACTTTTTAAACAATTTTTGAAATTATTAAAATTTGGTTTTTAAAAGTGTTGGGGTTAAAAATTGTATTTTATAAAGTGTTTTAATTCAGTAGAAGTTAGCTTGGTAGGATCTCAAAGTGCTAGAGAATACAAGAGAGTTTGTAAATATTTTCAAAACATGCGTATTACAGCCATTTTCCATTGTACATGTGTTGGTTCCTGAGTTTGTTATTTTGTGTTTTCTCTAAGACTCAGTCCTACCAATTAATCTCAGCCCTTGGATGGTTTTAATCAACGTTCTTCATGTCTGCTTTTGCAATCCCCGTGTTTCCATTTAAACCAAAGAGATTCTATTTTTCCACCGCTTGTTGTAAACCTTTGGATGAGAAGTCAAAGTGGTCAAAACTAATCTCAACCCTTGGATTGCATAAACCGATTGAGATCCTTCCACAACCAGTATATAAGCTCTGTAAGTCTCAGCCATTTGAGACTTTTACCATTTAGTCCAACCAGAGAGAAAAAGATAGAGTAGAGAGAGAAGAGAGAGAAGGAGAAGAAAGAAAAGAGAGAAGAGAGAGATAAGAAAAAATATTCTTCGAGTCCTCACACCTCTGAGTGATTTTCCTTTACCCATACACCATAACCGTTAACATTTCATATATCATAAATCCAAACTTTGAGTGTTAGAACCAATTTAGGGTTTCTGTGAGATTGGTGGTGGGTTTGATCATCTTTTGAAGACCTCTTCATGTTTTAGTCTCTCTCAGAACTCGTCTCTAAGAAAATAGCAAGTTTCATTGTTGAAACTTTAGATTTTCTAAAATAGAACATCACACGTTTACTTTTTCGTTCTCTTTTGGATCTCTTATTTTAGATCCACTCTGTTTCAAACGATTTTTGAAAAATAAACTTATGTTTTCTTCAAGGCTAAATCAGATCATTAAAACGTTTGTGTCTCTTGATCCATATTTCACATTTTGTGAAATAAATATGTACAAAAATAAAATGAGACACATAGGACCTTGGCTAGTTTTAAAAGCAAGGTTGTTTTTTAGATCTGATCTTAAAAAGAAACTTATTTGACAAAAATAGTTTGAATCAGACTTTGACTGTCATATAGAACCTACCGATTCATAGGATCTTGTCTGTATAAATAATTTGAGAGGGTGAGTTGCATAAATCAGCATTTAGTACACCTCCCATACACATTTCTCACACACGAACACTTAGTCACACTAGTTCTGGTTAAGAGACTTGGAACTTGAAAGAGTTGGTGGAATAAAAATCCAAAGAAAATGAAGTCAAAGAAAAAGCAACGAAGCAACAAAGAAAAGATCAGCTCTAGTCAGAAAACCTTTGGAGTGGAGTAACTCATATAGGTATAACTCTGAACCTAGATTTAGGATCTTCGTGTGTTTGCTTAAGTGCTGTAACTTGATTCTTTATTTTAGTGGATTTTTTATTTTGTGTCGTAGAGGGCACAGTGGATGTTTCCCTTTATTAAGGGTTTTACCACGTTAAAATTCCTATGTTATTTACTTTGAATGTTCTTAATTTTTATTGTGATTGGTACTGCATGTTGAACTTAGTCGATGGTTTTTAATTTCTAAAACCTTAGGTAATCAACTACCAAATCTATACTACATATTCATTAAAAAAAATTGAACACATCTTGTGTTGTTTATTCGAAAAGAATTTTGTCCAAAAAGTTTATTCGGAGTTTACTCAACTTATAACATTCTGATATTAATCTAGTAAATAAGTTTTTTCAAGTGGTGTCAGAGAAGGACCATCATTCGTGATCCCGAAACTTTAGAAATTGTTTTCAAAACCTCTTTCAAAAATTCTGAATATGGAATAAGGATTTGAGAAGTTTGGTAACCTCTCCAGACCACCACTTTTTGATGGAAACAACTTTTCATACTGGAAAGTACGAATGGCTGCTTTCATTCAAGGAACCCTTGGTGATAATGTCTGGGAAATGATGGAAAGAGGGTATGAACATCCTACTAAGGCCATCTCTGAAACTAATCCAACAAAGATTAAGAAACTTCTTAGTGAATTTACTAAGGATGAGAAAAATCATCCCTAGATAATAACAAATGCAAGAATACCATCTTTATGTCCATTAATGAACACGAATTCAAAAGAATATCCATATGTTTAACTTATAAAGAGGCATGGGACACTCTTGTCACTGCTCATGAAGGTGATGATAGAGTTAAGGCAGGAAAAACTCAAATGCTAGTCCAGCAATACAACAAACTCATAATGGATGACAATGAATCCTTTGATGATTTCTACATTAGGTTAACTGATATTTTCACAAAACTTCATGAAAATGGTATAACCTATAGTATAAAGGAAATTGTTCAAAAGATTCTTAGGTCACTGCCTTCTAAATTTGATAATAAAATATATGCCATTGAAGAAATAGACGACCCTAATATGACTCCTGAATTGCTTAGTAGTAAACCGAGGGCCGTAGAATTGGAGTTAGACTTCAAAAAGCAACTTACCAGACAGAACAAGAAACCCACTAGTTATAATGTTGTGTTTTCATCTAAAATGCATGTTCCTAAAATAAGTTCCTTGGACTTTGACCCTGACTGTGCTGATAACTGTGATTTGGATAACCTTGACAATCAAATAGCTCTTATGAGCAAGCATTTTAAAAAGATTTTGAAATTCAGAAATGTTGTAGCCTCTAAACAAGGCAATTTAACTTATCAAGGAAATAAAAATCGCAGACCTCATGACAGAGACAATGCCAAACACTCACATGACAATAAAAGGACTTATGACAATAACAGACATAAGACATACCTGAAAGATGTGAAATGTCATAGGTGTGGTAAAATGGGATATTATGCTAGTAAATGTCTAACTAATATTAGCAACAATAACAAGGATAATGTGTGTAAAACTTGGGAAATCTCTAGTGATTCTGATGAAGATGAAACAGAGTCAACCCAGAATGATGAGTATTGCATGTCTTTCTTTGCCAAAATTGTATATAATGATGATGATGCATGCCTATATACTCACGAATCTGTGTTGCCTGTTAATGTTAATAATAATAATACTGCTCCTTTGATTGTTGAGAGTAATTTAAGTGTGACTCAAAGCGTTAATAGTGCTAATGAACTGAACGTGTGCGTTAGTCCAAAGGAACCAAGCAATATTTTAGAGAACACTTCACACGACACACTTAGCGAGTCTGATGATGATTTGCCCGATTTACATGAGTTATACACGAAAACGATTAAGAAAAGCGCTTATTTGGAAAAAATGATAAAATCATTAACTAGGCGTATAGATTTACTTAACGAGACCATTAGGAATAATACTGAAGATTATACTGCCTAGTGTATTGCTCATGAGACTGAGATTCGAGAATTTGCCTTAAAAATAAATGATTTGTCTAAGAAAAATCATGAGTTTGAACAAAAATGTAAGGCAACCCTTGTTGAACTAGAAGAGTCCCGGCAAAAGGTCTCAAATGTGTTTAAAAATATCAACACTTTGAAACCCAAGCTAAATCTTATGAGGAAATTATTGTTGGAAGTAAATTTGACTCTGAAGATAAATTCGGCCTAGGTTTTGGAGAAATAGTGCACACAAGTAAGACCGAAGTTTCTCCTGAAAATGTTACTTTTATCAAATAAGGCTAAACTTGTCAAACTATTCAAAAAGGGGAATCTAGTCTCAATGTCTCTCAAGCAAAATATGATCAGTACAATCAACAGTCTAATTCAAATTGTCATGCCAAATATGTTTGTCCACCCGTTAGAGACCAAAGATAAAAACTTAAGACCAATGATAATTGGATGACTACCTCAAATAGAGCCAAACCCATCTTTAAAGACTTTAGTAATAAAGTCAAGACCAATACCCATCAGTACAGTTCTTACTGCGACGTCTTTGGCCACACTATTAAAGAATGTTTTCAGAAAAGGATATACACACCCACCTACCTTAACTTTAACTATTCTAGAAAAGGAAGAAATACTTATGTTCTCCCTCGATAGGCCACAAATAACTCTAGCTATAAAAAAATAGAGGGTCCAAGACTAAGAAAAAGACATCTAGAAAGACCCCACAAACCTTTTCTAAATCAAAAGGCCACAAAACTTTTTAAACTAGGCCTATTTGGATTAGAAAAGATGATTTATTACCCCCAGTCCAAGTGTAACATTGTCATTTCTGCTTTAAAGGCACAAAGCACTTCAACTGGATGGTATTTAGACTCTGGATGTTCTAAACATATGACCGGGGACGAAACCAAATTTAAAAACAAGACAGACTTCTTAGGAGGTAGTGTCATGTTTAGAGATGGTGCTTCATCTCAGATCATAGGTAAGGGAACATTGAGTGAGAATGAGCTTCCTAATCTAAATGATGTACTCTTAGTCAAAGGTCTTAAATCTAATCTCTTAATTATATCTCAATTTTGTGATTCCAATCATACCGTTACTTTTTCAAAAAAATGATTGCAAAATTATTGAGGAAAAAGGAAACTGTATATTGACAGGAAATAAAACTCAGGAAAACTGTTACACAATAATTCCCAAGTCTTCTTCTTGCCATGTTACCAGATTAGAGGATTCTAACCTTTGGCACAATAGACTGGGACATACGAATTTTGATAATCTTAAAAGATTAAGCTCCCGAGAAATAGTTATAGATTTACCCAAAATCAAAAATTCTTTCAATTCGGTATGTGGACCATGTCAAGAAGGGAAAATAAGTAAATCCCCTCATAAGAAAGTTAAGGATGTCTTAACCACAAAACCTTTAGAACTTATCCATATGGACCTTATGGGTCCCTCAAGGATTGTTAGTCTCTATGGTAATAGTTATATCCTAGTTATAACTATACACGATATACTTGGGTTTCTTTTATGAAACAAAAATTAGATACCTTCGGTGAATTCTTGAAAATTATTTTGAAAATAAAGAATGAGAAGGATGCCCAAGTATGTCGTATTAGGAGTGACAGAGGTGGAGAGTTTAAAGACTCTAGTGTTACTGAATACTACGTATCCAATGGCTATAAACACGAGTTTAGTGCTCCCAAAACACCCCATCAAAATGGCATCGCTGAACATAAGAATAGAACTTTACAAGAAATGGCTAGGGTTATGCTTCACGCTAAAAGTCTTCCTAGATATTTTTGGGTAGAAGCCGTTCAAACTACATGTCATATCATTAATTGCATATACCTTAGGAAAAATTTCAAACAAACCCCTTATGAACTTTGGTTCCACAAAAATCCTAACTTAAAACATTTTAAAACCTTCGGGAGTATTTGTTATGTCTGTAAAGACATAGAACAACTTTCAAAATTTGACACTCGAGGAGAGAAAGGAATATTTCTTGGTTATTCCCAAAATAGTAGGGCTTTTCGTGTTTTTAATTATCGAACCAAGATCATTATGGAATCCATTAATGTAATTGTAGATGACACGAGTGCATGGAGTAGTGCCAGTCAATCATTGCCACAAGATGAGGATGAATTAAATTTTCCAATTGAACCCTCACAAGATAATGATTCTCTGCCACCCGAGAATCCTTCTGTACCCACTTGGGTTTCTAAAGACCATCCTATTGAAACTATAGTTGGTAATCCTTCTGAACCTGTTAGAACAAGGTCCCAACTTCGAAATGTGGAACAATTTGCATGTTCTGTTTCTCTTAAGGAACCTAAAAATGTAAATGATGCCCTTTCTGACTCTTTTTGGATCAATGCTATCCAAGAAGAGCTTATCCAATTTCAGAGTCACGATGTGTGGTATCTTGTTCCTAAGCTAAAAGATTCGAAGGTTATCGGCACACGATGGATTTTCAAAAACAAAACAGGTGAAAATGGGGAGGTCATTAGAAATAAAGATAGGTTGGTTGCACAAGGATACTCGGAGATAGAGGGAATTGACTTCGACGAAACTTTTGCCCCTGTTACTCATCTTGAGTCAGTTCGTCTCCTCCTTACCATATCTTGTCACCTGCAATTCAAGTTATTCCAAATGGATGTTAAGTCTGCATTTTTTAATGGAATTTTGACTGAGGAGGTATACGTAGATCAACCTAAAGGGTTTATTGATCCATCACACCCTGACTACGTCTTTAGGCTTAAGAAAGCCTTATACGGTTTGAAACAAGCTCCTAGAGCTTGGTATGAGCGATTGTCCACATTTCTAGTATCTCATGGATTTGTCCGAGGTGGAAATGATCGAACTTTATTCGTTAGGAACGAAGACAAATATGTTTTAATCGCATAAGTGTACGTTGACGATATAACATTTGGATCCACTTGTTCTAAACAAGTTAAGAATTTTTTCGACATCATGCATGCTGAATTTCAGATGTCACTTATGGGTGAGCTTCAATATTTTTTAGGTCGACAAGTAAAAAAATACAGTGATGGTCTATTTATCATTCAATCCAAATACGTTGCTGAACTTGTTAAAAAATTCAGATTAGAAAATGCTAAACCATCTAGAACCCCCATGAGTACTTTAACTAAACTTTCTAAAGATGATAATAGGAAAAATGTTGATCTTACTCTATATCAAAGTATGATAGGGAGTCTCTTATATCTTACAGCATCTAGACCCGACATTTCCTTCGCAGTTTGTATATGTGCTTGACATCAAAGTAACCCTAAGTAATCCTACCTATTAAGTGTGAAGAAAATTATTAAATATCTTAAGGGTACTTTAAAATTTGGTATTTGGTGCATTAAGGATACAACTAGTTCCATTATAAGGTACACCTATGCGGATTGTGCTGGATGTTCTGATGATAGTAAAACTAAGTCTGGTGCGTGTTACTACGTAGGAAATAATCTCGTAGGTTCATCATGTAAGAAACAGAATTGTATTTCCTTATATAGTACAGAATCTGAATTCATAGCAGCAGGTAGTTATTGTTCACAACTTTTGTGGATTAAACAGATGCTTAGAGATTATGGTATCACGAAAAATCAGTTAACCTTGTATTGTGATAACTAGAGTGCCATTAATATTTTGAAGAATCCAGTGCTGCACTCCCGAACTAAGCACATTAAGATTAGGCATCACTTCATCCATGACCTTGTAGAATCCAAAGAACTCATTATTGAATATCTTAACCTCAAAAATAGCTTGTAGATCTCTTTACCAAAGCATTAGATAATCTACGATTTGAGTATTTGCGAATAGCTATAGGCATGATAACTCTCACTTAGTTTTCGTCACAGTTTATCATAACCTCGGTAGTTTCTCACGAATTATTCATTTCTGAAGTTTTAGGGCATGGTTGTTTTACAAATGACAAAAGACGCCTCATAACACTAGTTTATGTAGGAGACCCTTGATTCTGCCCTTATTTATGGTATAATTTGTGATTGACTGTGCTTCTCTATACCTATTTTTCTCCATTTTTTACCCCATTGTATATTTGAGAAAAATTGGGGGAGAAGATCTTGAGTATTTACTTGGCAATTTATATATCTATTCCTATTCCTTTTCTAACTCAAGTAATATGCCATTCAGTGTTTACTTTTATTACAGGAATCTCAGACCCATTGTATAGCTTTATATATTTATAGGGTATTGGTCTGTATTGTAGTTGAGTAATGTATTTTTTCATCTTATTTTTTGTTCCAGGATGGGAAAGGGTAGTTAGAACTTTTGTATAGGACAACTAGGATTTTTTATTTTCACCCATGAGTTCAGAATACTCAAGGGAATTTTGTCTCTAATATCCCAAGGGGGAGATTGAGAACACACTCTATATTGACTTACTTGAGTATATATATATATATATATATATATATAGGAGTTCCAACTAGTTTGGATATTGAGACAAAGTAGGCTAATTTTTTTGAGTTGCTCCATCTTACAAAGGTTCAAGAAGATTGAAGAATTCCAGTCCAAGAAAACCTCAAGGTTAACCTAAAGGGAAGTTAATTCCACCTATAACCACTTTAGGACACCTGCACTGCATATTTTTTATTCCTATGTGCATATGTGGTTTTTAAACACTTCAATTAATTTTTAAATCAATTTAACTCATTAAACAACATTTTTAAAACTTTTTAAATAATTTTTGGAATTATTAAAATTTAGTTTCCAAAAGTGTTGGGGTTAAAAATTATATTTTATAAAGTGTTCTAATTCAGTAGAAGTTAGCTTGGGTAGGATCTCAAAGCGCTACAGACTTCAGGGGGAGTTTGTAAATATTTTCAAAACACGCATATTACAGCCATTTTCCACCGTACACGTGTTGGCTCCTGAGTTTGTTATTTTGTGTTTTCTCTAAGATTCATTCCTACCATTTAATTTCAACCCTTGGATGGTTTTAATCAACGTTCTTCATGTCTCCTTTTGCAATCCCCGTGTTTCCATTCAAACCAATGAGATTCTATTTTTCCACCGCTATTTATAAACCTTTGGATGAGAAGTCAAAGTGGCCAAAACTAATCTCAGTCCTTGGATTGCATAAACCGATCGAGATCCTTCCACAGTCAGTATATAAGCTCTCTAAGTCTCAGTAATTTGAGACTTTTTCCATTTCATCCAACCATAGAAAAAAGGAGAGAGTTGAGAGAGAAGAGATAGAAGAAAGAAAAGAGAGAAGAGAGAGAGAGAGAGAAGAAAACCTATTCTTCGAATCCTCACACCTCTGAGTGATTTTCCTTTACCCATCCACCATAACCTTTAACGTTTCATCTATCAGAAATCCAAACTTTGAGTGTTAGAACCAGTTTAGGGTTTTGTAACACCCCGTCCGCCCGGGGAGAGCGAACGGAGCGCTAATGCGATAAAATAAATCCAAATCCACAAATCTCAAGGTATAGAGCATCTAAGTCCCACAACAACAAAAGATAACTACAAATCTCAATCTCTTCAAATTAAATACCAAATCTCTCGAATTACATACAACAACTAACTCGAAAAAAAAATACAAATCTCCAAAGCTCTATACATCAAAATAATACAAATCTTTCCCAAAAAATCCTCACTAAAATCAATCTCTAAACTCCCCAAAATCCGCGCTAACCTGCCAATAAAAGAAAATATGGGGAAGTACACAATACGACAGGAAAGATGCTCAACAAATATATATTAGCGATGAATAAAACGTAACAACACAAGTACGAATATTCAAATCAAAATGCAAATCTCAAAGCATTTATCAATATAATTTCTCAACAACACATCAATGGGTAACCAGGCCTCACCCCATTCGCATATGCTTTATCAAACCATAGTCGGGAATAGGTATTTTGGCTGGTACTCAACATCCGTGCCATATTAAAATCTCATAAAAATGTGCTCAACAACAACATGAATAATACCACATGAATCGAAATAATTCCAACAATTATTTTCCAGATTTCAATGAATTTAACAATTCAAATATGAGTTCAATTAATAAGAAATCAAAGAGAATGACACTCGCGAGATTTAAGGAGCAAATTGTGTAAAACCCCATACCTCAAACGATGATGAGAAACCAACGATCACATCCTCAAGATCAACTCAAAAGATCTACAAAAGCTCGTCCAACAAAATATCCCCAAGAACACCTCTAATATAAGGTTGGAACTCACAAATCTCAAGGGCCAATGTGTATATAAAAACAAGAGGAATATAAAATATATTTGCTGCCAAAATTTATGCCAAAAGTAGATTAAAATGGTTGCCCACGACTTCCTTTTATAATGTAAAGAAATGAAGAGTTGGAATCCAAAAGACTCCTTTAAATAAGGCAAAAAAATGAAGAGTCGGAAGTCAAAACAAATCTTGAAAATTACTTGTTGTTCACGAAATCTGGGGAGGTCGATCGATCGACTTCCAGGATCGATCGATTGATCCTTCAGGAATTTTGATAGTTCGCCGATTTAGAATTCCAAGAGTTAAAAACATTTTAAAATCATTTTAAAATCCGTTTTAACTCCGATTTCGAAACCGCTTGAAATTCTCGCCTTTAAAAATAATATTCAACATATTTGAGCAATAAAAATAATTTTATCTAAAACTTTATTTTTTTCTCATTATTTTGAAAATATCCCAAAAATTATGCGGGTTGTTACACTTCCCCACTAACAATGAAATTTCGCTCTCGAAACTCGCCGAATGCCTAACTCTCAAAATCAGGCCACTACACTAACTCCAAAAATAAATCACGTCTCCCAAAAATAAATTCCTCACCTCTAATATCGAAACTTATCACGAATATCACCTAAAATTTTTTATCTCCAAAAATTGCTAACCACGCAATGAACCCAAAACCCAAGCCCCGAGGGTTGCCGTATACCTAAGCTCGGATACCATTTGTAACACCTCCAAGCTTTTTATCTCCTCTCTCATCATCATTCAACCTCAAATAACCATAAATACACACATTCAAAGGGTTCTAATCATCCTAAAACCCAGATCCAAAAATTAATTTCAATAAATTTCAAGTTTCTCAAATTGGGTATTCATCGAGTTATATCCGTTCGAAATCGGAGTTAAAACGGATTTTAAAATAATTTTTAAATGTTTTTAACTCTTGGAATTCTAAGTCAACGTACTATCAATTTTTGGGCACGATCGATCGATCGAAGCTTGGGAGTCGATCGATCGACCTCCCCTGATTTCGTGAACAACAAGTAATTTTCAAGAGTTGTTTTGACTTCTGACTCTTCATTTCTTTGCCTTACTTAAAGGAGTCTTTTGGATTCAAACTCTTCATTTCTTTGCATTATAAAAGGAAGTCATGGGCAACCCTTTTAACCTACTTTTGGCACAAATTTTGGCAGCAAATATATTTTATATTCCTCTTCTTTTTATATACACATTGGCCCTTGAGATTTATGAGTTCCAACCTTAGATTAGAGGTGTTCTTGGGGATATTTTGTTGGAGGTTATTGGAGGAGCTTTTGTAGATCTTTTGAGTTGATCTTGAGGATGTGATCGTTGGTTTCTCATCATGGTTTGAGGTATGAGATTTTACACAATATGCTCCTTAAATCTCGCGAGTGTTATTCTCTTTGATTTCTTATTAATTGAACTCATATTTGAATTGTTAAATTCATTGAAATCTAGAAAATAATTGTTGGAATTATTTCGATTCATGTGGTATTATTCATGTTGTTGTTGATCACATTGTCATGAGATTTTAATATGGCACGGATGTTGAGTACCAGCCAAAATACCTATTCTCGACTATGGCTTGATAAATCATATGCGAATGGGGTGAGGCCTGGTAACCCATTGATGTGTTGTGGAAAAAATTATTGATAAATGCTTATGAGATTTGCATTTGATTTGAATATTCGTACTCGTGTTGTTACGCTTTATTCATTGCTAATCCATATTTGTTGATCATCTTTCCTGTCGTATTGTGTACTTTCCCATATTTTCTTTTAGTGGCAGGTTAGCATGGATTTGAGCACTATGGACCAATTGGGATTATTTTAGCGAGGATTATTTGGGAAGAATTTTTAATACAATTTGGAAGATTTGTATTAATTATTTCATTGATGTATAGAGCATTTTTATTCGAGTTAGATAGTTATAATTTTAATTCGAGAGACTTGTTGTAATTTAAGAGATTAAGATTAGTGGATTTATATTATTATGGGTTTTTAGATGCTATATACCTTGTTATTGTGGATTTGGATTTATTTTATCGAATTAGTGCTCCGTTCGCTCTCCCCGGGTGGGCGGGGTGTTACAAATGGTATCAGAGCTTAGATATACGGCAACCCTCGGGGATTGAGTTTGGGGTTCATTGCGTGGTTAGCAATTTTTGGAGATAGAAAATTTTAGGTGATATTCGTGATAAGTTTCGAGATTAGAGGTGAGGAATTTATTTTTGGAGACGAGATTAGTTTTGGAGATTGTTGGCCTAATTTTTTAGAGTTAGGCATTCGGCAAATTTCGAGGGCGAAATTCCATTGTTAGTGGGGAAGTGTAATAACCCACGTAATTTTGGGCTATTTTAATTAATTTCTGGAAAATGGAGGAAAATAAAGTTTTTGATAAAATTATTGTTATTGCTCAAATATGTTAAATATTATTTTTAAAGGCGAGAATTTCAAGCGGTTTCGAAATCGGAGTTAAAACGGATTTTAAAATGATTTTTAAAGTTTTTAACTCTTGGAATTCTAAGTAGGCGAACTGTCAATTTTTGGGCACGATCGATCGATCGAAGCTTGGGAGTCGATCGATCGACCTCCCCTGATTTCGTGAACAACAAGTAATTTTCAAGAGTTGTTTTGACTTCCGACTCTTCATTTCTTTGCTTTATTTAAAGGAGTCTTTTGGATTCCAACTCTTCATTTCTTTACATTATAAAAGGAAGTCGTGGGCAACCATTTTAATCTACTTTTGGCATAAATTTTGGCAGCAAATATATTTTATATTCCTCTTGTTTTTATATACACATTGGCCCTTGAGATTTGTGAGTTCCAACCTTATATTAGAGGTGTTCTTGGGGATATTTTGTTGGAGGTTCTTGGAGGAGCTTTTGTAGATCTTTTGAGTTGATCTTGAGGATGTGATCGTTGGTTTCTCATCATCGTTTGAGGTATGGGGTTTTACACAATTTGCTCCTTAAATCTCGCGAGTGTCATTCTCTTTGATTTCTTATTAATTGAACTCATATTTGAATTGTTAAATTCATTGAAATCTGGAAAATAATTGTTGGAATTATTTCGATTCATGTGTTATTATTCATGTTGTTGTTGAGCACATTTTTATGAGATTTTAATATGGCACGGATGTTGAGTACCAGCCAAAATACCTATTCCCGACTATGGCTTGATAAAGCATATGCGAATGGGGTGAGGCCTGGTGACCCATTGATGTGTTGTGGAAAAGTTTATTGATAAATGCTTATGAGATTTGCATTTGATTTGAATATTCGTACTCGTGTTGTTACGCTTTATTCATTGTTAATTCATATTTGTTGATCATCTTTCCTGTCGTATTGTGTACTTTCTCATATTTTCTTTTAGTGGCAGGTTAGCATGGATTTGAGTGTTATGGACCAATTGGGATTATTTTAGCGAGGATTATTTGGGAAGAATTTTTAATACAATTTGGAAGATTTGTATTAATTATTTCATTGACGTATAGAGCATTTTTATTCGAGTTAGATAGTTGTAATTTTAATTCAAGAGACTTGTTGTAATTTAAGAGATTGAGATTAATGGATTTATATTATTATGGGTTTTTAGATGCTCTATACCTTGTTATTGTGGATTTGGATTTATTTTATCGCATTAGCGCTCCGTTCGCTCTCCCCGGGCGGGCGGGGTGTTACAGGTTTCTGTGAGATTGGTAGTGGGTTTGATCATCTTTTGAAGACCTCTTCACGTTTGAGTCTCTCTCAGAACTCGTCTCTAAGAAAATATCAAGTTTCATTATTGAAACTTGAGATTTTCTAAAATTGAACATCACACGTTTACTTTTTCGTTCTCTTTTGGATCTCTTATATTAGATCCACTCTGTTTCAAACGATTTTTGAAAAATAAATTTCTGCTTTCTTCAAAGCTAAATCAGATCCTTAAAACGTTTGTGTCTCTTGAACTATATTTCACATTTTGTGGAATAAATCTGTACAAAAATAAAACGAGACACATAGGACATTGGCTAGTTTTAAAAGTAAGGTTGTTTTTTAGATCTAATATTGAAAAGAAGCTTATTTGAAAAAATAGTTTGAATCAGACTTTGCATGTCGTATAGAACCTATTGATTCATAGGATTTTATATGTATAAATAATTTGAGAGGGTGAGTTGCATAAATCAGCATTTAGTACACTTCACATACACATTCTCACACACGAACACTTAGTCATTGTGGTTCTGGTTGAGACTTGGAACTTGAAAGAGTTGCTGTAATCAGAATCCAAAGAAATGGAGGTTAAAAAAAAGTCAAAGAAGCAACAAAGAAAAGATCAGCTCTGGTCAGAAAACCTTTGGAGTGGAGTAGCTCATGTTGGTATAACTCTGAACTTAGATTTAGGATCTTTGTGTGTTTTCTTAAGTGTTGTTACTTGATTCTTTATTTTGGTGGATTTTTTATTTTGTGCCCTAGAGGGCACCATGGATGTTTCCCTGGATTAAAGGTTTTACCACGTTAAAATTCCTGTGTTATTTACTTTCAATGTTCTTAATTTCTGTTATGATTGGTACTGCATGTTGAACTTAGTAGATGGTTTTTAATTTCTAAAACCTTAGGTAATCAACTACCAAATCTAGACTACATATTCATAAAACAATTTTGAACATATCTTGTGTTGTTTATTCGAAAAGATTTTTGTCCAAAACGTTTATTCGGAGCTTACTCAACTTATAACATTCTTCTATTAATCTAGTAAACAGGTCTTTTCAGATTTCCTTTATATTATCTCCTTCCATTTACCCATCACACTCCTTCTCTTCCCAAGATCCTTACAAATGACTATTCGAAATAGTTCCACTGAATCCCCCTCTACCGACTATGTTGGTTGAGTCTGAATTTGTATTACCGTTATCTACGGCAGTGTTTGGGGAAACTACTACTCGTGAGTAATAATCCTATTGTCATTTGTCTGGACAATATTTATGGTGACTTCTATCATAGTCACCATTCCAAAATACTCTACGGCTTATGCCGTGCCTCTCCTCCTACAGTCCTTCTAACGGCCCTGGCTAGTCGTCCCCTACTATTCGGTGTACGAAGCCCCAACCGAACTAGTATATGGATCACATCAACTATACTTAATAGCAGGAGAACGTAAGTCTCATACAAATAGGAATATAACAATCCTATAATAAGGATCTATATCAAAGAACGCTAAGCTGAAATGTAAAAAGCAACATAGATCCTATGGGCACTGGAACCTGATTCTCAGATACCATCTGTGACACCCCTCATATTCTAATCCTGGGTGATCAGTCCATTATTAAATTAAATAGGAATCATTAATGGTTTCATTCTTATCATCACTGTCGAAATCAATTTAATTACTAATACCCTAATGGCCCGGTGTCAAAATTTTAATTCTTATTATTAACATGAAATTGATATACACTAAATAAATGACATTCACCTTTTCCACGCACATAATAATGAATGATAAGATAACGAAATAAATAAATGTATCTGGAATACCACTCCAGATAAAACTCCCAATATAGTCATCCATTAATAAAATCTAAATCCAATGCTAGAAACAAAATAAAAGTACAATGTCTCAATAATAACCACCGACTAAGAAAGGGGCGACATGCCTGACTGGAATAGGTAAAATGTGAAACAGGATGTGAAAGATGTGGAGGATTCTAATACTAAGGTCTTGTAACTTCCACACCAGCTGCAGCACGTCAAGTGAAGGAACTCCTAAGTCTGGCGTCCCCGTGGCTGGGCACCTGAAATGCTTTTACAAAAAACGATTTGAAATGGGTCAGAGCCCAAGTAAAACAGTTTGAAAAAGTTTAGTAAGTATTTAAAATGCATCAAGATAAGATATTATATACATGTTAGCTATGCATGCTCTCACTTAAGGTCCTTACCTCTCAGCTATTGTGCACGCCTAACGTACTACTCTAACCCACCTAGTTATGCTAACCGCCTAACTAGTCTCACTTACAACACTTCATACCTAATAATTTATTGTTCCCATCTATATTGCCCATACAATACGATACTACAATTCCAATTCTTTTTATTAATTAAGAGTCACAAGTTTATGAATAACCTCTCATACACTTAGAGTAATTTAGATATCACTATATATCTTATCTACTAATACACCCGTGGTAAAATCAATCACACGTATATATATTTACATCACTTTAATAATATATACGTACACGGCATCCCTAGGTAGAGACATGCGAAGTGGGCATACTCTGCTATCAAGTCCTAGTACATCATGTACAAAGTAAGGACATCGATTCGGATATCACCCTCGAACCATAAATTAAATAACACATATTGGAGGCGAACATAGTTCTAAGCCTTTGGGCTACGCACATACCTAACTTACCCAAATGACTAGTTACACCCTTATTCACATAAGTGGTGCTCAATCCCTAAGTTTTATGCTCTGAGGTACAAGTCCATACCCCCCAATGGGCTCATCTGAATAAGACTATCCAAGACGCGAAACCTCCCGTGATAGCAAGTAGCCTAGGTATGTTTACACACAATAAATCAAATAATAGGTATTCACGCGACCCATATATATATATATATATATATATATATATATATATGTTCAATATACGTATACGCACAACCTACATTATATATCACATACGTAGTATAGTAACTCTCGAATATTCTACGTATCATTATTTCACCATAATACTTGTCATTGTATAAGCCCGAGTGCTTCCCAATACCTGAAAGGTTACCAATTGTCCCTCAAGTAAATTAAGTAGATGTATCACTCATACCCTACTGGTCTAGGTCATACATTCCTTGGATTTTTTTTACACGATATCATTCTCCGAAATAGGTTTTATTACCCCATTTAACCTAATCAACTTTATCTTTAAGTTCTCCTCATGTGAGAAGTCTCAATCCCAAAATTTTCCTACTAGTCATTAAGATGTCTCCCATTAGGTTTTAAAATGACTTCAAAGGTTAACCATATCATTTCCCGTGAGTTCTAAGAAAAAAGGGGGAAATTTGTGCAATTCTGGTAAACCGAATCGATTCGACCTTCGTCAGAATCGATTCGCCTTGGTCTGAATCGATTCGCCTGCAACAGGTCTCGTGTTCTCTAATTATAGTTGTTACGGGATTCACCATTTTTAACTCTTAAACCTCCATGATTCATTCCCAATCTCCCAACCAAGCATACTAAACATTACACCAACATATATGCATGATTTCTAACGTATTGGAATCATTAAATCATCCAAGAACACCTTTAAATTTAATTAATTCAAGATTAATTCTTTAAAACCTTAGTTTATCATTTTTGTTAAAGAACTTCAACATAACTCCAGATTTTTTCATAAATTCGTTAAACTAATTCGTCAAATTCGTCCTACATGCAGAATCAATCAAGGCCATCATAATCCCAACCCAAGAACATACTATATATCTTCCAAATTAAGCCAAAATTCATGAAACCAATAAATTATCATCCTACTCTAATATGGATGGTATATCTAATCATAAGTCAACAAGATAAATACTTGCTTCAATTTGAGGGTGTGCTTTTCTACGAAATTGATGGTGGAATTTCGTTATCCTTCTCCCGATCTACAATCCGGTGGTGGTGGTGGTGGTGGTGTAAGAATGGTGGAAAAGCCTTAGAGTCTCCTGAAAAACCCTTCTCCTTCCTCGTCCTATAGCCCCTCTGTGTTTATTATTATTTTTACACTAACTTCCCTTACATAACTGCAGATATAACTATCCAATTTTTGTAGCTCCCTTTACCCCAAAATTTTGAAAGACCAAAATACCCCTTTGGGGTGCCAGTTTGGCCTAAAAATGCCCCGAGACCCAAACTAAACCCCTGAGTATACTTTTTGACTATTTGGACCCTTTCGTACACGTTGACGCTCTCGAAATGACCATTTGAATTACTAAAAAGAACTTACCTTTTATTTTCCAAAATTAAGTCCCGACACGACTGACACATGCGTCACTACTAAATTTGTCGTAACTGTTGTATTTCTCACTCACGACAATCATAGTATTTTCTTATCAATTTATTACTCATTCACTACGTAATATTCAATATAAGTAAATATTAACCCTTAACTCATTAATTAATATTTATTTTAATCCGAATTAATTTATCAATTTAATTTAATTAATCCCAATATAAAAATCATTAAAATTATCGGGTATTACACAAATACCCAAAGCATACCGGTGTCGCTACCGAGCAACCCTCTATAGTGGTCCACTCACCCAAGTATTAACCATAATACAACTAACATCAGATTCATCATCAAAAACCATCTCGAATCAAAGGACCACACATCCTGAGTTTTCTCAATTCCTCGGGTTATCATAAGCACGTAATCTTGTTACGTTTGATACTAACTTCATATCGCAAGTTACCCACTCCATGGGGTGACACACCTACCAAATCATAATTCGTGCACCCAACTAACCCCCCCCCCCCCCCCCCCCCCCCCCCACACACACACAGGATCTTTCCATGAACCTAAGATCACTTTAGGTGTCCAACTATGGAACACACACCTAAGTATTACGCCAAACCACTCACTGTGGCAAAACGACATTGAGTGTTAAGTTTCCTCGAGTTCAAACACTATACAATGTCCTAAAGTCATCATTATTCTCTTAATACCTAGATCCACTGATTTCCATAACGGCCAATCATAAGGTTACTAATTCTATAGTGAACGTATATTATAAGCAAATTGTGGGCCAAAAATGTGGCCACCCGCACACAGAACTTTGTGCAATAACAAGGATCCTTCAGATAAGGGCGCACCCAGTTACTGATCTGCATTGACCAAGTCAGGTCCCACCTCACTCTAATGGCCTAAATTGTGCCATACCATAACTTGGTACAAATTCAGGCTACCACAATCGCAAAAACATAATTCTCAATTATCAAAACTAAAAGGAACATAAGGACCGAAAAGAATGAATAATCATTTTGAAAAAATCTCATTCGCAATCAAAGGATAAAGGCTAACCTTTGTCACGTGCTTTGAAGTTCAAGACTCCTCCTAGACAATCTCACTAGGTACCGACCTAGCCACACACCCTGGCTCGAGTCACCAATCGCAACGAATCGGATCACAAACCGTTCACCCTTACAAGATGAAAGCCATATACAAACATATTGTCCTCTGAGAAGTCAAATAATGGAATTATCTCCTTAAGTATAAGGTTTCCTCCTTAATTCTTCATTTAATACGAGCCACCCCGGTCGACAAATGCCAACGCCCTTATCGACACCGACCTTCTCCATCTTACTTGTGACGACGTCACCAACCCACTGTACCTTGAAAAACTGTTACTAAAGTCGTTTAATACAAGATTAAACTATTTAAGTAACTTTGAACTGTTTTTTGAGGAAACTCTTTTCTTTGAATCAAATCGGTTTTAATCACAAGAAGTGTTTAATAAAACATGCACGAGATCAGTTCAAGATTTGTTAACAAGTTTTGAAAACATAAACTGAGACAATTTAAATCAGCACACCAGCAAGAATGAGATGAGGAGATGTACAAAGATTAAAGACAAGATATTTTTAACGTGGTATAACCTCACCCAACTGAGGAAACATCCACGGTGACTTCTAAGTCACAAACCAAAAATCCACTAAAATAAAATATATCAGTTACAAATTATATAACACACATGCACATAAATCAAACTTATACAAGTTTAGGAATGTACCCACTGGTGTCCTTCTAACTTCTCTGCAGTTCTGATTGTTGATGTGGTCCTCCCAGTTTGCTAACTTCCACTTTGTTCCAGTCTTTACGTCGACTCTTGTTTCAAGATCTTACTACCAACACTTTCAGTGTTGTAGTGTGTAAGTGTTTGTGATGGTGGTCTAACACATGCATGCACACACACTCACGCTTATTTATACAAACAGTACTATCAAATTACATAACAGATCTATATGTTGTGATTTTAAATTTTCTCTTCTCAGAAAACTAAAACCTTATTTGACCTTTAAAATGATCCCGGAATCCACGGCTATCTTGCTCTGAAGACGATTCAAGATCTTAATCAATTTCAGGGTTTTGAAAATACTTTTCAAATTGAAAATCGCCAAGTGTGATTCCGACTAGGTCAAAGGTCTTGTTTCAAAAGAACTAGAAACAAAAAATGATTTTATTAATTTTGAAGATGAAAACATTTACAGAAAATAGTCAACAAAAGATTTGTCAAGACGAGAAACTAAGAATGCAGATCTAAGTGTAATATAACATAAAATAACCAGATCTCTAATTTCTATGAAACAGAAATACAGATCTAACCTAATGTTTAAGTTGGACACAAGATCTTAAAACGAAGAGGTTTGAACCACGAAAAAGCTTTCAAACCAACACTCAAAAACTCTCAAACACTTAGGGTTGGTGTTTGGTGTAAATTGGTTTTTGGAAAAAGGGTTAGGGTTTGAAACTGTTTGGACGAATTAGGGTTTCTAATTCTCTCTCTGGTTTCTCTCTCTTTTCTCTATCTGCTCTATCTTCTCTCTTCTCACTCAAATTAGACGAAGTGGCAAAAGTCTTTCAAAGGATGAGGGTTAGCCTCCTTATATAGTGAGTTGAGAAGGATCGAAAAGGCTGAGATGAATCTAAAGGCTGAGATTTAGTCTTAGCCTTTTGACTTCCATCCAAAGGTTTAAGAGAAGCGGTGAGTTAAACGCTTTCTGATTGGCTTAGGGAAGATCACGGGGATCGAGATTGGACGCATGTAGGTCGTTGATAAGATCAATCCAAGGGCTGGCAATAAACAACAGTTTTGTCTCTTAAAAGAAACACAAATCCAACCGGTAGTGTAGCGACAGGTGTAGGGCTAATATTGATCCTCACACGCGCGTCTAAAGTAATTACACAGCTTCCCTTATAGTCTCAAGCGCTTTCGATTTCTACCCAAGTGAACTTTCAGGCATAAAATCATAAAACCAGTATTTACAAAATCACCCCAAAACCTTTTAATTCCAATTTTAATTAAGAAAAAAATCTTTTAAAATTCATTAAAAATTCCCAAAAATTATTAAAAAGAGTTTTAAGGGAAATTAACACACACAACACACACACAATCAAATTATGCAATACACGACTCATGTATGGAGCCCTAATGTGTGTGAGTGTTTGTGAATATACCTTTGATCAATCAAACAAGAGGAATGAATTGTATAGTAGTGTTTGAGGCTCTTTATAATCTAGGGGAGGACTCAATTTTATCACTATTTCCAAACTAGATGAGCACTTATACAATGTAGACTCAAGTGAGTCAAGAGTATAAGGTGCTTCATACCTAGGATAATGTTTGCATTCTCATATCATGATCGTAACCTCATAACCCCAAGTCTCATTAGGGAGAACCCAGTTAAGCAAAACATTCACCTTATAGTAACCTTTACCTACACGAGATCATCACCGAGCTTATCTACAGGTTCTACCTAAACTGAACTTACGTGGGGACCATATCGATCACCATTGGCATTGTAATGGTAGTAAGTACCACACAAGTCTACATATTATTAGAAAAACATGCCAAGAACTAGTCCCTACCTTGATAGGGCTATCCAAACATATGCCTCTGACATGTGCCGACACCCTGATCATGATTTGATATCCTCCTTGGTGCCATTTTCAAGTCTCTAATATGACATCATCGATTTAAGTCCCGAATGCATTTCCTAATACCCCTCAGAATCAAGTGTTACACCACCTACACTAGTCATTCCATGACACCCGAGCATCACGCCCACTCACGACACAAGCCTTTAATTTCTCTTAGAATGTTACATCACCCATTTGTGCCAATTTGGATGACAACACTCGAAGAGTACACTATTCGACTCTATTAAACCTTGAATAACGACCCTATATTATTGCCCAACCTTCAATACAACCATCACTAGAACATTAGCACTTTTCAATACCGGACTTAACTAATTCCCTAAGGATAATAAACATACTCAACGTAAAAGTCCTCAAAACGCGATAAGATTTAACTATCCAATACTTTCTCATCATAGGTATGCTCTGCAAGCTTCTATATACCCACATCGTGATTACTAGGTGCTTGCAAAGACACTAGTCTACAAGCCTCTACATATGGCGCACCTTAACCATTGAACGCCTAAAGACGTCACAACATGTCGATTTTTATTCCCAATGACGCCCACACAATTAGTCCTACGGACATTCCAAGACTCCGTTAAACCATACTCACATTGGAACTGCCTCTAGCCATTACTTAGGCTGCTAAAATGGGCCCTGACACTTCGATGATAACCTTATCTCCCTTCCAAATGGTTGTGGACATATGCCACATACCAAATTGCAGATTGACATTAATAAGGATTTTGGCATACAACCTATAAACCTCTACGTCTACATCACCGACAATGCTAAAGACCTCTACTCAAAATTTCTGAAGCAATAATAAATAAGGCAGAAGATAGGGGATCTCCCTGCCTCAAACCTCTGACTTAAGAACCTGTTGGTTGGACATTATATATATACACATACATACACACACACACACCCTAATAAGCACATATATGTAGGTATAAACGACTACAAAATGACACAAAACACGTACATGTTACACTTAGTATCGATATGTCTAAATGTGTGGGATTGAATGAAGGGATGTGAACTATAAATAAATGAATTATGACCCTATCACTTAAAAATGTTCAGGGAGTTCTATTTGACTGTAATCATCATCATCATCATCATCATCATCATCATCATCATCCTTGCCTTAATCCCATCATATGGGATCGATCACATGGATTCTTCTTTTCCATTCTAATCTATTATATGCAATATTATCATTTAAGTTTAATTCCTTAAGATCTTTCCTAATAATTTCCTCCCACGATAGCTGAGGGCAACCTCTTTCTCTTTTACACTCTATTTTTAACATTTTTCTCTTGTTATAGGGGAATCCACTGGTTTATGCATTACATGTCCATACCACATCAGTTTACTTTCTCTAAATTTATCGCTAATGGGAGCTACTCCTAACTTTTTTTCCCACGTATTGGTTTTTTTTATTTTATCCTTTCTGGTAATTCATAGCATCCATCGGACCATCCTCATCTCACTAAGATTTAAACTCAAGTGATAGATAAAGTGAACTTAAAGAACAAACGAGCACATTGCACACAAGCTTGGAATTTTAACAATTCTACAAATCAATAGCGTTGTGACATGATAAGCATAACTATGATTTATTGTGAAAACCCGTTGATCTTCAATTATACGACCCTCAAAATAAAAAAAAATAGTCATATTTTCTCACTATATTTTTTGTAGATGCTATTTTTTAAAATCAAACAAAAAAATGTGTTGGCCTTTAATCTTTTCTTTTTGTCTCTCATTTTTTAGGCTCTTACCAATTGTGTCTTTTTTGTAAAGGAGATTTTCTCATATGGTATCTCTTTCCTTTGCACTTTTATATATTCAATAAAAATCAACATACTCACTTGGCAACGGTTCTTTTATGCATAAATCTCCCATACTAAAAATATATATATGATAAGATTTAGGGGAGAACATCTCAATTATCTCAAATATAACATGTGAAGTTAAACTCCAAAAGATCTCCTGCATGTGTGTGTGAAGGCATATAAAAAGTGAATCCATTAAGTAAATCAAAGTCGATTAACTCCATGCAAACATGATTAAGAATAATCTAAGCATTCAAAATCACAAGCAAATATCCTAGCCACTTGAAAACATGGAAGAAACTGGATTAAAACACACCAATATGCCACACAAAATGTGTAAAACTAAACTACACAAAACCAAAGTCTTTTTGAGTTTTCAAGCATTTTTCAAAATGATACCAATTAAAAAAATAACTCAAAAGACAAACGAAATATTTCATATTTTTCAATAAGATCCAATAAATGAAAAGTCAAAATACAAAAGACTCAAACCATATAAAATTAGCAAACATCTATAACATGAAGTACAAAAACCATAGTATGTAAACATGTGAACACAATTAACCATTAGATTTTGCATAGAAGTATCACATGCAAGCATTTGAGAACCAAGAAGTCTATCATGTAAAGCCTTCAAATTTGATTTATGAACCCATATAAGTGAAACATAATTCTCTCACGTTTTGAGAACCATGATGACTCTAAATTTAGACTTCATAAAACCATTTTTAAGATTAAAGGAAAAACACCTACGATGACCTTTCCTACAGCAAAATGTGCACGTGTAGACGCGAGGAATGTTACCCTTGGGCGGACGTTTTCTAACGTTCCTAGTAATGGTTGACTCTATCAAAGTATGGTTTGGGCTTTAGTAGCGGAAGCATTTTCAATATCGAAGCAAATACCACAATTATAATATTTGATTCTGACACTGCCTAACATCTTATCCAAATTTTTAGACCTGGACACCAAATAAAATTTGACATTACTCGAGTCTCTCAATCTCTCCTCTAACTCCACAATCATAGACTCGAGTAAACGACGAGAGTTATAAAAAAATAAGGAATCCTTCTTCACAATCTCTATAAATTCTCGAAAGATATCTCACTCCCACTCAATAACACGCGATCTTTTCCTGAAGAGTCTTCTCACGTGACCTAATATCCTCAATCAAAATACTCTCATCATTACTTACGATACGTTCTTTTAACCTAATTTCAACTTCAAGTTTTCCTTTTTAAATTTCATCATTTTCTCATACAAGTCACGGAAGGCAACTTGGAGTTTACTCTCCTCCTCTTCTTCTTCATCCTATTCTTCTTCTCTACTCTCTCCATCATCACACACTTGGGAATCAGAAATGATGGCCTCATAAGTATCATGTATAAAATTATCCTCATCAAAAGATTTTCCATCAAGTCTCTCATGACTAGTTATGAACACGGTACATTTGCGCTCAATGGGGGAATTAAATCCCTTTTTCGGATCATTACAACTAAGGTGACATTATACACCTTCAATTTTTTGCCCTCCTTCCTTAGTTTAATGGAACACTTAGCTTCTCTATGGCCATAACCCTCACTTCCAAAGCATCCATCCCACTCTTGATCGGCGTTGTATATTTATTTTTCTAAAACTTATTTATATCATTCGATTGTTTTTCAAACTAGAGAAACTTTTTAATCTTCTTCGCAAACATGGACATATCCTTTGAATGTATGTCAAACTCATCATCCAAAACACGTACCTTCTCTTTTCGATCATTCAAAGAAATGCCCTTATCTTTCTTCTTCTTTATAGAGGAAAATATATCATTCTCATAAGATCACCTACAAGCTCCTCGAGTTTCGTAAGATATAAAGTACCTAAGGAATTCAAAACTATCACTTTTAAATTAAATGTTTCGGACAAGTACCTTAAGAATTTCTTAACTACACATTTCTCTCTCCTAAGTTAAAAGACAAGTTCATAATATCTCGCAATCTAGTTATAACTTATCAAATGTTTCACTTTCCTCCATCTTAATGGTTTCAAATAGAGTGGTGAGGTTTTGGAATTTAAAAGCCTTAACAGCACTAGTACCTTCATTGGAGAGTTAGAGTATGTCCCAATCCTCTTTTTACTTTTCACATGTCATAATACGATGAAACTCTTCTAGTGTGACTGCACAAAATAAAACATTTAAACCTCATGAATTAAAATTACACAACTTATGCTCGTCCTCACTCCATATTTATATAGGTTTAGGTAGACGAACTTCAGCTACTAAAGTCGTAGGTAGGGACCACCCTCTAATAATATCTTGCCATACCCGCTTATCAAACACCTTAAGTACTGATTTCATACACATTTTCCAGTATGCGTAATTAGACCCATCAAACATAGGTGGTCTGGAAAATAATTGACCCTCCGTATAAAAATCGTTAGGATTCCCGCCTAAACACCAATCTAACGTAATAACTTAATGTTCTAGCTCTGATACCAATTTGATGTAAAGGATGAACAAAATGGTCTAAATAAAAACTAATTTTTAATTTTTTCAAATTAAATATTAAACTTTAACAGAAAAACCATAAGCACTAATTTTATACAATTGTTGTGATAAATTATTTACAAAATTTTATCTTGCCCCAAAACATGCATTTACAAGAGAAAAAGAATAAAATAAAGCAACAAACTATAACACGCTGATGTACGAAGAAAACCAATAATGGGAAAAATCTCAGACGACTTAGTCACATAAATTCACTGTGATAAGGTTTTGCAAAGGTCGACATATGACTTACACAAATGACTCGACGCCCTCGCAAGCCTTGACATGTATTCGATCTTCAATCTCTCCTCCACAATGACATACATAAGTCCACCCGCGCAACTACCAAAATGTGCAAGTAGACGTGTGTAACTATTGATAAGGCTCAGCTACCGTCTATGAATATGGAAGACGATGCATCGCTTTCTTACAGCAACACCATAAATAAGGAGTCTACCGTGTGTAAATAACAAATGCAGAATCCACCATATGAAACATACTCAACAAAGATAATGATGAGTAAAACCTTGATGCCAAAGAGAGATCAAAGCATATAAAGATTGAAACTTGGATCTCAAAGAGTTTGGGGGAAACTAGGATTTCGGGGCTTTTGGATATGCATAGGAAAAAGATTTTTGTCAACAATCTCTCTAAAAACTAATTTCAGGACCCCTTTATATAGAAAACACATTTTTTGAGGAGGTGCATTTTGAGAGGGTTCATTCGAATGAAAACGGAAATTTATTCAACAAACATGCTAATCTCATTTGAACCAAACACGAACTCGTTTGAACAAGCATACCAATATCTTTCCAACATACTTTAAACGAGCTTCAAACGATATATTTCTGAGAGAGAGAAATTTCTCATTTGATGTTCATTTGAAGGTTGTTCTAACGACGTTCAGATCACGTTTGATCGAACAATATAAATTCGTTCGAACGACTGAAAACCCAAAATAATTCTTTTAAAAACAGTCCTTAAACATTGTTTTATAAAAATAAAGATCCAGTATTAATTTTTAAGGATCAAAATGTATATGCATTCATACCTGAGAGATCCTCGAAAATACGAAGACAAAACGTGGCATGAAACACGACATGATGAATAAAATCTTCGTAACTTTGTCGTTATATCTTCAATCAAACACGTCATAATCTTGAAATGTCAACACATTAACGTCCTAGCATACGACTCCAAGGATTTGTCCAAACATGGAATAGTCCAAAAAACGTATAAATTGACTCTATCAGGAATTTATCCTTATAGTTTGAGCCCTGTTCATTCAATGTTTTCCATATGGCTGAAAGATTTGAGTATGGTTTAAAAGGCTTTGAATTATTTCTTAATCACGCCTTGTCATGGAGGTGATCTTATTTGGTTTTTCTTAATGGGTTCATCAAAGTATATGCCTCCATGCACATTTTTACGAGCTCTTTAAGAATTTAATATCTATTTATACATGAATTAAATAAGGTGCTCTCCTATCAATCTTGACAAATACACATCTTTATACCCATGAGATTTGTGCACGTAAGAACCATTGTGCATGAGGATGATATTAGGTTTAAAAATAAGTGTGCTATGGAAAGGGCTATGAAGGGAGTAAAAACTCCATTGCATGCTAGGCCAACATTGCCAAGACCTTTGAAAAAAAATGGGAAGAAATATATATGCCAAGGCTAAAGTTTAGATATTGATCATCATAAAAATTATATCTTCAAAAGATTAAAAAAATGAATATTTGTATTTATGAGGGTGTTATAAATTGTGGATCAATTGGTGCACATTTTATTTTAGTTCATCCTTAATAATTGACACTGTTGATTTGAGAATCATTAATGTTTTATAGGCTTGTCTGATTTTAGTCCATTTTATCCTTTTGGGTTCACTTTATTTGTTACATGAGGATAAATCTAAGTTTGATAAATTTTGATGATCAAAATCGAATTCCTTGAACTATCTTGAGTGTTTTAAACATATTTCTTTCATCTCTAATTCACACCCAAACACTCCATGTCACATTGTTTTAAATACGCAATTATGACATAAAAGTGTGGAAACCTACTTTTGTGTGTCGTGTGTGGTAATACCTGTGTACATTTATGTGTGTCTAGTTATAAATGTGTTTATATATATATATATATATATATATATATATATATATATATGGTATTTGTTTGAGTCTTTGCACGCATTTAATCCATGGTCATCATTGTTTCATCCTTTGGATTCTTTGTAATTGTGTTGTCGTTTCAATTCACATTGCATGATGTGTTTTTTCACTTGAAGATCACATTTATTTCATACTATGCACTTTCGTCTTTGTCTAGTCCCGAACAAAATGGGGGGAAGTTTAGATTAAGGGGAAGGGATTTCATATGCCGAGAATTTTACGGCTAAAAATGTTATATATTTTATATTCTCTGTGCATTTGAAATGGTGTATTAAGAGTGAAGGTTTAAGCTTCAATGCACCAAAGTTTCACAGGTGCAAAGCTTCTAAAGAGTAATAATCGGTTAAATGTTTATTGTGTCTTTTTCCTTGGGGGTTTGGGCATTAGAGTTTAGGGCCTAGTTTTTATTTTTGATTTTGTCCCAAAATAGCAAAAGGGGGAGATGTGAAAGGATAAATTTTATCATGTATGTAGTGAAAAGCTTAAATTTGTATAGTTGTCTTTATTCCATTGAGAAAAACTGTTTGAGTCATATATTAAGGTGTTTATATTTGTTCCTTCAAGCTTATGTAATGACACTACACCAAAATGGGTGATTTGTGAGAGTTGTTAGCAGTCACAAATGACCTTTATAACTACTAATTACCGTCATAATTTAGGGGGTGACAAAAGAAATATTGTAACTCATAACAGCAGTCAAAAAAATTTATAACCCCTATGGGGGTTATGACCAGTGACCCCAATTTGTAACTGCTGTCAATAGTTACGAATATAATATTTATAACTGCTGACAACAGTTATGAATCTTATATTTGTAACTACTGTCAGCGGTTGCAAATCTCATATTTGTATTTGCTATTATCAATTACAAAATTGACAGTAGTGACAAATTTGTGACTACTATTAGCAGTTACAAAAGTTTAATTTGTTAAATGTGGTAAGAGTTGTTACAAATATCTTTATATTTTCACAAAATCATGAAATGATGAGAGTAGAATAAATATCATGAACATGTAACAAGTCTATAAAATTTGACAACATTTCATTTATATTTATGATATTCCAAATATTCGGTACACATAAAACTTTTTTAAACTTAATTTCACATCAAACAACCCCTTCTTGGGCGCCAAGTACAAAATGAACATAGAATAAAAAAAACTAAAAAAAATAACAACATAGTAATTCGATGATATGAACATGTAATAAATCATTGTAAACCTTGACCAGGGGTCACCACATGGTTGATACGCTTCGTGAAGTCCAGGTATATCAACTGTGGAGGGTATTGATGCGGTGACATCCTCCCTCGTGCACTCGGAGTACGCCTATTGAGCAACTTTAATGGACTCAATTTTTTTCAATACGGCGCCTCAGTATCCATTGACTTGTGCTCGTATTGCTTTCCACGAAATGTAAATACCTGAATTTAGGTCTTTGAATACTACGTATGCCGGTTATGCCATGTGTAAACCTGCAAACAATAAAATATAATTGGATTTAGAATTATTGTCATCAACATCATTTAAGACGGAGGTGTAATTAAAAATAAACACGGTTTTATGAACGAGACAAGTTTACTCGAGCAATATTTTGTGCAGTACACTAACTTGTCTTGTCTGTATTAGTAATTGCCCAAAAAATAATTAGCAAATGCTAGACGACACCAATGCATTATATAACGCTAACTGTTATAACAATTATATAACATAACAAAATGAATTATTATGCGCAACAAAAAAGCGGTTTCGAGTTGAGAAGAGAATATTGAAAATTATTCCGTATTAAAAGATATAATCAAACTAAGTTCGAACGTAAGAAATAAATTAAAGAACAAATTCGCACATCACTCGATAAGTTTACACAAATTCATTGCTACAAACAGAAGTCATTTTGGTGGAAATTAGATATTTATAATTAAGAGCGGGGATTTAGTTTATTATTATAAGAATATGGACACTAGACATAAAAACATATTCGCAGTTCCCTTTATGTACGAGCCAATTAACAATGCAACTTCCATGGTAAATATGTGAATAGTTCCCTTGCAGTCCTTATATAACAGTTATATAAGTGTATTATTGTGACACCCCGACTAATTAAATACCGGGTGATCAGGCCTTTATTAAATTAAAATAGGATTTACAATTACTAATGACCTATTAGTTAATTAAGTCGGTGCCAAATTTTTATCTTGCATTAAACAGACAAATAATTTGTGTAGAAAACTATATTACATATATTACAACATTCACATAATACTAGAGTCCAAACCATCTCAAGTAAACAAACAAATAAATAAATAAAGTCTTGCCAAATAAACCATCGGCTAAAAAATCCTAAAACCATAATAATAATTTCAACTAATAAAAATATCTGAATACAACTCTGAAACTGAAATACTAAAAGAATGAAGTCTCAAATGGGGCTAACATTCCCAAACTGAAATGCTAAATATAAACTCCTATGCTAGAACTGAAATGATAGATTCGTGTAATCAAGTCTGGCGTCCCTGTGGCTAGACACCTAAAAGGTTTTGAAAAAAGATTTTATAGCAAGAGTTAGCACCCAAAACATTTTGAAAATATTTTGCAAGTATTTATCACAATTTAAAATTAATTAATGAATACACATGCTAGGTTCACGTACACTCACTTGAGTTTCCTCGCCTCTCGACTATTGTTCACGCATAACGTTTCTACTTAGCCCACCTAGCTATACTAACCAAGCTAACTAGACATAAGTATTTCTGAATGTGAACACATCTCTATTCCCGTACCGCCCATACAGTACTTCACCCATTGGTTAATGTTTCTCCCACGATATAAGAGTTGAGATTACCATTTCACTTATATTCTCATTATTCAATTAATTAAGTCTTACTACTTAATTCAATATTTAGTTACTCAATATCTAACTATTTACTTTCACACATAATTAGAATATTCACATCGGTACATATATACAAACTTATCTTGCTAATATATATATATATATATATGGTGTCTCTCAAAAGGACCACCGTGAAACAAAGGCATACTCTACTATCAGTCCAAGTACCTCTCGTACTAAATAGGGACTATTGGTTCGGTATGTCTACTCGAACCCAAAAATCAAATCATAAAACGTGGAGGTGAACATAGTTCTAAGCCTTTGGGCTAATCACATACCTAACATACCCAAACGATGCGTCCAACACACTAATACATGACACATAATGAGCCACCATAAGTTCTATGTTCTGGGCACAAATCTAGACCTCTTTGGAATCGGCAAGGTAGGATCGCCCACTGCGCGGGAACCTCCGTGATAACAGGCAGCGTAATTATGTTAACATATCAATATTAATATAATAGGTACACACACAACCTATATATGTATATATTCAATTGATATTCACACAACCTAATTTTCATCAGTTGTATGTAGTATATATCACTCGAATACTCACCGCACATTCAATTTGCGATTATTCTCACTATCGTATTTAATGGAGTATTATTCTTTACTCTAAGGGCCCTAGTTACCCCTTGTTCTATTTCAGTATCTAATTCTTCCTTACCCTACTGGTTCATGCCATAATCTCACTCATGATTCCCGTATTTACATTCTCATTCTTGCGAATTAATTACAATACAATTTAAGCTCGAAATAACTCTAGCCTTAATTCTCTTCATAAGACTCATATATGTTTTTCAAGTATCTACTGTAAACCCATAAGTCCCTCATAATGATTTAAATAGGCCCCAATGGTCACCCAATTATTTATACGAAGTTTCGAGGCTTAAATAAGCAAAATAGGCAAATCTGACAGGGCCGAATCGATTTGGCGGTCTGTAACAGGTTGTCTTCTTCGCTGGAACATCCGTAATTTTTCACCATTAACACACCTATAACTCCCATGATTCTCCACCAAACTCCGAACCACTTGTCCTAAACCATTCCCATATGTATTAGGACTGTTTCTAACGTAATTTTTGCATCAAAACATTACGAATAACATTCAATAATGGATTTAATCATTTAGTCCTCAAAAACCTTAGGTTTTCATATTCTCCATTAATAATCAATATAAACCAAAATTTAATTCATGGATAATAACACAAATTCTCTATTTTATTATCATCTACAGATGTCAACTCTTTCTACATGAAATTCCTACCCAAACATGCATTTAAATTGTTCTTTCCTTCCAAGAATATCAATTTACTCAAAATATAATGAAACCCTAATCCTATGGGTATTATAACTTCAAATAACTTGTATATAAATACTTGCCTTAGTACTTTAGGGTTTAATTTCTTGGCTTGATGTTGGTTTTAATTTTTTTCCTCTCCAATCTTTCTTCCCTGAGATGTTTGTGGTGCAAGAACAATCCTTGATTCTTCAAGAACTCTCCCAAAAGCCCCAAGAATAGTCTTTCCTTCTTCTCTAAGGACTCCTCTTTGTTCTTAGTGTTTCTAACCCCAGACCCTTCTATCTAACCTCTGATATAAGGCTAAAAAATCCGTAGGTCCCTCCCCCTTAATTTTCCAAGTGACCAAAATGCCCTTAATAGGTGCCGGTTTGGCCTAAAATTGACCCGGAACTCAAGTTATACCCCCAGGTACACTATTCCGATGATTTCGACCCTTTCGAAATCATCCGTGACCTCAAAATCATCATCCAAGTCACTATAAATGTATTTCCCATCTCTATCTCAATTTAGTCTACACGCGACTCTCGGTTGGGATAAAATCCAACAATGCCAATATCATTCGTTATGACGTGTTATAATTATTATAACTAATTTACTATTCACTTAGTAAATTAATTTCATAATATTATTCATTCTCTCTCAATCAATAATAAATATTCACATCATTATTTAATTCTATTAAAATACTTCACTTGTGTAATTTAACATAAAACTAATTAATTTACTCAATTAATTAAATTACGAATATACAAAAATATGGGGTGTTACATACTCCCCCCCCCCCCCCCCCCCCCCACACACACACAGGAAATTTCGTCCCCGAAATTAGGTTATACCTGCGGTAAACAACTTTGGATACTACTCTCGCATGTCATTCTCCCGCTTCCAAGTAGATTCATCAATGTTGTGGTATCCCCGCTGTACTCTGACTAGTGGCGCCACCTTAGACCGCAGTTGTGACAACCCGAATAAAATTATGATAAATTATGTTTAAATCACGATTAGCTTATGTGATATGGATAATATGTTATTAGTATATATAATGTTAAGTCATTATATTTAGTCTAATCCTACCTTCATAAAGCATGAAATATTGAATTAGTTACAAACACCAAATTTTTAAGTTTTCGATAAGAATGTTCATGTTGGAGGCTAGTTTTAACCGTTATAATATAATAATTGACTTGAGGTATAAACTAGATAGTTGTATATATATGAGTTAGGTTTGTAACACAACAAACGGTGCATCAAATGGACATTCGAGTGAGAATATATCGTCTTTTTACGAACAGGGGGTAAAGTAGTCATTTAGCCTTAAATGATATTTTGTCTTATAGGCGCCACATGTCATATTTTGATTGGACCAAGGGGGTGCCCTTATGACGACTTATAACTCTTGAATTAAGCTCTTCCTTCGGAATATTTCAGCCATGGAAGAGTTTTGACCTAAGGAAAGAGAATTTTGAAGTTTAGGAAGAAGGTGTGAGGAGAAATTAAAGAAAAATTCATATAAAATTACGTAAAATCCCCTAAGGTAATTCCATCCATAAATCTTGTTCATTTTTTTGTATTACTGATTTAAATGATAGAAATCATCATTTGTTTAATGAAATTCCATGTCTTGATGTGTACTTATGGATAGATGCAAGCTTAAGCAAACTTGAATGTGTAAACCCTTGAAATTGCTTCGTTTAGAAACCTTGTGTATCCAAACTTCTATATCTTTTTGTATACATACTGTAATTGATTGATTCCAATTGGATATTAAAGTATACTCATATATGTATATCATATTCTAAAATCAAGTAAAAATACCAATAAATGAATCTTGGGTGATGGTTTGAAGTTCGGGTATGAAATCTGTCCCAAAAGAGTAAATATGCATACCATATTTTTGATGTTTTTCTTGACATAGCAAATGAACTCTGAAAATTATGAAATTTTAATCTTGTATTATTCAATATGTTTTCTGAAATTGGGTGAAATATCATATAAAGTTATAATGTCTAAAAATTATGAAAATTCTTTGAAGATGACTGAACGATAGAGGAGCCAATAGGGTGGATTTGCTATGTAGTAAAGAAATGGTCATATCTTGCTCTAGGAAACTTGGAATGATGTGTCGTCTTTTGTGTTGGAAACCTAATATTATAAGGATTGGATTACCAAGAATAATTAAAGTAAGTTTGGGATATAATTTGAATATGTTAAATATCATAACCTGAATCTAGATGGGACTTCATTTATGATGAATGATTTGAATAGAATCATATGATGCTTATGAATTGAGTTATGTTGAAGTTATTCTTTGAATTGTTAATATTCTTATGATAATACTAATATTATAAGAATGATAGAAAGAGAAGAATAACCGAATGAATAAGAGTCAGATAAAGGAAAAGGGAAAGCTTGTTAAATTTCCAAGGTGGGTGTACTTCTAATTGTCTCACATATAGATATGAAAACGATATGATGGTTATGAATATAGCTCTAAGAGCAGGATTTGTTTGGATATTAAATTATCCAGGATTGGTTTGAATATTTCGGTATTCAGGATTTGTTTGGATATTCAAATATCCAAGATCCAGGATTGGAATTGGATAAAGATCCAATGATTTGTTGGAACTTATGTTCCAGGATTTGTTATTGCCAATGGGCAGGATTGTTTGGATTTTGTATCCACAAATTTGATATAGAATTGTTAATTCATTGCAGGGAAGGAGTCCCTAACTAAGCTTAATACTTATGGTTTATATTTTAACATTGTTAGGTTCGTACGCTGCTAGTTAGGATACCATATAATGGGAGATTTTGAGAATTGCACCGGTTGAGAGAGCTGGGGTTTACATAGGTGATTTTGTCATTGCCACACTGAATATTTTGATACACTCACACATTGTATATATTGTGTTAGCATGGGTTGATTTGATGTTTGTAATAGTTAATCATAGTATTGTATAACCGCTAATCATGACTCGCATATTGATTAAGTCATGGTACAAGAACAATATTATATTCATTATGCATATAAATATTGATAAGTGGATTATATTTCAAAGGGATTGAAGATCATGATTTAATTGTTATGAAAATAAATGATTAAAATGGATTTGGGTTCGAGGTGTGACAGCAGTTTACGCTCACTACGATCCAGAATAGCCACGGGTATCTCCTCGTACGAGACGTCTAGCTGCAAGGCAATCTCCTCAAGTGGAACGTGGCAGAAATCTCTCTCATTCCTCCTGTAGTTCTTCAATGACGCTACATGGAATACATCATGTATCCGCTGAAGATGCTCTGGTAATCCCAATCAATATTCCACTGACCCCATTCTCTCAATAATCGTAAAATGGCCCCACATATTTCGACACTGGCTTCACTTTATTATCGAATCTCATGATCCCCTTCATGGGAGACACGCAAACCAACACCTGGTCCCCAACCTCTAACTCCACGTGCCTTCGGTCGGCATCAGCATAACTCTTCTGCCTATCCTGCGCAATCCGAATACGTACCCAAATTAGCTCAATCTTGGGAGTCATCTCATGTATCATCTCTGGCACTAATAACTTGTTTCCCCCCACCTTTAACCAGCAAGCGGGAGAACGAAAAGGTCTCATATATAATGCCTCAAACGGTGTCATGCGGATAGTGAATTGGTAAGAGTTATTATACGCAAACTCTACAAATGGAAGGTATCGCTCCCATCCTCCCCCAAAATCTATAATGCACATCCTCAACTTGTCCTTTAGCGTCTGATTAACTCACTCAGTCTGCCCGTCTGTCTGTGGATGATAAGAGGTGCTCAACCGCAAGTCTGTACCCATAGCCTCCTGGAAGTTCTGTCAGAAGTGAGATAAGAAGATCTTGTCTCTATCAGACACAATGTTAATCGGCACCCCGTGGAGCTTAACTATCTCGACAGTGTACAGCTGCGCATACTGACTCATCTCATAGTCGGTGCGGACCGGCAAGAAGTGGGCCACCTTGGTCAACCGATCCACTATCATACAATTAGAATCGTAACTCCTCAACAATATCGTTAGCCCTGCAATAAAGTCCATCAAGATAATCTCCCACTTTCATAGGAGAATCTCTAATAGCTGTAGCATCCCTGAAAGTCTCTGATGGCCAACTTTCACAAGCTGACAAGTAACACACTTCAAGACAAACTCTGTGATGTCTATCTTCATTCCTACCCACCAATATTATCTCCTCATATCTTGATACATCTTATACCCATCTGGATGTACCGTAAACCTCAAACCATGGAACTCAGTCATCACAGCATGCCTCAGATCCTCATCCTCCATCATAACTAATCTCCCATTAAAACGTAGTCCTCCCTCCGAGCTGATTGAGTAAAACTCCGCACCCTTAGTTAATAACTGTCGCGCCCTATCTTGATAGAATCCTCTACCTGCACTTTCACTACCCGTATCACAATCTCGATATTGATAGATAACACTACTATACAGGCTCTGGCGACCTCATCATCATGTCAAAGCTCACTTCACTTCGCTTTCTAGACTTCTGCTAACTTTTCAGAGGTCGTCGGCTCAAAGCGGTTGCTACCATGTTAGGCTTACCATGATGATACTTATCAAACTGGTAATACTTCACTAACTCTAGCCACCGCCTCTGCCTCATGTTCAGATCCTTCTGTGTGAAGAGATACTGAAGTGACTTATGGTCCATGAACAATGTAAACTACTCCCCCAACAGATAGTGCCTCCATATCCTCAGGGAAAATACCACCACTGCTAACTCAAGGTCGTGGGTGGCGTAATTCTTCTCATGGGGCTTAAACTTTCGAGACGCATAAGCTATGACCCTATCCTCCTACTGTAATACAACCCCAAGTCCATGTAGAGATGCATATGTATAGACCCAATACTCCACCCCACTCCTAGGCAATATAAGTATCGATGCTGACGTCAACTTATCCTTCAACTCATTAAAGGCCAGCTGACAATGATCATTCCATATAAATGGTACCCACTTACGAGTCAGGTTCATCAACAGACCCACAATCTTTGAAAATCCCTTAATAAAGTGGCGATAATACCCATCCAAATCCAAGAAGCTGTGAATCTCTGTCAGTGTCGTGGGCTATCCCCACTCTCTTACCGTCGATACCTTACTCGGATCAACTGCAATACCCCTGTCAGATATAATGTGGCCAATAAACTTCATCTCCCGTAGCCAAAATCCACACTTCTTAAATTTGCATATAATTGGTGGTCCCAAATGTCTGCAAGACCCTACACAATTGCTCTACATGCTCCTATTCAGTACGAGAGTAAACCAGAATATAATCTATAAACACGATCACAAACTGGTCCAAAAACTCCCAAAATACTCTTTTCATGTGATCCATGAATACTGTTGGTACATTATTGAGCCGAAACAACATCACCTTGAACTCGTATGGCCCATACCGTGATAGGGAAAAGGTATTAGGAACATCCTCCTCCTGAATAAGTAGCTGGTGATAACACGATCTCAAATCAATCTTTGAAAAATGGGCAGCCCCTCTTAACTAATCAAACATGTCATCTATCCTCGACAACTAATATTTATTATGTATAGTGACCTTGTTCAGCTCCCTATAATCCACACATAAGCGAAGCGAACCATCCCACGTCTTCACAAACAACATAGGGGCACCCCAAGGCGACGTACTTCCTCGAATGAAATCCTATCCCAATAACTGTTGAATCTACTCTCTCAACTCATGCATCTCTGTAGGGGCCATGAGATATGGTGCTCGGGCAATCGGTCTCGTACCTGGTGATAGTTCAATCATAAACTCGATCTCTCGGCTGAGTGGTAACCCGATTATCTCTTGAAATACATCCTTGAAATCTCTTACGATCAGAATCGAGTCCAACGGAACCACTATTTCTTGTGAGGTCTCCTCCTCAATGTAGTATAAGTGTGTGCACGATCCTCCCTAAGGAAGAGGCATCGGCATAAGTAACATTTCCTTCCCTGGAATGGAAAACACAGTGGTCCTCTTATAGAAGTCTACTATCGCCCTATATCCTGCCAACCAATCCATACCCAGAATCACATCGTACCCCTCTATGTCTAACACTAAAAGGTCTGCCAGTAAGATCAGTCTCCCTATCACGATATCGACTCCCGTACAAATCGAGTGTATCAGTGAATCACTATCCATTGGTGACTCTACACACATAAGGAAACTATCGATGGTCTTTAATAAACCAACAACTCTAGCAAATTTGATCTTAATAAACGAGTGTGATGCCCAGTATAAAAAAGAATCATACTCTTAAGCCTATAAATAGGAAATGTACCATCTACTATTGGCGACGCCTGAGGTACAGGTGGTATCGGTATGTCCTAGACGTTATACACACGTCCGTAGTGTATTTGTCCCTAATACTGCTAAGAGGCTGGTGGTGCTGGTGCTAGAGGGGATAAATGAGCATGTTGTCCCTTCTAGGCACCCTGCTGTTGTGCCATGCCCTGTTGTGGGAAATCTCTCCTCTTGTGACCCTGTTGCCCATAGATGAAGCACTGCCTTGGGAACTCTCTCTGTCTCCGGCCATACTGGCCCCTGACGTTGTTGGCCCTGCTGTTATCCCTAATGGCCTCTCCCTGGTTCCCTTGGCCCTGAGGGAACTGATGCTGATTTGGGCCCTGCTGACCCTACCTATAACCTTGTCCCTCTGATCGAAATCCTCTATACCTGAATCTTATTGCATTGTTCCCCTATCGAGAATCCTGCCCCTACTTACTAACTATCTTCTACTACCTCCATTTGCCTTGCCCTGATGGCTAGGCTCCCCACCTCTCTTGTTCCCCTTCGCATGGAAGTGATGATCCTCACAGTGTACAAGAGCAGCGTTGACGACATCAGTATATGTCACCAACACGGGGTTACCTATCAAATATTGCTTGATTTTCCAGGCCAACACATCTATAAACTTTGTCTTCTTTATCTCCTCATTGCTCACCTCATCTGGCACAAAATTATCCAGATGGGTGAACTCCACCTCGTACTCAACTACTGAGCGGTCACCCTGTGTCACCTCCCCAAACGTCTTCCGCATCTTTGACTCAAATGAAAGCGAAAAGTATTTGCGATCAAACAACACGCAAAACTCGGTAATAGTCATTATATCTCTCTCCTCAGTGGTGGTAACCGACTCCCACCATTGTAAGGTCGCTATGGCCAGTCTAAAAGTAGAAAACATTTATTTCTAAGTCTCGTTACACTCCGTCATGGGCAGATGGCGCTGAATATTTTTCTTCCATTGACATGTCGCAACTACATCAGTACTGCCCTGAAACTCGGGTGGGTGGCTCTTCTGGAAGGTCTCTCTAACTCTCTGACTCTCTGCCAAGTAGATGGACCTGGCTGGGCTTGAATCACGGGTTCCACTTGCAGAAGTGCCTTGGGCTAAAGGAAATGAGTTGCCATAGCTCTCATGGTTGTGTCGACCACCTAGGCCTTTATCACTGCCACATGTGCAGTCAAAATTATCTCTGGTAGTGGCTGTATTTGTGGCTCCCGATGAGCCTCCCTAGTTTCATCCCTGGTCGCTGCCCTCTTCGATCACTGTTTCCTCGGTGGCATCTGAAAACAGATCGAATCGTATATGTACACAATTTATACAAAATTTAATAACAAAAGTTCGATATCTCAAAACACGTGAAGATAAAAGAAATAGTCCTAATAATAGGGCTATATAATGAAAAAGCGATAAGCTAAAAACGTAATAATCTGTATATATCCTATGGATACTAGAACGTGATGCTATGATACCATCTGTGACACCCCTTCGAATTAAATACCGGGTGATCAGGCCTTTATTAAATTAAAACAAGATTTACAAAATGGTTCATTTTTAGCAACACTGTCGAAAACCAAATTAATTACTAATCACTTATTAGTTAATTAAGTCGTTGCAAATTTTTTATCTTGAATTAAACAGACAAATAATATGTGCCGAAAACTAGATTACAACATTCACATAATACTAGAGTCCAAACCATCTCAAGTAAATAAATAAATAAAGTCTTGCTGAATAAACCATCGGCTAAGAAATCCCAAAACCAGAATAATAATTCCAACTAAAAAAAATATTTGAATACAAGTCTGAAACAGAAATACTAAAAGAATGAAGTCTCATAGTCTCATATGAGCCAACATGCCCAAATTTAAATGTTAAATATAAACTCTTATGCTAGAAATGAAATGATAGATGTGTCTAATCAAAACTCTGCAAGCCTTCACAGCGCAGCAGCTACGTCCCTATAAAGAATCATCAAGTCTGGCATCCCTTTGGCTGGACACCTAAAAGGTTTTAAAAAAAAAATTTATAGCAAGGATTAGCACCCAAAACATTTTGAAAATATTTTGAAAGTATTAATCGCAATTAAAAATCAGTTATTGATTACACATGTTAGGTTCACGTACACTCACTCGAGTTCCCTCACCTCACGACTATTGTGCACGCCTAACGTTTCTACTTAGCCCACCTAGCTATACTAACCAAGCTAACTAGACTTAAGTATTTATCAATGTGAACACATTTCTATGCTCGTACCACCCATACAATACTTCACTCGTTAGTTGATGTTTCTCCCACGTTACAAGAATTGAAATTACCATTTCACTTATATTCTCATTATTCAATTAATTAAGTGTCACTACTTAATTCAATATTTAGATACTCACTATCTAACTATCTACTTTCACACATAATTAGAATATTCACATCAGTGTGTATATATATATATATATATATATATATATATATATATATATATATATATATATATATATATATATATATATATACTTATCTCGTTAATATATATTATTAGGGCGTCTCTCAAAAGGACCATCGTGAAACAAGGGCATACTCTGCTATCAGTCCAAGTACCTCTCGTACTAAATCGGGACTATTGGTTCGATATGTCTCCTTAAAACCAAAAATAAAATCATAAAGCATGGAGGAGAACATAGTTCTAAGCCTTTGGGCTATGCACATACCTAACGTACCCAAACAACAAGCCGGACACACTAATACACGACGCATAGCCGCCCTAAGTTCTATATTCTGGGGCACAAATCCAGACCTCCCTAGAATCGACAAGGTGGGATCGCCCACTGCGCGAGAACCTCCGTGATAGCAGGCAGCGTAGGTATGTTAACATATCAACATTCATATAATAGGTACACACACAACCTATATATGTATATATTCAATAGGTATTCACACAACCTATTTTTTATCAGTTGTACGTCGTATATATCATTCGAATACTCATCGTACATTCAATTTACGATTATATTCTCACTATCGTATTTAATGAAGTATTATTCTCTACTCCAAGGGGCTTAGTTACCCCTTATTCTATTTCAGTAGCTAATTCTTCCTTACCCTATTAGTTCATGTCACAATCTCATTCACACTTTCCGTACTTACATTCTCATTCTCGCGAATTAATTACAATACAATTTAAGCTCGAAATAACTTTAGCATTAACTCTCTTCATAAGACTACCACGTATGTTTTTCAAGGTTCTACTGTAAACTCATGAGTCCCTCATAATGATTTAAATAGTCCCCAACGGTCACCCAATTATTTATATGAAGTTTGGAGTCTTAAATAAGCAAAATAGGAAAATCTGACAGGGCCGAATCGATTCGGTCTGTACCAGGTCGTCTTCTTCGCTAGAGCAGCCACGATTTTTCACCATTAACACACCTATAACTCCCATGATTCTCCATCAAACTCCAACCAATAGTACCAAACCCTTACCACGTGTATTAGGGTTGTTTCTAACGTAATTTTTGCATCAAAACATTACGAATAACATTCAAAAATGGATTTAATCATTTAGTCATCAAAAACCCTAGGTTTTTATGTTCTCCATTAACAATCAACATAAACCCAGATTTAATTCGTGGATAATAACGCAAATTATCTACTTTATTATCCTCTACAGATGTCAACTCTTTCTACATGAAATTCCTACCTAAACATGCATTTATATTGTTCTTTCCTTCCAAGAATATCAATTTACTCAAAATACAATGAAACCTTAATCACATGGGTATTATAACTTCAAATAACTTGTATAGAAACACTTACCTTAGTACATTAAGGTCTGATTTCTGGCTTGATGTTGGGTTTGATTGTTTTCTTCTCCAATCTTTCTTCCCCAAGATATTTGTGGTGCAATAACACTCCTTTATTCTTCAAGAACTCTTCCAAAAGCCCTAATAGTGGTCTTCCCTTCTTCTCTAAGGACTCCTTATTGTTCTTGGTGTTTGTAACCCTAGCCCCTTCTATATAACATTTGATATGAGGCTACAAAATTCGTAGGTCTTTCCCCCTTAATTTTTCAAGTGACCAAAATGCCCTCAATAGGTGCCGGTTTGGCCTAAAATTGACCCAGAACTCAAACTATACCCCCGGGTACACTATTTTGACTATTTCGATCCTTTCGGAATCATTCGTGACCTCAAAATCATCATTCGAGTCACTCTAAATATATTTTCCATCTCTACCTCAATTTAGTCTACACGCGACTCTCTGTTGAGATAAAATCCAACTGCGCTAATATCACTTGCTATGATGTGTTATAATTATTATAACTAATTTACTATTCACTTAGTAACTTCATTTCATAATATTAATCATTCTCTCTCGATTAATAATAAATATTCACATCATTATATTTATATTAAATTACTTCACTCGAGTAATTTAACATAAAACTAATTAATTTACTCAATTAATTAAATTACGAATATGCAAAAATATGGGATGTTACTTTTATATAACACAACAGTTATGTTATATAAGTGTGTTACATAACATAACAGTTATATAACACACTTATTGTTGATAGCAAAATTTACCACCCTACGTGGTCCAATTATAAGTCAGCACGTGTTATCCAATGTGGCACAAGTCCAAGTTAGCATGATACAAAATCCCGACGAGCAAGGAAGCCCGACCAACAGGGAAGCCCGATCAAATGGGAATCCCGACCAATAGACGAAAATCCAACCCGTATAGCTAACAAAGCGATAGCAGTCTTACAGCTTGTATTGCCAATGAAACGACAACATTCATTTATTTAATTCTCATTATGTATTGATGTAAAAGGCCTAACAAATGAAGACATTCCATCATTTCACACGACAACTATCAATACCCCTCTTGGGATATAAATACATTGTATCACCCTCATTGCAAGGGACCGAAAAAATAACTCAAGGCAATCAATACAATACATAACAGTGGACGTAGGCTATTCCATTGAGCCGAACCACTTTAAAATTTCTCGTGTCTTATTTATTTTACTTATTTTATCTGTGATCAATTAATTAGGCCTAGTTTAGTTTTTTCCATCAACAGATTGGGGCTATATGTGGGAACGTATTGCTAAACGTTTTCACAAATTCCTGAATCAAGTACCAGAAATGAGAGAATTTTGCCTAATCCATCTGCCCCTCCAAACAACAATGATTTAATTGGAATTTTGGAAATCTTGGCCAAGGGTCAAGAGGCTATGCAGGATACGATACGACAGTTAGCCCAAACTCTGAAAGCTAGAGTTCCTGCACAATTCAATCAAAGGAGTATGCCGCCACCGCCAATAAGGAGTGTTGGGCATAGCCATTCCAAAACTTCAAGGGATCCTTCATATCTTCCTAGATCAACTTCTTCTATCGGGACTAATTCCTCTAATGGACAATCCCTCATCCCAAAAAGATTGAGTGCCTTAGAAAGGCTAAGTAGGGCCTCTCCTTTCGATCGTTTGGGACCTAAGAGAAATTCCATATGGGCTGCATCGATAAATACTCGATGACCAAGCGATCTGAGGGAAGGTTCAGCCCAATCCAGATTGAACACCTGACGAATTGTTCGGTCTAGCCAAAGAGAAGACTCGCAAGAAGAAATCTCAGCACGATCAGTTGGTCGGCACAAAAAAGTCGCCACCCATAGATCTGGTGTTGGCAGTGATGCTTGGAAAGGTTCCATTCAGCGCTTGAAAATAGGTTGGGAGAAATGGCCAAGGCTAAGAATCCCCTTCACAAAATTTTTATTAAGGGATCTCCCTTCATGCAAACCATCATAGATTTCCATACGCTCACCAAGTTTAAAGCTCCAGTGGTTACTCCCAAGTCTGATGGGAAGACTAATCCGGTTCTTTATATAGAATAATACCAAGCAGCAGTTGATATCTACGTTGTTCCTGATGAGATAAGGTGAAGGGCATTTTCAGGAACAATCACTGGATCTGCTCAAATATGGTATAATATCCTTCCTCAGAGGTAAATTTCTTACTTTCAATAATTTACCGAGCTATTCATTGGTAATTTTTTCTTTGGAGCAAAACTAGTGAAGCGAGTAGCTTATTTACTTTAGCATAAGCCAGAAGGTAGGAGAAATTACTAGGGATTACACCACTCGTTTCAATAACGAGAAATTAGAAGTCATTGATTACGAAGAGAAGACTGCAATCACTGACCTCCTGAGTAGTTTGCTCCCTGATAAATTATATTATAGTTTGGTAAAAGATCCCCCGAAGACAATGACATAATTGATGGCTAAAGCAGAAAAGATTATGAACACCGAGGAAGCTATGACTACTAAAAATAGTTCATATGCAAAGGCGAAAGCAAAAATAAAAGGGAAGTCAGATACGGAGCATAAGAATCACAATGAGCACAGGAATTCAAAAGTAAAAGAATGCCTAGATAGGCTCAGAAAATTTACCAATTACACTCCTTTAACGGTGGATATACATCATGTTTTAGAAGAAATCAAGCATAATAATGATTTGAGTTGGCCTAAAAAGTTAAGGTCACCTGCTGATAACAGGGATGAGTCCAAGTATTGTGAATTTCACAAAGATCATGGTCATACGACCAACCGGTGTATTGCTCTCCAAAATGAGATAAAAGCACTCATTCAAAGAGGAAAATTGGACAGATTTGTTGATCGACAAGCTGGTGGAAAAGCAGGAGGTAGAGGTCGACAAAGATCTAAATCACCAGTTAAGCCTAGAGAAGATAAGAAGATGAACCACGATGATGATCCAAAAGATGATCCTGATCTTCCTAAGAAACCTAAACAATCGAAACGTGAGGTATTCACACTCAGTTTTAGATCTTTTGATTGCAACATAATTACAGATGGGGATGCAGAAGGAGGAAATCATACCGCTAAAAGGAAGGCTTACCTTAATAAGGCTCGAGCTTGTTCCTATATCCAACGAATTAACATTACCGAGGAAGAACGATCAAGAAAAGTTAACAGGGATAAGCTCGTAATTGGTTTTTTTAAGAACGATCTATCTCGAGTGTTGTATCGTCATGACGATCCTTTAGTGATCAGGGTCAGGATGAAAGAAGTATTGATGGCAAGAACATTAGTGGATAATGCCAGTTTAACAGATATCATGTTATATCCCTGTTTGGGTTTAAAACTCAGCCAATTGGAGCCATACCATAGGCCACTCATTGGATTCTCTGGCGAGAAAGTATTTCCATTAAGAAAAATTAAGCTAGATGTGTTGATCGGGACATGGCCGGCGAGCAGGTGAGAGAAAGTTAGATTCTTTGTAATGGACAAAAATATTCGTTTTGCCTATGACATGATCATGGGAATAGTTGGTCTGAAGAAATTTAAAGTTGCACCTTATATTTTTCATCAATGCCTAAAGTTCCCGACCAACTTTGAATTAGGAGTAGTAAAAGGAGATCAGAAAGTAGCTCGAGAATGCTACTATTCGTTTGTCGAGGAGGAAGATATGAAAACAACCACTTATTAAGTGGATATATCTAAGTCGAACAGCGAATCTGAGGTTGAAACCTTAGATCCAAGAGACAAATCTGAGTTCGTAAAAGGCCAAGTGATGGAGGCAACATAAAGCATTATTCTGGACGATAATAAACCAGAATGAACAACTCAAATAGGAGCATTATTGGAACCGGTTCTCAAATAGGAGTTGGTGGCCTTCTTGAGATAAAGAAAGCAGGTGTTTATATGGATCCATAAAGATATGCCTAGCATAGACCCAAATTTCCTATGCCATGAGCTTAATCTTAATAAGGAGGTTAAATCCATGAAGCAGCGGAGAAGAGTTTTTAGCCTGAAAAAGAACCAGCCTATACAGAAAGAAGTGTAGAAGCTTCAAAAATCTTCCTTTATTGAAAACATGAAGTACCCGGACTGGTTGCCAACGTAGTTATGGTCAAGAAGAAAAATAATAAGTAGAGGATGTGTGTGGATTTTACTGACTTGAATAAAGCATGCCCAAAGGATCACTTTCCTTTGCCATAAATTAATCAACTGGTGGATGCAACTTCGGGGCACGAGCTGTTGAGTTTCATGGATGCATATTATGGTTATAACCAGATCAAAATGAAGCCAGAAGACAGAGAAAGTACTTCTTTTATTACTCCCCAAGGAACTTATTGCTATAATGTTATGCCGTTTGGCTTGAAAAATGCAGGTGTCGCTTATCAAAGACTGGTGACCAAATTATTTGAGGAGCAAATAGTTAAGAACAAGAGGTGTACGTTGATGACATGCTAACAAAGAGCACAAAAGTTGTTGATCATATTGCCGACCTCAGCTAGACGTTCGATCAACTGGAAAAGCATCGAATGAAATTAAACCCCACTAAATATGTCTTCGAAATTCAGGAGAGAATGTTCCTCGGGTATATAGTGAATCAAATGGGCATTGAAACTAATCCAGATAAGATCAATGCCTTGATAGAAATACAATCCCGACCTATAAAAAGGATGTCCAAAGGCTAACACTGCGTGTTGCAGCACTCAACAAATTTGTGTCTCGAGCAACAAACAGATGTTTGCTATTCTTTAAGGTGCTCAAAAAAACCTTTGAATGGAATGATGAATGTGAAAAAGCCTTCCTGGAGTTGAAGAAGTACATGGGAGCACCACCACTAATTTCCCGACCAGTGTTGTGAGAAAAGTTGTATCTATATTTGGCAATTTTTGAGTCAGCTGTTAGCTCTGCCTTAATCAGGGAGGAGAATGAAGTTCAAAAGCCAGTTTATTACACTAGCAAAGCTTTTCGAGGAGCAGAAGTTAGATATCCCAGGCTAGAGAAATTAGCATTGGCCTTAATTGAGGCTAGTAGACGGATGAATCCATATTTTCAAGCGCACACCATAGTGGTATACACTGACATGCCACTGAGGCAAGCTTTGCATAAGCCAGAGAAATCTGGGATATTGATGTATTGGGCCGTAGAGTTGGGGGAATATAATTTTGTGTATGAACCAAGGACTGCTTTAAAAGGCCAAGCTGTGGCGAATTTTATTACAGAATTCACTTACCCAGAGGTCCCCAAGCAACAAGGGGCTCTGATCGAGCAATATTTAGGATTCAGCAAACCTACTAGAGATACGCTCGATCAACTCCAAGCAGGGAAAACTGTAGAAAAAGATAAACCAAAACCGTCCAGTGGAGTACAGAAGATGAAAAAGAAATATGAGGAGGTGAAGGATAAAATCTTCCATTAAGGGATTATAACGAACCAAGCATTTGATAGCACAATCCCCATATGGAGTCTGTATATTGATGGGTCATCCTGTGCAACTGGATATGGAGATGGAATCTTTCTCAATATTCCAGACAAGCTAGATATAGAGTATGCTCTACGATTCCAATTTCAAGCCTCCAATAATGAGGCAGAGTATAAAGCTGTGATTGATGGTTTAAATCTAGCTAAATCACTGAATGTCAAGTAAGTTGTGGTATACGATGATTCGTAATTGGTGGTAAATTAGGTGTTGAACTTATACGCAGCTAAAGGAAAACTGATGTCCAGATACTTAGCTAAAGTGTTGGAGATAACTGCCACTTTGCTAGTTCTCCAAATAATTAAAATTCCAAGATTGAAAAATGCCCGACCAGATGCACTTGCTCGTCTAGCTTCAGCAATAAGAACTGAGCTGCGAAGAACTATTCCTATTGAGATACTTGCTAATAGGAGCATTGATGAAGATCTGATGGTTAATTTTATTATAGTTAATATGGGTCCATCTTGAATGGATCCTATAAGAGCATATATTGAAGAAGGGATTCTTCCAGCTGAACTACTTGAAGCTAAGAAGTTGAAATATAAAGCCACAAGATATGTGCTAGATGGTGGTGTGTTATATAGAAGATGATTAAATATTGGTCTACAATAGTGTGTGCATTCAGCAAAAGTGAAGGAGTTGATTGAATTAATCCATGAAGGGTCCTATGGAGCCCATGTAGCAGGGAGAACTTTATTATGAAGAATCAACACATAGGGGTACTACTGGCCAACTATTCGAGCAGATTAGGCAAATTTTACCAAGAAGTGTGATAAGTGCAAGAGGTTTTCCAGCATACGCAAGGCTCCACAAGCTCTCCTAATACCAATCACTTCACCTTAGCCTTTTGTTATGTGGAAATTGACTCAATCGGGCCTCTGCTGACCACCCGAGGAGAGTTCAACTACCTAGTTGTAGCTGTTGATTACCTTACTGAGTGGGTGAAAGCTGAACCATTGATCGATATGTCCTATGAAAAGGTTTATCAGTTTATTTGGAAGAATATCATATGCAAGTATGGCTTGCCCTACACCTTTATCACTAATCATGGCACACAGTTTAACAACGATGAATTTGATGCTTATTGTGCCCAATCCAACGTCCAAAAAATCCACTCTGCTCCTGGCCATCCTCAAAGCAACGGCCAAACAGAGGTAACTAACAGAACTTTATTGAATGGCTTGAAGAAAAGTTTGGAAAATACTAAAGGGAATTGGATCAATAAATTGCAGTCTGTCTTGTGGGCTTACCGAACATCTCCTATAACAGCTACTGGAAAAACTCCCTACATGTTAGCGTTTGGTACTGAAGCAGTAATTCCTGTCGAGCTAGGTTTACCTACTCACATAGTTTTTAACTTTAATACCCCAGTCAGTGATTTGATGAGAAGGCTAGACTTAGACATGCTGAAAGAGGTACGTGAAGATGCGTCTTTAAGGAATACAACCTGTCAACAGCGGACTACGTGTTTCTACAATAAGAGGGTGAAGCCGAGCAACTTAAAAGAGGGTGATTATGTTTTGAAGAAAGTGATTCAGAAGAACAATAAACTGGAAGCCAATTGGCATGGGACTTATCGTATTACTACAGACATCCGACCAGGAACATATCGAATTGAGACTTTGGAAGAAGAAGAATTCAAGAACCCGCGAAATGAAGAACACCTGAGGAAATACTATCAGTGATGTAATCATGTTGTATTAAGTTTAATTCAATATTAATGAGAATGCGACTTTCCCAAAAATTATGATTATTTTTTTTCGGAGTACTAGTGTTATGCACTACATTATGCATCTACAAAAATACCAACAATGTTGGTCGCAACACAAAAAATACCAATGATGTTGGTCGGCAGCAACAAAGGCACTAACAAAGTTGGTTATTAGCACAAAAATACCAACAATGTTGGTCTACATCAACAAAGGCACCAACAAAGTTGGTTGTCATCACATAAACCACCAATAACGTTGGTCATTAACATAAACCACCAGTGAAATGTTGATCGATATCAATAAAAGCACCAATAAAGTTAGTTGTCAAATACATAAAAAACCACGCAAGGCAAAATAGTAAGTCCTAAATGCTTGGTTAACGAAGACCCGGATGAATACTTTTCGTCTAAATTGGGCTAAAAGATGGACAAATGTTCCACTCACGCCTAGGAACCAAGGTAACTAATGCAATTACCTAAAAACTTTAGGTACATTAGTAGAACCATAGTGATGCATTGGTAATTGATATAATACTTAGGATAAGCCTATGGATATCAATATAACTGGTGAAAAACTAAAGATTAACTAAAAGTTGATCCATTCGTAGTCAAAGACTAAAGAAACATTCATATATGCAAAGATTGAGTAAAAGTTAATCCATTCGTAAAATAAGATTTTCATTAAATCAAATGATTACATATTATTGCTTAAACATGCAAAAACAAAATACAAAGCTTTATTCTATAGGATGTTTTCCTTCAGCCTTAGAAATAGGATCCATGCCAGCTGGAGGATCATCCAAGGTATAAGGGGAGTTGATGAAGTTAAAGTTCTGAAGCATCCTGGTATTGCTGCTACTAGGACGATCGAGCTGATGAGGAGCTTAGACGATCTCTAGTTCATCATGTAGCTCGTAATATCCTAAGTATTTTGAAATCAAGCATTGAGGAATACGATGAATAGGAATCCAGTTAACATCTAACTTGAATGGAGGATTATCAAGCTCCAGCAAGCCTGGGTTATACCAATCCCACTAAGAGTTATTCCGATACACCTTCATCACAATTAAAGCGTTCATCCAACCCCATTTATAGGACTCATTCTGAGCATGTTCAAGCCTATCATCAAAATGCCCCAGAGCTTCATTATATCCATCCATCCAAACCTCTATTGGTTGCTTATGGAATTGAAATGTTAATTTATCAACCTGAGACTATAGTTTTTTCAATACTCCATCCTTAACCTGTAATTGGGAAGATTGAGTGGATAGTTGTTCTGATAAGGTCTGCAGCTTTTGGGACATCTCAACAATAGCTCGGTCTTTAGCTTTTAACTGTGCAGCTTGATTGGCAAGGGCCTGTTGGGTCCTAACTTCTTTTGTAGTTCCTCAGTAAGGCTTATTTCTTGCTCGGGAGGAAGATGCAGGATTAATCTTTTTAAGGCTTCCAACTCACCCCTTAATGTTACATTTTCAGATTCTAAAAAGGAGTACCCCTCATTAGTAATAGCAACAACAGCTCTAGAGGCGTACTTCAAAAGATTCATTTCATCCCTTAAATTATTATTCTCCTCTTCAGGAGTTTGGCAACAGTCCTAATTTCTTCAACTTCAAGCTTATGTAAAGCTTCCTTTTTATTGTAAACAGAAACAAAGTTTTCAAATCCCCGACCTACACTTAAGCTTCAATATTTCTTCTCGTAGATCCTGTGTAACAGCGTAGTAGATTCTTTATATTATTCTTGAAGTTCTTTTATCATCTCATAGTAGGCAACATTATTTGCTACCACCCGATCAAGTAAGTACTTCAAATACTTGTAGGCTTCTTTAGCCTACTCAGATACATCATCGCCGAGCAACTGAATAATTTCTTCTTCGGACAAGTCCATATGACCTACTTTGAAAAAAGCATTGCACTTCCTCAGTAGCTTGGTATCATTAGAAGATAGTTATTCCATCTTCGCTATAAACCAGTAAGAAGAAATGACCACCAATCAACAACAAGAATGGAGATTAGGAATAAAAGGTTCTTTTATTGATAACAAATAGTTAAAGTACAATCAAAATAAAGAAAAAAGAAACAAAAAACTAAAAGGGTAAATGCCGAATAACTTTACACCTTCTCCCTATTATTTGCAACCTTCTTGTCCTTCTCAGAAGAAGAGGCTACAGACTGGAGTTGCTCGGTTTGCTCGACTGGAGGAAGAGAAGACTAAAAAAATTTAGATTGGTGTGTAGTAGATTCAACCACAAGGGAAGACTCTCCAAAACCTGATTCATCTTCAACCTCATCCTCAATGACTGGAGGAGGACCATGAGTATATCTCTGAAAAAGTTCAGAGCCCTTAACAATATTTAACTTCTGAAGGGAAGTAACCAAACCATCTCTGAAACACTTTTGTTTTGCATACTTAATTTGAGCATAGATAACAAAAATGGCTTTATTCCATCCCTTCTCCCAACTAGCACTAAAGGATGTCTTAACTACAGACTTCCTCTTAGACCTTTCAGAGGACACAAGCTCCTCAGCAGTCTTTGCCTTGCGCTCAGCTTCCTCTGCCCTGCGTTCCGCTTCCTCTTCCTTGCGCTCAGCTTCCTTAGCCTTGCGCTCAGCTTCCTTTGCCCTACGCTCCACTTCAAGAGCATTTTCAACAGACGTTTGATGAGCAGTTTTGACCGTTTTTAATTTATACATCCAAGTACTCTTCTCAGTCTTCAGGGCTTGCTGAGATTCGAGCAAAGACTTCTTCAAGCCAGTTAGGGCTTCCTCCAAATCATTCGAAGAAGAAGAAGCCTTAATTGCATCATCCTTATCCAGCATATTATTAAATTACACTAAAAACTACAAGAAAAGAAAAGGAAGTCAACACATAAGAAATATAAAAGACTACGGTACCAAGAAGATGAAAATCACCTACTGATGCAAGGCTCTGGGCAACCAGTTTAGAAACCTTTACTCGGGGCAGTTTGGCATCCACTCTCATATGGTCTGAAAGAGTACCAGACTTGATAAACTTCCTGGCCAAACTCGGAGTAATAACTACTGGAGGACCAGCCTCAAAAGAAGGTAATTCAACCAAGGCTAGCTGGTCGGTCACCTGTTCGACCTGCTTCTTTGTAAGCCCTTTTCTAAGTCTCCTCAAAAGGAGAGCATCATCTTTGGGAACTGCATCTTTTGGGGGACTGAGTCTTCGGGGGTTGGGTCTTTGGGGGATGGGGGGTTCATGACATCCCTTGTCTTATTCTTGGTTCCTTCAGCAGGTGCTTGGGAGCCAGAAATGCTACCACAAAAAAGATCGGGAAACTTTCTCTTCTTCATAATTTTAGATAGAGGAGTGTCTGAATCAGTAGCAACCTCTTGATCAAGATCAATTACCAGAACATGAGAAACAACAGGTCTGGCAATAAAGGAAGAAATAACGTTTTTGTATTAAAGCAAATAGGAGGTAAACCTAACGTGCTCCTCAGCAACTACCTTGTAAAGCCCCCAGATAAACTTTAATTCTTTCAAATTTACTTCACTCTCTTTGGGGGATTTTCTTTTCTGGTCAACTGTAATTTAATTTACAAAGTAACAGTCAGTATGACATTTTATCAAACATAAACAGGGCAAAACTACTAAAACACAAAATAACCTATTACGTTGCCAAATAACGGACATCTAAGTCCTTGATATTTAACGCCTCCAACTAAAAGGGCGTGTTGTCAATTTTTTATAACTACCCCATGATCAAAATAACCCCTATTAGAATCCAGGAGGTTAGCTACTAAAGTTTTACTAACTGCCCTAGTTTTCAAATAATAAGTAGTATTACTAGTTACCCATTTATAACAAAACGTTATTTCTGGAATCCCTAGATGGGTTCCATAAATTTGATTTAACCTATATACTCCATTCACTACTCTCCATGTGTTAGGAGACACTCTTGCATGAACAATATCAAAATATTGACAAAATTCCAAACTCGGGGGATTGGGAGGAAATGTGAACCCACATTCAGCAATAAAGATGGAAGGGAACCAATGGCTTTCAGCAAGAGAGAAAAAATCATAAGGAAAGGTGGGATGTTCCAGTACAACCCAAAATATAATGTTAAAGTCAATTGTGAATTTATCAAGCGACTCGATAGAATAAACCATGATGAAGAAAATAGAGAAGAAACGAAGAAAAATTCTTACAAAAGTTTAAGGATTCAGCAAGAACTGAAGACAGAAAAGAAAACGATCGCACGAAAGTTCAAAGAACACAGCAGCAGAATCAGAAGTGAGAGGTAAAAGATAATACCCCTATTGGGCTATATTATATTGTATCACCCTCATTGCAAGGGATCGGAAAAACAACTCGAGGCAATCAATACAATACATAACAGTGGACGTAGGTTATTCCATTGAGCCGAACCACTTTAAAATTTCTTGTTTCTTGTTTGTTTAACTTATTTCATCTGTGATCAATTAATTAGGCCTAGTCTAGTGTTTTGCATCAACACTTATATAACAGTTATATAACATAACTGTTATATAACAGTTATATAGCACTGTTATATAACTTATATAACATAATTGTCCAATCCCTCAAATAACAGTTATATAATAGTGTTGTATAATCGTTATATAACAGTGATATATAAGATTCTCAAACTTATAGACCAGTTACTAAAGAGAAACATAATGGAGATAATGAGCATCAAACCATAATGATGAAAGAGGGAAACAATAACATACTCATAAACCAATCCCAATCAGTCATAGTTACAACTATAAATGATGCAGAAACATAGCAGGGGGAGAAGGGATTGGCTAGTACCTGTCATGGGGAGGAAGAATCAACTGGCCTTAAAATAATTATGTTATATAACTGAAGTTCATAAATGAAGTTCAAGTGGAGTTCGTAACTGAAGTTCAAAAGGAGCACTACAGATCTCTTCAGCAGTTATGTTATATAACAGCTATGTTATCTAACATAATCATGTTATATAACATAACATCAAACAATACCAAGATATATATTTTTTATTTATCAAACTCCAAAATATCAAGAACTTAAATTTCATGCCAAATTAGTATTGACAAAGCCAGCACTCATCCGTAGCCAAAAGCCAATAGTAACCAAAAATAAATATTCATTCAAGCATTAATTTAGTTTATACAGTTCAAAATACATGTTGATACAATTCAGTTCAAGCAACTCAAAATAGAGTGCAATTAGTCATAGCAACATATATTCAAAACAGAGTTCAAACACTACAAATTGTTCACTTTGACAATTTATTCAATTTTTTCAAAACGAATTACTCCGGATCACTTAAGGCAAAGACAAAGCAATGGTTAAACCACCCAAGATTTCTCGACATCCTTAATAGTGTCCGCCCCATGACTTTGATGATACGAAGGGTGATTCTCTTTTACTGGCTCAACACTATTAACGTTTAAGTATCAACGGTTGATGGCCAAGCACTACTGTTCCACTAGCAGCTAAAGCAACAACTTTTCCACTGGAAATCTTCCTTAATAAATGTACATATGGATCATGTGGAGGATCAGTTAAATCTCCAAAGTCTGACTCAGTTGATTCTCTAAAGTTTGGCTTAGTTGATGGGGGGATATGAGTGTGATTGTGGGGACTTAGATGTGGGACATAAGTATAATCGCGAGGACTTGGATGTGGTCTTTTAATTCCATTTGATTCAAAAGCCCTTAAAATCATCATAACGGATGATTTGAGAAATGCCATATCCTCACCGTGTTTTTCTTCTCATGTCTTTACTCTAGTCAACTGTGATACTATAAGAGCAGTGGCCTTGAGTTTACTTTTGAACATGGGTCCATCACCACGAGTCTCCCCTAATGTCTTTTCTTTTAAAGGCAGTCAATGCATCCGTTAATACTGATTTGGCTTGAAGAACCTTGACTACTTCTCAACTCACTCAGTTTTTGCCGTAAAATTATTGATAAATCGATTAAAATGATTGAACGACTAAACTTGAAGGAATTTAATTATTACAACTGAGATTATGAAACTCACCATATCATCAGCTACCTTTGGGTGAAACTCCCCAGTTTTTCGCCTGCGACTTTTGATATATACTTCCAAATGATCAACAAGTCATTTATTTTAAGCACCTACAAATTAATTTTGCATTAACTATTTGAGCAAGACATGTTTTATATATATATATATATATATATACACACACACATTAAAATAAGAAAGTGTTTATACAATCTCCTCGGTTTTCTCAATATATGACATTTGACTAAGACAATGGAAGTCAGTCTTTTTAGCTCCATTCACCCGACCTTGGTGTCTTTGTTTAAATTTTGCCTCAGATGCTTTGTTCAAGATGAATTCATTCCACTCATGGACAACGATATGATCTTTGTCCGGTACTCGATCCTTCAGGGCCTTTATCCCATCACTGTCCAATCCCTTAAAATAAGTTGAGCGAAGGTTACTTCTAAACGTCTTCAATTGAATACCAATGGCTTTCATGGACCCCTCATTTTGGTCGGCCAAAAGATTTAACTCTTTCATGAGCGTATCCCACAAGTCATCTTTTTTTACTTGCTCAACCGTATCCCAACTCTCATATTTTAAGCCGATACATGATTTTAATAAAGACGAGTGATTCGTATCAAATATTGTATATTTTCGTCCATTATCTTTATGCATTTCAGCGCTTTTACGGTCCTAATGTCTATATTTATGAACATTAACCTTGGATTTGGAGATATACATGTTTTGTAGGGGTTAATTATGCTTTTGTAGGTATTGGAACACTAAAAGTGAGGATTCGTTGCATTTCAGAGAAGTTTTGTCGTCGAATGCTACTTCAAGGGAATTTTAGTCAATTTACATTTTTTATCCAGCTTATGGAAATTCCACGGATGCGTAGTTCATTTCGTTAGCATCGCGTGGCCACAAACGGTGCATCGTTTGGAGTTCGAACGAAGAACCTATGGCCATTTCCGTAATGGACCTTTTCCCCCTCTTCATGGACCAAAGAATTGCACAAAACAGAGTACCGGTCAACCGCATCCCTGGGAACGGTCGACCGCAGTTTCATATTTTATCGTGGGAAGGAGACAGTGGGCTTTTGCCTAAGGGAACGGTCGACCGCGCCCCTGCGATCGGTCGACCGGTTATGCCAGATATTTTAAGATCTTTCCTTTTTTTTCTTTTTCCTTTTCTTTTCTTTACTTTTTCCCACTTACTATAAATAGGTTTTTTGTTGTAATAATAATAGGAGGAAGCTTTAGGATAGTTTTTAGAGAGATGTAGCTTAGGGTTTGACACCCTTTTTGGTTAGTTTTTCTTCATTTCTTCTTGGATTGACACCTTTTTGGGTTTGTAAGTTGACTATTCATTTACCCTCTCCATTTAATATAGTTGTATTTCATTATTTCTTGCTTTGTAATGTAATTTATATGCTTTCTAATTTAGGTTTACATGCTTTATTTCGTTGCTTTCTAGTGTAGTTTTATCGCGTTTATTTATCGCGATTTTAACATGCTTTCTAGCTAATTTAAATTAGGTTGTGTTTGAATTGAACTCCCTCGAGTTGATGCGTTGCTTGACTTTGGTGATGGTGTTTATGGGACTATTTCGGGTGCATTGTCATAGTTATTGCGCCTAGGAGATTTGGCGGGGCATATCATGTATGTCCCATGCTTACGACCTTTCGTGCCCAATTTCCGGTATGTTTGTTGATGCCAAAATCATATTAGGCTTTTATGCGAATTTAGGGGCGTGACAACCCTTAATTCAATTAACTGTCGAAACGAGATGCATCCTAAATAACTCGTCGACCCATGTATTCATTTTATACAAATTAACTCGGGTGAGGGATATTCGACGCAACCTGTAGTTTTACTTGCTTTGTTAGTCTAGATTTATTTTCCCTCGCCTAGATTAACATTTCCCTTTTATGCATCCTTTCCTTTTTAGTTTGTAATCGCCTTTTGCACTTTTATTTCGGAGCACTAAATCATATAAATTCTAGCATCTCGTCCCTGTGGATTTTCGATACCCGACTTACCGTTGTGCTTGCCTCGCAAGTGTAGTAGTAATTTAGGTTTATTTGTATTATCGAAGTGAAATGAAAACAACGACTAACGTCTTACACGCGTCGCACATTTCACACGGTAGTCGACGAGGCTTGAGCATATAAAAGATTATTGCCACCTATTGGCAAACCAAATAGGTTAAGAGAAACCTTTGCACAAGAATCAATGGCAGAATGTTCATCATGACCTGAACTTTCGGGCCTGGATGGTGGAATTGCATTCTCGGACGCCATTTTCTGCATTTATATATTTATGCATTAGTCCACATGTCAATACAAGAGTAAGGAAATAATATAAAAAATACTTTGTTATGCATATGCTTTCTCACGGTAGAATCTGAACGCATCTTTGTCCTCTTCAGTTCTATCCACAAAGGATGGATTTTTCTTTCTTCGAGTTCAAAAAACTCTACTAACTGTATCGCATTACTTGGATTGTGTTTTATGAAAACCCTTTCAAATGCTCCATCCCAACTTTGAGGTAATGTGCGCAGTATTAATTGAAATAAATATGGTATAGGTATTGTTGATACCAAAGTTAATATGCTGGTGTGGACGAATAATACGAAGACATTTGTCAATCTACGTGGCACAATAACAACGAGGAAGTTCATTTCCCCGACCAACTCATGTTCCTTACGAGCAACGAGGACAACAAACCGAGGAGCTTCAGCACTCCGAGGTACTCTAGCGCTTCGAGGTACTCTAGCGCTCCGAGGAACTAAGGCGGTCCGATCTGCATCTCGGCCGTAGCATAAACTGCCAGATAATCAACAGTTCAACCATTAATTGAATGTTTATCATCTTTGACACACACGCTGCATTAAATGTATTACCCTTTCATATGTATATCATTTAATGTATCAACCCTTTTATGTACAGCCTAAGGGCTATAAATACCTTGTATCATCCTCATTCAAAGGGACCGGAATTTCTGGATTGAACTTGTAATCAAGAATTTCCAAACACTCAGCAATAACATAACAGTGGACGTAGGCCGTTCTTATAAGGCTGAACCACTTTAAAATCTTTTGTCTCATTTTATTTATCTGTGATTGAATAATTAGAGCGATCTAGTTTTTTACATCAACAGATTGGCACCGTCTGTGGGAATCGACTGTTGCTATCGTTTTTCACCAAAAATCATTTATCATCAATGGCAGATAATCCAGAATCTAGTAATCGAAATGCTGGAAATACTGGAAATCCTCCAAATCCCTCTGCACCTCCAGATCTGGCCGGAATTATGACAAATCTGGCTCAAGGACAAACCGCTATGCAAGACACACTGAGGCAACTCATACAAACCCTTCATAGCGGTGCACCTGCACGTTCAGGACAGCAAAGTGGTCAGAGGCAAACTTATTTACTTTCTTCACGTTCCAGGCGTACTGAGTCATATCGTAATGAGGAGTCTGATGATTTCTCTTATCAACCTGGGCGAACTTCGTCAATAAGGGTTACAGATACTGATCAAGATATCACCCTCTCTCCAGAAAGACCCAGTGCTTTAGAAAGACTGAGTAGGGCGTCTCCATTCAGTCGATCAGGCCCTAGGAGGAATAGGAGTCCACCTAAGACCATGTCGAGGAGTTTTCGACAACCATCAGATCTAAGAGAAGGATCAGCACAATCACGACCAGTTGCTCGTCAAGATAGATCTCAAGAAGCTACCTCAGAACGATCAATTGCTCGAACTAATAGGCCCGAGGAAGGAAATGAAGCGTGGAAAGGATCTCTCTAACGGTTGGAGGATAAATTGGGAGAAATGGCCAAAGCAAAGAACCCCATACAACGAACTTTCGTTCGAGGAACACCTTTTGTACAGGCCATTGTGGATTTTCCTACACCATCGAAATTTAAAGCACCCGTGGTAACTCCCAAATATGATGGAAAGACAGATCCTGTTCTTCACATAGAACAATATCAAGCTGCTGCCGATATCTATGTTGTCCCCGACGAGATGAGATGCAGGGCCTTTTCAGGAACTCTTACTGGATCTGCCCAGATATGGTATAACAATCTTCCTCGGGGTAAGATTTCAACTTTCTTTCAGTTAGCCGAGTTGTTTATTGGCAATTTCTGTTTTGGAGCAAAACCAGTAAAACGAGTAGCGCACTTGTTAAGTGTTAGACAAAAATTAGGTGAGAGTACTAGAGATTACATAACTCGTTTCAATAATGAGAAGTTGGAAGTCATAGATTACGAAGAAAAGACAGCGATCACTGCTTTGATGAGTGGATTGCTGCCTAACAAGTTATACTATACTTTGGCCAAAGATCCACCTAAAACTATGTTGGAGTTGATGGCAAAAGCGGCCAAAATCATGAATGCCGAGGAGGCTATGGCTGCGAAGAAGAATATGGATAAAGAAACCAAGGTGGAGGTTGACAAATCTAAGAAGAAAGAGCAAAAAGGTAATGGTGGTGACAAGCACTCCAAGATTAATAGGACGTCATGGGAAGTCCTGAAGAAATATGATAATTATACTCCATTGAAGATGGGTATTAATCATGTTTTAGAAGAAATCAAGTGGCCAGATAAACTGAGGACCAATCCTGAACTGAGAAATAGGGCCAAATATTGCGAGTTCCATAAAGATCATGGCCATACGACCAAAAATTGCATAGCCCTTCAGAACGAGATTGAAACGCTCATCCGCAGAGGAAAGTTGTCAAAGTATGTAGATCGCAGAGGTGAAAGGAAGAATGATGATAGAACTAGAGATCGTTCCAGATCTCCTCGTCGGACGGAGGAGAAAAAGAAAAGAGATCATGAAGATGATCCAGATGAAGACCCCGATCTTCCAAAGAAGCCAAGACAGCCTGAACGAGAGGTATTTTCCATACGTTTTGGGTCATTTGATTGTAATGTTATTACAGGAGGAGATGCTGGAGGGGGAGACCTTACTGCAGAAAGAAAAGCCTATCTCGGAGAGGCTCAAGCCTGCTCATATATTCAACGAATAAATCTTGCCGAGGATGATCGTCTGAGGAAGGTAAATAAAGAAAAGCTAGTTATTGGTTTTTCAAAAAATGATTTGGCAGGTGTTCTTTACCCTCACGACGATCCTTTGGTGATCAAAATGAGGACGAAAGATGTGGTGATTTCAAGGGTGTTGGTGGACAATGGTAGTTCGGCAGACATCATGTACTATTCATGCTTTGATAGCTTGAATTTGAAATTATCTCAATTGGAACCTTATCACAGACCCCTTCTGGGTTTTGCTGGCGAGAAAGTTTTTCCACTTGGGACGATCAAGTTGGACATATTCATTGGAACTTGGCCTGCTTGTCGAACAGAAAGAATACGCTTCTTTGTGATGGACAAGAATGTGCAGTCAGCCTACAATATCATCATGGGAATAGTTAGTTTGAAGAAGTTCGAAGCAGTTCCATCTACAGTGCATCAATGCTTAAAATTCCCAACAAACTTCGGAGTAGGAGTTGTGAAAGGTGATCAAAAAATAGCTCGGGAATGCTATTATTCATCTGCCGAGCAAGAGGAGCTTGAGGAATCAAGGAAAAAGACTACTACCTACCAGGTGGAGGAAGGTACAGAAATTGAAACTCTTGATCCCAGGGATGAATCCCAACTTGTAAAAGAACAGGTGGTAGAATCTACAGAAAATATTATTCTGGACGAGGAGCACCCTGAACGAGTAACCCAAATAGGTTCGTCGTTGGATGCTTCAATAAAACAAGAGCTGATAACTTTCTTGAGAAACAGGAAGAATACTTTTGCATGGAGTCACGAAGACATGCCAGGAATAGATCCAAACTTCTTATGTCATGAACTCAATGTGAATAAGGAGATCAAGCCTGTAAAGCAGAGAAGAAGAGTGTTTAGTCCCGAGAAGAATCAGGCCATACAAGAGGAGGTCGAGAAGCTCCAGAAAGCCCAATTTATTGAAGATGTGAAATATCCAGACTGGTTAGGAAATGTGGTGATGGCAAAGAAGAAGAATAATAAATGGAGAATGTGTGTTGATTTCACTGATCTCAACAAAGCATGCCCAAAAGATCATTTTCCATTACCCAGAATAGACCAGCTAGTGGATGCTACTTCGGGACATGAGCTGCTCAGCTTCATGGATGCATATTCTGGCTACAACCAGATCAAAATGAAACCTGAAGACAGGGAAAGTACTTCTTTTATTACCCCAAAGGGAACTTATTGTTATAATGTCATGCCTTTTGGTTTAAAAAATGCAGGTGCAACATATCAGCGACTGATGAACAAGGTTTTTGCCGAACAAATCAGTTGCAACATGGAAGTCTATGTCGACGATATGCTAACAAAGAGCAAGAAAGATGTTGATCATCTAGTTGACTTAGGTCAGACCTTTGATCAACTAGATAAATACCAAATGAAGCTCAACCCGATAAAGTGTACCTTTGGAGTACGAGAAGGAATGTTCCTCGGATACATCGTCAACCAACGAGGAATTGAGGCAAATCCAGAAAAGATCAAAGCTCTTTTAGGGCTGCGATACCCAACGACGAAGAAAGAAGTGCAGAGTCTTACAGGACGAGTTGCAGCGCTCAATAGATTTGTGTCCCGAGCAACTGATAAATGCCTCACATTCTTCAAAACACTTCGAAAAACTTTTGAGTGGACTGATGAATGTGAGAAGGCCTTTCAAGACTTGAAAAAGTATTTGGGAGCACCTCCATTGTTGTCCAGGCCAATAACAGGAGAGAAGTTGTACTTGTATCTGGCAATATCAGAGAATGCAATTAGTTCAGCATTGATCAGATTGGAGAATGGAGTCCAGAAACTAATTTATTACACAAGTAAAGCTTTCCGAGGTGCGGAAATCAGGTACCCAAAGCTGGAGAAATTGGCATTGGCATTAATTGAAGCAAGTAGAAGAATGAGGCCATATTTCCAGGCCCATACCATCGTCGTTTATACCGACATGCCATTGAGGCAAGCCCTTTATAAGCCAGAAAAGTCAGGAAGACTGATGTACTGGGCAATAGAGCTCGGTGAATATGATATTGTGTATGAACCCAGATCATCATTGAAAGGGCAGGCTGTAGCAGATTTTATAGCAGAGTTTACATATCCTGATACCCCCCGAGGAACAAAAGTTGCTCGCTGACCAACCTGTGGATGTTACAGGATCAACAGACATAAATCCAGACCAACTCCGGTTGGTAAAAGGACTTGTGGATGTAGAAGGATCATCAACTTCAAACTCAGACCAACTCCGGTTGGTAAAAGAGCGAGAAGAGATGATCGACGAGGAGCGAAAAGTGTCAGGGAAGGATGAAAAGAAGCAACAAATATTTCACCGAGGAACTCTATCAGATAAAGAATTTGAAGACGGGTTGCCCATATGGAGATTATATGTAGATGGCTCATCTTGCACAGCAGGTTGCGGGGCAGGAATTGTTTTAAACACCCCAGACGAGATTGACATGGAATATGCTTTGCGATTCCAATTCAAAGCTTCCAATAATGAGGCTGAGTATGAGGCCATGATAGCAGGTCTTAAATTATCAAAAATTATGGAAGCGCAACAAGTGATGGTATTCAGTGATTCTCAATTGATTGTGAATCAGATGATGGGAACATATGCAGTTAAAGGAGAACTAATGGTCAAGTATCATGCAAAGGTGATGGAATTGTTGGCTGAATTTGATGCCATTCAGTTGATCAAAATACCAAGGATGGAGAATGTACAAGCAGACGCACTGGCCCGACTAGCATCAGCTACTCGTACCGAGCTACGAAGAACAATACCAATTGAAGTACTGGAAAGTCGGAGTATAGATGAAAACCTGACGATGAATGTTATTACACTTGATTTAGGACCATCTTGGATGGATCCCATCAGGTCATATATTGAAGAAGGAGAATTGCCAGAGGACAAGCTCGCGGCAAAGAAATTGAAGTATAAAGCTGCTCGGTATGTACTAACTAATGGTGTTTTGTATAGACGAGGAATTATGGCAAGTTTGCAGAGATGTGTGCATCCATCCGAAGTAAAAGAATTGGTTGAAGAGATCCATGAAGGGTCTTGTGGAGCCCATGTAGCAGGTCGAACTCTTTTGCATAGGGTAATGACTCAAGGATACTATTGGCCAACGATGAGGGCTGACTGTATAGCCTATGCTAAGAAATGTGACAAGTGCCAACGTTTTTCCTCTATCCGACGAACTCCACAAGCATTGTTGACACCCATAACTTCCCCTTGGCCATTCGCCATGTGGGGAATTGATTTGGTGGGACCATTGCCGACCACCCGAGAAAGGTTCAAGTACCTCGTAGTCGCAGTAGACTATTTTACTAAGTGGGTAAAAGCCGAACCCCTTATCGACATGACGTACGAGAAGGTATACCAATTTATCTGGAAGAATATCATCTGTCGATACGGTCTCCTTCATGCCTTCATCACAGATCATGGAACACAATTTGATAACGAGGAGTTTGCTGCCTATTGTCAACAATCAAACATCCTGAAGACCCATTCAGCACCAGGTCATCCTCAAAGCAATGGGCAGACCGAGGTGACAAACAGAACACTACTAAATGGTTTGAAGAATAGGCTAAGTGAAGCTAAAGCTAATTGGATTAATGAGCTACAATCAGTATTGTGGGCGTACAGAACAACTCCCCGAGCAGCGACTGGAGAATCACCATATATGCTGGCGTTTGGAAGTGAAGCTGTAATACCTGCCGAGTTGGGTCTCCCAACACATAGAGTGCTAAATTTCAATTCCCCAGTCAGTGACTTGATGAGAAGATTAGATTTGGACATGCTCGAGGAGGTCAGAGAGGAGGCAGCCATTAGGAATGCTGCTTATCAACAACGAACAGCTCTTTTCTACAACAAAAGGGTGAGGAAATGCGATTTAAAGGAAGGAGATTATGTGCTAAAGAAGGTAATTCAGAAGCACAATAAATTGGAGGCAAACTGGCATGGGCCTTACCGAGTTACAGAAGTTGTTCGACCAGGAACCTACCGAATAGCAACTCTAGAAGGAGAAGAATTCAAGAATGCTTGGAATGCTGAACACATGCGCAAGTATTATCAATGATGTAAAATGTACAACGGTTCCATCAATATGAATAAAACGATGATGTTTTCACCATTTTCCTCTCCTTTGTTTGAAAGTTTTTCGGGGAATACTAGTGTTGTACACTACGCTGTGCTGCTCGACAGCAAAAAGAAGACGATAGTTCAGACCCACGACCCAACTCCGGTTGGTAAAAAGGCGAGAACCAAAAAATATACTCCTTTGGTTAGGAGGCGTACACTAGCGTGACCAACTAAGGTTGGTAAGATAACTAGTGGACAAATAGTTCGAAAGAACCAAAAAATATACTCCTTTGGTTAGGAGGCGTACACTAGCGTGACCAACTAAGGTTGGTAAGATAACTAGTGGACAGATAGTTCGAAAGAACCAAAAAATATACTCCTTTGGTTAGGAGGCGTACACTAGCGTGACCAACTAAGGTTGGTAAGATAACTAGTGGACAGATAGTTCGAAAGAACCAAAAAATATACTCCTTTGGTTAGGAGGCGTACACTAGCGTGACCAACTAAGGTTGGTAAGATAACTAGTGGACAAGATAGTTCGAAAGAACCTGATAATTCAATAATCAACTACAGTTGAGGGAAGAACAATATTATTTGATTTGAAAATAGGCCAACAAGTTGGTCGGAAGATAAAATCATTCCAGAAAATACAAAGAAATCCAAACTGAACCAAGTATAGTTGGTCGGTAATCAACTATACTTGGTCGACGAGGATAAATTATCGACCACAATTGGTCGGACACATTTTATGAAAAAGTTTACCAAGTATGGTTGGTCGGGGATAAAAACCCATCAACTGTAGTTGGTCGACAAACACAATCTAACAACCTTGGTTGGTTGGAAACATTTTGAACATTTTAGTGATTGAGCAAACTTGATGCTTGTAACTTTTTATTAAGTTGGTCGATGAACAACAATATTGTTATCTTTTTAACTTATACATATGCAAAGATGTAGAGCATTTTACAAGACAATAGCAATACTAATTTTCAAACAGAAAATGAAAGTCTTTCATTAAAATTCAAAATAAATTACAGGTTACATGAATGTACTAACTATTACATTGAGATTCCTATTCTATTGGTTTCTTGCCCTTTGCTTTTGAAACAGGCTCTTCGCCAGCAGGAGGATCTTCCAGGCAAAGGGGAGAATTAATAAAGTTCAAGTCCTTCAGCATTCTGACATTCATTATTGAAGGTGTGTCCGTTAGATGCTCTGGACGAGATACTTCGGCCTGGGAATGAAGACTGTAGTCACCAAGGTATTTTGAAATTAAGCTCCGAGGAATGGAACGAGCTGGGATCCATTCCATGTCCAATTTATAAGGTGGTATAGGCAAGTCTAGTAACCCAGGAGCATGATAATCCCATAAATAATGCCCTTGCTCCAATTTTAATACACCCAGGGCGTTCAACCACCCCTGCTTATAACCTTCATTATTGGCGTGTTCAATACGAGCATCCAAATAACAAAGGGCTTCATTGTATCCTGCCATCCAAAATTCCCTGGGCTGTTTATGGAATTGGAAGGTTAATCTATCCAATTGTTCATGAAGGTTTTTGGCGAAGAGATCCTTGGTATATAAAGCAGACTTTGTTGCAGTAAGTTGATCTTCCAAAGATAGATTTTTTTTTTACATTTCAGACAAAGCCCGGTCTTTTGCATTCAATTGGAACGCTTGAGTTTCCAACGTCGACTGTGTACGAGCTTCTTCAACATTACGGCTAAGAACTCTTGATCGACTCCGAGCAGCAACTGGAGAACTTTGCTCCTCGGCAACATTTTGAACTGCTCTTCCTCGCCCACGAGAACCTCTTCCTCGTCCCCGAGCAGTTACAGGAACAACAGATCTTCTTAAGTTATCCAGTTCTTGCCTTAATTTGGCATTCTCAACCTCTAAAAATGAGAAACCTTCATCGGTAACTTGTACTAAAGCAGTGGAAGATGACGCTGCAGATTCACACTGTGCCAACTTTTTCTACAAATTATTGTTCTCTTGTTCCAGCAACTCAGCAATCTGCCTGCAGGCCTCAACTTCACCTTTTAAAGTTATTTCTCTAACATCGTATCCAGCAAGGATCTTTTTATGGCCTGTTTCAGAAGAAAGCTGTTGATATCTATTTTCATATTCCTTGTGCAGCAAAGCAGTTGATTCATTGTGCTGATGTTGTAGATCTTCTAAGGTACAATGAAGTTCCTCGATCAATTCATAGTAGGCCACAGCTCGGTCGAGTAAATCCTTCAAGTACCGATTAGCTTCAATTGATTGTTCTGAGGCATCATGGCCAAGGATGTCAGCAATTTCTGATACGCTCAAATTTGTATGACCAGCTTTATAATACTCATGACATTGTTGCATCAGCTTTGTATCATGCGCAGATATTAGGTCCATTCTAGCCACAAACTAAGGATGAGAAGAAGACAACAATCAACAAAAACAAATCATCAACAACAGAGATGAACAAAGATGTATTTTATTAGATCACAAAAGGATTACATTGTTTGATTACAAATAATGAAAGATAGAGATGGTGCCGAACAACTTCACACCTTTTCCTTATCTCCCAAGACTTTCTCGGGAGGCTGGGACGAGGAGCTTGGTTGCTCGGTGGTAACAGCAACTTGATCAGCCTGAGTTGAAATTTTCTTAGGAGGAGGAGGCATGGAAGAAATGTCCTCGTTGGCAGAAGATATAGATGCAGGGACTTGATCACCGATGGCCATGGAAGATTCATCAGAGATAGGCTCATCTTCTTCTTCTTCCACAATTGGTGGGGGAGGACCAGGGAGGTGTAACTGGAATAGCCCAGAATCGTCCTCAACCTTCAATTCCTGCAGGGCAGCTACCCAGCCATCTCGGAAGTATTTCAACTTCCCGTATTGAACTTGGGATGTCATTGCAGCAATCCCCTTGTCCCATCCTTTATCCCAGCCAGCGCTGAAGGATTTTTTAACTGCGAGCTTTCTTTTCAGCTTCTCTGAGGAAAGCTTCACATCCAATTCTTCCTTTTGGCCCTTGATATCTTGCAAGGCGGACAACTCTTCCTCTGCCTTCTTCAGCTTATCTTCAAGCTCTCCAAAGTTCTTGAGCTTGACATCATACTTCTGATGTTCGACCTCTAAACCTTTCACCTTATCCTCCAAACTCTTGGAGATCTCAGCCATCTTTACCTTCTCGGCCTCAATTGTAGATAACTTTTTCTCCTATTCAGCTTTGTCCTCGTCATACTGCTGACGAGAATCCTTCAAAGATTGGGTTAAACCTAGCAGAGCATCCTCTACACCAGACGAGGAGCTGGAAGCTTTAATTGCCTCGTCCTTCTTCACGATGTTATTGAAACAGTTCACCAGCTGAAAGTTGAGAAAAATAGTAAAGTCAATACAAAAATGCAAGCATTCAGAGAAAGAAAGAAAACTCAGAGTAGGAGAAATTTACTGAAGCAAGATGACGAGTAGCTAGGGATGTCAGCATATCCCTAGAAATTTTTTCATCAATTCCTTGGACCTCGGGTATGATCCAAGTTTTTACCGAGCTCATTGCAGAGCTCGGAGGAATGATGGTTGGAACACCAACACCACCAGCTGGTATAGAAGAGATGGTTTCAGTCAGATTGGCAGTTTCAGCCACATTGACTGAGGACGATTTCCTCAATCTCCTCAGAGGAACTTCAACAATATCAACCAAGGAAGAGCTCTTGGTCGGAGAGATAACAGTCATCTCCACAGGAGCAACCTTCTTGCTCGGAGCCACTTGGGGCTTCTCGGCAGCTTTGGAAGGTGCAACATCCACCTTCTTAGTCCCTTCTGGGACATCAACTTTGCTTTTCTTGGCCTCAGCAGCAGATGAAATGTCATCAAATAGAGCAGGAGGAGCTCTTTTCTTGCCCATTCTCTGACTTAAAAGGATGTGAGAATCTGAAGAAGAATCCTCTGGAGTTGAAGCTGGCTCAACAGGACGAGCAGTATAAGAGGTTGTATAACTCTTATACTGTAGCAAAATATGATGCAGACCTGATGTGCTCATCTGCAACATTCTTATGCAAACCCCAGATAAGTTTCAGATGCTTAATATTAACCTCTGACTCTTTTGTAGTTTTTCTTTTACTCTCAACTGCAAACAAACACATAATAAAATATCAGTCATACATTTTGTCAAACATAATGAATTCGTAAATTCAGAAAAGCAATAAAATGAAAAATAAACCTATCCCATTGCCATACGGGGGACATCTGGGACCGTTGTATACTTCATCTCCAACTAAAGGGGCATATTGCCAATTTTTAATAACCACCCCGTGTTCAAAATAATCTCTATTTGCATCAGGGAGGTTAACTACAAGAGCCCTATTCAAAAACCTAGTTTTTAAGTAATAAATATTATCTAGAACGGCCCATCTATAGCAATACATAATTTCAGGGATCCCTATACGAGTCCCATGAGTTAGATTTAATTTATACACCCCATTAATTATTCTCCATGAATTGGGGGCTATTTTTGCAGGGACAAGATCGAAATACTGACAAAACTCGAGACACAATGGATTTGGTGGAAAGGAAAAACCACATTCAGCAATAAAAAGACTGGGGAACCAATGTCCCTCAGCCAAACGAAAGTAATTTTGAGGTTCAGAAAGCTCCTCCAAAATTACCCAAGATGGGATGGAAAAGTCAGAACGGAATTTTTCAAGAGATTCAATAATGTAAACCATGATGAATAAAAGAAGAAGGAAGAAAATCTTACAGGAAGGAAGGAGATCTGCTGACAACTAGCGAAGGAAAAGATGAACGCACAAGAGAGAAAGAGAGAATAGAAAGCTTGAATGCAGAAAGTTGGAAAAAGAGGAAGACGGTATGGTTACCTAAGAAGTTTAAATACTTTGCCTTGGGAAGCTGCAAAGGAAATGATTACACGAAAGAAACTATTGAACTTCCGACGGCTAAAAGGACAAAAAGGGCACAAAGATCGAAGCGCTCTTAAAAATTCGAAAAAAGGCGGATTCTATGAATTTGGAAATAAATTCAAATACGATGCTCCTAAAACCCAGGAAGATCATTCAATATTGCCATATACCGAGAAAGAATGTTCCATACTCCTCAAAGTTCGAAATATGAAACATTGGGGGCTTCTGTTGATACCAAAGTTAATATGCTGATGTGGACGAATAATACGAAGACATTTGTCAATCTACGTGGCACAATAACAACGAGGAAGTTCATTTCCCCGACCAACTCATGTTCCTTACGAGCAACGAGGACAACAAACCGAGGAGCTTCAGCACTCCGAGGTACTCTAGCGCTTCGAGGTACTCTAGCGCTCCGAGGAACTAAGGCGGCCCGATCTGCATCTCGGCCGTAGCATAAACTGCCAGATAATCGACAGTTCAACCATTCATTGAATGTTTATCATCTTTGACACACACGCTGCATTAAATGTATTACCCTTTCATATGTATATCATTTAATGTATCAACCCTTTCATGTACAGCCTAAGGGCTATAAATACCTTGTATCATCCTCATTCAAAGGGACCGGAATTTCTGGATTGAACTTGTAATCGAGAATTCCCAAACACTCAGCAATAACATAACAGTGGACGTAGGCCGTTCTTATAAGGCTGAACCACTTTAAAATCTTTTGTCTCATTTTATTTATTTGTGATTGAATAATTAGAGCGATCTAGTTTTTTACATCAATAGGTATATTCCACCCATAATCTCGTAAGTAATTGCACTGTTTGTTTTTCGATAGTCGTGCCGATAAATTAATGTGTTCTCTATAAAACACCTATTTTGAAAGTTGTTGCATGTATATAAAATACATGACACACTGGAAAAAGTAATAACAAACTTGTGAACAGAAGGCACTATGAATACGTGTTACGAAATAACTGAAACATGCTATTATGCATAACTCTGAAGTCAATATTTAAAATAATAGAACATGCTACAATTAAACATCTACGCCTTTAATGTGTCTAATAATTTCTTTAATTCTGGGTTGTCATCCAGAACAAACTGAATCTCGTTAAGTGCCTCTATGTCATCTATCGATGTAGTCGAGTGCTTAGGGGAATGTAAAACAATAGACGATGGATCGTTGTTAGGGCTCTTTGCATAAAACACTTGCTTTAAGTTTTGGAATGCATAAATGAATAGCTCGTCATTCATATTATGGCTCGTCATTCACGTTATCTTTACTCTTCAACTTGGCCAAATCAACCTTCACCATATGGGTATCAGGGTCGACCATACGTACATTATTGTACTCCACTCTCACCTAATCACAGTAGAATACAATGCTGAAAGATATATAATCAAATAGCACAATATGTCTTATAATCCCATAATACGTCATCTCAGCTTCTACCAAGTTTTGATCTCTCGCACTTGCCTTGAAATGAGTTAATGCTTTATATGAAATGCCACTATTTTATTTCCCAATGAGTTTTACCTCGTGTGTGCTATAAGAGAACACAACCATTGACACGATATTATCCAAACTCCTTGGTTACAAAACTAGGACCATTTGCTAGACGTGCAAGCCTCGTCGATACTTCACCAACTTTTGATAACTAAAACCAAAAAAGTATTTGCATTGTGAATATGTTGCAAAGACAGTAAATAAAAGTCATTGTCTGCGCTCGCGCCTCCCTTCCTCCTCTTGGCGTGCGGGCACTCATTATATTGCCCAAGTTAAAATCATCAACATTAACTTCTTATAAATATAACATCGAATATATTACATTATTTTATAATTTTAAATAAACTCAAATTTTCCATTTATCTATGTCTTCATGCATCTCGAATACATATCGAGCCACATTGTAATATGGTATGCTTATTAGCTTCACTACCTTACCATTCCCTAGAGCCTCCTCATCTGCAAACTCTTCTAATTCATCAACAAGGCATTCATGACCTCCAATGTTTGGCTTCGGCATATATTCCTTTGCATACAAGGAAACTTCTTCCATAATGTATTCCTCAGCAATGGGCCCCTTAACGTATCGTGTATTCTTGGAGTAATCTTTAAAAAAATTCATTAATTGTTCGGACATATACATCCATCGATACCTTATTGGTCCACATAAAAGTGTTTTATCACATAAATGCACTAAAAGGTAGATGTTTATGTCAAAGAATAAGGGAGTAAAGTACTTATCCAAAACACATGCAGCCTCGACCAAAGTTTCTTTCGCTGCCATTATGTGTTTCCTGTTGACAACTTTCTCACACAGTAGGGAGAAATATAAGCTAATTTGTAGTATGACCCTTCTAAGATCCTTGTGTTTCGAAAACATTGTCTGAACAATATAGGGGTAAGTTGCATTATCACATGTCAATCGTGAGACTTGAACTTTTTCAAATCTTTTGTTGAGTCGCAGACAATCCTGCAAAAATTGAATGAGAAATTAGAAGGGACCTTCAAGCCATTTCATGTTTTAAAGAACATATTTCTTTCTTCAATGCTTAAAGTATAAGATGCAACTGACATATGCCTTTTTCAGTGTTCGAATCTTCTTTCATTCAAAATGATCTTCTAATCTTCAAATCGCGAAGATCTTCACGGACTTTTTCTCCATTCTTGGAGTGAGAATCGCCATTTCATGTGCCTACGAGATGCTCCGTAATATTTTTCTCAGCGTGCATAATGTCTCCCACGTGCCGCACAAGATGTTCCTTCCAGTATGACAAATCAAACATTATTGATCTCGTCGACCACGCCGTCTTCACATCAACATCCTTTCTTTTATACTCATGTGCCAAAATTATGGGGTGTTTCCCCCTCAACTTTTAATCAACCTTTATTGACATTTCTTCAATTTTCAAACCAGGAAATCTTCGTGGAGGTGGCTTCGTCTTAGTGTTTTCTAGGAGAAAATTGCTTCGTATTGACCTGAATTTGTGATTTTGGGGCAGAAATCTTTGATGACTATGATAATTTTTTCCCATGTTTCTTAATCCAGTTGGCTTCAATCTCCTCTCCATGAATAGGATAACCCAGATAACCATGTACATTGCACCCAGATAAGGTCCCATAAGCAGAAAATCATGAATTACCCATATCAACATAACTCTCTAAGTGAGTTCCTCCTATTTATACGAGTTTAACGCATTCACACCTTCAACCCATAACTTATTCAATTCATTTATTAATGGCGCTAAGAAAACATCAATGTCACTACATGGTGCTTTTGGACTTGTTATTAATAATGACAAAATTGAGAACTCCTTTCTCATACACAATGACGGGGGAAAAATTAAAAAAAAACGTAAACACCGACCATATACTCTTATCTATGCTCAATTTGCCAAGTGGGTTAAATCTACCGATTGATATTTTGAGGTGAAGGTTGCATATTTCTTTAAAAAAGATCGGGTATCGCTGATCTGCATATTTCCACGCATGTGAATCAATCAGATGTCGCATGAGATTCTCACCCAGCTCCGCTCAACCATGCCAAGTCATTGCAGAAAAGTTCGGGTATTACCGATCTGCAGATTTCCAACCATATGAATTAATCGGATGTCGCATGAGATTCTCACCCACATCCGCTCGACTATTCCAAGTCATTGCCTCTACTATCCAAAGTATAGTGTAAAGTCTCTTCAATCGAGGACCTAAATGGAAATATTTTAATACCTTCTTAGGTATTTGCGTATCTACTTTCAACAAACATTTATTATCTATGTTGATGTAAAAAATTAGATCACTCTAATTATTCAATCACAGATAAATAAATGAGACAAAGAATTTTAAAGTGGTTCAGCCTTATAAGAATGGCCTACGTCCACTGTTGTGTTATTGCTGAGTGTATGAGAATTCTCGATTACAAGTTCTATCAAGAAATTCCGGTCCGGGTGTCCTCTTACAATGAGGATTGTACAATGTATTTATAGCCCTGGGGCTGTAATGTGAAAGGGTAATGCATTAAATGATGTACATATGAAAGGGTAATACATTCAATGCCCTTTATGCGTGTACGTCTGAATGATAAGCATTTAATGAACAGTCAAACTGTTGGTTATCCTGCTATTAATGCTTTATTTGAGGTGCAGCTAGGACCGCCTGGGTTACTCGGACCGCCTAAGCTTCTCGGTACTAAAGAGTTCCTCGGAGAGGTCTTGTTCCTCGGAGCGTGTGAGTTTCTCGAGGAAGCAGTGTTCCTCGGGAAAATAATCTTCCTCGTTGTAGTCTTGTTCCTCGGAGCGCGTGAGTTCTTCGGAAGTGTTTGTTGTTGCCATGTAGATTGCCACGTGTCTTCATTCAATTGGGCCATGTCAGCAGATTAAATTTGGTATCAACAGAAGCCCCCAATGTTTCATAGTTCGAAATTTGAGGAGTGTGGAACATTCTTTCTCGGAATATGGTAGATTTAAATGATCCTCCTAATTTTTAGGAGTATTTCCCTCGTATTTATTTCTCCTTCCAAATTGATAGAATCAGGCTTTTTTGAATTTTCACAATCGCCTCGATCTCTGCGTACTTTTTGTCCTTTTAGCCGCCGGTAGCGTAATCGTTTCTTCTCGCTTCGATTGCCGCGCCCTTTTTGTTTCTCTAGCCGTCGGTAGCGTAATTAATCTTTTTGTAATCATTACTTTACCATTTCCCAAGGCAAGGTATTTAAACTTCACAGATACTCCCATCGTCTTCTACCTTTTTAAATTTGTATTTTCGAATTTTTCATCGTCTCTTTCTCTCGTGTGTATTCATCTCTTCCATCGTCCGTTGTCATCAGATCCACTCTTTTTTCTATAAGATTTTCTTCCTTCTTCTTCATTTCTTTTATTCATCATGGTTTACCCTGTTGAATCTCTTGATAAGTTTCGTTCTGATTTTTCTATTCCCTCCTAGGTTGTTCTGGAAGAGCTTTCTGAGCCTTCTGATTATTTCCGTTTGGCTGAGGGACATTGGTTCCCCAGCCTCTTTATTGTTGAGTGTGGATTTTCTTTTCCACCCAATCCCTTGTGTCTGGAATTCTGTCATTACTTTGACGTTGTTCCTGCAAGAATAGCCCCCAACACATGGAGAATAGTTAATGGGGTGCATAGATTAAATCAAATCCATGGAACTCGCATAGGAATTCCTGAGATTATGTTTTGTTATAGATGGGCAGTTGGTGATAACACCTTTTATTTAAAAACTAGAATGTTAAATAGGGCTTTAGTAGTTAATCTCCCTGATGCCAATAGGGATTATTTTGAGCACGGGGTTGTCATAAAAAATTGGCAACATGCTCCTTTATCAGGAGATGAAGTTTATCAGGGTCCCATATGCCCTCCCTATGGTAATGGGATAGGTTATTCTTATTTCATTTTATTTATTTTGAAGTTATGCTTCTTTTATGTTTGATAAAATGTGTCACTGATGCCAATGTTTATTTATTTATTTGCAGTTGACAGTAAAAGAAAGTGCCCAAAAGAAGCAGATGTTAATATAAGGCACTTGAAACTTATCTGGAGTCTGCATCAATCTGTTGCCGACGAGCATATTAGGTCGGCCTCATATCTGCTGCAATATAAGAGCTACACAACCTCTTTTACTGCTCGTCCAGTAATAAGTGGATCAGAGCCAATACCAGCTTCCACCAGCTCCTCGCCTGAATCTCACGTCCCTTTGAGTGAAAGAATGAAGAAGATAAGACCTCCCACTCTCTTCGAGAAGCCTGCCTCTGGTTCTGGAGAGGCAAAAAGAAGTAAAGTTGATGTTCCAGGGGAGGGGACAAAGAAGACTGATGCACCTTCCACGGCTGCTGCTGTTGTGAAGGTTGTCGAGAAGCCCGCAGTGGCTCCGAGCAGGTCTGCTGCTCCTGGAGAGGTGATTGTAATATCACCGACCAATGGTCCTTCCTTGGTTGAATCTGTTCCTGTTCCCCCGAGGAACCTGAAGAAGAGCTCATCGGTCAATTTGGCTGACACCATCACTCAGCCCCCAGCTACTGGAACTGGGGTTCCAACTTTTGTTCCCCCGAGCTCTGCCATGAGCTCGGTAAATTCCTGGATCATTCCCGAGGTCCAAGGTACTGAAGAAAACCTTACTCGGGACATGGTCACTTCGTTATTTGCTCGCCATCTTGCTTCTGTAAGTCTTCTTACTTTGAACTTTTCATATTTCCTTTGTCATTTCTGTTTCTGAGTTGATTTCTTTTTCTTTTCACAGTTGACGAGCTGCTTCAATATAATTCTGAAGAAGGATGAAGCAATTAAAGCTTCATGCTCCTCGTCTAGTGTGGAGGGAGCTCTGGAGGAAGCTATGAAGTCTCTAGAGGATTCTCGCCAGACATATGCTACTGACAAGGCTGTTTGGGAGAAGAAGCTTGCCTCCACCGAGCAGGAGAAAGCTCGAGCTATTGATGTCTCCAAGGAGTTGGAGAAAAAAATGAATGCCCTAGAGAAGGCAAATAAAGAGCTTGGAGAGAAGCTCAAAACTGCTGGAGAGTTTTAAGATAAACTCAAGGCTGCCGAGGAGGAGCTGGCTCAACTTCGGGAAGTAGGTCGGCAGAAGGAGGAGATTGAAAATAAATTGAAAGCTGCTGATGACCTGCTGTACGAGAAGCTTTCCTCGAAAAAGTTGAAAAGGAAACTGGCAGTGAAGAAGTCCTTCAGTGATGGCTGGGACAAGGGGTGGAACAAGGGATTGGCTGCCATGGTGTCGCAAGTGGACTATGGCAGCCTCAAATACTTTAGGGGTGGATGGGTTGCTACTCTTCAGGAGATGAAAGTGGATGAAAATTTTGAACTCTTTCAGCAACACATCCTTGGTCCCCCTCCCACTCCTGAAGAGTTAGAAGAGGACGAAGCTGCCTCCGAAGAGTCTTCTATGGTGATGGGAGATCATCCCCCATCCATTCAGCCTGCTGCCGAGGAACTTCAGCAAATCGTTACTTCCTCCGAGCAATTTCCAGTGCTCCCCGAGCAACTATCCATTCCCTCCGAGCAACCTACTTCCTCGTCCCAGCCTCCCGAGAAGGTTTTGGGAGACAAGGAAAAGGTGTAGAGTTGTTCGGGTTTATCTTTACATTTTATTTTTCTTTTATCAAATGTAACCCAGAACTTGTAACTCTGAACTATGATATAATAAAACTTAGACTTTTTTACATACTGTTGTCTATTTTCTATTCATATTATGCTTGTACTTCTTATTGATGATTGCTCTTTCTTTCTCTGCTAGTTTCTGGCTAGGATGGAATTGTTATCTGCCCATGATACAAGGCTGCTGCGACAATGCAATGAATACTTTAAGGTTGGTCACACAGACCCGAGTGCAGCACAAGTTGTCGACATCCTCGGCCAGGATGCTTCAGAACAGGCAGTTGAAGCATATCAATATCTGAAGTGTCTATTTGATCGAGCAGTGGCCAATAATGTGGCCTATTATGATATGATCGAGGATCTCCAAGGCACCCTCGAAGACCTTCAGCTACAATACAAAGAATTAACTGCTCTGTTGCATGAGGGGTATGAGAAGAAGTACAAGATGATCATTGCCGACAAGGGATACGAGAAGCTTTTTGCTGGGTATGATGTGAGGGAGAGAACTCTGAAGGGTGAGGTCGAGGAGTGCAGATAAATTGCCGAGTTGCTAGAGCAAGAGAAAAACAACTTGCAGAAAGAGCTATCACAGTTGAAGTCTGCAGCCTCTTCTTCAAAAGCCTTAATCCCAGTGACCGATGAGGGATTCTCGTTCTTAGAAGTCAAGAACTCCAACTTGAGGGACGAGTTGGAAACCTTGAAGAGGTCTGGCCCTTCCACATCTTCTCGGGGACGAGCAAGAGCAGCTCGGATTCCTGTCGAGGAATAGAGGACTCAGTCTGCAATAGAAAACCAGGCCTTCCAGCTGATGGCGAAGAACCAGGCGTTGGCTGAAATGTCAAAGAAGATCAGAGACCTGGAAGAGCAGCTCTCTGAGCAGAAATCTACCTTGGAGAACAAAGAGCTCTTCGTCAAAAATCTCCACGAGCAGCTGGACAGACTAACATATCAGTTCCACAAATAACCCAGGGAGTTCTGGATGGCTGGATATAACGAAGCACTATACCACTTGGACGATCGTATCCAGAATGCCAATAATGAGGGCTATAAGCAAGGCTGGTTGAATGCCCTATGTGTGCTGCAACTCGAACAAGGTCATTACCTGTGGGACTACCATGATCCCGGGCTGCTCGACTTACCTATGCCATCGTATAAATTGGATATGAGTTGGATCCCTGCACGGGCCATTCCTCGGAGCTTGATTTCAAAGTATCTCGGTGACTACAATCTTCATTCAAAAGCCGAGGTATCTCGTCCCGAGCATCTCTTAGATCGACCATCCGTGTTGAATGTCAGGATGTTGAAGGATCTCAACTTTATAAATTCTCCTCTGGCTTTAAATGATCCGCCTGCTGGCGAGGAACCTGTGTCAAAAGCAGAGGGGAAAAGACCAGTAGAATAGGAATTTTGATGTAGTAGTTAGTATATATTTCAATATCAATGTAACTTTCATTTCATTATCAATGTAATTTATTTTGAATTCAATGAAAGACTTTCATTTTTGTTTGCAAATCTTAATTGCTATTGTCTTGTAATTATCAAACACTTTATATTTGTGCATGCATATCTGTTAAAAAAGATAACAATATTGTGTAGTTTGTCGATCAACTTATTGTCGACCAGCTTATTGTCGAGTAGTCACTTGGTAAAAATGATGTTTTGTTTCTCGACTAACTTAGTAATAAAGTTACGAGTATAAAAATTATTGCTCGATCACTTAATAATAAAGTTACGAGTATAAAAAATGTTTAAAATGTTTTCGACCAACCAAGGTCGTTAAATTTTACTTATCGACCAACTACAGTTAATGGGTTTTTATCCCCGACCAGCCATAGTTAGTAGATTTTTATCTTAAATGATTCCGACTAACCAAGGTCGGTAAATTTTCCTTGTCGACCAACTACAGTTGGTGGGTTTTTATCCCCGACCAGCCATAGTTAGTCTTTTTAAAATAATTTTACTTCCTGACCAACTCAAATTGGCATTTTCGAGAAAATATTTACTTCCTAACCGTCATAAGTTGGCATTTTTAGGAAAACTTTTACTTTTATTTCTCGAGAAACACATAGTTTTATTTCCCGTAGGAATACAAGTTTTACTTCTTGGAGGAATACAAGTAGCTTTACTTCCCGGAGGAATATTGGTAGCTTTACTTCCCGGAGGAATATTGGTAGCTTTACTTCCCGGAGGAATATTGGTTTCTCGACCAACCCTAGTTGGCTTTTTAGAGAAAAAATTTGAGTAACCTGAGCTTTTGCCCCGAGTAGTGTGTAGCACTATTCCTCGAAAAACTTTCAATAAAAAGAAAGAATTCGACAGAATATCTTCATTTTATTTATCACTGATAATACTTGCGCTGGTGCTCTGCGTTCCAGGCATTCTTAAACTCCTCGCCTTCTAAAGTTGTTATTCGATAAGTTCCTGGTCGAACAACTTCTGTAACTCGGTATGGTCCATGCCAGTTTACCTCCAGCTTATTGTGCTTTTGAATGACTTTCTTCAGCACATAATCTCCTTCTTTCAGGTCGCACTTCTTCACTCTTTTGTTGTAGAATAAAGTTGTTCGCTGCTGGTAAGCAGCATTTCTAATGGCTGCTTCTTCTCTAACTTCCTCGAGCATGTCTAAATCCAATCTTTTCATTAAGTCGCTGACAGGGGAATTGAAATTCAGTACCCTGTGTGTTGGGAGGCCCAACTCGGCAGGTATAACAGCTTCACTTCCAAACGCCAGCATATATGGTGATTCTCCAGTTGTTACTCGGGGAGTAGTTCGGTAAGCCCAAAGTACTGATTGTAGCTCGTTGATCCAGTTTACTTTCACATCTCCCAATCTTTTCTTCAAACCATTTAGCAGCGTTCTGTTTGTCACTTCAGTTTGTCCATTGCTTTGAGGATGGCCTGGTGCTGAGTGGACCTTCAAAATATTTGACTGATGATAATAGGCAGTGAACTCCTCGTTATCAAATTGTGTTCCATGGTCTGTGATGAAAGCATGAGGAAGACTATATCTACAAATGATGTTCTTCCAAATAAATTGGAACACCTTCTCGTACGTCATATCAATGAGGGGCTCGCCTTCTACCCACTTAGTAAAGTAATCCACTGCGACGATGAGGTACTTAAATCTTCCCCTGGTCATCGGCAATGGCCCAACCAAATCTATTCCCCACATGGCAAATGGCCAGGGGGAAGTGATGGGTGTCAACAATGCTTGTGGAGTTCTTCGGATGAAGGAAAAACGCTGACACTTGTCACATTTCTTAGCATAGGCTATACAATCAGCTCTCATCGTCGGCCAGTAGTATCCCTGCGTCATCACCCTTTACAAAAGCGTCCGACCTGCTACATGTGCTCTATAGGACCCTTCATGGATCTCTTCAATCAATTATTTCACCTCGGAGGGATGTACACATCTCTGCAAACCTGCCATAATTCCCCGTCTATAAAGAATACCGTTAGTTAATACATACCGAGCAACTTTAAACTTCAATTTCTTGGCTGCGAGCTTGTCAATTGGTAATTCTCCCTTCTCAATGTACGTCCTGATGGGATCCATCCAAGATGGTCCTAAATCAAGGGTGATAAAGTTCATCTTCAGATCTTCATCTATACTCCGACCAGCTAAAACTTCACTTGGGATTGTTCGTCGTAGCTCGGTGCGAGTAGCTGATGCTAGTCGAGCTAGGGCGTCTGCTCTCGCATTCTCCATTCTTGGTATTCTGACTAGCTAAATTGCGGCAAATTCTGACACCAGCTCCTTTGCCTTTGCATGATATCTGATCATTAATTCTCCTCTAACTGCATATACTCCCAACATTTGATTTACGATCAATTGAGAATCACTGAAGATAATAACCTGCTGCGCCTCCATAATTTTTGCCAAATTAAGACCTGCAATCATGGCCTCATACTCAGCCTCATTGTTGGAAGCTTTGAATTGAAATCGCAGGACGTATTCCATGTCGACCTCGCCCAGAGTGCTCAAAACTATCCCCGCGCCACATCCTGCAGTGCAAGATGAGTCATCTACATATAGCCTCCATATAGGTAACTCGTCTTCAAGTTTCTACTCTGTCAGAGTTCCTCGGTGAAATATTTGTTACTTCCTTTCATCCTCCCCGGATTTTTCTTTCTCTTCGTCGATCATCTCTTCTTGTTCTTTTACCAATCGGAATTGGTCTGAGCTCGAATTTGATGATCATGTAACATCCACAAATATTTGCTGATTCCTTTCATCCTCCCCGGATATTTCTTTCTCTTCGTCGATCATCTCTTCTTGCCCTTTTACCAATCGAAATTGGTCTGAGCTCGAATTTGATGATCTTGTAACATCCACTTGCCCTTTTACCAACCGGAGTTGGTCTGAGCTTGTGTTTGTTGATCCTGTAACATCCACAGGTTGATCAGCGAGCAACTTTTGTTCCTCGGGGGTATCAGGATAGGTGAACTCTGCTATAAAATCTGCTACAGCCTGCCCTTTTAGCGATGATCTGGGTTCATAAACTATATCATATTCACCAAGCTCTATTGCCCAATACATCAATCTCCCTGATTTTTCTGGCTTATGAAGGGCTTGCCTCAATGGCATATCAGTATATACGACTATAGTATGAGCCTGGAAGTATGGCCTCATTCTCCTACTCGCCTCAATCAACGCTAGTGCTAACTTTTACAGCCTTGGATATCTGATCTCTGCTCCTCGAAAGGCCTTACTTGTGTAGTAAATTGGTTTTTTCACTCCATTCTCCACTCTGATCAACGCCGAGCTAACTGCATTCTCGGACACTGCAAGGTACAAATACAATTTTTCTCCCATCACCGGCCTGGACAACAGTGGTGGTGCTCCCAAGTATTTCTTCAAGTCTTGAAAAGCCTTCTCACATTCATCATTCCACTCAAAAGTCTTTCTGAGTGTCTTGGAGAATGGGAGACATCTATCAGTTGCTCGTGACACAAATTTATTGAGTGCTGCTACTCGTCCTGTGAGACTCTGTACTTCCTTCTTCGTCGTCGGAGATCGCAGCCCTAATAGAGCTTTGATCTTTTCAGGATTTGCTTCAATGCATCGTTGATTGACAATGTACCCGAGAAACATGCCTTCTCGTACTCCAAATATGCACTTCGTCGGGTTCAGCTTCATTTGATATTTATCCAGTTGATCAAAAGTCTGACTTAAGTCAACTAGATGATCGGCAGCTTTCTTGCTTTTCGTCAGCATATCGTCAACATAGACTTCCATATTGCAACTGATTTGTTCAGCAAAGACTTTGTTCATCAGCAGCTGATATGTCGCACCTGTATTTTTCAAACCAAAAGGCATAACATTATAACCCCTAGGGGTAATGAAAGAAGTACTTTCCCTGTCTCCAGGTTTCATTTTGATCTGATTGTAGCCAGAATAAGCATCCATGAAGCTCAGCAGCTCGTGTCCCGAGGTAGTATCCACTAGCTGATCAATTCAGGGCAGCGAAAAATGATCCTTTAGGCATGCTTTGTTGAGGTCGGTGAAGTCTACACACATCCTCCACTTGTTATTTTTCTTCTTTACCATCACCACATTGGCTAACCAATATGGATATTTAACATCTTCAATGAAGCAAGCTTTCTGGAGCTTCTCGACTTCCTCCTGTATAGCTTGATTCTTCTCGGGGCTGAATACTCTTCTTCTCTGCCTCACAGGCTTGATCTCCTTATTCACATCGAGCTCGTGACATAAGAAATTTGGGTCTATCCCAGGCATATCCTCATGACTCCATGCAAAAGTTTTCTTTCTGCTTCTTAGGAAAGTTATCAATTCCTGTTTTAGTGAGGTTTCCAACGATGAACCTACTTGAGTAGTTCGTTCAGGGTGCTCATCGTCCAAGATGATGTTTTCGGTAGCTTCCACCACTTGACCCTTCACAAGTTGCGACTCGTCTCGAGGATCCAATGTTTCAATTTTTACACCTTCATCCACTTGATAGGTAGTAGTCTTTTTCCTTGATTCCTCCAGTTCTTCTTCCTCGACGGATGAATAATAGCATTCCCGAGCTATTTTCTGGTCACCTTTAACAACTCCTACTCCAAAATTTATTAGAAATTTTAGGCATTGATGTACTGTAGATGGTACAGCCTCGAACTTCTTCAATCCTACTCTTCCCATGATGATGTTGTATGATGATTGAACATTCTTATCCATCACGAAAAAGAGTATTCTTTCTGTCCGACAAGCAGGCCAAGTACCAATGAATATATCCAACTTGATCGTCCCAAGTGGAAAAACTTTCTCGCCAGCAAAACCGATGAGGGGTCTGTGGTAAGGCTCCAGTTGAGATAGCTTTAGATTTAAACTATCGAAGCACGAGTAGAACATGATATCTGTCGAGCTACCATTGTCGACCAGTACTCTTGAAATCATTACCTCCTTCATTCTCATCTTGATCACCAGTGGGTCATCACGAGGATATAGAACGCCTACAAGGTCGTTTTTTGAGAACCCAATGACCAACTTCTCTTTGTTCACCTTTCTCGGGCGATCCTCTTCAGCTAGATTTATTCGCTGAATGTATGAGCAAGCTTAAGCTTCACCGAGGTAAGCTTTTCTCTCTGCAGTAAGATCTCCTCCTCCTGCATCTCCACCTGTTATAATATTACAGTCAAATGACCCAAAGCGTATTGAAAATACCTCTCGTTCTGTCTGCCTTGGTCTCTTGGGAAGATCGGGGTCGTCTTCTGGATTAACTTCATGGTTTCTTTTCTTGTTCTCTTTTCCTCGACGAGGAGATCTAGACCTCTCTCTTGCTCGGTCATTGTTTCTTCTTTCGTTTCCACGATCAACATACTTTGACAGCTTTCCTCGTCGGATAAGTGTTTCAATTTCATTTTGAAGAGCTATGCAATTCTTAGTCATATGGCCATGATCTTTATGAAACTCGCAATACTTTGCCTTATTCCTCTTGTCAGGGTCTGCCTTCATTTTCTCTGGCCAGTTTAGTTCCTCGTTGTTCTTGATTTCTTCTAGAACGTGATTGATATCCTTCTTCAAAGGAGTATAATTATCGTATTTCTTCATTACATCCCATACCGACCTACTTTTTGAATGTTTGTCATTACCATTGTTCTTATGCTCTTTCTTCTTAGCTTTATCACCTTCCACCTTGGTTTCTTTAGCATCCATATTCTTCTTCGCAGCCATAGCCTCCTCGGCATTCATAATCTTGGACGCTTTTCCCATCAGGTCTGACATGGTTCTAGGAGGATCTTTGGCTAAAGTATAGTACAACTTGTTCGGCAGTAGTCCACTCATCAAGGCAGTAATCGATGTCTTCTCCTCATAATCAATGACTTCGAGTTTCTCGTTATTAAAACGAGTTATATAATCACTGGTACTCTCACCAGCCTTTTGTCTAACACTTAACAAATGTGCTACTCGTTTAACTAGCTTTGCCCCAAAACAGAAATTCCCAATGAATAACTCGGCCAGTTGAATAAAAGTTGAGATATTACCCCAAGAAAGATTATTATACCATATTTGAGCAGATTTGATAAGACTTCCCGAGAATGCTCTGCATCTCATCTCATCTGGAACAGCATAGATGTCGGCTGCAGCTTGGTATTATTCTATATGGAGGACATGATCAGTCTTTCCATCATACTTGGGAGTCACAACAGGTGCTTTGAACTTTGATGGTGTCAGAAAATCTACAATTGACTGGACAAAAGGTGTTCCTCGAACAAAGGTTCGTTGTAGAGGATTCTTGGCCTTAGCCATTTCCCCTAATCTATCCTCCAGCCTTTGAATAGAGACATTCTATGCATCATTCCCTTCCTCGGGCCTGTTGGTTCGAGCAGTTGATCGCGTTGAAGTAGCTTCCTGAGATTTATCTTAACGAGCATCTAGTCGCGACTGGGCAGATCCTTCCCTTAAATCTGATGGTCGTCGAAAACTCCTCGATACGACTTTAGGAGGACTTCTATTCCTTCCAAGTCCTAATCGATCAAAAGGTGATACCCTGCTTAGTCTCTCTAGCGCACTAGTCCTTTCTGGAGAAAGAGTGGCACGTTGTTCAGTATCTGTGGCCCGTACTGACGAAGTTCATCCAGGTTGATAAGAAAAATCTTCAGATTCCTCAGTACGATATGAATCAGTATGCCTAGTACGTGAAGAAGGTGCACGGATATTTCTTTGAATGCTTCGTGTTCTTGAATGGGTTGGAGCACCGCCATTGAGGGTTTGTATGAATTGACGCATGGTTTCTTGCATGACGGTCTGGCTATGAGCCAGATTTGTCATTATTCCAGCCAAATCTGGAATATTTGGCGGAGCAGATGGATTTGGAGGGCTTCCAGCGTTTCGATTGTTAGATTCTGGAATATCAGCCATTTGTGATGGATTGTTTTTGATGAAAAACGATATTACCAGTCGTTTCCCACAGACGACGCCAATCTGTTGATGTAAAAAATTAGATCACTCTAATTATTCAATCACAGATAAATAAATGAGACAAAGAATTTTAAAGTGGTTCAGCCTTATAAGAATGGCCTACGTCCACTGTTGTGTTATTGCTGAGTGTATGGGAATTCTCGATTACAAGTTCTATCAAGAAATTTCGGTCCGGGGGTCCTCTTACAATGAGGATTGTACAATGTATTTATAGCCATGGGGCTGTAATGTGAAAGGGTAATACATTAAATGATGTACATATGAAAGGGTAATACATTCAATGCCCTTTATGCGTATGCGTTTGAATGATAAGCATTTAATGAACAGTCAAACTGTTGGTTATCCTGCTATTAATGCTTTGTTCGAGGTGCAGCTCGGACCGCCTAGGTTGCTCGGACCGCTTAAGCTTCTCGGTACTAAAGAGTTCCTCGGAGAGGTCTTGTTCCTCGGAGCGTGTGAGTTTCTCGAGGAAGCAGTGTTCCTCGGGAAAATAATCTTCCTCGTTGTAGTCTTGTTCCTCGGAGCGCGTGAGTTCCTCGGAAATGTTTGTTGTTGCCATGTAGATTGCCATGTGTCTTCATTCAATTGGGCCATGTCAACAGATTAAATTTGGTATCAACAATCTACTATCATCTTTTGTTCATATCTATGTTCCTTACAAACAGGACAAGCCCGTTTATCCTTATGCTCCTTATAATATAAAATGCAATCATAATTGCAACAATGAATTGATTTGTATTTTATACCCAAACCTTTAAAATTACGCTTCATAATTGGATAATTAACTGGCAATGTATTTTCTTTAAGGAACAAATCTTTTGCCTAAATGAGTATTACCGTCACACATTTTTCTGATAAGCCAAATTGGCCCTTTAAATTGTACAACCCAACCATGGCATATAATATTGTGTGGTCGGAGTTGGAGTTATGGTATAATGGTGTTGCGGCTACTGCTTTTAACCTTATATAATCCATATCTTGGTCAGTATCGTTGTCAACATGAGCCTCACAACCTAAACCACTCCCTCTATTATCTTTCTTTTCTTGTGCTACATGTACTTTGTATGTATACTTTATGAGATCATTTAATCTATCATGTGCTAACGGATCACTATCTTCATGAACCGTTTTCTTGACAAGTATTTCTTCTGGAATATACGTAAAATTCCTTTCCCCGTGGAATTTTCAAAACTTGTAGTCAACTTGCATACCCCACCGAATCAAATGTAATTTTACATTCGCCCCTTTCAAACGTTTACCATTTCTACAATGAATGCACGAACATGGGATAATATCAGTTTTGATATTCTTCATTGCATAATTCACAAAGTCTTTCACCCCATTAACGTATACTTGCCCCACTCTAGAACTTTCACCCATCCACTCTTTATATTGTGGAAACCCCATTAATTCTACAATACAAACAAATAGAAACTCAGTAAATTATAAAACTAAATGAGTATGTCCATTGTAATGAAAAATGACATACATACATATATGCGTAGCACAAGTATTTTAGGTATTATATATTTTGCCATATGTTTGAGTAGTAATATATTTAATATTATATGTATATATATTATGTGTGTAATTTAAGATCCTACATATCGTGCTAACATATATGTATGTAGACAAATTGAAGTAATATTTTAAGAGTAAAGATTGAACGTATCAAATTAATAACACTAAAATCTCTTCTTTTATTTTATAAGTCAACACTAAAATCTCTTATTATTTTATTAGAAAAAATGAAGTGATATTCTAAGAAGATTGAACTATTATAATTCATATCCAACCCACTAATTAATTCAATTACCAGTTATCAAAATGCAAATAATTAAATTCATATCAAATCAAATAAATTGACAACATATCCAAACATTAATAATTACTAATCACAAAATTGGGTTATTAAATTGCAAAACATGAATCCATACCCAAACAAATAAAATACCAAAATATTCAATCTGCAGCATTTACGAATGAGCCAATTAACGGAAATATAGGATATATTTTATAGAATTGAAGCAATTGGGTAAATAAACCAAGAAAAACCCTAAATACTACAAATGCATAGGGCTAACCAACTCAATGGTCAACTAAATATTTAAATTCAACACTCAATAATAATTCAAGAATCCCAAACAACAATATAATGACTATTTGGCAGAATCACAATAAAAAAGTAAAAAAAATGCACAAAATCAATAGCAATAATTAGTAGCATTTCTTTACATCATACCTGATTAGGGCTAAAATCGATTGGGAGAAAATCTTGAAACTTTGAAACCTTAAAATAAATTGCAAAATAAAACTTAAATTAGTACCCAAATGAACAAAACTTGAATGAGTACCCAAATAAACAAAACATGAATTATAGCCTTGAATTAGAAGTAATAATCGATTGGAATGTATTGGGGCTGAAATCAAACATAAATAACGACAACTGTTGTCGTGAAATTAAACATCAAACCTAAACAAACCTAAATGTTCAAATATAAAACCTGAATGTAAATGTAAATGTTCACAGCAGCAGTGAAAAATAAACATAAATGTTTATGAAATCAATTAAACCTAAACATTAAAATTTACATAAAGCCGCAATTGCTAATTTTAAGTTTATTTATTTATTTATTTTAGGGTCGTTTGTCAATCAATTCTAAATTTCTCACATTTAAAGCAATAAATTCTACAAATAATTTATTTGTATTTGATGAAAGTATAAAATCGATGATATAGTTGGAAAAAACTTTAGCATATAATTATCTATTCAAATAATTGTCACCCTTAAATAGGTATATGTAACAAATTAAAAAAAAAATTACTCAAAATTTTAATAATCAGATAATTTTACTAAGAGACCTAAAAACGGAGATCTAAATGTTCAAACCTAAAAAAATGTAGACCTAAAAACCTAAAAACATAGTGAAATCTAACAAAACATAGACCTAAAAACCTAAAAATGCAGCGAAATCAAACAAACGAAATCGAAATGTTCAAAATCAAATATCTAACCCACCTTTAAACCCAACGAACCTGCGACTTTAAACTACCCTGATCCGGACCTACCAAATACCTCAAACTCGAAACCCACAAACTGTCCACAAACCACTAAATGGGTTTCAAAAATCGAACTGCCCACGAACCACAAAACGGGTTTCAAAAACCCGAAATCCATTTACTCACAACCCGTCGACCAACTTAGACCTCCAAACCTGTTTCCACAACCTCTGGCACGTTTATACCTAAAAACCCAAAACTCAAACTCAAATAATTTCTATTAACCCAAAACTCAAACTAACAAATAAGAATAAAAGAAACAGCAAAACGAAACGTGATAAGCACTAAAAGGGCTTGTTCGATTTTGAACAACAACCCAAAACTCAAACTAACAAATCATATGACAATAACAGAAATAACAATGAAATCGAAAAATCATAGTGAAAGAGATAGGGGTGAGAGCTCTTCATAGCAATATCGAAAACTCACAAAGAGAATTGTGAAAAGAGTGAGAAAAAAGAGGAGAGAGAAGAGGGGAATTAAAGTTGGTCAAAAATTTTGTGATCCCTCACAGTAGTCACAAATTAAAGTAGGCCAAAATTTATGAGTGTCGGGAGCAGTTATAAAATTATGACTGTCAATAACAGTTATAAATTAATTCTCACACCTAAATTTATGACTGCTACTAGCAGTCACAAATTTATGATTGTCATTAGCAGTTACAAATTTAGTATTAGGTCAAAATTTGTGACTTCTCATAGTAGTTATAATTTTGTGACTGCTCGTAAGAGTCGTAAGTTATGCCTACTAATAAATTTATGACTTCTTGTGACAGTTATAAATTTATGACTACTAATAGGAGTCACAAATTAATTAACTGCAACACTTGTGACTCTCATTAGCAGTGAAAAACTAATTGACTCAATTTTTTATTACTCTTCATTTTATCACTCCTAATGGAAGTTACAAATAATTTTGTGACTGCTCCTGGGAGTGATAAGTTTGTCATCCAAATTAGTAGTCACAAAATTAGCATTTTGGTGTAGTGTGAAGACAAGAAACGACACTCGTAAAGCAATATCAAATTCATGCCGAGTTTTTTCTTCATCATTGGTATTTTGAAAAGTATAAAAGATAAATATATTGATCCCTGGTTTTCTAGTTTATATGGTTTAAATTTATTGAGGTTATTTTTCGAAAAAAAGATTTTGAAGAAAATGTTTTTTTATTTTTATTATTTTTATTTTATGTTTTTGGAGTAATTTTAACGAAACTTGGTTTTTGTTCTAAGCGTAATCTCGTTTGAGAAAGATTTATTTCTCGCTCGAACGAGCTTTTAACGACCTTCAAAAGAGAGCTTAGTGCCCAAAATTTGTAAATGCGATTAGATGATCGTTTGATCCTCGTTGTAACGAATTTAGGTATGTTGTTCGAACGATTTCATTTCGTTCAAATGGATAACCTAGGTCGTTCGAACGAGATCTTATTTTTATCCCGATGACCTAAAAAAATGACCCTCATTTTTTGTGCCACCACTTTTACACCGTGTTTCAAGATAAATATGAGCCGAGGCAGTTCAGTTCGTAAGGTTTTTTCAAAGAGCAAAAACGCAGCCTCACATAAACCATTTTAAGCCCAGTTTAAGTGATCCAAGTTTTAATATATAATCTTGGTTTGTGATCTCATGTTTTGATCCCCAAAGAAGTTTACTCTTCATTTATTCGAGTTTATTTGGCATATTAGACTTCATGTTGCTGCATGACGAAGACTAGTAAGAGATTGGTGGATACGGAGATGCAGGAGGACTGCGTTATGAATCGTTGGTGGATTCATGCGGTTGTTGTAAATGAGATTTAAGAAGCGAAGATTGTATCAGTCTCGAAGGACATCGAGTTAGTGAGTAAGTTATTTATTGTCCCTTTGTAAACACTATATTGTAATGGACTTGTTTAGGCTAAGTTGTCCAGAGTTTTTCCCATTGTAACTTTTTCTCCTACATCGTGGCGTTGTAAGTTTACTGATTTACTTCGTTTATTTTACTCTTGCATGCTCATATAGATAACTATTAGGCAAGATAAAATTGGAGTAATTTTTACACAATGCTTGTTTGAATAACTTTGATTTAAAAATGGGATAATTGCTCACTCGGTTAATTAATTCGATTGAAATCAAAATTTTGTATCCTATAATCAATTTAACAAACATGCTACAACTCTAGGGTTGAGAAAAACATAATCTAATACCCCGTATTTTTATGGCTTTTAAATTTAGGGATTTATTAAATTTAATTGAGATAAATTAATTTAATTTTAATCCGGAATGTTATTTTTAATATTTACTAGCGTGACGAGAGTTAGTAATTATTAGAAATTTATTATTTGTTGAATGTTACTGGATGAGTATAGTAATATATGAGATTTATTTTTATAAAATTGTCACGTGTGAATAAAATGGCAATTATGAAAATTTAAGTCGGGACGCGCATGTGTCGTGTCGGGACTAAATGTTGATAAATAAAAGTGAATAAATTACAAGTTGCTCATATGGTCGTTTTGAGTGCGCCAAAGTGTTCGGAAGGGTTGAGATAGTCAGAAAAGTGTACTCGGAAGTTTAGTTTGAGTCTCGGGGCATTTTTAGGCTTAATTAGCACCCCGGGATGGCGTTTTGGACATTTAGTAATTATGGGTAATTAAACCCACGAATTTGCAAGGGTTATATCAGATGTTAAGTGGCATATTTTAGGGTTAACACAGCCTAAAACTAATGACGGCCATTGGAGAGGAAGAGGAAAAGCTCTCCAAGGTGTTTTAGGCCAAGAACACCTCTGATTTCACCGCCGTCACCGCCAAATCGTAGATCGTGCGAAGGGGATCACAACCATACCTTTTTCTTCCACAAATCAAAGACTAAATTTCCAGACAAGTATCTATCTTGCTTTAATCAAGTTAATGCATCCTTTTATATTAGTCTAGGGTTGTCTAGAATTAGTGTTCTTGAAAGAAAACTCATGTTGGAGATTGGAAAATTTCATGTTTTAGAGAAATAATTGATAAACTGGAAAAAACCCTTCATATATAGAGGATTAACCATGGATTTATAATGAATTAGAAGTAGAATTTCTGAAGAAAGAATGATTTGAACTAAGTTAAAGAAATTTTTAGGGTTCATGAGAATTGTATAAATTTGGGCACTTTTAATCCATGAATCTTGATGAAAACTCGCATGCTTTACGTTAAATATCGTCCATTTGGGTTTAGGACGTTTGTGGTATAAATTTCTGAGAGTTTGGGACCGTAACATGATGATTTGGAGGAGTTTGGGGTGAGAATTCTGTAACTGGGTTTTCTGCAGAATCTGCACAACTGCTTGATCGATCGATCGATGGTTCGATCGATCGATCGACCCCTTTTTATCGATCGATCGACCCCTCCTGGGAAAACCGCATTTTTGCTCGTATTAACCTAATTCGATTTTATGCGTAGTAAACCTTGATTAGGATTGCTAGAATATATTGGAACATAAAAAGGACCAGCAGGGTCAAGAGAAATCCCATAAAGTGGACTTTAATGCGAAAGGAAATAAAAGGGAAAACGGGGAGACTTTCAGATTTAAGAAATCATACGTGCGTTGATTATATAATCGAAACATCTAATAAGTTGGATTAGAAGGCAAGAGAGGGCCTACTGAAATTGTACTTAGATGAAGGAAATACTTCGAGAGACGAGAAGTGAGCTAAAAATGACTTAATTACGAGAATAAAAGGAATGAGGCCGTTTTACGATATAATTGAGTAAAATGTGTAATAACGGATAATTATAATTATGGGTCGTGAGTGCACCTAATTTAATAATGTGAATGTGTATATATATATATATATATGACTGTGTGATTATGTATATATTATATCTGTGTGAAAAATCGTGCCCGCGCTACTTGCTATCCCTGAGGTTACCGCACTGGGATAGTCTTATCTCGATGGGACCTTTATGGGGGATATTGACTCGTACCCTAGAAGATAGAAATCCTTGGTACAGGCTATCGAATCGATAGTTCAGACGGTCCTAAGAGACGTGGGGGCATGTGCTAATTTCTTAGAGACTTGGAATCTATGCTTTGCCTCAATATTGCTTGTGTTTGTGTTAATACAGTTCGAGAGTGATTCCGAACTAGTATTTCCCTTAGTTTGTGTGATACGGGGACTTGATAGCAGAGTATTCCAGCACCATAGATTTTATGTGGGGTGCCGTTAGTATATATATAATTTATGAGTAATTGGTATATATATACACTTATATATGGAAGTCTAGCACCATTGATTTTATGTGGGGTGCTGTTTGTATATATATTATATGAGTAATTAATATATATACGTGTAACTATATGAGAACTTTCTACTGAGTAAAATAGTAGTTAAGTAAAGTATGAAATTCATCAACTTCACTGTACGTATTCGAAAAACGTTATAACAATACAGAATTATTCTAAATAACGTAAGAAATCTTGAAGAGTTAGATTATCTAAAAGTGAATATCATAACCTTAGTTTCACATGTTAAAACTTATGGAGAATAAGTTAGAGAGATATATGAGGTTCATTAGTACAATAGACTTGCACACTAGATGAGAGGTGAGAATTTTCAAGAGTGTCGCATTCTAATATGATTGTTGCATTAGCCGATATTTAATTAAGCGGGGTATCACAGGTGGTATCAGAGCATCAGGTTCTAGTGTCCTCTAGGATCTTTGCGGCTTATTATGCTTTCAGCATTGCTTTGTTTGATATAGAACCCTATGTTTATGATTATTGATTTCTATGATGAGATTCCGTTCTTCTGCTATAACAGATGTATCTTAGTGAATTCTAATTTCGTTCGGATGTGTGTGTGCGCCGAGCGATGACGGATGTCAGAAGAGGACCGTTAAGCGGACCTCAGGAGGTCGGGCTCAGTTGAGATTATAAAATATATCCGAGGATGATGACCGTAGTCGAGGTCACCTCCATTATGGCGCGAGAAGCCAAGACTAGAAAGGCGACTAAGGCGCAACAATGATTACCAAGTGCTGCTATGATCAAATGAGGTACGAGAGTAAACTTACCCAATGTGTTACAAAACGGGTAGAGAACTGTCAGTGAGAAATTCTAGAAATGAGGGAATTGTGTGTGTTTACCAAAGGAGGTGAAGTATCCAAAGGTTTAGATATAGAACGGAGTGTGGCTAACTGAAAGTAAAAATTTAGAGAAAAATTTTCTTGACTTTCGGGACGAAGTTATAATGATGGGAGTCAACCACCAATTTTAGAAGTGGAATGCTATGCCTATAGGAGAACCTTAGGTACAGTGTTGACCGTATGTTCCTTCCTCAACTGTTCAGGATTTGAAGCAAACGTGGTTCTGAACTCATCGCGGAGGGCATGACAAGGGTCCATTTGTGAATATGAAGCTTAACCGCTAGCGAATTTTGTATCGGAAGATGTAGATACGAGTGGAGGAAACGACTCCAAGTGGGAGACCAACTCGTAATAATAATTGATAACACTCAAAGAGGAAATTTTGATGGAGGGACGAATTAGAGGTTGACAACGTCGTATTTTGTCAATATAGATGATAATACTTCTTTGTGGGGGAAGCTAAAAGAATCGAAGAATTTAGTCGGGAATAAGACTGAATGCAATGGCGGTGGTGTAGCACCACAAAGGGGTGTGGATACACATCAGGGGACCCATTTAAATGCTTCAGATAGTTAAATTCCTACCAAGAGATGGTAAATCCAATAAGGGTTACTATAGATAGTAGCATGATCTTTATGGACTAAAAAGCTAAGGGAACAACCGGGATGACTAACAGGAATCGAGTCTACTAAAGTCCGAGAGAAGAACAATCCTAACCTGGTTAGTAGGACAGGTGGTAAGTGGATTATGTGTTGAGGTATTTTGTGCGGAGTGAGATCGCTCGCGATAATATGTTCCAAAGTGAGTAAAAGGACAAGAATACGGTGCCTAGTAAAAGGCAACGATTAAAGTAATTTTATTTAGTTTGAGTAGACGTGTTACGTTCGGAAACCATTTGCGCAGTCAAGACGATTGACAAGGTAGAAGTGTAAGTTGTATCCTCAGAGGATGCGGCGTGTTTATGTGACACGAGCGAGTCACCATATTTTGTTCATTGCTAGATTAGCATATGAGACGAGTTTAATGCATATAATTATAAACGTTATTAAAATGTGAATATTTTTCCCTAGTGTAGAGGGATTTTTCTTTAGTGCTATCCGCGGAGGATGAATGAGTATATTAACAGTGTTTTGTACTTTATTGAGGTTACTCGTTGTAGTGATGCGATATAGGAGTATGGTATTATCTTTGATAAAACATTATAGAAATGGTTAGTACGATAGTGGGCATTTATTGCAAGGCTATCGGAGTAGTTACATTAGTGCAGCATGTTTTGTTTTGGCGAGGCGTTACCTGTAAGAAGGTTGGACTCGCACTTATATTATCTATTCTAGAGACTTCGGAGGAGATAGTGGGCTCGAGATATTCGATGCCAATGTATGTATAGACTTTGTCAGTATGATTCAGTATGTATCGAGATTTACCGTTGAGCGAAAAGATTTGACTCAGTATTCTGTTTAGCACTCCGGACTTAGTGATAGGAAGAGTGCATTGTTATATTTATCCTTTAGAGATGTGGGAGTTAAGAGTTATACCTCTATTATTAGGGAAAGGAATTTTGAGAATTCCGATCGTATGTATCCGAGGTTTATAGTATGTAATTACCATCAACTAATACGGGACGATAGTGAAATTGGTGAAACGTTCTTTGTTAAGCATAATTACGGGAGAAATTATAACTTTTCTGTTAAGAGACGGAATAAAGGGGTACATGCCACGGACGGAGGACCTAACGGATTTCGATAACCGACAATGCTAGGTAGTAGTGTATCGGGGGGGTTCCTTGTTTGGATTTCGCTTTGCGAGACATCCCACGCATGAAACTTAGCGTAAGGTTGGAAATAGGGAGACGTTTGGTCACTATTCCATGAGTTCGGTACCCTAGTCGAAATGGGATCAAGTAATTATGTATGTAAGTTGAAAGTTAAATTTTGTTTTAAAGCCACTGGAGCCGGACTGTGTGGTAAGAAAGCATTGAAGTTATCCCCACGAGTTGAGGGGTGGAACGGTGATAAGGAGGATTTAAATTTTTTTGATTTCTAGGGTGATTAAGAGTACCCAAATGTCGTAACCGCGTTCAGAACACAAGGTGAATAAAGATTTGGAATGATTTTTAGCATGGATTATCTGGAAAGAACTTTATTATACAAAAGAGATGACCTGTAATTATTTTGATGAATAGAGCGTTAGTGATTTAATTTGGTTGTTGTACCTATTTGGGAAAATTGTTGTACTTATGTGAAGAAGGTTGAAAATTATTATCCCTCCTTTATTGTCATGGAATTTGAATGCCCTATTCCTTCTATTTCGTTGAATTTAGTTAGTTCTACAGATGAGTAGCACGCCGTTCGCTCTCCCAGGGCAGTCGGGGTGTTGCAAAAATGTGGGCATCTTGGTTAGCTGCAGTTAAAATCGTCCGAGTCGAAGGGACGTGTGAAATATATGTTTGTGGGACTAGTATAACGAAGTGGAAGTGATAGAGTGGATTAAACGTCACATGAGGGGCGATAATCCATACATAAGTGTGCAATTAGAATAGCACGCCCTAACTTAATTGGAAGGCTGTGGAAAGCCATTCAAGAATTGGTATTCCTTGAATAAAGCAGAATTAAATTATTATGAGGAACACTCGGAGCGGAGTTGTTAGTAGTCAAGTGTGAGAGCGACTTGCACATACAAAGGATGATGATGTTAGTATGGTATAAGAGATCCAGAAGTGCGCTTCGTGGAGAGAAGAGCACGAGTCAAAACTTTCGACATACACCAAGGAAGGAATGGGAGTATTACGTGTCACTTAATGTGATACATTTAAAGGAAAAATCGATGTTTAGCGGGACGTAGTGAGTAGTCTCTACATGCACCGCCCATAGGTAAGGTTTGGTTGAAAGAGGAGAACCAACCAAAGAATTTTGTGTTTATCGATAATTCCTGAAATTGGAAGAGGTCGGTACAGTCCTTGGATGGGTTGCCATCGTCAAAACAAGATCAAGGGTTCACCCGAACATGTGAATTAAGCCGCTGAGAAGGAAGTGATTGATATTCCTTTGCGCTCGTTTACAATATTAACTAGTATGCCCCAGACTTCCTTTGAAAGGAAGGATCGCGCCAGTGCATGGTCCGGCGCAGTATAAATTTCTGAATCAGGATGAGATTGGTGAATCCCACCTTTGATATGGGATTTCAGGAACTAGCAGAGATAAGGTTTTGTTTTGAGTAGGATGTATCACCCTTAGCTAGGGAATAGGTGCACAGTGATTAAAGAATAGTGGAGCCACGTGAAGGAGATTTTGGAATCTTGGTACGATGATTTCAGGAATGCTCCGTGGAAGCACTCGTACCTGTTTGTCGCGTACGAGGTGCTTATTAAGGTTTTGTTATGGAAGAACCTCGACTATTCTCCTTCCGTATGTTTAGAGGAGAGTAGATAATCAGAATTTTTGGATCGGTCGAGAAAATATCCGATAATTATGGTGGAATTCCACGACTGTTTTAGGCGAGCAAGGGTGATCAAATGTTCGTAAGATTTTCTCAGAATGGGAGTTTTGTATATGTATAAATCTGAGTAGTTGTCATGTAGTGAGGTGCGGCCTCCTAATGATAATGAGATAATGGAAAATTTATAACGTATAGGCGTGACTTATGCGAATGTTATCGGTTGGGAGCACCATGTGAAGTGTTTCCAATGAGAATGTAAAACAAAGTTGCTGTAAGGAAAGGGCTATAGTGATTGAGCCCCGTAATATGTAATTAGTTTGCGTACTGACAAGGATATCCAGAATTGTACTACCTGGTAGACCTTATTTTCCGAATTTCGGGACGAAATTCCGTTATTAGGGGGGAAGTATGTAATACCCCGTATTTTTATGGCTTTTAAATTTAAGGATTTATTAAATTTAATTGAGATAAATTAATTTAATTTTAATCCGGAATGTTATTTTTAATATTTACTAGCGTGACGAGAGTTAGTAATTATTGGAAATTTGTTATTTGTTGAATGTTACTGGATGAATATAGTAATATATGAGATTTATTTTTATAAAATTGTCACGTGTGAATAAAATGACAATTATGGAAATTTAAGTCGGGACGCGCCTGTGTCGCGTCGGGACTAAATGTTGATAAATAAAAGTGAATAAATTATAAGTTGCTCGTATGGTCGTTTTGAGTGCGCCAAAGTGTTCGGAATGGTTGAGATAGTAAGAAAAGTGTACCCGGGGGTTTAGTTTGAGTCTCGGGGCGTTTTTAGGCTTAATTAGCACCCCGAGAGGGCGTTTTGGACATTTCGTAATTATGGGTAATTAAACCCACGAATTTGCAAGGGTTATATCAGATGTTAAGTGGCATATTTTAGGGTTAACACAACCTAAAACTAATGACGGCCATTGGAGAGGAAGAGGAGAAGCTCTCCAAGGAGTTATAAACCAAGAACACCTCCGATTTCACCGCCGTTACCGCCAAATCGTAGATCGCGCGAAGGGGATCACAACCACACATTTTTCTTCCACAAATCAGAGACTAAATTTCCAGGCAAGTATATATCTTGCTTTAATCAAGTTAATGCATCCTTTTATATTAGTCTAGGGTTGTCTAGAATTAGTGTTCTTGAAAGAAAACTCATGTTGGAGATTGGAAAATTTCATGTTTTAGAGATATAATTGATAAACTAGAAAAAAACCCTACATATATAGAGGATTAACCACGGATTTATAATGAACTAGAAGTAGAAATTCTAGAGAAAGAATGATTTGAATTAAGTTAAAGAAATTTTTAGGGTTCATGAGAATTGTATAAATTTGGAAACTTTTAATCCATGAATCTTGATGAAAACTCGCATGCTTTACGTTACATATCGTCCATTTGGGTTTAGGAAGTTTGTGGTATAAATTTTTGAGAGTTTGGGACTGTAACATGATGATTTGGAGGAGTTTGGGGTGAGAATTCCGTAACTGGGTTTTCTGCAGAATCTGCACAACTGCTTGATCGATCGATCGAGCCCAGAGCATCGATCGATCGATGGTTCGATCGATCGACCCCTTTTTATCGATCGATCGACCCCTCCTAGGAAAACCGCATTTTTGCTCGTATTAACCTAATTCGATTTTATGCGTAGTAAACCTTGATTATGATTGCTAGAATATATTGGAACATAAAAAGGACCAGCAGGGTCAAGAGAAATCCCATAAAGTGGACTTTAATGTGAAAGGAAATAAAAGGGAAAACGGGGAGACTTTCAGATTTAAGAAATCATACGTGCGTTGATTATATAATCGAAACATCTAATAAGTTGGATTAGAAGGCAAGAGAGGGCCTACTGAAATTGTACTTAGATGAAGGAAATACTTCGAGAGACGAGAAGTGAGTTAAAAATGACTTAATTACGAGAATAAAAGGAATGAGACCGTTTTACGATATAATTGAGTAAAATGTGTAATAACGGATAATTATAATTATGGATCGTGAGCGCACCTAATTTAATAATGTGGATGTGTATATATATATATATGACTGTGTGATTATGCATATATTATATCTGTGTGAAAAATCGTGCCCGCACTACTTGCTATCCCCGAGGTTACCGCGCTGGGACAGTCTTATCTCGATGGGACCTTTATGGGGGATATTGACTCGTACCCTAGAAGATAAAAATCCTTGGTACAGGCTATCGAATCGATAGTTCAGACGGTCCTAAGAGACGTGGGGGCATGTGCTATCCTCTTAGAGACTTGGAATCTATGCTTCGCCTCAGTATTGCTTGTGTTTGTGTTTATACAGTTCGAGAGTGATTCCGAACTAGTATTTCCCTTAGTTTGTGTGATACGGGGACTTGATAGCAGAGTTTTCCAGCACCATAGATTTTATGTGGGGTGCCGTTAGTATATATATAATTTATGAGTGATTGGTATATATATACTTATATATGGAAGTCTAGCACCATTGATTTTATGTGGGGTGCTGTTTGTATATATATTATACGAGTAATTAATATATATACGTGTAACTATATGAGAACTTTCTACTGAGTAAAATAGTAGTTAAGTAAAGTATGAAATTCATCAACTTCACTGTACGTATTCGGAAAACGTTATAACAATAAATAATTATTCTAAATAACGTAAGAAATCTTGAAGAGTTAGATTTTCTAAAAGTGAATATCATAACCTTAGTGTCACATGTTAAAACTTATGGAGAATAAGTTAGAGAGATATATGGGGTTCATTAGTACGATAGACGTGCACACTAGATGAGAGGTGAGAATTCTTAAGAGAGTCTCGCATTCTAATATGATTGTTGCATTAGCCGGTATTTAATTAGGCGGGATGTCACACATAAGAATATTTCATCCATTCAAAAAAACTCACATGGATAAATTATGGACTCTTTATATATAGGATGAGAAAAAAATCCACTTTCCCCTTACTCTGTGTCCATTTTTACAAATATTATTTTGTGTTTCTCATGTAACACAAGGGATTAGTTAAATTATCATGATATTTGAGTAGTTAAAATTCTTCAATATTTTTGATACAAAACACTACAACATCAATATCATAAAATTGCCTCAACTTTCCTAGTTATATGTGATGAAGCATAAATTCTTTTTGGGTTTGCATGTTTGGCAACTGCAATGGTCCCTCATAATTGAACAATATACTATTAATAGATACTCATGCTAGAGCATGTCCAACGCGCTCTTAAATTTCAAATTTTTAAGAATGCTCATTATCTTCCTAAAATTAGGTTTTAAGCATTGTGTGCTTAAACTCAACTTGAATCCGGGAAAAGACAATCCTTGACAATCCCTGTAAAAAATGAATGACATTGGAGAGAAAATATCCATACGCGAACTTGTTTCGCATCTCAAATTTAGACGCAAAATATGTTCATATCTCACTTCTCGAATTTTAAAAAAACACTAAGAGTCCGTTTGGTAATCCAATTCCAAGGCTTGAAATTGGAATAGGAATGGCAATTTCAATTCAGTGAAATTTAAATTGGTCTTCCAATTCCAATTCCATTTTCATGGCATGAAATTGAATTGACAAACGAACCTTAAATGCAATTATATTTCGCTTCTCGATTTTCTTTTAACACCTACATGTGATCTCATGTTTTGATCCCCAAAAAAATTTATTATTCATTTGTTTGAGTTTATTTAGCATAGTGGACTTCGTGTTACTGGGTGATGAAGACTAGTCAGAGATTGGTGGATACGGAGACGCAAGAGGACTACGTTATGAACCGTTGGTGGATTCCTGCGGTTGTTGTAAGTAAGGGTTCAAGAAGCGAATATTGCATCAGGCTTGAAGGACGTCGAGTTAGTTAGTAAGTTATTTGTCGTTCATGTGTAAACACTATATTATAGTGGACTTATTTTGGCTAGTCCGTCTGAGATTTTTTCCATTGTAGATTTTTCTCATACATCGCAGCGTTTCAAGTTTGCTGATTTACTTCGTTTATTTTACTCTTGCATGCTCATATAGATAACTGTCAGGCAAGATAAAATTAGAGTAATTTTTACACAATGCTTGTTTGCAATAGTTTTGATTTAAAATTGGGGTAATTGATCACTCGGTTAATTAATTCGATTGAAATCAAAATTTGGTATGCTATAATCACTTTCACAAATATGCTACAAATGTAGGGATGAGAAAATAGTTTTTGGACTTTAGTCCCATTTCTAAAGTTTTGTTAGTCTCCCATCCCATATGTATTTTAAATTGTTTTAAGTCCCATAATTGTCTAAACCTTCCCCCAACTTCCATGTAACCTCTCCTAACCACTCATGCCTCTTTTTGTAGGGAATGACAAGTGTAAAAATACAGGACCAACAAAAAAATAATAATATGGAATTAAACACACATACATTCAAAAAAGTAGGACTCAAAATTGTAACCCTGTGAGAATAACATAAGGGTATTTCGTTCATTCAAAAAACCTCACATGGATAGATGATGGACTCTTTTATATACAGGATGAGAAAAAAAATCCACTTTCCCCATACTTTGTGTCCATTTTTCCAAATATTATTTTGTGTTTCTCATGTAACACAAGGGATTGGTTAAATTATTATGTTATTTGAGTAGTCAAAATTCTTCAATATTTTTTATACGAAACACTGCTACATTAATCTCATAAAATTGCCTCCACTTTCCTAATTATATGTGACAAAGCATAAATTCTTATTGAGTTTGCATGTTTGGCAGCTGCGATAGTTCTCACAATTGAATAATATACTAGTAATAAATACTCACGCTATAGCGTGTCCAACGTGCTCTTAAATCTCAAATTTGTAAGAATGCTCATTATCTTCCTAAAATTATGATTTAACCATTGAATGCTTAAACGCAACTTGAATCCGGGATAAGACAATCCTTGGTAATCCCTGCAAAAAATGAATAACAATGGAGACAAAAGATCCATACGCGAACTCGTTTCTCATCTCAAATTTAAATGCAAAATATGTTCATATCTTACTTTTTAGGGGCGCAACCGGTACGGTAGGGTCGGTAACGACCCCTTACCAATATAAAAACCACACTCTAAATGAAAAAACTGTTTTGTACGAATTTACCAATCGGTACATCAAAACAAAAACCAAAACCAAAACCAAATTGACCGGTTTTTTGTTTTTTTCGGTATTTTTGGTTTCGATAATTTCATTTTTTTTCCCGATAAATACCAAAATTTCAAATCGATTTATGCATTCGGTAAATCTGGTATATACCATTGTTGATTACAACCTACAAATTAAAAAAAGACTATAAAACCAAACTGTATAAATGAATTTATATGGGGAGTAACAATCAAAAGCTAATTTAAAATATGAAATTAATATGTTGTATGGTACAATACAACAATCAAAATCTGAAAGCTAATTTCAAATAAACTGTATGGAACAACAATCAAAATTTCAAATATACTGAAAGCTAATTACAATTTTACAAATTTACAAGGCTCAAGGAATGTGTATTGAAGGGTATCTATTTGACAAAGAGGTTTTAATATCTGTTTTAGGCAAAAACATATTTTCGTAGCAGGTATATGTTTTCTTCAATATTTGTATGTGAAGGAACCCATCGAGCAAGATCGTGTATTCCGGTTAGGTGGAATACACAACTTGGAAGGATTTAATATTCCGGCCAGGTGATTTGAAAAAAATGCAACTGATTGGGAAAAACGCAACACGCGATTTGGGAAAAAAGCATAGGTGGTATTTTATTTGTGTCCAAATGCACATATCATTTTTTTTGGCTTGGGTGTTGATTTGGGAAAAATACAATACAGATACGCGATAGGAAAAAAATACAACAGGAATATTGCAACCCGAACAAGCTTGCATAAGGAAAATATATATATATATATATATATATATATATATATATATATATATATATATTTTCCTTATGCAAGTATATATTGTTATAATGATTTGGGAAAAAGAAGAAGAGTTACCTTGTGCTTTTGAAGATAGAGATTCTTAGTTTACTGTGTGTGGTGTGCGGTTGATTTGTTATGATTTGTTGTGTTTAATTTTAGGGTTTCATGGCTTTTATAGTAAAGAAAATAAATGGATGAGATGAGTTTAAAAAAAATGAAGTGTCTTGATATTTGGGTAGATATATTTTTTTAAATATAATTTTTATTTGGTAATTGTTATGGTAATATGCGATAAATTTGGTACGGTATTTCGGTACGGTAAATTCGGTACTATAAGTGGGTACGGTAAATATGATAAATCGGGTTTTTATATCTAAAAATCAAAACCAACCAAATTTTTTACGATATTTTCAGTTTCGGTAAAATCGATTTTCGGTATTTTATAATATGAAACAAAAACCATTTTTTATCAGACCAAAACGGTACGATACAGTAAAAATCCGTACCGCTTGCACCCCTATTACTTCTCGAATTAAAAAAAAAACACAAAGGGTCCATTTGACAACTCAATTCAAAGTCATGAAAATAGAATTGAAAAACCAATTTTAAAATTAGTCTTCCAATTTTATTTTTATGATTTGAAATTAAATTGCCAAACGAACTTTAAATATAATAATATTTGGCTTTTCGATTTTCCTTTCCGCCCTACCTCATTAACTACCCCATGTCTTGTTTATCTAAAAGTTCTATTAACCATCCCATTAAATACATGTATCAAACGGATAATTATATGCATAATTATGACATTATCTCAAAAGAATCCAAAAATTAACTACAAATTTTATCGTCTTAGAAAAATGAACCTTACCAAAAATAACATCATCTCCCTATGGTCACACGCAACTCTCACTCTCCACACACAAACATCGGCGGTGACCTCACCTCTCCATATTTTCCGTTTTCATTCCTCATCCAAACAACATCAAACTCACCACTTAAAACCTTAAACACGCACAAAAACACACACGTTTTACACACACATATGGTTTGACAATGCAGAAATGGCTCAGTACAGGCAATCGGGATTCGACCGAGTTTTGGTTCGAAACGGCGGATCGGATCACCAATCCATCGGCATCCGCGGACCTAATTTGGTTAAATCGACGAGAAATCATCGGCGATTTAAGAGTCGCAAGATCTCGATTGGTGCTGTTATTTTGATTCTCTCTATCGCTTTTGTTATCTCCGTTTTGGCTTTTCTCTATCTCTCATCTGATAATAAAGGTGAAATTTAGGTTTTACTGATTTTGTAACGTTTGTGTGTTTTTTGGTTTAAATGTTAGTGTAGGATTTAATGAATTGTGTTAAATGCTTAGGGTTATTTGTTTTTGTAGCCTCTTAATGATCAATAACTTTGAACGTTGAAAAGTGTGTTTGTTTTGTTTTTTAACTTATTTGGTTTTGAATGAATGCGGAATATACGTAATATGACCATTTTTCTTAAAATACAATTTTGGAATAACATTTTGTTAAAAAATTTGGCATTCGCTTAGTGCTGAATGCTGAATTTTAACTACTTTTCTTAGCTAAAATGAACGCTAAGGGGTTGTTTCTTTAGCTTTCCTCTATCTCTCCATTGATAACAAAGGTTACTCACTAATCTCATTTTTGAGTTATTTTTTAATATTTGTGTGTTGTTTGTATGCACGCATTCATGTATGTATGTATGTATGTATGTATGTATGTATGTATATTTACAAATCTTGGTTGATGAGATATTGTTGGAAACTAGAGTTTGAATGGTTGGTGATTATAAAATAAAATTTGGGTTATGAGAAAGAATAATTTTAGAGGGAACACGTGACAGAGACGCATTTTTTGTCATCGTCTGTATTGGTTGGCATTTAAAATGATAATCAGGGGACCTCAAACACCAATTAAAGCGGACGCGACATATTAGCATTTTCATATCTATTTGAAATGATGATCTTATTTTTTTTAATCTATTTTAAAACACGTGAGCGTTTTTGTATCTATAGGGACACGTTTTTTGTGACACAATAACGAGTCATGTCCGTATTGGTTGGTGTTTTGAATGATAATTAGTGGCTTTGGATATTCACACACATGGGGTTTATTATAAAAATAATTAATGCATTAAAACACAACTACATCTCAGGATTTGTTGGGTTGGGTTTTGCTCACTAAAGAAAACATCACTTCAATAAGGGTGTGTTTGGAAACCCGAATTCCATGGTTTGGAATTGAATTTTAAAATTTTTCCGTTCAAATTATTTGAAATTTAAATTGGAAAATTTTCAACTCTAATTCTAAGGGCCCGTTTAGCAACCCAATTCCAAGCCATGGAAATGGAATTGGAAGGCCAATTTGAATTCCGTGGAATTAAAATTGGCCTTTCAATTCCATTTCCATGGCTTGGAATTGGGTTGCCAAACGGACCCTAATTCTAATTCTAATTCTAATTCTAATTCTAATTCTAATTCCATGGCATGGAATTGGGGCTCTCAAACACACCATAAGAGTAAGTCCCCTCAAAATGATATCTAAAAATTAGACTCGGACATGCATTGGTGAATGTGTGGAGTTGACATGGGTTCCATTTGAAACACTAACCCCAATGCATGTAGACATCATCGAGTTTGATTTTTGGGTATAATTTGAGGGTCTCTAGAATTACCTCTTCAATAATGAGAAATGTGAAGGTTTAAGTATTTTCTTCTGTGTTTATCCTACATTTTTTAACAAATAAAAAACTAGAGGTTATACTTTTATTAAAAAAATGTCTTCATACGTGGGTTTTGTAGTTTCCATGTGTAGTTCGATTAAGGAATTTGGAGAGTTTTAAGGATTAAGTTCAATTTGTACAGACTTTTGTGCGCCGGGAAATATAAGGAAAATGTCCAAACAAGGAGAGGCCATCTAAAGCATTGATGGATCAGCTAAATTGGCAATAGGATTTTAGCAATAAATACTCGTTTTAGTGTTACGAGTCTACTGAAACAGTTGTGCATTAGGGCAAATTTTGGTAACGAGTTAAAATTTTCACCTGATCATTATTGTTGAGCTGCACGAATTTAAATTGAACATGTATGTAACAATTGGGCATTAGGGCTAATTTTGGTAACTAGATAAAATTCTCACCTTATCATTATTGCTGAAACTATATGAATTTATTGAATTGGACAGCTACTTACTGTTTATACTATGGTGCAGAAATAAATGATTATAATCCTAAAGAGGATGACTTGGGGAATGATTCGGATTTTCTTACAAATGTAACTCGGAGCTCTAAGGTCCTTGAGTTTGGCCATGGAACGGTGGCTCACGGTAGGGACTCAAGGTATTGGGACAGGGATGATAGAAGAAGGGATGAGGATTACAGTGAAGATGCAGTGGAGCGTGCTCGGGATGGGTCCAGTGATAAGGTTCATGTTCTACCAAAGGGAAATAATAACAATAAGAGGTCTAATGTTGTTGAATCTCGTAAGGATTCAGATCATAGAGTCATGGGTATGTACAATGAAGCAGGGCGTAATGAACTGAAAATGTATGAAGCTGAATATGAGGCCTCGCTAAAGAGTGTTGGGTCAAGAAATGAAAATATCAATACAAATCAGCTATCAAATGATCCGATTGTGGATACTCCTAGTGAGGAAGTCGATGCCGATGATGAGTATGATGATGGTATTGATTTGCATGATGATCGAATGGAAGAATATGATGATGTACATGACAACAGGGACCACTCTGATGTAGCAAAATCCGACAGTGTAGATGGTAGAGGGTCTTTCGATGCTGGAATTAAGGATGGAAATGCTGCCGGAGAGGTTGAGGATGCTTCCACTAGTTTGTCAGATGAGGACTCATCTCGGCACTCTCTACATTTTGATGAAGTTGATCCTAAATCCAGACATGTCAGTGTTATTGATGGTCAGTCTGCAAGAAGGTCCACTTCTGCAAGGCGGTCAGCTTCCAAAAAGAAGCCAAAACGGCGCAAATTTTCTGGTAATTTTCCTTTTTCGATGGGAAGTAATTTTCTACTCCCTTAACTGTATGTGGTTATCTTCTAATGTTCGAATTATATAATGTTGCCGTGCATACTGCCATAGCAACAGCTATAGTCTCAGCTGCCATGCTGTCATCTTGCTAGTTGTGTCTCTACTCTTTTCTTTGTTAGTTTGTTGGGGATATATTTGCAAATATAGCAATATTAATGTTCTCAATTTTAACAAATAAAAAATTAAATAATCAGAGCATCTGTAATGAAATGGGATAGTACGATATGGTAAGTTGTTGGTTGTTTAGAATTTCCCCTATTAATAGGTTAAAAAAATTAAAAAATTCATTTTAAGTGATCCGTTATTCTTTGACACCCAGCTTAGAAGAAAAACCACCCTCATCCCAATTACGGAACGTATTTTAGAAATCCATAAGAATGAAGAAAATTGATGCGAATTGTTTTTAGATTCAAAATTGTATGCTTACAGACTCAACATCAAAGCCAATGGAAACATATATCTGTTCATCTTTCAACGATCTTGGCAATGTTTAAAAAGGCGAAAGGTGAGGCGAGGCGTAAGCCTCGAGGCATTTTTTGACATAAAAATAAAATAACAAAGAAATATAAAATAAAACTACAAAAAAAACATCCTTGAGGGCTTTCTCACATAGTTTGACAATTTTTTGTTCCCCCGAGATAACTTTTTAAACAAAAGTAATATGAGAAAATCATTTTTAATATTGGTTATTTTACATTATGACAATAAATTAATCAATGCAAATTCGTATTGGCAAAATCATTTTTTAGCTTCATTCACATATTGGTTATTTTATAATATGACAATAAATTAATCAATGCAATTTAACAGGCAAAAGAAAACATATTGATCTAAGTTGAAAAGCAAAAAACATAATCCTTTTAAAAAAAACAATAACCTTTAAAAAAAAAGTCATATTGAAGTTAATTTAGTACATTTATTTCAAACAAACTATATATTTATAACAAAAATATAATTTCAAACATATTTATACACTTATTTCAAACAAATTAGTAAAGAAAAACAAAATTAAGTGAAATTTTAAAACAAGAATAAAATAAAAAAAGAATAAGAGTTAATAGATTAAAACAACATTTTTTAAGTCAAGTGCAATTTTAGAAAAATAAAGAACTTTAGCCTTTAAAAAAATAGACTTTGTGATGAAAGAAGATCTTTTTTTTTCCGCGTCTCAGCAAAAAGGTGTGAGGCGCATTGAGGCGTAAGCCTCAAATTCAACCACGAGGCTTAAGCCGCGAAGCTTTTTTTCAGCGCCTCGCCTCGAGGCGTACGCCTCATCCGTTTTTTTAAGCATTGGATCTTGGATACATTGACAAACTACATCATTTGGTACTACCCATGTTGATCACGCCTTGATGGAAGAACCAAGTTTTAAATCAATGACCCGCAAGACTCCTCGTTTTTGTTACTCGTCTTGTGATTCAAGGACTCTTTCCTCTCGTCTCCATTGAATATCTATAGAAATAATGATGATTTTCAAATCAATGTATATATTCATCGATTTGTAGTTGCACACACACACACACACACACACATATATATATATTTGATTGGGTGAGGGTGAATATTAATAAATCCGCACATGGAGACGGTATCCCATTTACAAGAGATATACTTAAAGGCTAAAGCTACAGAAAAACTCAAGGGGCAAGCTACCATATGAAAGACAAGCCTCCCAATAAAATAGACAAAAGTGATCTGAGATGCTGGAAAGGTTTTATGTATCCAAAAAAGACTTGAGTCAATTTAGGGATTGTTAATTTTGTTCCATCAAAACAACTCGTGTTCCTTCTTGACCGAATGGATCGAAAAAAAAAATGCAAATTGGCACCTGCTCTTACCAACTGCGAGCCCTCATTGCCTCCTGAGAACCTTTTCAAGAAACTGTCAAGTCTTCCGATGTTTTGAGTCATCACCCAAACAAAACGAAGAGAGCTAAAACCATATCCCAAATTTGACTCACCACGTTTTCTCTTTTCCTTTCTTACAAAGCCAACATCTTCCTATAATTTAGAGGTTATTTGTTGTCAAAATAGCACCTCTCGTCGCAGACTAAGTAAAGAAAGCCATGCCCTGAAATATGGTGGGTTGGGGAAGATGAAGCACTCCTATGAAGAGGCACTGAAATATATGGTGGGTTCACTACACCTCCCTATGTATCGCGATCCGGGGTCGCACGATGTGAAATATGGTGTGGGTTCTCGATCCGGATCTTCAAAAATGGCATTCCCACGTACTCCTTTAGTAATTATCAATTACGAGTCAACTTTTGACTTTAATAATAGAATAAATGAGAAGAATAAAGGTTTCTCAATCAATAAAATATACATAGTTCTTTATGTATCTTATTAATAATATTATAAAATATCAAGATTATTTACTACATATATTCTTAAGGAACTTTCTGTGGTGGTGGGTACGACAAAATACATGATTACAATACTAAAAGAACCCAACAAGGTTTCCAAAGGGCGATTATGATTTAAGTAGTGAACCAATTAAGCATAGCCTCACCGTACCGCATACCGGCTAAAGCAACGTACCGCGTAACCATAAGCGACCCATGATGCATCTAACATTGGTTAAGCCACAGGCGAAAAGTGGATCACGGTTTGGGGAGAGTTCATGTAGAGCATATGAAGCGGGTTTTTTGGATTCCTATTGTCGCATTTTTTTAAAACTTGTACAGATTTTTTGTTTTTGTTTTGGTTGTATTCGTGGACTGCTGGTCCACTGTGTTGTTTGTAATGTTTTTTTACAACTTTCCCTCTTAAGTTAAATGAAGGTTCGCGTCCCCGCCCCCCTCTATCACGTATTTTTTTTCTATTTAAGTTCCGAGAAGGACCAAATGAAAATCTCATCCAATTATATTAGATGAATGCACTGTAATATCAGTTTATCTTAACATACATGACCAGAGAAGCAAAATACAATATTATTGTAGATCTTTGTGCGTCTCTCTCTCTCTCTATATATCTATCTATCTATCTATCTATCTATCTATCTATCTATCTATCTATCTATCTATCTATCTATATTATATTTTTTTAAATAAAAAACAAATATAATTGGTGTATAAAATAAGTACAGAATAATGTGGACAAGGAGTTACTGATATAGAACCTTAAGCATAACCACTCCCAGCAAAAACTACACTACAAAACGAAAGGGAAGTCATTCCCAAGAGTGATTTTGAAGATCTTAACTTTGTTGTACACACAAATTTTACAACTATTGTGTAGACGCGTGCAGTTGCCAATTACCTATGTTTCTAATTTGTCAAGTTTAACGAGTGTCTTTATTTGTACACAATTGCTAATGTTTTCTGAATATGTGAATTTTCGCTACTTATCTAAATACACCCACATAAGGAAAAAGGTGCAGACATTGACTAATATGCAACACATTCTCATTTGCAATCCCCTAATTTTTTAACTTATTGAACGTGAATTTTAAACCAACACATTTATATCCATGAAAATACACTTCATAGTTTCGTACCCCTTTTCCATTTCTTTTTTTAGCCTGAAATTGATTTTTACTAAAAAATTACAGGTACTTGTGAGATGAAGTTTATGAATTCTACTTCACAGATTGTAGAACCTTTAGAAAGTCGAAAATTTGCAAGATTTTCCTTGCAGTATCTAGAGGAAGAAGAGAGGCCTGATGGAGTAGAACAATGGGAGCCTAGATTTGCTGGACATCAAAGTCTGAGACAAAGGGAAGAATCATATATCGCACGTAATCAGAAAATAAATTGCGGTTTTGTGAAAGGTCCGAAAGGATCCCCAAGTACAGGGTTTGATTTGGCAGAAGATGATTCAAAATACATGAGTAGTTGCCATATTGCAGTGATTTCATGCATCTTTGGAAATTCAGATCGTTTGAGAACACCGGTGGGCAAAACGGTATGTGGATTTATGTTTTTTTCTTCTTGTACACTGGCTCATGTACGAATTATTTTGCATGTTTGTAGTTCTATTCTAGTAAACTGCCTATCCGGTTTACATATTATCTTTTTGCAACTGTTGGATATTTCTATGATGGTAAGTGCTTCTACTTATATTATGGAATCCTGATCACGAAAGATGCCATGCTCCTAGGGGTGACAATTTGTGTTTTTGGGTTTGGTTGTGGGCCAACACGCTACGCCACGACAATTTTTTTTTTGACATGACACAACTTCTTGTTTTTTTACCTGACAAGAACATGACCCATACAGAACATGACACAATTAACATGATTTTTTAAATTTTATGTTCAATTAGACAAAAATAGGCACGATAATCCCGAATAAAAGGACATTTGACATGATAAGACACGATAACACGATGAACACGACTCATAATTTTGACACGAACACAACATGACATGACTTCGTGTCAAAAAGACCCGACCTGAACACGAAAGATCATGTCAATTTTGGGCCAATTTTGTGTCGTTCCGTGTCTTGTTCTCTATCATTCATAAAATTGCCACCCTTACATTCTCCCCACAGGATAGGTAAACAGTTTCTGTAGTTTCGATCCCTTGGCACCCTACAACCTTGCCAAGCGAAATCATGAATGATACGGGTACAACTTTTCTAAAAAAATTTAGACAAGATAACATTAGGGACATGTTGAATATTTTGTATTTTTTGTACATACAAATATATGTATATACAGTGATAACTCAAAGAGGTCGTACCTTGGTGCGATGGCAAGGGCCTTGCCCAAGCTACGGTTGGTCTCGGGTTTGAGACATGGGAGCAGCGTCTCCATATTCATATATGGGGGTAAGGCTAGGCGACATTTACCTCTCCCATCTCCCAGACCTTGCAGTTAAGCGGGAGCCTTGTGCACTGGTTAAACCTTTTTTTAGTGATAACTCAAAGCATTACCATTGTTTCCATAATGAATAGAAAAAATCACAAATTATCAAATTTTCACCATCCAAAATTTTGACAATAAAGGATAGACATGGTTGGAGTAAGACTAATGAAGCCTTATCAATAGCCACTACAAATTGGGTGAAAAACTTAATGGGATCTAAACAGAAATACATTAGAGAAGAAATGGTAACAGGTATGATAAATATAAAAAGTCACTGCCCCTGCTTTGGAGAGTACAATAATGGAAATGGACGGGTTGGGGAAGACGTAGAAGCACTCCTATGAAGAGGCACTGAAAATACAAATCCAAAAAAGTACTGGTACAAACAAGAGGGACCAAGGGTTGGGGGAAGATTGTTGTACGCAAAAGGGAGAATGCTTGGGACCCGTGTAGCGTGTATACAAAATTCATTAGATGAGCTTTTAAACATCAATTTGGTGTTAGTTCCTTTATTGACCAATATGACTTGGTTCGAATATAAAGATGGAAAATAAGCTTCCTTTTGCTGAGGAAAAAACGTCTTTTTCTTGGTAAGCCTACAAAAATGGAGTTCAGACCTTCTTATGGGATAGGGAGGTGATATGCACAGGAATGTGGATATATGTTGGGGGGCTTCCAATTAGTTTGTGGAAGAAAGATATGTTCGAGTTCAGCATAGACATGGTTCAAAGTATCGACCGAGTCGACTCGGAATCGGCCGAGTTGACTCGAGATCGGCATGAAACGAGATGATTTCGGGACACGAGTCGAAAAAATTACATATGCGGACGATATCGGGTTGAATCGCCGATATATCTCCCGATCCGAGTTATTGGGCCGATATATCGGCCGAGATAAAGAAAATCAGACGAGATGTGAAAAAAAAAAAAGGAATCTTGTACAATCTTAAAAAACACAGGGAAAATCTTGGAAAGAAAACAGGGATTATTAAAAGGACTTACCTTTTACGGATGTAGAGGACAAAACCAAGTCATGAGTGTTGAAAAAAAGTGGCATCTTGTGCTATAAATCAAACCAACAGCTTTCCAAATCATACATATCACTTTTATTAAAAAAAAACCAGTAGCTTGAAGCCCTAGTTTAAACGCCGGAGAAGAAGAAATCCCAACAGGTGTTTGGCCGTCTCTCTCTCTCTCTCTCTCCCTTTCTTGTTTCGTTCCTGTCTTTTTTTGGTAGTAAATAACAACAGGTGTGTGCGTGTGTTTTTTAACCTAAACAGGTGTTCGTGTGTTTTTTAACCTAACAGGTGCGTGCGTGTGTTTTTTAACCTAAACCAAGTGTGTGCGGGCGTTTTTTGGGAGAGTTTAAGAGGTGTGTGCGTGTGTTTTTTTGGGTAGTAAATAACTCTAAATTGTAAAAACAAATGACTCTAAATAACTCTATTTTTGGTACTTGCCGTTGTTAACATGTGCATTTTTTTAAAATTAACTCTAAATTGTAATTTTTTTTTTATCACAGTTTATGTTTTTAAATAATATTTGCATTCTTTAAAAAAAATACAATTTAGGGTTTTTTTAGTACAATTTAAAATACAAATATATTTAGCCAATATTCTCTTGTTTTTAGTAAAAAAAAAAATACAATTTAGTACAAAAAAAAAATACATTCTTTTTACAAATACAATTTCAAATACAAATACAATAGTACAAAAAAAATAAATTGTTTTTTTAGTAGAGTTTAGTACAATTTAGTATAAAAAAAATACATTTAGCCAAACATACATTTAGTACAATTTAGTACAAAATCTCTCAAACATACATTTAGCCAAAAAGTATTCTACTAGAAAATAAAAGTAGACTTATTTTTTTAGTAGAGTTGTCTTTTAATAAAAGCAGAGTTATTTTTTTAGTAGAGTTATTTTTTAATAACTTTAGTAAAAGTAGAGTTATATTTTAATAGACTTTTAACAAAATAACATATGCATATTAACAAAATATATATATATATATATATATATATATATATATATATATATATATATATATCGTATTTGTAATTGTATTTGTATTTGTATATTAAGGTTTTGTATATGTATTTGTGTATTTTTTGTAAAAAAAAATAACATATGCATCCTTTTTTTAAAAAAATAACTCCAAATTATATATTTTTTTTACCATAGTTGACGTTTTTAAATAACATTTGCATTCTTTAAATAAAATACAATTTCGAGTTATTTTTTTTAAAGGATGCACATAATTTTTTTTTACAAAAAATATACAAACACATTTTTTTAGTATAGTTATTTTTTACAACATTAACTCTTGTAAAAAAATAACATTTGCATCCTTTAAAAAAAGTACTCTACTAAAAAATAAAGTAGTAGAGTTAATTTTTAACAACTTTGGAAAAAAATAACATAATAAATAAAATAACATTTGTATCTTTTTATTTTATAGAATGGGTCCTAAACTAGATATTGGGTGGGAGCATGGAACTGCTGTTGGTGGAAATAAGAAGATTGCTTGCAATTAGTGTAATAAGGTCGTTAGTGGTTGTGTCACCAGACTAAAAGAACACTTGGCGGGAGTGCAAGGTAATGTCGAATCGTGTCGCCATGTTCCTAGAGAGATAACAACTAATATTAAAAAAATTCTTACAGATGGTATGAAGCAACGGGCCCTGGAGAAGAGGAAAAAGGAGAAACAAGTAGAGAATTTGCGAGAGCAAACCCAATACTATGATGAAGATGATGCCAGTGAAGATAGTGATGACGTTAATGAAGATGATATCACCCGTTTAGAATTAGCACAGCTGAAAGCTGCTATGAAAGAAAGTCGAAGAATGGTAGGAGAACAACATAGACATTCAGTTTCTGGACCAAGGCCATCCACATCTGGGTTTAAGCGACTGCACGTGTCACGATCGTGGTCATTGAAACCGGGGGTTGAATTGCCTGCTCGAGGGATGGACCCTTCCATGTTTAGGCCGAGGAAGTCTACTTAGAAATTGTGAAATCCATGTTCTCTAAAGATGGAGTGAAGAATGTTGGGAGGGTTATTAGCAAGTTCTTCATTTTAATGCCATCCCGTTCCATGCTGCTGATAGTGGACCCTGCCTATCAACATATGATTGATGCGATTGCTACGGAGGGTCCGGGGATAAAGGTTCAAGTGGTTATCAGATTGGCGGTGTTTATTTGGATGAGGAGGTAGAAGAGGTGGATGCGTACATAGCAACTCTAAATGAGAAATGACCCGAGTATGGTTGCACAATCATGTGTGACGGGTGGAGTTCAAGGACGAAGAAGCCTATCATAAATTTCATGGTATACTGTGATCGTAATATGATATTTCACACATCTGTTGACATGTTGACACGACTAACAAAATCAAGTCGACGGATTATATTTTTTCCCTTATGGACAAAGTTGTGGAGGAAATTGGCGAGGCTCACGTCGTACATGTTGTCTCTGATAACGAGCCAAATTTTAAGGCCGCTGGCGCGTTATTAATGGCGAAAAGGAGACTTATTTTGGTCACCTTGTGCAACGCATTGTTTTGATTTGATGCTAGAGGAAATTGGAAATATGAAGTCAATCAAGTCGGTATTGAATGATGCCAAATCAATTACCTCGTTCATATATAACAGTCAAAAAGTTGTGAATTTAATGAAGGAGTATACCAGAGATAGGGAGTTGCTAAGGCTAGGCATTACGAGATTCGTTACCGAGTTTATTGCCCTTGAGAGTCTCATTCTCTATCTGTCTGAGTTGAAGCGAATGTGTACCACGAATGAATGGCGTGAATACAACCGTGAGAGGACCCGAAGGAGTGCGCCCACTGAAGTGTCGGATTTAATTCTACCAGATCGATTCTGGCAACGGGCTGCAGAAGTTGCTAATATTATGGAGCGCTTAGTATTGCTTTTGAAGTTCGTAGACCAGGATAAAAAGCCTACATTATCTATCATTTACGAAGGGGTGGATAAAGCAAAACTAGCAATCCAGGCAACTGTTAGAAACTGGAAGAAGTATTGGCAGGTGATCGATGGAAGATAGGAGAGACAATTGTATCGAGACTTGCATGCCGCCGGATGTTTCTTAAATCCGGTGTTTCAGTATTCATCTAATTTTTCAAGCCATCCCGAGATAAGAGCCAGACTTAAAGAGATCATTAAAAGACTAGAGCCAGACGTACAGAAACAGGCCTTGGCAATAAATGAGGTATCACATTTGTTTCCATCGAGTTATATTTATTTCATATATGAATTGTTTCTAAATTGATTTTTTTGCCTTTTAGGTTAAACTATTTACGGATAAGAGAGGGGAGTTTGGCTCAGAGCTTACCAAGCAAACAGTTAAATCTTCTCTTCCAGCTGAGTGGTGGAAAAATTACGGTGAGGATGCACTCAATCTTAGGCGCATTGCTATCAAAGTACTGAGTCAAACATGCTCATCTTCGGGTTGTGAGAGAAATTGGAGCACATGGTCTCTCATACGTACAAAAGTTTTCAATTGATTGACAATAAAAAAATTGCATAAATTGGTGTATGTGCATTACAATTCGCGACTTAAAGTTAAGAATTTGATGTACATGCGAGATACTGAAGATTTTTACAATCCGAAAGACTTGAAGTAATATTTGAGGAGGATGACATCTTGGATGAGTGGACCCGAGAGAATGATGAAGGGGTCTTACCTACCGATGACTTAGACTGGTTGGATGAAGGTATTCAACAAAGCGAAGGGGAAGGACGACGGGGGGGTCACAATCAATCGGCACCGGTTAGTGTTCTTTCCAGTCCTGATGATGATCATGGTGGTGGTGATAGTTGGCAAGATGCTCCTGGTACTTATGGTAATCATGAAGACGATGGCGACGACGACGACGACGACGACGACGACGATGATGATGATGATGATGATGATCAAGGTGGTGGCAAGGGAGATGTTAGTAGGGGAACAACGAGTGGTACCCGACAAAGGAGTGGAGTTAGTGGTAGCCACCAAATGGGTGGTTCTTACAATACTGGTACACAACTTGATGGTGGTATGACATGGGCACAAGGGGATGAAAACTACTATGCCACGCAAGACAAGACACAGATCATGGTTATCGCCCTGGAATCAGTGAACAACGAAGGCATTTAGACAATTTAACGAGATTCCCTAGAAGTGACGAGTATTCAAGCGGATATGATCAGCAACGTCTTGATGATTAACTATGGGCAATGGGTTTAATGACAGATCATGCATACCGCGGTGGAAGACATAGTATCTCTGGGAGTGAGAGTGACACACATAATTATGGTCCGGCACAACTTTCAAGATCTACTAGCACTAGTAAAGGTGGTTACTATGATCGTTATAGAGACCATTATGGATCTACTAATAGCGGCACAACAGGTGGTGATTATTATGGATATAATCAAGGGACGTAATATGGTGGGTCTTCAACTGATAGTTCTGGGTATAGAGGTTTTGAATATTATCATGACGGTAGTCAACCGGGAGATCGTCATCCACAATTTCCAAATTATGGATCATCTAGCCAGTCATCCCAACCATTTGAGCAGCAATATAGTTCATATTTCTTTCCTTACGCAACTGCAAGAAATTACCCCTATCCAAATCTGTATGATCGATGCCGCAACTAGATAGGAAGATGAAAATGATGAAACATTGTAATCATTTATATTTATCTTCCATGTAAATTTTTTTATCTAGTTTTATGTGGCATTAGATTGTTTTTCAATATTATTAATGGTTTACTATGCAATATTGAATCTGACAACTCTGCCGCGCTTAGTATAACCAATTCTACAATGCAATGCATATTGAATGATGGGTTTGAATGTATCTCATTGGTCCACATTATTAAATCTTATTTTTTAAAATTTTTCTATATTTTTTCCGGAATTTTTTGCGCTCTCTAAATAGCGTATCTTTGCGTATCACCTGATACCGTGATCGATACCGCGACCGAGTTGAAAATCGGGTGTCCGATACCGAGACTTTGAACCTTGAGCATAGATGAATGTGGAGCATTAATGGAGATTAACCCCAAAACGGAAAAGTTGCAGAACCAGTTTTTTGCCAAGATTAAACCAAAGGAAATGGCAGCGGATTAATACCGATGGAGAGTGAGTTCAAAGGTTGTGATACAAAGCTCGTAATTAGGCTTTATAACCAATATCCAAACGTCGATTGTTCAAAAAACGATTCGCTGGAGTTCCACCAGTAGTTGTAGAGACTCAATCTGAAGAAAAGGAAGGTCAGGGAAAAAAATAGAACCACACTGAGATTTTAAGTGGGTCTTCAAAATTGAACAACAATGAGACAAGTGAAGAGAATCATGGTATTCCAATAATGAAGATTTAGTTGGCAATGGCATTTATCGAAACACAAAACCGCCTTTGAATGTGGTCAGCATTATTACATTTTTTTCCCTTTGAATATGGGATGGGGACTATCCACAGATAATGGACCAAAGGTGAAAATCTTAACTTATGAGCAAGAAATGTAGAGTTGAACAAGAGTTTGAGTCTAATATTTCAGGATGTAGATGAAGAACTGGTTAAATCTGACAAGATGAAGTGGAAGACATGGCCTCTTGTAACGAGGGCAAGGAGGAGCTGGTCAATATCAAGGCTGTAGAGGAGATTAATAAATCCTTTGAGGACTATATAACATTTGAAGATAACGATTTATTGATAGGAAGCAGACGAGAACTTAGATGAGAAATGAAATTGAAAACCAGTGGTTAAACAGCAGTATGGAACAAACAACTGGTTGTATTAGCAGTCTATTGAGCAGAGTGAGTTATCTTTAGCGAAAATCAAAGAGCATGAATCATTTGATGTGCAGGGACAGTTTTGTGGACTCATCGGTCTCATTAGGTTTGGATGGGACAAACTATTAATCTCTTCTCGTTTTGACTTATGTTCTTGAAAATTGGGGGGGTTAATCTAATGGGTTGGACAAGCAGGACCTTTCTCTAAATCAAAATTTTGTTTGAAACGACGCACTTCACAAACGGAAAATTTGATTTTTGTTTTGTTGTCTGAGATCCGAGTTTAGGAATTTTGGTACCACTAAATTAGGGAGTAAGATATTTGAATCCCATGAAAGAATTCCAACCAGTTTTGATGAGAATCTTTTTGAGTATGGCTCTCCATCTCCATATGAATCAAAAGAGTTCGGAAAAATACGGTAGGATTTATAACTTGAGTGAGTAATTAGATTCAGGGATAGCTGATTGGGACAAATTTCAGTTTTTGTTGAAAAAACTAGATCTCATACATACCAATGAGAACAGATTCATTTATAAGAGTCATGAAAAAGAGGGAGTGCTCAAAATGGGACAAGGAAGTTAAAAGGACTTTAACTTCGGAGTGAATTGTGGGGACGTAAAATTAGATCAGCGAAATATAGGGAAATCATTGTGATTTAATGAAGATTTTAAGTTGGAATGTTAGAGGAGTAAGAAAAAGGAACAATAGAAGAGTGATAAGAGGTAATAAATAGACAAAAACCAGATATTGTCATATTACAAGAAACAGGATAAAAGAGTCATTCTGTAGGAAATTCGTGGGAAGTTTATGGGGATATAGATTTTAAGACTGGCCTGTTTTACCTTCGATGGGTAAATAATATGGGATTTGGAGTGGTTACTAGTGTTGAACTTGTCCTTGGAGTCCTCTTGGCTTTGAGGATGAACAATCTTGTTTTTGTATATACAAACGAGGATGGATAATCTTGTATATATGGGCCGTGCCTTGGAAATATAAAGAGAAGAAAGACTTTTGGAAAGAGCTAGCAGGATTGAATAGGTTTTTTGTGGTGATAGATGGTATCCAGGAGGGGACTTTAATAAGGTATGATTTGTGTCGGGAAATTGACATGGTATCCAAGACGGGACGTGGTTAGTTGGAAGATTGTTTGTAGGTCTAAGAAAAAAGGGGGTTTGGATGTTGGTTTAATAATTAAAAGAAATTTGTCTCTTTTGAGGAAATGGTTATGAGCTTGAACATAACTCTTTATGGGCCTCTTTGTAAGAAGTAAATATGGATCTTGGGGAAACAGGTAGGGCCCTAGAATGGGGGTGGGAGTCCCCTTTGTAAATCGTGGAAATCAATTTTGGGAAGATGAATGGATAGGAGGATCCAAATTGTGATTTATTTCACAGATTATCATGCTTTGCTTCTTCTTCATTGGGTTATTGATTTTTTTCACCTCCGGGAACTCCAATGTCACTGTTCATGGGATATCATTTATAAATGTGATCTTTATGATCGAGATTTCCTTGATTTTCGTGTGATAGGAATTGCATTTCCCTGTTTTTTTCATTTTTTTTGTTTGTGCTATTGTAAATTTTCTTTTATTGTTTTCCATTTTAGTAGTATTCAGTGAGGGAAGTTCGGAATATTCAATATTTTTATTTTCTTAGAAAATAATATGATGTGAATAAAGAACTTATAGGCTATTTTTAGGATTTTATGGCATTTTTGTTATTTTCTTTATTTGGTTGTATTTTTCTTCAAGGAAAGGAAGTAGTAAAGGCTAATAGGGGTATATTTGTAATTAGATCATTGCTTGGAGCCTATGCCACTTCCCCCCTATAAATACCCCTATTGTAGCCTCATTTGAGGCCATGGTTCAAAGTCTCGGTATCGGTCCCGGTATTGGACACCCGATTTTTAACTCGGTCGCGGTATCGGGCGATACGCAAAGATACGCTATTTAGAAAGCGCAAAAAATTCCGAATTTAAAAAAAAAAAAATAAGATTAACAATGTGGACCAATGAGATACATTCAAACCCATCATTCAATATGAATTGCATTGTAGAATTGGTTAAATTGAAGCGCGACAGAGTTGTCAGATTCAATATTGCATAGTAAACCAATAATAATATTGAAAAACATTATAATGCCACATAAAATTTGATAAAAAATTTACATAGAAGATAAATAGAAATGATTACGATGTTTCGTCATTTTCATCTCCATATCTAGTTGCGGTATCGATCATACGGATTTGGATAGTTTTAATTTCTTTCAGTTGGGTAAGAAAAGAAATATGAACCATATTGCTGCTCAGATGGTTGGGATGAGAGGCTAGATGATCCATAAAAATGTACAAAAGAACTTTTTTTACATTTTTACAAAAACGTACAAAAGAACATTGTTACAAAAATGTACATTTTTTTTTTTTAACAAGAAGGTATATTTTTTTTTTTACTTTTTTACAAAAATGTACAATAGAAAATAAATGTACATTTTTTTAACAAAAATGTACAAAAGAGCATTGTTACAAAAATGTTCATTTTTTTTTAACAAAAATGTATATTTTTTTTACATTTTTACAAAAACGTACAAAAGAACATTGTTACAAAAATGTACATTTTTTTAACGAAAATGTACATTTTTTTACATTTTTACAAAAACGTACAAAAGAATATTTTTACAAAAATGTACATTTTTTTTAACAAATATGTATATTTTTTTACATTTTTACAAAAACGTATAAAAGAACATTTTTACAAAAATGTACATTTTTTTAAGAAAAATGTATATTTTTTTACATTTTCCCAAAAATGTAGAAAAGAACATTGTTACAAAAATGTACATTTTTTTTTACATTTTTACCAAATGGTACAAAATAACATTTTTACAAAAATATAAATTGTTTACAAACATAAATGTACATTTTTACAAAAATGTACAATTTTTTCCAACAACATAAGCAACCAAAAGTAATAAAAAAAAAAAGTAGCCAAAAGTAACCAAAAACATAAGTAACCAAAGGTAACCAAAAGTAACCAAAAAAAAGTCTTCAAACCTTAGAAACGAGGTTACCGGCCTTAAAAAAAAGGTCTTCAAGTCTTAAAAAAAAAGTCTTGAAAGCTTAAAAAAAAATGAGGGTTTTCAAAACAAATACCAGGGCTTGAGATGGGTTTCTCCATGCTTACCTAAATCAGCCCCGATCGATAACAGGGCTTGAAATCGGAGGAGAAAGAGAAGGATTTTCCAACAAAAATTTACAAAGGCTTCAGAGTAAGAGTTTGTGTTATGGAAAGCAATGGGATTCAACAAGTTTTATAGATTTTTTCAACCCCAAATCAAGTCCGTGACACATACGTTCAAACAACTGCTATAGGTGAGTTTCCCTTCCATTATTTCTGTCTCCCTACAATTATTTCTACCTTTTTCTCTTTTTCGGGGGTAAAATTTCATTATCTCGGGGAGATATGTTTGTGTCGGCCGAGATTACCCCGAGATAACTCGGAATCGGCGATATTGCGCCGCTACTATACGATACTCGCCGTTTTCTATATTTTTTTGAATCGTGACTCGTAATCGGATCGGTTAGCTGCGATTCCGAGTCAACTAGGCCGATACCGAGTTGACTCGGCTGATTCTTTGAACCATGTTTGAGGCATTCTATCATTTGAGATTTCAAAAAAAGAGAGTTGAGACGAGAGATCTCTTCATCTTATTTTCCATTTGACGCTCATTTACATCAACTGGTATCAGATCCTCGTTGGCTCTACCCGAGGTTGTTATAAAAAAAACACAAAAAAATTGTGAACAACGACAAATTGGTTTTAAGAGGATATATGCTCCCGTGGAAACCTCACACCGATTGATTTGAGGAGGTTTTTAACCACCTCTTAGTGCGACTTGACGATATTGGGGCTCGTCTCCCTCCCATCACCACCCAAAACCCTAACCCTAACCCTACTCACCAAAATGTATTAACCCACGCTTCCGCAATTATCTCCACCCCTTTACCACTAAAAATTTTGGACCCCACAAAGCCCTAACCCTATATCTACCAACCCAATGGTGGCCGAAGGAGGTACCCGCGACAGTTGCCTACCGAAAACTGCCCCGCCCCTTCAATCAATCTCGATTGGAGATAACTGCCCAGAAGGTGTCGGAACCCCCTTTGGAGGAGTCAGACCCACTGAATAGTCCCCCTCGACTTGGATCTGGCCGAAAACATCACATTTTGGCTAGAAAACCCTTGGCTTCCTCCAAATCCACCGCCGGCTCTTCGATTCACCCGGCGGCCAGCTCCAGCCACTTGATTTTGGTCAAAACCCTACTAGGTTCACTCGGAACTCTCCAATAGCCTCAAGAATAAGTAGATCTTGGGTTTGGCAGCCCTAAGCTGACCGGGGGGCGGGGTCTTTTACGGTTGGTCCGAGAACAAAGAGATGGAGAAGATCGAAGAGAAAAATAGAGGGATTGACATTTCCGTAACTTTCAAAAAATTATTTTTGGCCCCAAATTTTTTTATTTCTCTCTTCAATACATATTTTGGGAACTTTTCACACGATTCTCCAATTTTGAAAGCTCGAGGATGAACTTGGTTTTACGAGAGGGGAGAATGATGTAAATAAAGAACTTATAGGCTATTTTTAGTATTTTTAGGATTTTATGGCATTTTTGTTATTTTATTTTCTTTTCTTTATTTACATCATTCTCCCCTCTCGTAAAACCAAGTTCATCCTCGAGCTTTCAAAAAATTAGGATTTTATGGCATTTTTGTTATTTTCTTTTCTTTTCTTTTCTTTATTTGGTTGAATTTTTCTTTTAGTAATTGTTTGCTTGGTATTTAGGGAAGGAAGTAGTAAAGGCTAATAGGGGTATGTCTGTAATTAAATCATTGCGGCCTAAGCTACTTCCCCACTGTAAATACCCTTAATGTAGTCTCATTTGAAGCATTCTGTCGTTTGAGATTTTAAGAAGAGAGTTGAGACGAGAGATTTCTTCATCTTATTTTCCATTTGACGCTCATTTACGTCATAATATACAATGCTCTTTAGAGTTTTTGTAAATGTGAAGTGTACAAAGAACTAAGAAACCCAAAGAGAGGAGGTGTAAATTATCAGAAGATTCATGATATGTTATCACATGAAAGGGATCCGAATGAAGCATCAATCCATTCCCTTATATCAGGAGATTTTCATGATATTTACTCCGTCTAAAAGCCCACAGAGACACTATGTACAATGCACTTTTTCCCTATCTTCTTTGAAACCTACCTTTTCTTTTAATGATATTCTGTTTCTGATTGGGAGAAAAAATGATGGGAAATTTGAAATTCTGAATTGTAATAACTATCACATATATACGTAAACATTCTAATAAGGATATAAATGAATGTGTGTGTATATATTATTATTTTTATATCAGTTTAATTATATAGAAAAAATTATAGAAAAAATTATGATGACTTCCACCTTTAAGTTTTATAATTCTTAGCCCTGCTTTCGTCGTAATAGATTCTTTAGTTTGATTCTCTCAATAGTCATATGATGCAGGAGCACAGGGATATGGATGTTTTTGTAGTATTTATTGTATTTTTAGTCATTTTTACCCTTTTGTGCCTTTTAGTATAAATAGTTCAAAGGCTACTATTTGTATCACTTTTGACTTAATGATAATGAGAGAGTAGAGAGAGAAATAAAGAACCCATTGTGAATTCTATTTTGTAGTTGTTGTTGTTGTTGTGTAGTTTAGATTTCTTTTACGCTTCCGCACCCTTATTCACATCAAATTAGTATCGGAGCTCGGTTTGTTCTTGGAAATTGGAATCAAATATGTTTATCGAAGATTAGGATTTGGGTTGGTTTCATCCAAGTGTTGCATGAACCCTCCATAAAACCTTCGCTTGCAACCTTGATGAAGAGGGGAAATCGGCTGTTGCGACAACCCTGAGGGAGGAATTCCAGGCCAGTCGCAGCTGTGATCAACCGACAATAACCCACAGGCAATCGGAGGCTGTTATGTGCCCTGGCATTGGGCAGAACTTATCGGACCAGGAGGAAAACGTCGACGCCGGACCTGCCAGAGAGTTCGACATTGTTAGTAGCGTTGTTCGCAGCCAAAAAAGATAGGAATCTGTTTCGAATTTGCCCAGGACCCTTGCTGAAGCAGCCAACCATCCGACCTAAGCGGGTCAGCCCGCGATTATACCAATTCCGACCCTATTGTAGGCTGATGATCCAATTTTAGAAGATCAAGTCACTATCGACTCCCAATCGATTCAAGATTCACCGAAACTTCAAGAAAGTGTTGCTAATGATCAAGAACCGATGTCCTCCACTTTCGATTAATTCAAGATTCCTCCAGATTTATCCAAAACTCATCCTGCCACAAATCCAAATCAATTTCAACAAAAAAAATTAATTCCAAACCTTGTTTATCCCATCTTCAAGAACCCTAAAATCCACTCCATCTATGAACCCTAACCCTTTATTCAAAGGGTGCGCCTCATTAGGCATCCTTCCCATCCCACCCGATCTACCCTTATCTACCTCCTAATCCATTTGCAGACGTCGTGATTCTTTTTGCCATGCTCAAGCAAGACTTGCCGATATTTCTACCGCTTACACGCATACCGTCATGATCACGACTTTGGTGAAAACCCAAGACGCCGCCTCCTAATGACGACATGTGGATCCGCACAAGTATCTTCTTTACTCGTTGTACCGCGAGAGGGACGCTTTGTACAGTGATCATAGATGGAGGGGCTAGTGATAACTTGGGGACACAAGAAATGGTAGACAAGTTAAGGCTTCCTATGGTATCATTAACCACCTCGTGTCAAATTTAGTGGTTGAGTAATGGCACCGCTATTACCCCGAGCTGACAGTGTCGAGTGACCTTCTCTATTACCTCGAGCCGACAGTGTCGAGTGGCCTTCTCTATAAGAGACTACCACGATGTGGTGGTGTGTACAGTGGCAGATATGCGGGTGTGCCACTTGCTTTTGGGGAGGCCTTGTCAGAATGATCATTGTAGCGTGCATGACGGACGAGCTAACACTTGCTCTTTCAAACACGAGGAAAGGGATTTCCTCCTCTGCCCCATAAGGCCATTCCCAATGGCACGGCCTTCAGCATTGATAGTCTCACATGAGGAGTTAGCTACGGAGGATGCGGAGACGGGGTTATGTTACTCTCTTATCAGCCAATTTCTACACCAGAGGCATTCATTCTGCCACTTGTCCAGGCTCTGTTGGATTCGTACGTGGATGTATGTACACCCCTCGATGACCTCCCATCCCTTCGAGACATACATCATGATATAGATCTTGTGCCCGAGGCGCAGCTCCCCAATCTACCTCATTATCATGTCGCCTACAGAGCATGCTGAGTTGCAGAGGCATGTCATCGAGTTATGTGACAAGGGTTATATTAGGGAGAGCATGTCTTCTTGTGCAGTGCCGACATTATTAGCACCCAAGAAGGATGGGAGTTGGCATATGTGTGGACAACCGCGCCATCAACAAAATCACTGTGAAGTATAGATTTCCTATCCCCAGGCTAGAGGATATATTAGACCAGCTCCATGGTGCGAAGATCTTTTCCAAGCTCGACTTGAAGAGCGAGTACCATTAGATACGCATGAGGCCGAGGGACGAGTGGAAGATCGCATTTAAGACGAAGAACAGGCTTTATGAGTGGATAGTGATACCTTTCGGCCTCTCCACATTTATTAGTGATGACCCAGATTTTGCCCCTTTTTTTGGGCAAGTTTGTAGTGGTTTACTTTGATGATATTTTGATTTACAGTCGGACTAAGGAGGAGCATATTGGACATATGATCCAGGTTCTGGAGGTTTTGCGGACCGAGTGCTTTTTCCTCGCATTGAAAAAGTGTGCCTTCATGGTTTCCTCAGTGATTTTTTTGGGATATGTGGTTTCTAGGGATGACGTTAGCGTAGACGATGCCAAGATTCAGGCGATAGTGGATTGCCTACACCCACCTCAGTGTCTTAGGTCCGCAGCTTTCACGTGCTCGTCGGATTTTATCGACGCATCATAGCGGGCTTCAGCATCATCATGGCCTCTATTACAGACTTGATGAGTACCTCTACAAGCATTGAGTTTAGGTGGACACCGGAGGCCGAGAGAGCCTTCACCCGTATCAAGGAGTTGATGACGACTGCGCCTCTCCTCTCCTTACCCAACTTTGACCAGCTATTTGAGTCGTCTTACGATGCATACAAGACAAGAATATAGAACGTGTTGAGCCAAAACGGGAAGCCCATTGCATTTTTCATTAAGAAGTTGACAGGAGGTACTATTCTACACATGACCTTGAGTTTTATGCGGTTGTGACTGCGTTAAAATTTTGGTCATCTTACCTCTTCTATAAGGAGTTTGCCATCAAATCCGACCATGAGACACTGCGCTTTCTTCATAGTCAGGGGCGTGTTAGTGACAGACACGTCCAATGGACGACCTACCTTCAGCGCTACACATTCCACCTTCAGTACAAGCCCAAAAAAGAGAACCTTGTAGCATATGCTCTTAGTTGGCGAGTGCATGCTTTGGTGACTTTAAGGAGTTAGGTATTTGGGTTTGATGAGATTCGAGACCTTTATCCGATGGATGTGGATTTCGGCCCGATCTTTGCTACATGCCAACAGGGCAATGGTGCATCGGGCAAGTATCTCTTACAGGATGGGTTATTACATCGGGGGACAACTTTATGTATTGCTTCTTCATTACGGTTGAAGATCATTTCAGAGGTTCATGGAGGAGGACTAGTAGGTCACTTGGGGAAGGCACGTACATATATGATGTTGAGGGACAGTTTTTATTGGCCGACGGCGAGGCGCGATGCTAACGCCTTCATTTGGCGTTGATATACTTGTTAGACAGCCAAGGGGCAGCATTTGTATACTCCTCTATCGATACCCGAGCGACCGTGGCAGGATGTTTCGGTGGATTTCATTGTTGGACTACCACGTACTTCCAGCGGACATGACTCCATCTTAGTAGTAGTGGATCGGTTTTTCAAGATGTCTCATTTCATCCCTTGTATGCGCATGACAGATGCCTCCCATGGGGTGCCCCGCAGTATCACTTCTGACCGAGATGTGCGGTTTACAGATCATTTTTGGCGTACACTATGGCGACTGTTATGGACAGAGCTTCAGTTTTCGACTGCCTGTCATCCTCAGACGGATGGATAGACCGAGGTGGTCAACAGGATTGTAGGTGACCTTTTACGGTGCCTGTCATCGGAGCATCCCGTAGGTGGGATATCGTGATTGCCCAGACTGAGTTTGCTTTCAACAACGCTGTCAACCGTTCTGCTGGCCTCTCTCCCTTTCAGATTGTGTTGGCACAGTCCCCCCACCATGCCCATTGATCTAGCAGGGCTTCCACCGACAGTTACCACATGTCCCTCCGCGAAGGAGTTTGCTACCCGCTTGGCTTCCATTCATGTCGATGTCCGTGCTCGTCTCCAGACCACCTGTGCCTTCTATAAAGAGGCGGCTGATGAGCATCACCGTTTTGTTTCCTTCTAGTCCGGTGATTTGGTTATGGTGTACCTTCAGAAGGCGCGACGATTAGGCAAAGGCAACAAGCTCCTTAAGCGCTGCTTTGGCCCTTTTTCGATTATTCGAGCTTGTGGGCCGAATGCCTACGAGGTCGACCTTCCTCCATAGCTTTGCATGCACCGAACGTTTAACGTGGCGGATCTTTCCCCATTTCGGAGCGCCCATCCCCCACCCATTCCCCTGCTCACATCTTCGACCCACCTAGTCCGTTCACATGTTGATCGTATTGAGGGTTTCCTTGACTTGGCATTTGTATCTTCCTCGTTGGGAGGCTACACACGTTACTTGATCCGTTGGATTGGACGTCTCGAGGCGGAGGATTCTTAGATTACCTTCGCCAGTACTCCGCGTATATGGACTCTTCTCAAGTGGGGAGAATGATGCAGTAGCATAGGGATATAGATGTCTTTTTAGCATTTATTGTATTTTTAATCATTTTTACCCTTTTTTTCCTTATAGTATAATATTTGTATCACTTTTGACTTAATGATAATGAGAGAGAAATAAAGAACCCATTGTGAATTCTATTTTGTTTTTGTTTTTGTTTTTGTTGTGTAGTTTATATTTCTTTTACGCTTCCCCACTCTTATTCACATCATCATGTTTCTTTAGCGTGCTAAAGAGAACACATTTTGATTATAATGCTTGCCGTTCTCGTGTTGAAGAGTTTCCAAGATGTGTCAATCGTGTGTCCAAACTAAGAATTTCTTAATTATATAATGGCTACATTAAAAAGTATTGTATGTGTTTCCAAGAACTAGAACTATTTGTGTACCAACAAGCGCTTTTTTTTTTTTTTTTTTTTTTTGCATTTATCAAGGAAAGAAAAGAGAGAGAAGATGATCTATAGGATTGTTCGGTGTTGAATCGGTTGTGGTTGTTGTCTCAAGCTGTTGAGGCTTTTCTAATGTTGAATGAAATTTTACAAAATGATTGTTAGTAATAGAGAGAGCTAGGTTTATCCACTGCTGAGAGGACTGCTTTCCACTTTTGAGTCCGGTTACTAAACTCTAATCATTTTGGTTAGTCCTTTTGATATAATATTGGAAAATAATATTTATATAGAGGAGAAAATAGTATTTTTGTATAAGTGATATAATATTGATGTACGCATTAAGGAGCATATTGATATAGGTAAAAAACTTGGTAGTATTCCAATGATGATACCGATGTATCAAAATTGCACATTGTTATATTGAAATAGTCTTTTAAATAAATATAAAAACAAAAAATATATTGAAATAGTAGAGGTGGTAAGCTTAAGATTGCGGGTTCAATTCAAAATGCAATCGTATTTTGCCAAATTTTAGGTCTGTAGCAGAGCTGGGTTATGGCCTTTACATATTTTGAAACAGCAAGGCAATTAAGAAAAATAGTTGAATAGAGTATATATATAATAATAATAATAATAATAATAATAATAATAATAATAATAATGCTCTTGTGCGGACCAGTCCGCATTTTAAGAATGCGGACCGGACATGTGTCACCTGACGGTGCGCCTAGAAATTATCGCCTAAATTATAGGCACACTCTATCTCTTTTCTGGGCTCACCGCCAGGTGACACATGTCCGGTCCGCACTCTTAAAATGCGGATTGATCCGCACAAGAGTAGGACTGTATATATATATATGGTTAATTGGATTGCAATTATAAAACGAAATGGTGCCATGGTTAAACTGAGATTTTAGGTGTGAGAATGCGTGTTAAAGCTTGTAGTCCAACCAATTTTCAGTTTGATTCTGATGTGACGGTTCCCCCTTGGCCCTGCGCAGCTTGAAGAGAGAGAGAGAGAGAGAAACATTATTTTTATTTATCGTAGTCTTTATCTAATAAGGGATCTGTCTTCCAATTAGATTAGATATATTGATTATATTTGAAGATCAACGAATCTCTTAAATCTCTTAGTGTTCCGTTTGATTGGCGTTGATTTCATTTCCATGGAAAATAGTTATTTTAGTTCTTTTTTAAATTTTGTGATGCTTGGTTTCAAGCACATTCTTTGATAACAATTCATTATACATACGAAAAATGCCCCTTGGAAAATATTTCTTACGCAATCCCCAAAGAATTGATTTCCATGAAAGTAAGACCAAACCATTCTAATATTTTTCCACCCATTTTCCAACTTTTATAAAAATGAACTACTATGAAATCATTTTCCAACTTTGTAAACAAATGCACCCTTGCTGTATTCATATTTTAGATGGGAGCACATGTCATTTTAAGTATTTTTCATCCCCTGAGTCCTCCATTCTTTATGGAATAAACTCGGTCTTCACGTTCTTATGATCGATTTTTAAAAGTTCTGGTCTATCCCCTAGTGTGCAGAAGCCTTAGACCTTAGGGTTTTCCTATCTCAGCTGCTCAGTGTTGCTTATTATGGCATCACAAGTTCTCTCTTCCCAACTGTTCATTTAAGATCGTAGATGATTGATGAATATGCCATTAATTATTCACTCTTCCTTGTTCAATCTCTTATTCAACCATAATTGACCAAGCAACCAGGGTATCCTTTTTACTTCATACATTTGCTTCACTGCTCTAGTTTTTGTTGCCTTTGCTGTTAATCGCATATATCTGTAGTTTTGGGTCTTTGGGTTTATTGTGTATTTTGTGATTCTTTTTCCAATTGATAGTTTTTTGCTGACCAGTTTCAAGTTTTACCTCATTTCAGGTCTCTCGTTTGTCAAGAAAAAATGTTTGCTTTGTTATGTTTGTGGATGAGGTTACTTTGAAAACCCTTTCTTCAGAAGGCCAGATGCGAGATAGAATGGGCTTTATTGGTTTGTGGAAGGTTGTGTTGGTAAAGAATCTGCCTTACACCGATATGCGCAGAGTAGGAAAGATACCAAAATTTTTACAACACCGACTATTTCCTTCTGCAAGGTAAGAGAAAACTCAAGTATGGAAAGGATTTCACAATGCTTTCTCTATGTTTTTTTTTATTGCATATAAATAACTTTACTTCTTTTAATATTAAAATTAGCAGATGATACTTTAGGATCACTATTTTGATACTAACTTCTACTGAGTTTGGACTTCGGATGTACCATCAGATCTATTATAGACACCTCACTACAGTTCTTATTCGCGGTGTTGACTATTCTTCATATCACAATACTCTCTTTCTCCCTCTTATCTTATCTTTCAAATATTATGTGAACAATATTTTTTCCCAAGAAAATTCTTATTTTCTAGCTTCCGTTGATGAATTAAGTATTTGAGGCTTATTTGCGATCTCTGTTTTAATTATATTTAAAGGTTTTGTGCAATCTATAGATTCTTGCACACCAAATCATGAGACTAAATTATGATTTTGATAGTTTTATAATAAGGATTTAGAGAGATTTCTTCCTTCCAACTGAGAATGATGCAATCCACAAACTACAAGTTAAATGATATAAGCATGATGTGGTGTGAATTCGTAGAAGCCTACCCACACAACTAGAAATAGTTTTCACCTCTCTTAAATCCTATTCGTATTCAAGTAATTAGAAAGTTGTCCCTAATTGATGCCTAGGTACTTTGGTCCCAAATTACCTTACTTGAAATATATTACAGAATTATCCTTAAATTGGATGAATACTGAATTTTCTCTAGAATACTCTTAATTCCTCCTTAATTTAGATTAAAAGTAAGATTGTAATCAATAAATACAAATGAAAATTCTTCTCGCTTGCTCCAAGTGCACGCACCCAACATCGTACGTATCACTCTCCTTGAAGAAAGCTCGACGGTGAGTTTCAGGATAAAGTTGGGTGCAATCTTCAATGAAACAAATATTTTGATAATATCAGGAGAATACAACTTTCGTCTCAATTTGTGGCTCCAAAAATTAAATTTGGACCAATTGAATATTAGACAAGACCACACGTTATCAGGCCAAGAAAATTAATGACTCATATATGCTTTTGTGTGCCTCCTGAGGAATTATTTGTTGTGAGCCCAAAGCAGCAGAACCTTGCTCAGAAAACCCTTGCCATGGACCCATGGTCATTTCCATTATCGCATGAATTCGGTGAGATTGACGTCGATATCGTCATCCATGGTTCTTCCCTGTGCCTATATATTGCTAGGTTTTGAACATGAAGCTGAAAATTGGGAGGCGAATTAAAGTTTTCAGAAGAACACTCTTGTGTTGGGGGATGAATTTGGAAACTTCATTGTGGATGCACCGTCGACAATCAATTGGTTGTTTCAAGTTCTGGCCTTTGACTTATGAGCCTTGCCACAACCACAACAAACGTGTCATAGCTCTGATAGTAATATTATTTGATGTGAATCCTCATTTCAAATTTATTTCAAGCAATTACAATAGAAAGAATTGAATTCAAAAGAATGTATATAGGTGTCAAATTACATGGGCACCATGTTGCCCATAATGGAATAAAATACTAAATTACCCCTAAGTTTGATAACTAGTGAATGTCTCTAGATATTCTTTATCCTCCCTAAATTAAACTAAAAGTATGATTATAATTCAATTAGGTACAAATGAAAATCCTTCTTGCTTGCTCCACATGCACGCGCTTAACATCCTACACATCAAAACGTCACGAGTACCATCAAGTAAGGTAAATTTTCTAGGAAAAAAAGAATTAGATGGCTGGAAGGAAAGGTATTTTATCAAGAGGAGGTAGACTCACCTTACTTCAGTCGGGCTTAGGTGTTAATGTAAATTCATAGAGCTTGCACCATAAAGATAGAAAATTAGGGTCTAGCAAGTCTTCTCCACCAAGATACTGAAATTAGGTAAAAGCTGAAAAACTATACCATGAAATAAAAATGATCAAGAATGTCTCCTAAATAATAATAACCCGTTAATCAGGGATATTAAGGGTTATGAATGAGTAGTCTCCTGATCTATTTTTTGCCCACTTTTACTATTCTATTTGGCGTGCCCACTTTTACCACTCCTGATCTAGTGGTAAAAAAACATCTTTTTAATTCTGATATTTTGTCTAGGCCCAAATACAAAAGAGTTGGGAGTGGGAAATTTCATTTAATTTTTTTTGGCTCTCTTTGGTAAAGTGACAATGAAGATTTCCCCTTGGGCAAGACTTTCTTTGGGGATCCATCATTAGAAATAAATATGAAACTCACGACAATAGTTGGGCTGTGAAAGTGATAGTGAAGTACTATGGACCTGGAAAATATGGGGAGACAAGGCATTGTTAGGCCTACCTAGCTGCATCTAAAAATTAGTATTAAGCTTTTGGAGAACCATAAGCCAAGAAAAGACCTGGACTCCGGGAGGAATTTAGCTTTCCAAATAATCTGAGATTTTATATTTCAGACATTTATAAACGAAAAATTGTTTAGATTTTAGGAATCACTATACAGATAGTAATCTAGATTTCAGAGCTGAATGCCATTTTTTCCGAATTCTAGCGGCCTTTATATAAGTCCAGCAATACCTGACATTGTATAAATGATTCCTTTTTTGATATGCAATATCGAACTAGGTTTCTCCTAAGTATGAGTAAGACCTATCCCCTACCCAGATGTATAAGCATTACCATTTCGATTTCCTATTTTTATTGGTAAGGGGGTCGCTATCTAGTCGATAGCTGCTAGCTAGAGATAGCCATGTTAGATCGCCCGCCCATCCGGGAAAAGGAACTATAGATAGGGCTGATGTTAATGCAATGGCATTTTTGGGTGTGATATAGCTATCCACGTCCGTAGTTTGAAGAACCTGACCGTCTTCACATGAGCTTTCAGTCTTCATAAAATGGTCATAGAATCAGATTAGTTCATAAAGTCAAGGAAGTTGTGACAGCTATAGGTACTGTTCCTTTAGAAGGTAGTCCCTTATCCCATTCCTTCTGGAATGGCGGGACGGGAAAGACAAGAAAGAAAGGAAGTCCATGAAGTACCGTTCGGGCTCCCCCTCTTCAGGAGGTGGTTTCCTTCACTCACTGTTTCTGGCCGGAGCGGGATAAACATTAAGTGATCTATTCTAGTGGGAGTGAGGGAACACACGCATAGCGATGCCCCCGTTAGTCCAAAAACGGAATGGGGCAGCGCATACGAGGGAGTGACCGAAAGACCCAATGTAAGAACTGTGGCTAAGGAGCTTAATCTTCCTGATTTATAGTAGCTAACCCCAGCCACGACTTCTTCAAATTCACCTTGCTGATTGAAACCACTCTTATTTTTTCTTTTGTTTTCTCAAAACAATTGTCATGAGGGTGTCCAGGTGTTTGAACCATTATGTTAAAATAATTAATTAACTTGTGTTAC